>CANIUD010000232.1:260000-869423 GCA_947470075.1 Closterium sp. Yama58-4 | reverse complement strand
TCCTATGTCGACAAGCTGCGAAGGCGCTTCATCGACGAGGAGCAGACTGGTCGGCGTCCGAAGACACCTGTTTCCGTCGACGCGTATGCCGAGCTGACTTTCGACGACGATGACTTTCAGTCGCGCGAAGAAGAGGAGTATCGTCAGAAGGTCAGTTCGCTGCAGTTCTCTGCCACAACAACTCGGCCCGACATCGCTTTTGCGTGCAGCAAGCCGGGATCTGGTCTGACGATGAGGAGCGATAACCACTTCGAGGTCGACCGCTGCCTCAACTATCTCTCGGACACGCGTGATGTTGCTCTGGAGTTCGGAGGAGGACCGGAGACTCTGACACTGGTCGGCTACGCGGACGCTGACGACGCAGGCGACAAGCAGAATCGCACTAGCACGAATGGCTACGTTTTCACATTCGGCGGCGCAGCTGTCTCCTGGACAAGCCAACGCATTAAGTGCGTGACTCTGTCCTCTACGGAGTCAGAGTACATCGCGGCCACTGAGGCGGCCAAGGAGGCTCGTCGACTTCGATTCCTCCTCGCCGAGTTCCAGCTCCTCGATGCTGGGACGCCAACTACTCTGAACGTGGACAATTAGTCCGCCATCGCGGTCGCTGAGGGCTTGGGGCTGAAAGGCAACCTCAAGCACATGGAGCGACGCTACGCTTGGCTGCAGCAGATGGTGAAGTGCAAGAAGGTTGCGCTGGAATACATCCCAACATCCGAGCAGCCGGCGGACTTCCTCACAAAGGGTCTGCACTTTCCTTCCGGCCTTCCACACCGGTGCTCTATCGCGATCGGCCAGGTTCGCCTTACCGGCGTCGGCGACAACGACGGCGTGCAGCAGTAGGTGCCATGTCCTCTAACATGGCTGGTGCGGTGGTCGGCGTGCGGGAGTGTGCACGCCAGAGAAATGTCCCCTTGTATTTTATTAACTAGGTTCTAGGTGGACCTTGTGTGTGGGTGCCCAAGCGTGAGCTGGGCAGGGGAGTGTCGAGGAGAAAAGGCCCCGCCCTCGCTTGGGCGAAGTCGGCCATGCTTTTCGGAGCACAACGGTGTTCGTTTCGTGGTCGCGACTTCAGGGACTTTTATCTCTGACTGACGGGTCGATTTTCGACCAAATTACTTCGTCGAAATTGAAGTGCTGTTTCTGCTCTACACAACTGCCCCTCGACGAGGCACTTGTCGAGGGGAGCAAAACGGCGTCCAAATCGAGCCTCGCGGGTCGACGAAATGGTAGAAAAACACGTTTCGACGAAACAGGTCGACAGAATTAAGCTCGAAACAGGCACCGTCGAGCAGAGCGCCCTGTCTTGCTGTCTCCCCCAGCCCTGCCTTGCTTGTATAGCGCACGTGCTCCTGCCCTGTGGCATATTTTTGATTCGAAAAACACATTCTATTCTACCTCAGTCTCCCCCCCCCAGCCCGCCCTGCTTGCTGTGTAGAGCGCACGTGCTTCTGCCCCCTGGCATATTTTTGAGTCGAAAATACATTCTACCTCAGTCTCCCCCAGCCCTGCCTTGCTGTGTAGAGCGCACGTGCTTCTGCCCCCTGGCATATTTTGAGTCGAAAATACATTCTAAAATCATTCTACCTCAGTCTCCCCCAGCCCTGCCTTGCTGTGTAGAGCGCACGTGCTTCTGCCCCCTGGCATATTTTTGAGTCGAAAATACATTCTACTCTCAGTCTCCCCCCAACCCTGCCTTGCTGTGTAGAGCGCACTGCTCAGCCCCCGTGGATCGGCGGGCACATCATTGCTGTGTATGAGACAAGCCCACGTCGCTTATCCTCCCTCCCCCACCCCTTTTTCCCCCAAACCCCCCTTCTTCCATGACTCATACAGAACCCTCCGGCCTTGCTAGGAAGAGACGTGTGATGAGGTTATTTTTTAGACGTCTCAACAGTAACATTTTTCCCCCAAACCCCCCCCTTCTTCCATGACTCATACAGAACCCTCCGGCCTTGCTAGGAAGAGACGTGTGATGAGGTTATTTTTTAGACGTCTCAACATAACATTTTTCCCCCAAACCCCCCCCTTCTTCTTCATGACTCATACAGTATACCCTCCGGCCTTGCTAGGAAGAGCTCACGTGCTCCTGCCACCCGGCATCGGCGGGCGCATCATTGCTGTGTACGAGGACGAGCCCACGTCGCTCATTGCGTACGCCATCTCGTCCAATGAGTACTACCGCGCCGTGCATGGCGCCGCCACTGTCGTGGTGCCACTGGCCACAACTGCTGCCCACACTGCCATTGCTCAGAATGCCGCTAGTTCTGCTCGTGCGCCTGCTTCTGGTGGTGCTGCTGCTGCTGTCAGTAACACGTCTGCTGCTGGGGGAGGGGCTGGGAGTGGTGGTGCGGGTGCGGGTGCTGGTGCGGGTGCTGGTGCGGGTGTGGGTGTGGGTGTGAGTGTGGGCAGATAGGGAGTGTGTTTGGGCCTGGAGTGTCAGCCAAGGGGGTAGGGGGGAGTGGGAGAGTGGTGGAATCAGAGGTGGTGGGGGCTAAGGCAGTAGGCGAGCTGGTCAGGCAAGCCTCTTCTGCTGCTGCAGCTGCTGCAGCGGCAGCGGCGGCCATGGCAGCAGTAGAAGCAGATGATAAAACAGGAGGAGGAGCAACGGAAGCAGGATCAGGAGGAGGAGGAGCAGCAGCAGCAGCAGCAGCAGGGCCAAGCCGTGCAGGTGCAGCAGCAGATGCATGTGGAAGCGTTGCTGCCCCTACACCTGATTCTGCAGCTGAAAGCACTCGTCGCACTGATGGCTCTCCACCTGCTGCTGCTAGGGCACCAGGACCCACAGCAGGCTGCATAGAGACTGCAGCAGCAGCAGATGCACAGTCCACAGCTGCAGGGGCAGCAGGGGGGAAACGAACAGCAGGGGAAGGAAGCGAAATCGATTGGGAGGCGAGAGGGGGAGGGGGAAATGGAGCAGAGTTGGCGAGCTCAGGTGCTCCAGCAGCTGCAGCAGCAGCAGGAGCAGCAGGAAGAGCAGGAGCAGCAGGAAGAGCAGGAGCAGCAGGAAAAGAAGCGTACGGGATGGCTGCAGAAGGAGCGGCCAGTGAGGCTGTGGAAGAGGCTAGAGCCCTTCGCGAAAGAGATGGTGGAGGAGGTAGCGATGGTCGGAGATCTAGAGAAAGTAGTACTAGCGATAGTGCAGCAAAGCAGCAGCAGCAGCAGCAGCAGCGCCCTGTGGCAGTGGCAGTCCGGTGCCCGACGGAGGGCAGGCCCGGCAAGCCCATGCGCTGCACGCTGCTTCTGCACAGAGTGCTGTAGAGGCAGGTAGAGAAGATGGTGAGGGAGTGGAGAGCGGTGGGGTTAGATCTAGTGCCGAGCTGAGAATGCTGGCAGGAGCAGAGAGGGATGGTGCTGGTCCTGGTGCTGGTGTTGCTGGTGATGGTGATGGTGGTGGTGCTGACACTGCAGGCGTGACACAAGGGCTGAAAGATAGACTGGAACAAGATAGACTGGAACAAGATAGACTGGAACATGATAGACTGGAGCATGGGTCCGTGCCTCAAGACACGTCTGCGACTGCAAGTGCTGATAGTGGTGGGGGTGCTGCTGGCGAGACTTCTTTTGCCACTGCTGATGGGCGTGGTGATGTGGGAGGAGAGGAGGGAGCTTGCAAGCAAGAGGAGACATCATCACAAGACCATCAACCAGCATCCTCCATGCAGCACGAACAAGTGCAACAAAAACCTTCAGAAGCAGCATCGGAACCGTCACAGTCCAGGCAGAAGAACCATACAAAGCACAACCAGAAGAGAGGCGAGCTGGGGGAGAGACAGAGCCAGTGCCAGTGCCAGTGCCAGTGCCATCGCAAGGGGAACCGGAGCCCATGCCATCTCGGGGAGAAGCGGCTCCAGTGCCGTCCCGGGATGAGCCATTGCCATCCCGAGAAGAGCCAGTGACAATGCCCACTCAGGAGGACCCGCTGCTGTCCCGGGAGAAACGCCACGTGAAAGTGGCATTCACAGTGGGGGGAGGTGACGATACCCTGCCCTTCCCCGCACTGCCCTTCCTCCCCGGCCCCACCACCAACCCCACCGGCACCACGGGCAGCAGCAGCGCCAGCAGCGGGATTAGTGGCGGCATTAGTGGCAGTGGCATGAACAGTGGCGGTATGAGCAGCGGTGCGTCAACGCCAGTGGGTGCTGGTAGCAGTAGCCGTCGGCGTGGGATCGGCGGTGGCGTTGGTGGGGGGAGTGGCTCTGCAGCATCGTTCCAGGTGACTGCCTACTTCGCCAAACAGTTTGACGCGCTCCGCCGCAAGTGCTGCTCTCCCTTCCCCCCAGCCACCGCCACTGCCTCATCCGGCCAGCAGAAGGCTGTAGCTGACACAGGAGAAGGGGCAGCAGGGTCGGCAGGGGCAGCGGGGGCGGCAGGGGCAGGGGCGGCAGGGGAAGGGGTGGTGGACGGGAGTGGCGATGTGGAGTTTGTGCGGTCGCTGTGCCGCTGCAAGCGCTGGAGTGCCGAGGGCGGCAAGAGCTCCGTGTATTTCGCCAAGACTGCGGACGACCGTTTTGTCATCAAACAGGTGGGTTGAACTCTCCTTTCCTCAGACTCTGGCCGCCCTCTGCCCTCTCCTTGCCTGTGCGCTCTCCTCTCCTCTCCCCTCACCTCTTCTCCGCCCTCGTTTTTGTTTATTATTATTATTGTTACTATTAATATTACTATTGTTATTATTATTATTGTTGTTATTATTGTTATTATTATTATTATTATTATTATTATTATTGTTATTGTTATTGTTATTATTATTATTACTATTTTTATTATTTTAATCTCCTATTTTTCTTCATCTCACAGTCAAGCCCTTGTGTTTCCGTCCACTCTCCCTCATCCCCGTTATAAGGTGCAACGCAAGGAAATACTGGCGTTTCTGGACTTTGCCAACGACTACTTCAAGCACCTGTTTGACGCCATCGAGTCCAGCAACCCCTCCTGCCTCGCCAAGATCCTCGGCCTCTACCAGGTGGGGTCGTGAGGGGGATTTGTGTAGATAGATGATGCTGATGTGTGGGAGGGATGTGAATGGTCCTTGTTTTGTACCAGTTGCTGTCGTGAGGGATAATATCGCTCTCTGCTTTTTGCTCTCTGCTCTCCCCTTTCCCTTCCTCTCTCCTCTCTGCACTCTCCTCTCTGCACTCTCCTCTCTGCACTCTCCTCTCTGCACTCTCCTCTCTGCACTCTCCTCTCTGCACTCTCCTCTCTGCACTCTCCCTCCGCTCCCTCTATGCACTCTCCTCTCTGCACTCTCCTCTCTGCACTCTCTCTCCACTCTGCACTCTCCTCTCTGCACTCTCCTCTCTGCACTCTCCTCTCTGCACTCTCCTCTCTGCACTCTCCTCTCTGCACTCTCCTCTCTGCACTCTCCTCTCTGCACTCTCCTCTCTGCACTCTCCTCTCTGCACTCTCCTCTCTGCACTCTCCTCTCTGCACTCTCCTCTCTGCACTCTCCTCTCTGCACTCTCCTCTCTGCACTCTCCTCTCTGCACTCTCCTCTCTGCACTCTCCTCTCTGCACTCTCCTCTCTGCACTCTCCTCTCTGCACTCTCCTCTCTGCACTCTCCTCTCTGCACTCTCCTCTCTGCACTCTCCTCTCTGCACTCTCCTCTCTGCACTCTCCTCTCTGCACTCTCCTCTCTGCACTCTCCTCTCTGCACTCTCCTCTCTGCACTCTCCTCTCTGCACTCTCCTCTCTGCACTCTCCTCTCTGCACTCTCTCTCTCTCTGCACTCTCCTCTCTCCTCTCCCCTCTCTCCTCTCTCCTCGCTCCTCTCTCCTATCTTTGCCCTATAACCTTCCATCCCGTGCATGCGTGTGTGAGCAGGTGACAGCAAAGGGCGTGACTATGGACGTGATGGTCATGGAGAACCTGCTCTACGGCCGTCGGATCACCAAGCTCTACGATCTCAAGGGCTCCCGTCGCTCCAGATACAACGCAGACCGCTCCAAGAGCAGGGTATGTGCGCAAGGGGTTGGGTGGGGTAGGGTGGGGGAACCTGTACATACACTTGTGGTTCCTGTACATGCATTTGTGATAAAGCATTCTCACATCAACTCCCCTTTTCCCCCGTCTCTTTCCCATTCTCTTCCCTCCTCCTCTCTTCTCCTCGCCTCAGGTACTGCTAGACGAGAACCTGCTAGAAGCCATGCCCACGTCGCCCATCTTCGTAGGGAAGCGGTCCAAGCAGCTGCTGGAGCGCGCTGTGTGGAACGACACGGCATTCCTCGCGGTGAGACGAGATGAGAGTGGTTGAGAGCAGTTGTATGTAAGATGGGTAAGCATTCACCTCCACGCAGCTGCTGGAGGGACGTGTGGGAACCACGCCGTTCCCCCATTGGTACAAAAGCGGCTGAGAATCGTTGAGAGCGGTTGAGAATCAGGTACGAAGGTAATGATTCACTCACCACCCCTCCCCACCTGTTCCGGTCCCTTCCCCACCCACAGAAACACGCCATCATGGACTATTCTCTGCTCGTAGGGGTAGAAGAGGAGCGCTCAACACTGGTGGTGGGCATAATCGACTTCATCCGCCCCTACACGTGGGACAAGCAGCTGGAAACATGGGTCAAAGCGTCTGGACTGCTAGGGGGAGGCGGGGCGGGCAAGGACTCTACTCCTACGGTGATCTCTCCTTCTAACTACAAGAAACGGTTCCGGAAGGCCATGCAGACGTACTTTGTGATGGTGCCCGATCAGTGGGTGCCGCGGGTTCCGGAGATTGCGACTACGGCTGCTGGTGTGGTTGTGCCTGCTGTGCTGCCGTCGAGGCTGGTGCAGCAAGGGGAGGAAACAAATCAGAAGCAGCAGCAGCAGCAGCCACAGCAGCAACAGTAGAAGCAGGTGTTGCAGTAGCAATGAGTTGCAACCCCGATTGCTGACGTTCTTAGTGATGGTGCTGGATCAGTGAGTGCCGGGGATTGCCACCACAACTGCTGGTGTGGTCGTGCCTGCTGTGCTGCCGTCTAGACTGGTGCAGCAAGGGGGGGAACTGGAGAAACAGCAGAAGCAGCAAGAGCACAAGCAGCTGCAGCAGCAGCAGCCGATGCCGCCTCCGCAGCAGCAGCAGCAGCAATGATAATGATTGCTAGCACGGCGGCTGGTCTTTTCATGTGTGTTGTGGCGCTGGTTGTTGACGAATAAGCACAGCCAGAGCAGCGGCAGGAAGAGGAGGGCGAACGCAAAGTAGAGCCTCGGCTCAGCAGCAGTAGATGCTCGTAGTAAGATGGGCAGAAGGGGCGGAGGTTATTGCCCCAAAACCCTGGATGGTTGTTAAATATGCTGTATATAATTGTTACTGAGGTGCCAACTAGGTATTTCATATTTTGCTGTTGATGCTCGACAGCGACTCAGCATCGGTTGAGATGAAAACTGCAGGCTTGCAATGCACTTCTCACCACCACTGGTACTGGGCTGTGGACCCATTTGTAACAACAAATTATGGAACCACATATCGGTACTATTGAAAGTAAGATGCTAGACGAGAGTAATCCTTGGGGCGGCTCAAAGAATGGTGTTAAACAGCTTGGCACCGGTCCTCTTGAATCATATCCTGCACTCTATCCAGCAGCACCTCATACGTCTTGGTCACATCTATCTTGGCCCCAGACAATCTATGATATATCCTCTCATAAGACCTACCCGGTCCCTCCCACCCCTTGCGATAGAAAATGATATTCTTCCCACCCCAATAGCTGGATAGTACTGATGTTCCCCCTTGCACACTGATGAAACAGGAGCTTCGGGCCATCATTCTAAACTGAACCTCGTTGAAACTTAGGCCCGGCCAAGCCTCGTGAATCTGCTGCATGGTTCGGAACCGAGCCTCCGAACCAAACTCCTCAGCCAGCCTCGTGTGGTCCCCCAAGTCGAACCTGTCTCCTTGCTCCGGGTCTGCCTGGATCGAATGCCCGGGCCGGTTATACACCACGAAATACCCCTTATTGAGAAACTCACGAATGATTATAAGGAGATTTGGGACATCAATGAAATTGGTAGGCGGTTCTGCCCATTCAATCTCATACTTGTTGCTTATAATCACAAGTGGAGCCCCCCCTATAGGAACATCCAGCCATACTCGCCCCAGCTCCCGTATCCGGTGCACTAATGGCGGGGGATGCCAATAATGCGGAATGTCGCTAAAATGAAGGCCCTTGGTGAAACCATACTGTTTAATAACGTAATTGTAATCGTTGGAGCGTTTACAGTTCGGGTCTGTGGAGTGGTTTGGGCTGAAATAGTAGAGGAGAGAGAGGGGGGAGGCACAAGCCCTGGTGGATCTGAGAGTTCCGTTGAGGAAATGCCAGTAGGCGTGAGGAAGGACTGCAATCAGCTCGTATCCAAACTCGCCCTTAAAGGAGATGTCTATAGCGGGGATGGAGTTGTTTGGTGGTGGGGTGGGTGACGGGTTGAAGGAGGAGTTGCAGGGGCAGACCCATGCGGGGGGGGTGTCATCTGGGGAAAAAGTTGGATGGTTGCAGGGAGGGGGAGAATGGGGGGCAGAATGGACGGGGGAGGCTGCGGGAAAGGGACAGTGGACAGATGGATGGATGGATGGATGGATGGATGGATGGATGGATGGATGGATGGATGGATGGATGGATGGATGGATGGATGGATGGATGGATGGATGGATGGATGGATGGATGGATGGATGGATGGATGGATGGATGGATGGATGGATGGATGGATGGATGGATGGATGGATGGATGGACGGACGGACGGACGGACGGACGGACGGACGGACGGATGGATGGATGGATGGATGGGTGGGTGGGTGGATGGATGGATGGAAAGAAGGCAGCCTTAGAGAGAGCACGGAAGTTAATGCTGCCAGGAGGATGGAGGATAAGGCATGGTGGAATCGCCTTTCAATAGAGGAGAGACATTCATGTCACTCACTTGAGCTACAATTTGATAAATTGCTGGCAGGTGCAGGCTCGGCAGCAGACTCGGTGGTAGGCTCGGAAGCAGGCTCGGTGGTAGGCTCGGTAGAAGGTTCGGAGGCAGGCTTAGTGTCAGAGCTAGCGTCAGGCTTGAAATTCGAACCAGCGTCTAGCTTTGCATCCGGCTCGGAAACAGTGACCGCCGTTGATTCTTCTGATGAAGCAGCATCGTGCGGTGGCGAAGAGGCCTCGTCATCTGCATGGGAGAGAAGCAGTGGATCGTTAAAAATTATCAAGAAGCAACTGATGTGCATGGAGGTGACTTTTGAGTCGACTCAAAAGCCACCTAAAAAAGTAATTCACGTGCTTGGAACAGAAGCCAGTGGATTGTTGAAATAATTAAAACACCAACTCATGTGCACGGCACGGAAGCCAGTGGCAGCAGTCGCACGTTGAGAACAACCTCATGAGAAGGAAAAGAATGGAGCGGAGTGATGAGAGGAGGCGGAGAGAGGGGGAGCGGAGAGGAGAGAAGGGAGAGAAGGGAGGGGAGAAGAGGGAGAAGAGAGGAGGGTGGAAGGGGGAGAAGGGGGAGGGGAGAGGGGAGAGTGGAGAGAGGAGAGGGAAAGAAAAGAGGGGAGAGAGAAGGAAAGGGGAGAGAGAGGGAAGGGGAGAGAGAGGAGGGAGAGGAAGGGAGAGAGAGGAAGGGGAGAGAGAAGGGGAGGAGAGAGAAGGGAAGGGGAGAGAGAAGGAAAGGGGAGAGAGAAGGGAAGGGGAGAGGAAGGAAGGGGAGAGGGGAAGAGCCCAAATCACGTGCGCACCAGACGCGGCAGCAAGGCGGGTTGCGAGAGAGAGGGCGAGGAGCAGGAGGAGGACGCGCCACGAGCGACGAGCGACGGTGGGTGACGAGGGGCGAGCGACGGTGAGCGACGACGGACGAGCGACGGTGGGTGACGGCTGACGCGCGAGCTGAAAGGGAGTGAGCTGCGTGGCGGCGGAAGCAGCAGCAAGGAACCTTCCGGAAACAATCAGGCCGCACGAGGCGTTGCGATCCTTTCCGCACATTGGCCGATAGATGATCAGACGAGGAGTTGCGGCCTAGGGGAGTATCTTTCATAAGTGTTTCTGAGTCGTCCAAAAAATCCTTGCCGCACATTGACCAAGTCCCAAGGTATCTCGTTCGAAAAGTGCTCTGAGACGTCGCTAGCGTCAGTTTCTGAGTCGACTCAGATTCGGACGTCACTAGCGTCGGAAAGCGCTACTTTACGCAGCGGTGATGCGTGCTACTTTTTTTTTTGCCCGCGGGCAGCGCGGTTGCGCAAAGCTTCCGCGTTGGTGGAAACGAACCCACCAGCTCCAGGCAATAGGTGGGTTGGTGCATTGATATTTCCGCGCCACCCGTAGAAACTGACTCGTATTCAGTTTTTATTGGCCAAAGTATTCTCTTCCAATTATTTGGGCTTCCCGTAGCAGGCTGTTCAGCCACGGGTCTGCAGAATAGATTCTTCGAGGATGCTGGGATCGCACGGCTTATTCCTTGCGAGGTAATTTAATTTTCTACCCTAACTTCCCTTCCCCAGTCGCATTGGACGTATCAATCCCAGTCGCAGTCCCAGACCCCGTTAGGTAGCACGGTTCAGGTGGTGGCTCACATGCACAAGCGAGCCGAGCTTCTAACGATGCCCGCAAGGCTTCCTTTGATGCGCCTCTAAAAAGACTCGGCTTCTGGCAAGGAGGCAAACGCTGCTCTTCTATCCCACTAGCATCACTATTCACGCCTGTTCAGGTTGAACAGCGAGTGGCAAGGAATGTGGGGAAATGTGTGGTGACATTGTGATCCACCCTGAGCTTGTACTGCTTTGCTTGCTCTGCTGATTACACCCCACTTTGGCTATGTGGGTGTGTCAGAATGCTATTATTGTCTAGCCTGCAGTGGGGTACTCTATAGTGAGTACAGCCCAATCTAGGGTTTGCTATTTGTACTCAACTGCCTGCTAGTTCATCCCCTCTCTCCTTTCAATCATTCTTGCCTAGTTCTTCTGACACGCGCGGCCCCCGCTGCCTCGTCGCGACGCCTTAGGGAGCCGCGCGCGGCCCCCCGCTGCCCCGTCGAGGCGCCCTGGGGAGCCGCGCGCGGCCCCCGCTGCCCAGAGGTGGCGCCCTGGGGGTCGCGCGCCTTCCCCCTCGCCGTCCCCCGCGCTCCTTCTCCCTTTCGCCCGTTTTAGGGTTTGGGGGTGGAGAGTGTGGGGGTGGCGGCTGTGGGGGTGTCGGTTGTGCATTACTCTACTTACTCCTCCTCCTCCCTAGTCTCCCTCTACTGCAGCTGCCGCTGAGGGGGGTGGTGTGTGGGAGTCTAGGGTTTGGGGTTTAAGGGGGGGTACCGTGGGAGTGGAGCTAGGGGTGAAGCAAGGGGTGTGTGTCGAGGGGTGTGGGACTGTTGGGGGAGGTTGAGCGGAGACTGCCGTCGTGTCGTCCGCAGCACCTGTATTCCGGGGTTCCGCGGACCTCCGGTAGCTCAGAGAGCCGGCTACACCTGTCGCCCGTGGGTCCGCTGCACCCTCCGCAGCGACCATTACCCCTGTAGTCCGGGGCTCTACTTCCGGTAGCCACTAGCGTTGCGCCAGAGCCGTCTGATGCCCGTGTGTCTGCAGCTTCAGTCGTCGCCTCCACTCCTTTCTCCTCTCGCCAGCCCTCCTCCTCCTCATTTGTCCTCTGTGACCGCCTCTAGCTTTGCTCATAACTTATAAACTGTTGCTTCTTGAACTTGTGCTCAGAATGTGTGGTGACATCGTGATCCACCCTGAGCTTGTACTGCTTTGCTTGCTCTGCTGATTACACCCCACTTTGGCTATGGGGGTGTGTCAGAATGTTATATTTGTCTAGCCTGCAGTGGGGTGCTCTGTAGCGAGTACAACCCTTCTAGGGTTTGCTATTTGTATCCCCATTCTTGCTAGTTCATTCTCTCTTTTTGCCTAATTCTCTCGACACGAGCAGGAATCGGCGACCGAGTACTGCAATCGAGCGCGGCGAATTTTGGCCGACATGCGGATGGCTGGTTTCGAGTACTCAGTGGTATCGTATGTCATGCATGTCATCAATGGCCTCACCTCGAGCTACAATCTGATGCGACGGATGCTGATAATGCCCGGCACGCGCGAGACTCTGAACGAGGATTCGCTTTCGAGTCACATCATCCAGGACGAGTTTATGCAGGAGTCTGAGCGGTCTTCAGAGCTCCTTCCGCAGGCTAACTATGTCGCTCCGGCGAAGCAGGGACGTCAGCCAGGGCACTGTGGGAAGTCGGGCGGAGGTGGAGGCGGCGGCGGCAAGTCGTCGAACACCAAGTCTACAGAGGGCGCCGACCGCGGGAAGTCGGCGAAGGGCACTGATCGCGGAAGCAGTGGTTCGCGTTGAGGAGGACGCCGCTGCTACATTTGCGGAGACCCTGACCATCTCTCGTATGACTGCCCTGACCGCGATGAGTCTGACGACGATCAGAGAGGAAGCCGTGGAAAGTCGGAAAACGCTCGTCGATCAGAGGATGGGAAGTCTGACAACGATCGTCAGCGTCGAGACAACAAGTCGCGGAAGGAGAAGCCTGCGTCGTCGAAAACGCCGTCGACATCAGAGGCTGGTACCTCGAGCGGAAAAGAAGCCTCTTGTTTGATGGTTGGCGTGGTCGAGCCAACAATTTCGCTGGCGCCGGAGGCTGGCGAAGACTTCCAAGCGGTCGCAGCAGCCGTGCAGGCGAATCCAACGGTGGTCCTCCTCGACAGTGGCTGCTCCCATCATCTGATGGGAACACGAGAGGCCTTCGTTGAAATGAAGCCAGGAGGAGAAATCCGTCACGTGCGCGGATTCAACGGGGCGCTTCAGAACGTCGAAGGCCGTGGCACAGTTGCACTGCAAGGGGAGACTAGGAAGCAGATTCTCATCCCCGACGTGTTGTACGTTCCGGGCGTGCACGCGAATCTACTGTCTGCTGGTCAGCTGAAGGAAAACGGCGTGAAGCTGCAGAACGAGGGTGACGAGATGCTGCTCGTTTCCTCTGCAGGAGATGTGCTCGGTCGAGCACGCTACACCGGCTGGGTCCTCTGCACCGACCTCCGCCCCTGCTCCTCGAAATCGACGACATCTTCGACAAAGGCAGTTGCTCTACGGACGATCGCATCTGCGACGAAGTCGACGCTAGACAAGTGGCACCCGAGGCTCGCGCACGTCGGCATTGACACGATTAAGAGTTCGGCGAAGCATGGTGTTGCCGTCGGCATGGACATCCAGAAGTCCACCGGAGCCGACCTGCCGTGTGCCTCCTGTGTCGGAGGGAAACTAGCGCGAAATACTTTTCCAGAGAAGGGATCGGACGCTGACAACGCCCTTGACGTCGTGCACATTGACCTCTGCGGCCCCTTCCGCATGGCCGCCATGGATGGAAGCCTCTACTTCCTTCTCCTCAAGGACCGCAAGACCCGCTTTGTGTGGGTCCGCCCGATTGCGAAGAAGAGCGATGTGCTGGTCGTTTTCGAGAAGTGGCTGAAGGAAGTGGAACGGCAGACTTCGAAGTCGGTGAAAAGGCTGCGCTCTGACCGCGGAGGGGAATTCCTCGGCCGGGCCTTCACCGATCTCGTCGAGGACAAGGGTATCCTCCACAACCTCACGTGCCCCTACACTCCGCAACAGAATGGCATGGCGGAGCGGGAAATGCGCACGGTCGTCGAAGCTGTGCGGACGATGCTGCTTCACATGGGGGTGAAGCATCACTGGTGGCACCTCGCCCTTCGCCACGCCGTCTGGGTGCGCAACTGCCTCGAACGGGCTTCACTTCCTCCGAGGACGACGCCGTACGAGCTGCTGTTCGAGAAGAAGCCGGATCTCACGCTGGCGCGCGTGTGGGGTTGCATGGTGCAGTTCATGATCCCAGAGCAGCAGCGCGGCGGAAAGTTGGCACCGAAGGCACGCTGGGGAATTCACCTCGGTGTGTCGCCGGAGAGCAAGGGATGGGAGGTGCTCGACCTTACCGCCAACCGCATTATCACAACTGTGGAGGCAATCTTTGTCGAGAGAATTAGGCAAAAGAGGGGCTGAACTAGCAAGAATGGGGATAAAAATAGCAAACCCTAGAAGGGTTGTACTCGCTACAGAGCACCCCACTACAGGCTAGAGCATAATATTCTGACACACCCCCATAGCCAAAGTGGGGTGTAATCAGCAGAGGAAACAAAGCAGTACAAGCTCAGGGTGGATCACGATGTCACCACACATTCTGAGCACAAGCAAGAAGCAATAGTTTAAGGTGCACAATTATGAGCAAAACTAGAGGCAGTCACAAAAGGGGCAAGTGAGGAGGAGGAGGGCTGGCGAGAGGAGAGTAGATAGGAGGCGACGACTGAAGCTGCAGACACACGGGCAACAGACGGCTCTGGTGCGACAACGTGGCTACCGGGAATGAGTGCCCCGGAGTACAGGAGTAACAGGCTCCGCGGCTAATATGCGCGGCAGGAGCAACGGACCCACAGGCGACGGCGCAACCGGCTCTCTGAGCTACCGGGAATGAGTGCCCCGGAGTACAGGCGCTGCGTACGACACGACGGCAACCTCCGCTCAACCTCCTCCAACTGTCCCACACCCCTCGACACACACCCCCTGCTTCAAACCCTAGCTCCACTCCGACGGTACCCCCCTTAAACCCCAAACCCTAGGCTCCCACACACCACCCCCCTCAACGGCAGCTGTAGCAGAGGGAGACGAGGGAGGAGGAGGAGCAGGGGGAGGAACTCACAACCGACACCCCCATAGCCGCCACCCCCACACTCTCCACCCCCAAACCCTAAAACGGGCGGAACGGGGGAAGGAGCGCGGGGGACGGCGAGGGGGACGGCGCGCGGCCCCCAAGACACCACCAAGGGGCAGCGAGGGGCCGCGCGCGGCTCCTTAGGGCGCCGCGACGGGAAGGCCGCGGGCGACGGGACCGAGGGGCCGCGGGCGACGGGAAAGCGGGGCCGCGGGCGACGGAATTGGGGGGGGGGCCGCGGGCGACGGGACCGAGGGGCCGCGGGCGACGGGAAAGCGGGGCCTCGGGCGACGGGATCGGGGGGGGGCCGCGGGCGACGGGACCGAGGGGCCGCGGGCGACGGGAAAGCGGGGCCGCGGGCGACGGGATCGGGGGGACGCGGGCATCCCCCACGGGAGGAAACCGCCGCGCGCCTCGGGGCGCACGGCGGGGAGAAACCCGCCGCACGCCCCGAGCGCGCGGCAGGAAGGAGGCGTCGCACGACCAGTAGAACAGCAGCGGAAGCATTTGGTGGTGGGCCCACCCACAGGATCGACCCAACAGGATCGTCCTGCTCTGATAGCATGTCGAGAGAATTAGGCAAAAGAGGGGCTGAACTAGCAAGAATGGGGATACAAATAGCAAACGCTAGAAGGGTTGTACTCGCTACAGAGCACCCCACTACAGGCTAGAGCATAATATTCTGACAATCTTCTATGAGGCGATGTCTCTGGAGGAGTGGAAGGTGGAGCACGGGCCCGCGTCAGAGCGGACGGAGATTTCTCCGCCGATGGGTCCGTCGCCGGCAGCGATTTCGTTGCTCGAATCCGAGGACGATGGTCCTTCTGAAGATCCTTCCCCCTCCCTTCCGCCCTCGTCGAATCCTCCTCCTCTTCCCGCCTCCCCCCCATCGCTCGCCCCCGGCCTGCCTAAGTCGGCATCATCGTCGGCTGCCAGCGATGAGGGGAGCATTGGTGCGTCACCTTCAGCTCCGCCCATTAGCATCGCTGGCGGTCGACGTGATCTGGTCAGCGAGCAAGTTGGTGTCGGAGTGAAGTTTCCGCCGACAGGGGAGCAGTCGAACGGGAAGGGCGTTTCAGAGAAGCTGCCGACAGGGGAGACGTCGAACAAGGAGCGTGTTTCAGAGGAGCCATCGACAGGGGAGCCGTCGAACAAGGAGCTCGCTTTCGAGGAGCGGATGTCTGGGGAGCAGTTCGACGATGGCACCTCGAGCGACGTTGTTGAAGTCATCGGCGGCGATGACGGGGAGCAGTCCAGCGACAGCGACGTGGTGGAGGTCTCGGCCGACAAGCCTGCAGTTCGACGTTCCACCCGCTCCAACTTTGGCAAGCCTTGCGAGAAGCTGAGCTACCATGCTTACCTGCCGCCGACCTCCTACAGCACTCTGCTCGATGATGCGCAGTTCGACGTCAACATACCCGAGCTCGATCCCGATATGCACGCCGATCCAGAGCACCGCTGGGACATCGCTAACATGACAGTGAAGGAGGCGTTAGCGAGCTGGAAGGGCAAGGCGGTGAAAGCGGCGATGGACGAGGAGATTCGAAGTCTCATCACCAACGGCACTTGGGAGCTGGTGGAGCGCCCGCGCGGCGTCAATGTCATGAAGAACCGCTGGGTACTGACAACAAAGTACCATGTTGACGACACGGTTGCCCGCGAAAAGGCGCGCCTGGTAGTGAAGGGCTTCACGCAGGTCTACTGAGCTGATTACGACGAGACGTACACTCCAGTCGGGAGCTACGTTATGCTACGGATTTTCCTTAGCATCGTCGCCGTCCTCGATCTGCACCTCATGCAGTTAGACATGAAGAATGCGTTTCTACAGAGCAAGCTCGATCGCGTGCTCTACATGGACCAGCCGGCTTACTACAACGATGGTACCGGCCGAGTATGCAAGCTGCTGAAGAGCCTGTACGGGCTGAAGCAGAGCCCTCTGCTGTGGTACTCTGCGCTCGACGCTGTGCTGATTGGCGCTGGTTGGAGCAAGAGCCAGGTCGACGAGGCCCTCTATTTCCGAGTTGGCGACGACGGAGTGGCGTGCTGGGTGCTCGTCTACGTCGACGACCTGCTCGCCGCCAGCAGCAGCACCGCGATGCTGAAGGAGCTGAAGGAGCTGCTGGAGGCTGCCTTTGAGCTGCGCGAGATCACCCCGGTCGAGAAGTACTTGGGGCTCGAAATCGTGCGTGACCGTCCGGCGCGGAAGCTGTGGCTTCACCAGCAGTCCTATGTCGACAAGCTGCGAAGGCGCTTCATCGACGAGGAGCAGACTGGTCGGCGTCCGAAGACACCTGTTTCCGTCGACGCGTATGCCGAGCTGACTTTCGACGACGATGACTTTCAGTCGCGCGAAGAAGAGGAGTATCGTCAGAAGGTCAGTTCGCTGCAGTTCTCTGCCACAACAACTCGGCCCGACATCGCTTTTGCGTGCAGCAAGCCGGGATCTGGTCTGACGGTGAGGAGCGATAACCACTGGCGTGAGGTCGACCGCTGCCTCAACTATCTCTCGGACACGCGTGATGTTGCTCTGGAGTTCGGAGGAGGACCGGAGACTCTGACACTGGTCGGCTACGCGGACGCTGACGACGCAGGCGACAAGCAGAATCGCACTAGCACGAATGGCTACGTTTTCACATTCGGCGGCGCAGCTGTCTCCTGGACAAGCCAACGCATTAAGTGCGTGACTCTGTCCTCTACGGAGTCAGAGTACATCGCGGCCACTGAGGCGGCCAAGGAGGCTCGTCGACTTCGATTCCTCCTCGCCGAGTTCCAGCTCCTCGATGCTGGGACGCCAACTACTCTGAACGTGGACAATTAGTCCGCCATCGCGGTCGCTGAGGGCTTGGGGCTGAAAGGCAACCTCAAGCACATGGAGCGACGCTACGCTTGGCTGCAGCAGATGGTGAAGTGCAAGAAGGTTGCGCTGGAATACATCCCAACATCCGAGCAGCCGGCGGACTTCCTCACAAAGGGTCTGCACTTTCCGGCCTTCAACCGGTGCTCTATCGCGATCGGCCAGGTTCGCCTTACCGCAGTCGGCGACAACGACGGCGTGCAGCAGTAGGTGCCATGTCCTCTAACATGGCTGGTGCGGTGGTCGGCGTGCGGGAGTGTGCACGCCAGAGAAATGTCCCCTTGTATTTTATTAACTAGGTTCTAGGTGGACCTTGTGTGTGGGTGCCCAAGCGTGAGCTGGGCAGGGGAGTGTCGAGGAGAAAAGGCCCCGCCCTCGCTTGGGCGAAGTCGGCCATGCTTTTCGGAGCACAACGGTGTTCGTTTCGTGGTCGCGACTTCAGGGACTTTTCTCTCTGACTGACGGGTCGATTTTCGACCAAATTACTTCGTCGAAATTGAAGTGCTGTTTCTGCTCTACACAACTGCCCCTCGACGAGGCACTTGTCGAGGGGAGCAAAACGGCGTCCAAATCGAGCCTCGCGGGTCGACGAAATGGTAGAAAACAGCGTTTCGACGAAACGCTGGTCGACAGAATTAAGCTCGAAACAGGCACCGTCGAGCAGAGCGTTGCTGGTCGACAAAAGTACTTGTCTCCGAAATTCGCAATGTGCGCGAATTTCGACCAATCGCGAAACAGCAAATTTCGACCAATCAGAGAATTTCGGAAATTGTACTCCCCAGGAGAATTCGAATCAGTAAGGAAACTGAACCTGAAACACGTTTTTACTAACAGTAAAAACGTAAACAACTCTGAAAACTGTAAACCTGAGAAACTGCCAACTCAGGTGAAAGACACATGTGCTTGTCGTTTCACCTGCCGTTGCTGACTCGGATAAGTCAGGTGTTAGCCGAGGAACGTTTCTCTAGGGTTCATTGTTCTTGCTATTTGATTCTCCTTGCTTGTACCATAATCTTGTTCAATCAATTTTCTGCTAGTGGAACTATGCTTGAATTCTACCAAGACATCTAAGTTCATTCCTGAGAATCACTGCCAGAACTCTGACTGTGTGTCCCACGCTAGTCAAGCTCTCCCTTAGATTAGAATTCTCCGCAGTTTTCGGCAGCTTCAGAGTTAATTTCGTGTAGCGGCTGACGTCGGCAGGATCGTCGTCGGCGCACGCGCGAAGTTGTCGGAAGCAAAACATTGTGCGAGTTGCGTCGGCACGTGGTCGACAACTGCGCGCGACAATTTCGGAGCTTGTTGCGTGCTCCAAGTAGCGTTGGGCGTCTTCGTCACGTTGCGCACGGGCCATTGGACGTCTTCGGCAAGTGGCGGTCGTGGTCACTGTGCGCGAAGATTTCGGGTAGCAGCACGTGGAAAACGACTGCAGTTTGAGCAGCCAGGCGCAAGGTGATTTGCGTCAGAAAAACCGACGGCGAGGAGAGGCGGCGTGACGACTGCCCGAAGAAAGCGGGGGTCTATCGTCGTCCCGCCCGGGTGCAGCTGGCGTGGCTGCAGGAGGGTGCGTCGTGGGCGTTTTTCGGCAGGAGCGGCACAGTGTGGGACGGAAGTTATTTTCGAACCGCCGAAAATATCGGAAAAGGCCGCCTACGACTAGACTGTTCGCGTTAGGGTCACTTCTGTGCCTGCATCGAGATCGGCGAAAAAATCGGAGCCACAGCAGCAGCCGACACTCTACTTCAGGCGACACAGGTTCCCCCTGATCAAGGGAAGTTGCGCCGCAGACAGGGCAGTACACCGACGGGACAACGTTTTGACGCAGCGTCTAGACCCGCGAATTTCGCCTGGTCTACCGGCTACAATAAACGGAGTTGCGACAAATACGGGTCTGGCGAGAGAAACGGATTCCGAGCTTCAGGAGGGGAGAAAACGACCTACTGCGACGACTTTTTGCTGAGGCCGGGTTTCGCGGCTAAGCGGCGGTAGCAGAAGGATCTCCCTACCGGCCAAAGTCTTCCGACGTTCTACGTACCTCACACCAGAAGGCCTCGAAGGCAATTCGTAAGTCCTGTTGGCCACTGGATAAAAAGGTGGGGCCCTGTGTTTTAGCCTTGTGCTGGTTAGGAAGGCGTGGGTGGTGCTGGTTGTTAGAACAGGAGGTAGTCTTAGGAGCCTAAGCTAGGAAAGCCCTAGCTAGGCAAACGATAGTTTAGGTGAAAGAAGGAGAGGGGTTGCACTAGAAAGAATGGGGATACAAATAGCAAACCCTAGAAGGGTTGTACTCGCTATAGAGCACCCCACTACAGGCTAGAGCATAATATTCTGACACACCCCCATAGCCAAAGTGGGGTGTAATCAGCAGAGCAAGCAAAGCAGTACAAGCCCAGGGTGGATCACAATGTCACCACACATTCTGAGCACAAGTTCAAGAAGCAATAGTTTAAAGTTCACAATTATGAGCAAAGCTAGTGGTAGTCACAACGGGCAAGTGAGGAGGAGGAAAGAGACTATGAGAGGAGAGGAGGTAGTGGGCGGCAGCTGAAGCTGCTGGCACACGGCGCAACTGGAGCAACTGGCACACGGGCAACTGGAGCAACTGGCACACTGGCAACTGGAGCAACTGGCACACGGGCTACTGGAGTAACTGGCTCCGCGGCTAAAAGTAGCGGCAGACGAGCAACGGACTCACGGGCGACTGGAGCAACGGGCTCACGGGCGACTGGCGCAACGGGCTCACGGGCGACTGGCGCAACGGTCTCACGGGCGACTGGAGCTGCTGGCTTCACGGCGGCCACCCCCTTCAACCTCCCCAAACTATCCCACTCCCCCTGACACACACCCGCTGCTACACCGCTAGCTCCACTCCCCCTTCACCCCCCCTTAGTACCACTCCAACGGCTCCAACAAGTCCACCCCCCCTCAGCGGCAGCTGCAGCACAGGGAGACGGAGGAGGAGGAGGAACAGGGAACGGCACTCAGTGGCTTCACCCCCATACCCCTCACCCCCAAACCCTAATTCAGGAGAACGGGCTGTAGGAGGGGTGGGGCGCCAGTAGAAGCACGGGGGACAGTGGGGAGGGCAGGGGCAGCGAGGAACGGGCCGCCCACGGGCCTGGTATAGCCGCCCGAACCGCGCGCAGGCGGCCCGAGCCGCGCGCGGGCCTGGCGCTTCCCGTACGGGCCGCGCGCGGGCCTGGCGCAGCCCGTACGGGCCGCGCGCAGGCCTGGCGCAGCCCGTACGGGCCGCGCGCCGGCTGTACGGGCCGCGCGCAGGCCACGACGGGCGACGGGGGGCGACGCGCGGGTCCCCGTCGCCCGTCGCAGCGCCTCCCGGGGGCGACGCGCCGAGTGACGGGGCAGAAACCCGCCGCGCGCCTCGGGGCGCACAGCGGGCAGAGAACCGCCGCGCGCCTCGGGGCGCACGGCGGGCAGAAAACCGCCGCGCGCCTCGGGGCGCACAGCGGGCTGAAAACCCTAAGTCAACGCCGCGCACCACGGGGCGCGCGGCGGACAGGGAGTAGCAGTAGCAGCGGAAGCAGTGAAGTGGGGCCCACAGGCCAGGAGCATGTAGCTCTGATACCATGTTAGAATAGGAGGTAGTCTTAGGAGCCTAAGCTAGGAAAGCCCTAGCTAGGCAAACGATAGTTTAGGTGAAAGAAGGAGAGGGGTTGCACTAGAAAGAATGGGGATACAAATAGCAAACCCTAGAAGGGTTGTACTCGTTATAGAGCACCCCACTACAGGCTAGAGCATAATATTCTGACACTGGTTCGACACTAGGGCGCACAAGAGACAATTTTGTGGTGCGACACTGTTTCGGCCCCGACAAAAACAGACCAACGGCAACAGTTACCCTGCCGAAAATGTCGGGGTTGAAGAAGATGTGGCAGCTGGCGGGGTTTCTCCTGATTCAACGGTCTACCCGACGGCGGTGTAGCGGCGAAGAGGGAGTTTACGAAGCTGCAGAGTTTTAAAAGCGATAGGCACGGTGGGCAGCGAAACGGCCGGCCGGGAGTTTGATACGATAAACTCAACCCGACTACGATTGCGTTCGCGCCTTCATCGAACGCCAGAAAAATCGCGGGCAACACGGAGAATACCTCATCCGACAAAAGCGGACGCTGGGTGAACGGCGGCAAGCGAAATTGTCGGGGGGTGAAGACAAAAAAATGGAGGGAAAGTTTTGGGTGCCTCTCCAAGCTTCTTGAGTGATAGGTTGAGCCCGTACACCAGTCCACCGTGAATTTCGGGTCTACTCGGTGGGCACGAAAGGGTCGGATATCTCGCACATCGAGGCACGGCGAGGGGTGTATTGCCAAGGATGCCTGGGATTTGCTAAGTATTCTCGACGGGTACGAAGATGGGTGAACGTCGGAGTACCAGGGTCAACGGTGGAAACGTCGGGGCTATAAGGCAGAAAATACTTCGGGGCTTGTTGCCGCAACCTGATTTTTCGGGTGACATTTCGACGGTGGGAGACGGGTGAACGTCTGCTCGCCAATTGTTTAAGCGTTTTACTGTGTACTTCAGAAGTTTACCTGAGGGAGTTCTACGGCGAGATCTGCGACGTTGACGCGCGCTAGGGTCCGTGAAAATCAGTCTCGAAAGACCCATAAGTACTGGGTTCCATGCCAAAAAAGCACCTCCTATTGGTGGGTCGCTTGGGTGGTTAACCGCACGAAAAAAATGGTGACCGGGTGGGCGTGCTAGAAACACCGGTTCTTTCGGAGGACAATCTGCATGCGACCGAGATTTACGTGGTGTGGTTCATTTCCGACATTTGCGGGTGCAACGACAGTTCCGAGACTGAGTCTTAACGGAGTCAACGGGGTCGCTGACAGTATCCGTGACACCGGCGGAGTTGCAGCAGTGCTTGATTAAGCGCGCGAAGGCACTCGTCGTTAACAATGTAGCCCTACAAATCGGAAACTGCTCGGGGGTACCAATGACAACAAGGAAGGTGTTTTACTACAGAAGGGGGGAAAGGCGGCAGCTGTTTTTCGCCCCTGCCCGGCGGTTCTCGGCGAGTCACGACAACGTCACCGAGGTATCTGACGTCATCGGCTGTTCAAGTTCAACTTTGAAAAAAAAATTACGAGGTTAGGGGGAGGAGCACCAGCTTTGTTTTCGCCTCTGCCCGGGAGTTTTCGGAGAATCGCGACAAAGGCCTCGGCGAGTCACGACAACGCCGCCGGTGGCGCTGACATCATCGGAACCCGAGTACGGATTTTGAAACGGAGTTTTCAAATCAGGCCATGGACAGTTACGTGATTTCGCCCAACTCGTCGGACGTCGCTGATGTGCTTCAACGGTTTCGCAATTTTAGCGATGGTCTTCGACGATACACCGACACGATCCGGAGTCACGACAGCGGACATTTGAACAGGCTCCTTTTTCAGCAAATGACAAGGGTCTCGCGTCAACATCAGTGTAGCAGCGGCGCTTGGTGGCAGCCAGCTAGAGATTCTGCAGCGGACATGTGATTTGATGCTGCCACGCGAGGGTGTTTGGGGTGGCAACAGTTTTTCGATGGGGGGGAGAAAGAGTGCTCTCGCACTGTACTGGTCAGTCTTCTGATAGTTTTCTGACACACTCAGCACGACGGACGTTCGCGATGGCTTCATCGACATCGACGGCTACTGATTCGCCACCATCTGACATCGTATCAGACTTCCCGCCAACATTTCGTTGATCTTTACCGTCCGGTTTACATCCGCGACATCGACGACTGTCATTCATCAACGGATTGATGATTCGATATTCGCTTTCAACCGCCCGATCGACATCGGCAGTATCAACGGCTGACATTCCAACTCTGAATTTCGCCTTGGTCAACGCGCTCAGCCACACGTCAGCTTAAAAGTCAACGTACTTCTGCACCGTCAGATCGGCTTCAACCGAAGATCTGCAGTTTTCACGCTACTGCAAGACTCGGTTTCGTATAAGGGCACCTTATTTAGAAGGTGGGAGAGTGTAATGAATTCACAATTCATTACTGTAGAGGCTGCTCCTAGCGAGAACAGCCCGAGCACTTCGCGTCAGTGTGGCTCGGCCTACACTTTCGCACCTAACCAGTTCCGAGTCGCCCATCACCAATCGCGACATTTCCGAACCACGCACGTCACGCGGTTCTCGCTGTCAGAATGCTATAATTGTCTAGTCTGCAGTGGGGTACTCTATAGTGAGTACAGCCCAAATTAGGGTTTGCTATATGTATCCTATCTGCTGCTAGTGCAACCCCTCTTTCTGTTTCTAACTTTCTGCTAGCGTTTCTCGACATGCTATCAGAGCGAGAACGCTCCTGGCCTGTGGGCCCACTTGCTTCCGCTGTTGTCCTGCCTGTCGCGCGCCTGGGGTGCGCGACGTTTTCTGCCTGCCGCGCGCCCGGTGCGCGCGGTGTTTTTTCTTCCCGCCGCGCACTCGGGGCGCGCGGCCGTCGCAGCACCCCAGGGGCCCGCGCGCTGTCCCCTCCCGTCGCCCGTCGCGGCGCCCTGGGGGCCCGCGCGTCCCCCCCCTCCCGTCGCCCGTCGCGGCGCCCTGGGGGCCCGCGCGCCGCCCTGCACGTCGCTCGTTGCGGTGCCCTGGGGGCCCGCGCGTCCCCCCCTCTTCCCGTCGCCCGTCGCGGCGCCCCAGGGGCCCGCGCGCCGCCCTGCCCGTCGCCCGTCGCAGCGCCGGACCCGCGCGCCGCCCCGCTTCCGCTCGCACGCCGCCCCAGCAGCTGCCCGCGTTTCTGCCCCGTACCGCGCATGCGCCGCCTGCGTTGGGGGTATGGGGGTGGCGGGTATGGGGGTGGCGGGTGTGTGAGCCGTCCCCTGCTCCTCCTCCTCCTCCGTCTCCCACTGCTGCAGCTACTGCTGAGGGGGGTGGATGTGTGGGAGCCGAGGGAGTGGCGCTAGGGGGGTGCCGTGGGAGTGGAGCTAGGGGTGCATAGGGGTGTGTGTGAAAGGGGGTTTGCGACAGTGGGGGAGGTTGATAAGGCGGAGGTAGCCGTTGTGGAGCCAGCAGCGCCAGTAGTCCGGATACCCTTGCTTGTGTCCGGTAGCCAGCGAGCCCGTTGCGCCAGTCGCCCGTGGGTCCGTTGCTCCAGCCGCTCGTCGTAGCCGCGGAGCCAGTTACTCCAGTAGTCCGGATACCCTTGTTTGTGTCCGGTAGCCAGTGTGCCAGTTGCTCCAGTAGCCCGTGTGCCAGCAGCTTCAGCCGCCGCCTCCAATCTCCTCTCCTCTCACAGTCCCTCCTCCTCCTCACTTGCCCTCTGTGACTGCCTCTAGCTTTGCTTGTGCTTGTGAACTTCTTATGCGACTGCTTGCTGTGCTGATCATACCCCACTTTGCCTATGGGGGTGTGTCAGAATGCTATAATTGTCTAGTCTGCAGTGGGGTACTCTATAGTGAGTACAACCCAAATTAGGGTTTGCTATATGTATCCTATCTGCTGCTAGTGCAACCCCTCTTTTTGTTTCTAATTTTCTGCTAGCGTTTCTCGACACTCGCCTAGCACGTATTCGCCCTATACCGTAAAGTGCCACCTATAGGACCCGGGGGACTCTCTACAAATGCTTGAAAAAGTGCTAGGGGGACCCTCTGGCGGTTGCAAATTTTTAAGACCCGGGGTACACTTATTTATCAACTATCATTCTGTTCTTTAGGGTGTACGGCTTAATTCGGGGCGGGGGGGTCTTATATTTATAACGAAAAACGGCATTCGTGGGCGGATTTCGCGCGAGCGGCGCGTCAGATCTGTGTCAGAATTCGAGTCTGACACAAACAAAGTGTCAGAATTCGAGTCTGACACAAAAAATCGTGTCAGAATTCAAGTTTCTGTCAATAAAAGCTGACTCACAATAGCAATTACAACTACTGCATACAAGAAAGGGGGGTCTTATGATGATTAGGGGCAGAAAGGGGGTCCTCACAAATCCTGCCCAAATAAGAGTCCCTCTGCTCCTTCAAGAGTCCCGGGGACCCTCTTACCGGCGGGTCCTATAGGTGGCACTTTACGGTATTTGCTCGCATTCCTCATTGTTTCCTCATTATGTAATCACATTCTCTTTATAGAAGTCTTCCGCGCACTCTGTTTAGTACAACTCATAACACAGAGAGTAAACACCGTGTAACCGTAAAACTTGTGACCTACGCAATTCATATAATATAATATTACATCATACGGTAGCATGAAACATGCGTACCACGTTAGCAGCTGGCACATGCGAACGAACTGATCCGGCTTAGCCTGGCACACACAGCTTCGAAAATACGACACCACAGTAGCTTCTGAGAGAGCAGCTTCGGGTCGGGCCGACCGTGAGGAACGCTGTAAAAGCCGCTTGCAAGGCAGTGCTGACTGATTTCATCATCCACGTCTGCTGTCAGCTGTTGGAATTCTTTTCAAGCAGCTGCGCCAGAAGCTTCGGGTCGACAGGCTTCTGCAAAACGCCATCAAAGCCACTCGCAAGGCAGCGGTGAGTGATTTCAGCATCCACATCGGCCGTGAGCGCCACTATGAGTAGCTGAGGGACGTCGGGGGTGAATGATGCTTGTGTGCCTGATTGTGTGGCTTCTGTTGCTGCTCTGGGTGTTGCTTCTGGTGGGGATGTGGGTTGAAGAAGCGGGGCTTGTTCGTGTGCTCGTATGGCCGCTGTGGCTGCGAACCTGAGGGTTTACAGCGAGGAACAGGCAGAAGCATAACAGAAGGTTTGAGATGGAAAGAGAATGGAACAGAAGGTTTGAGATGGAAAGAGAATGGAACAGAAGGTTTGAGATGGAAAGAGAATGGAACAGAAGGTTTGAGATGGAAAGAGAATGGAACAGAAGGTTTGAGATGGAAAGAGAATGAAACAGAAGGTTTGAGATGGAATGAAGCTGTCTGTGTATTCGTATGGCCTCTGTTGCTGCGAGCCTGAGAAGGTTTTCATTGAGGTAGGAACAGGAGCAGCGATGGAGAGCACGGGGGTTGAAGAATATCTTTTTTGAGAATTCTCACCCAACTGGACAGACACGACAGGCAGTCAAAGTGAAAAGTGAGGCATTCACCCATGCATTCACCCATGCATTCACGTGACTCACCCGCCTATGCCTATGACTCACCCGTCCATGAGGGGCATCTGCAGGTCCATGAGCACCACATCCACATGCCCGTCTGCGAGGTGTGCGCTGCCCCCCAGGCCCAGAGCGTGCTGCTTGACGTGTCGCAGCGCCTCCTTCCCGCTGCCTGCGGTGGCGACGGTGGCGCCGCTGCGAGTGAGAGTGCGGCGCGCCACCAGCAGATTCACCGCCGCATCGTCCACCACCTGATGGTGAGGGAACAACAGGAGAGAGAAGGAGAGCGAGACAGACAGGGAGAGGCGGGTTGCTGCAAGATGGGGGGAAAGAGAGTGCGGCGCGCCACCAGCAGATTCACCGCCGCATCATCCACCACGTGGAAAGAGGACAGGTTCAGATCGTGGTGAGAGGGAAAGAGAGTGAGAGCGACAGGGAATCAACAGGGAGGGGTAAGGTTTGGCAGAGATGGCCATAAGAAAAGTGCCACGAACCACAAAGCAACGAAGGTCAGCAATGTACAGCACTCGCATGCAGTAAGCATTGCTGCACAACCAGTCAGAGAGCGAAATAGCAGGAGGACGAAATAGAGGGATCGGAAAAAACAAAGGCGCGGGTTGTAAACCGGACGATAAGAGGGGTGGAGTGCGGGAGGTCAACTGGTTGTACCATGATTCTCAGCCCAGCTAGCAGACTCTTCCCTTCCCCCCCTCCTCCTGCTCCTCCTCCTCCTCCTGCTGCTGCTGCTGCTGCTGCTGCTGCCGCACCCGCTCCTCCTGCTGTGGTTGCTCCTCCTCCTGCTGTGGTTGCTCCTCCTCCTGCTGCCTCCTCAATCTCCTTTGCTCCCACTCCTCCTGCTCTCCTTCTCCCTGCTGGTCCTCCACCTCGTCCCTCCCCATCCACGAATGAAACTTTTTTTCTACATTTGGCATCGGAACTGCTTAGGCCAGCACCACTGGAAGCAATAGCAGGCATAGCAGCAGCCACAGCTGCAGCAGCAGGCACAGATTTAGCAGCAGGAGCAGCTGTAGCGGCACCCGTAGCTGCGGCAGCAGACACAGCTGTAGCAGCAGAAACATGTGTAGCAGCAGGAGCAGATGTCGCAGCTAAGGTTGTAGCCAGAGTGGGTGCGCCAGCTGGTGCCCTAGGTGATGCGGTGGCAGCAGCAGGGGCAATGTTGGCTGCTGGCTGAGATGCAGTTCGGTGGGGAGAATTTGGGTGGTGCAGGCGGTACTGGTGTATGAGTATGGCCTGCCGGAGAGCGGGGTGAGGAGCGAGGGGGGTTGAGAGGGAAAAGAGGGAGGACAAGGTGAAGGGTTATGAGAATGTGGGTGGTACAGGCAGTTCTGGTGGGGGATTGTTTTTTAGGGGAGAGGGGCGAGAGGAGAGAGGAGAGGAATGAGAGGATAGATAGGGTGGACAAGAACGTTCAACAAGGGAAGAGACAGCAAGAGTTGAAGTGCAATGAGTCATGTGACCGTAGCACACAAGAATGGCAGGTGGCAGCGTACCTGAATGGCATGTGGCAGCGTACCTGAATGGCATGTGGCAGCGTACCTGAATGGCATGTGGCAGCGTACCTGAATGGCATGTGGCAGCGTACCTGAATGGCATGTGGCAGCGTACCTGAATGGCATGTGGCAGCGTACCTGAATGGCATGTGGCAGCGTACCTGAATGGCATGTGGCAGCGTACCTGAATGGCATGTGGCAGCGTACCTGAATGGCATGTGGCAGCGTACCTGAATGGCATGTGGCAGCGTACCTGAATGGCATGTGGCAGCGTACCTGAATGGCATGTGGCAGCGTACCTGAATGGCATGTGGCAGCGTACCTGAATGGCATGTGGCAGCGTACCTGAATGGCATGTGGCAGCGTACCTGAATGGCATGTGGCAGCGTACCTGAATGGCATGTGGCAGCGTACCTGAATGGCATGTGGCAGCGTACCTGAATGGCATGTGGCAGCGTACCTGAATGGCATGTGGCAGCGTACCTGAATGGCATGTGGCAGCGTACCTGAATGGCATGTGGCAGCGTACCTGAATGGCATGTGGCAGCGTACCTGAATGGCATGTGGCAGCGTACCTGAATGGCATGTGGCAGCGTACCTGAATGGCATGTGGCAGCGTACCTGAATGGCATGTGGCAGCGTACCTGAATGGCATGTGGCAGCGTACCTGAATGGCATGTGGCAGCGTACCTGAATGGCATGTGGCAGCGTACCTGAATGGCATGTGGCAGCGTACCTGTGTGGCATGTGGCAGCGTACCTGAATGGCATGTGGCAGCGTACCTGAATGGCATGTGGCAGCGTACCTGAATGGCATGTGGCAGCGTACCTGTGTGGCATGTGGCAGCGTACCTGAATGGCATGTGGCAGCGTACCTGAATGGCATGTGGCAGCGTACCTGAATGGCATGTGGCAGCGTACCTGAATGGCATGTGGCAGCGTACCTGAATGGCATGTGGCAGCGTACCTGAATGGCATGTGGCAGCGTACCTGAATGGCATGTGGCAGCGTACCTGTGTGGCATGTGGCAGCGTACCTGAATGGCATGTGGCAGCGTACCTGAATGGCATGTGGCAGCGTACCTGAATGGCATGTGGCAGCGTACCTGTGTGGCATGTGGCAGCGTACCTGAATGGCATGTGGCAGCGTACCTGAATGGCATGTGGCAGCGTACCTGAATGGCATGTGGCAGCGTACCTGAATGGCATGTGGCAGCGTACCTGAATGGCATGTGGCAGCGTACCTGAATGGCATGTGGCAGCGTACCTGAATGGCATGTGGCAGCGTACCTGAATGGCATGTGGCAGCGTACCTGAATGGCATGTGGCAGCGTACCTGAATGGCATGTGGCAGCGTACCTGAATGGCATGTGGCAGCGTACCTGAATGGCATGTGGCAGCGTACCTGAATGGCATGTGGCAGCGTACCTGAATGGCATGTGGCAGCGTACCTGAATGGCATGTGGCAGCGTACCTGAATGGCATGTGGCAGCGTACCTGAATGGCATGTGGCAGCGTACCTGAATGGCATGTGGCAGCGTACCTGAATGGCATGTGGCAGCGTACCTGAATGGCATGTGGCAGCGTACCTGAATGGCATGTGGCAGCGTACCTGAATGGCATGTGGCAGCGTACCTGAATGGCATGTGGCAGCGTACCTGAATGGCATGTGGCAGCGTACCTGAATGGCATGTGGCAGCGTACCTGAATGGCATGTGGCAGCGTACCTGAATGGCATGTGGCAGCGTACCTGAATGGCATGTGGCAGCGTACCTGAATGGCATGTGGCAGCGTACCTGAATGGCATGTGGCAGCGTACCTGAATGGCATGTGGCAGCGTACCTGAATGGCATGTGGCAGCGTACCTGAATGGCATGTGGCAGCGTACCTGAATGGCATGTGGCAGCGTACCTGAATGGCATGTGGCAGCGTACCTGAATGGCATGTGGCAGCGTACCTGAATGGCATGTGGCAGCGTACCTGAATGGCATGTGGCAGCGTAACTGAATGGCATGTGGCAGCGTACCTGAATGGCATGTGGCAGCGTACCTGAATGGCATGTGGCAGCGTACCTGAATGGCATGTGGCAGCGTACCTGAATGGCATGTGGCAGCGTACCTGAATGGCATGTGGCAGCGTACCTGAATGGCATGTGGCAGCGTACCTGAATGGCATGTGGCAGCGTACCTGAATGGCATGTGGCAGCGTACCTGAATGGCATGTGGCAGCGTACCTGAATGGCATGTGGCAGCGTACCTGAATGGCATGTGGCAGCGTACCTGAATGGCATGTGGCAGCGTACCTGAATGGCATGTGGCAGCGTACCTGAATGGCATGTGGCAGCGTACCTGAATGGCATGTGGCAGCGTACCTGAATGGCATGTGGCAGCGTACCTGAATGGCATGTGGCAGCGTACCTGTGTGGCATGTGGCAGCGTACCTGAATGGCATGTGGCAGCGTACCTGAATGGCATGTGGCAGCGTACCTGAATGGCATGTGGCAGCGTACCTGAATGGCATGTGGCAGCGTACCTGAATGGCATGTGGCAGCGTACCTGAATGGCATGTGGCAGCGTACCTGAATGGCATGTGGCAGCGTACCTGAATGGCATGTGGCAGCGTACCTGAATGGCATGTGGCAGCGTACCTGAATGGCATGTGGCAGCGTACCTGAATGGCATGTGGCAGCGTACCTGAATGGCATGTGGCAGCGTACCTGAATGGCATGTGGCAGCGTACCTGAATGGCATGTGGCAGCGTACCTGAATGGCATGTGGCAGCGTACCTGAATGGCATGTGGCAGCGTACCTGAATGGCATGTGGCAGCGTACCTGAATGGCATGTGGCAGCGTACCTGAATGGCATGTGGCAGCGTACCTGAATGGCATGTGGCAGCGTACCTGAATGGCATGTGGCAGCGTACCTGAATGGCATGTCGCAGCGTACCTGAATGGCATGTGGCAGCGTACCTGAATGGCATGTGGCAGCGTACCTGAATGGCATGTGGCAGCGTACCTGAATGGCATGTGGCAGCGTACCTGAATGGCATGTGGCAGCGTACCTGAATGGCATGTGGCAGCGTACCTGAATGGCATGTGGCAGCGTACCTGAATGGCATGTGGCAGCGTACCTGAATGGCAGAGAGCAGATGGTGGGAGAAGAGAGGCCGTTCACACAGCACCACTGGGACCATGCCAACGCCACCCACATTGCCTTCCTCTTCAGAATTGCTTCGCCTTTTGGCATCGGCATGAACGTCAGCGTTGGCAGCATCATCGTCATCAACATTAGCATCAGCACCATCAGCATCAGCACTATCCACATCAGCACCATCCACATCAGCACCATCCACATCAGCACCATCCACATCAGCACCATCCACATGAGCACCATCCACATCAGCACCATCCACATCAGCACCATCCACATGAGCACGATCCCTGCTGAGGTGAAAAGAAACCGAACCAGCATCAGAACAGTCATCAGTCTCAGTCTCAGCATCAGCACTACTGCCATCGCTGAGACCCTCACGTTTGTGTCCACCGGCCATGCCTCCCCACTGCTGATCCCCTTTGTCTCCCCCACCCACAGCTCCCCTTGTATTTTCCGTGCCCTCATCATCCCCCTCAAAACACCCCCCTTTCTCTACAAGCACCACTATGCCAGACAGGGTCAGGCTGCGCACTTGTGTGCAGCTCAAGGGATTGCAGTTGTGCAATCCGCTTCTCCTGCACACAACTGCGCTATTCTGCTCTTGCCGCTTTGTCTCCTCAATCTGCTGCGCTGGCGAATGCTGCTGCCACTGTTGCTGCTCTTGCGGCTGCTGTTGCATCAGTTGAGAAAACGCTTCTTTGTACCTCTTCAGGCCAGCCCCCCCACTCACTACCACCACCAGCTGCTTCCCACACAACTTAGCTAAGTGCTGGTGTGAGTGGGAACGGGAAGACTGCTGGTGATAGGCCTGAAAGCCGGCTATAAAGGAAGCTGCTGCCTGTTCATCGTTTGCCAGCAGCACAGATGCTCCTAGATGTGTCAAGACACGGGAAGTTAGCTGGTGGGGAGGGAGGGAGGGGGAGAGGTAGTAGGCACAAAGGGGGAGAGGAGAGGGTGGGGGAGGGCTGGTTGGTGGAACAGAGGCAGCTAAGAAAGCGAGCTGCTGCCTGTTCATCATTTGCCAGCATCACGGATGCTCCTAGGTGCATCAACACACAGGCGGTCTGCTGGTGGGAGGAGAGAGGGAGATGGTAGAGACACAGGGGTGAGTGGGGGATATTAGCTGGTGGGAAAAAGGAACCAGAAACCGAGCTGGTATCTGCTCATAGTTCGACAGCAGCATGGATGCTCTTAGGTGCGCCAGCACAGGCGGTCAGCTGGTGGGGGCGAGGAGGATGTTGCACCTGAGAGCAAGGGGAGTGGCACAACTGCAGGTGGAAAGGCAGAGGAGGAAGCAGCAGCCGTTCACAGTGGCCGAGGTGGAATTGCTGGTGGCTGCCGTGGAGGAGAGGAGATGGACATTGGCAGGTGAAGGCCTCTGCCTCACCTCAGCACCTTCACTCGCCCGCACACCCACAGCAGGTGGGTGCCAATGTCCATCTTCTCTTCTCCACGGCAGCCACCAGCGATTCCACCTCGCCCACTGTGAACGGCTGTTGCTTCCTCCTGTGCTTTTCCACCTGTAGACGCACCACTCCCCTTGCTATCAGGCACAACATCCTCGTCCTTGCAGTTCCTGACTGACCTGCGGCTTATATGCACCCATTACCAGACGCACGGAAGCATCATCACACCGGACAAGACTCTTGCCTGGAAGCAGGCAACTCTCATCACGGTATACTGAAGGGTGAATTGGCGCATCAAGAGCCACCACGGCACAACAACCAGACACACCAAGCCAGACACAACAGACACACCGAGCCAGACACACCGAGCCAGACACGCCGAGCTTACACGCTAGAGCCTGCAAGTTACCTTTGTTCTCTCTGGCTGCCCATCCGCCACCACCACCAGCACTCCCGAAAGGTCCGAGCGGTCCCGCCCCATGCGGCTGTACATCATTTGAGAATTCTCAGAAGTGGTCCCATGGCCTTCCCCACCATCCACCCGCGCTGCATCGCTACCCTCCACATGACCATGCATGTTCACAGCCACCAACCCAGCTTCAGCCGCAGCAGAAGAAGGAGCGGCAGCGGGAAAAGCAGCTTTTGATAAAGGCGGGTTCGTATGGGACAGGTTGATTTGGTGGAGGGCTGCTGAAGGAAGGCTTGTCTGGGGCAGTTGTGGCGGGGCAGAGAGAATTGGTATGGCGAGGGTGAAAGTTGTTCCTGTAACAGGGTCAACCTTGCAGATCATGTCACCCTTCATTAGAGTCACCTGCAGTCATACAAACACAGCAATGGAAGGCCAAAGATCAATTACACTTGACTTGAGATAAGAATTTGGCCCCTAAAGGAGGAACAAGAGAGGCTGTTTCACCAGTTAACTTCTGAAGAGAGAAAGGAAGGAAGGAAGAAAGAAAGAAAGAAAGAAAGAAAGAAAGAAAGAAAGAAAGAAAGAAAGAAAGAAAGAAAGAAAGAAAGAAAGAAAGAAAGAAAGAAAGAAAGAAAGAAAGAAAGAAAGAAAACGACATAAGAATTTTCATTTTGATTTCATCTAAGCATTTTAATGAGAGGATCCTTCCCTCACCAGTTGCTTAGCCAACACGAGGCTGAGCTTTGCAGCAGCTTCCTTAGCTCCCTCCTGCAGGCTACGCATCTCCTGCACGCATCAACGCACACATACACGCACACACGCACACGCACGCACGCACGCACGCACGCACGCACGCACGCACGCACGCACGCACGCACGCACGCACGCACGCACGCACGCACACACACACACACGCACACACACACACACACACACACACACACACATCAAGACAAGAACGGCTTGGAGCACCGAAGCACACACAATGGACTCTCACGACATGTGTTGACAACAGGGCTTCAAAATCACGAGAAAAAACAATGTGCTCACCTCAAATCGGAACATGAATCCATTCATGGTCTCGCTGTTGTCACACCCGCTATGCTCACACGTGACCACCAGCTGCATCATCCCCCCTGCTGCTGCTGCTCTCCTCCCCCCTGTGTAGTCACAGTCACCATTCACATTGACTGTATGGCTATTACGACCTCTCATAGTACGGTTACCAGTACAGTTATTACCTATGCAGGGACCACGGAGGTTGCGCTGTCCTACCCCTCTACAGTCACATACACTAACGCTGCCATATCCTAGCCGTTTGCGCATATTGAGCCTATTGCGTGCACGCATAGGTGGACAAAGGTTCTGCTCTTCACTGGACAGCCCAGCACTACCAGCAACACAAGCCGCCGCTGCTGCTGAGTCAGCAAGCCCTTTTATAGTCACACCGTCTGAGCCTATCAGTGTAGTCACCCGCGCGCTGCTGACTGCTGCATAGGACGCTATAGAGAAAGGGCAAAAAGGACGGGCATAGAGCAGAGAGAGAGACTCAGGTCTTCAATAAAAGCACAGCTCCATTCGTGAGTGCATCAAGAGTCCACTTTTGCATTGACTCAACACAAACATGGGTTCTGAATTTTCTGAAGAAGAAAATGAAGAAAAAAACAGCTGAAGGCAGGTGAGGAGGATGATAGAACCTTCTCACTCACCATTCCGCTGAGCCAGCTGAGTCAAGGGCACGTCAACATCCGCCACAGCCACCCGGACCAGCACGCAGCCCCCGTGCGGCGTGAATGACAAGGCATAGTCTGCAGTGGGAGAGGGAGTGGGAGGAGAAGGGAGGGAGGATGGGACGGGAGAGAACTGCTGTGGTGAGACGACTCTGTAATAGGCAGAGCTACTCCTGTGACAAGGGCCGGTCAACTGATGCAACATCCCTCACAAGCTGCACATTCCCATGCTCCCATGAACAGGAGCGTTGACATGAACAGGAGCGTGCTGACATGAAAGTTAGCCGGCCGGCAAACTAGGCCAAGTGATTGAACAGAGGTGACAACATGAATCTGAGCCGACCAGACACCCATCCTTGACTTCACTTGAGAGCGACTGAACAGAGGCGTCGACAAGTCGAAAACTGAAAACTGAACAGAGGCGTCGACAAGTCGAAAACTGGAAACTGAACAGAGGTGTCGACAAGTCGAAAACTGAAAACTGAACAGAGGCGTCGACAAGTCGAAAACTGAAAACTGAACAGAGGCGTCGACAAGTCGAAAACTGAAAACTGAACAGAGGCGTCGACAAGTCGAAAACTGAAAACTGAACAGAGGCGTCGACAAGTCGAAAACTGAAAACTGAACAGAGGCGTCGACAAGTCGAAAACTGAAAACTGAACAGAGGCGTCGACAAGTAAAAAACTGAAAACTGAACAGAGGCGTCGACAAGTCAAAAACTGGAAACTGAACAAAGGCGTCGACAAGCAAGTGAGCTGAGGAGACACCCACCCATGACTTGAGAGAGTGCTTGGGCGAGGCGCAGCTGATCCCCCACCAGCTGCTGCGGCACACCGGCAGCCACTACTGCTGCCACTGCTCACATGCATGCATGCAAGGACACATAAATAGAACCAAACAAATATGCACACATGCATGCATGCAAGCACAGAGATTCATACATGCAAGCACAAGGTTTTACACATGCAAGCACACGGTTTCATACATGAAAGCACACATGGAATCAAACACATGTTCATGGATGCGCACATGGAATCAAACACATGTTCATGGATGCGCACATGGAATCAAACACATGTTCATGGATGTGCACATGGAATCAAACACATGTTCATGGATGCGCACATGGAATCAAGCACATGTTCATGGATGCGCACATGGAATCAAACACATGTTCATGGATGCGCACATGGAATCAAACACATGTTCATGGATGCGCACATGGAATCAAACACATGTTCATGGATGCGCACATGGAATCAAACACATGTTCATGGATGCGCACATGGAATCAAACACATGTTCATGGATGCGCACATGGAATCAAACACATGTTCATGGATGCGCACATGGAATCAAACACATGTTCATGGATGCGCACATGGAATCAAACACATGTTCATGGATGCGCACATGGAATCAAACACATGTTCATGGATGCGCACATGCATGCATACAAGCAAGCACATATCCATAGGTGTTAGATGCAAGTAGCTCATAATGCACGTTCCCCAACATATTTACAGATAGACATTCTCCTCTCCCTCTTTCAAACGACTTTTCTTCAAACGAACAGCTTCCCTCTCAAGCACACCCATACTCACAGGTTGAAACTGTTTTCTTAAAATTCTAAAAACAGCTTCCCTCTCAAATAGACCCATACTCACCGTGCACGTTCCTTTTGAGACGTCTCAAAAGTACTCACAGTGCACATTCCTCTTGTGTGTCTCAGCCCATCGCCGGCCCACCTATCGCCGGCCCACCTCCCCCTCCACCCACGCGTGCACGTCAAACGCGCCCGTCTCCAGCTGCAGCCGCCGTGCCTCCAGCTTGGAAAGGTACAAAACCTCGCTTTTTGAGACGTCTCAAAAGAAGGTTCAAAACCTCGCTTTTTGAGACGTCTCAAAGAAGGTCCAAAACCTCGCTCACTAATCATACCAAATCTCATCAAAACCAAGTCTCTTCCTCCACCAACCCACTCTCATTTCTCCCCCTCCTTCCAGAAAAAACCTCTAAGAGGGAGGCCGCATACTCACAGTGCACGTTCCTCTCTTCAGCCTCCACCCACCGCCGAGTCACCTCCCCCTCCACCCACGAGCGCACGTCAAACCCGCCCATCTCCAGCAGCAGCCGCCCCGCCTCCAGCTTGGAGAGGTCAAGAACCTGATTCACCAGCTTCAGCACCTTCAGAGCGGACGAGCGGGCTGTGCTTAAATCTGAGAGCTGATTTCGGGAGAGATGCGAGTCCGAGAGCACGTCTAGCATGCCTGGTAGTGCAGGGAAGAGACGAGGGGAATGGGGGGAAGGAGTGAGCTGGATGCGCTTGGAGAGGTCCACTCGTGTCCAGCTGCAGCCACCCTGCCACGAGCTTGAAGAAGTCCTGCATTTTTTAGGCGCCTCAAAAGACGACTTTAAAGGCGCCTCAAAAGAAGTCACGCACCTGCCTGGTTCACCAGGTGCAGCACCTTGAGGGCAGAGGTGCGCGCTGTGCTCAGGTCAGAGAGCTGGTTCTCAGTCAGGCACGAACCTGAGAGCACATCTAGCGTGCCTGGGAAGGGTGGGGGACAGGAGAGGGCCAAGGGATGAGCAGATGCAGCTTGGAGAGGTCGAGCATTTGGTTCACCAGCTTCAGCACCTTCAAGGCGGACGAACAGACTGTGTTTCAATCTGAGAGCTGCTTTTGGGAAAGATGTTGAGTCTGAGAACACGTCTAGCATGGTGCTCGATTGGGCAAAGAGAGTGGAGTGATGGGAAGGAAAGGATGATTTTGGAAAGGTCCTGCACTGCACTGTACTGCACTGCACCTGGTTCACCAGCTTCTAGCATTTGACTCTGAAAGTGCGACCAGCATGCCTGGTGATGGGGAGAACGACGAGAAAAGTATCAATGGTACCCAAACCCAGCACCCCATGAAACTTCAACAGCAGCCCATACCAATGATGCCAAGCATGGGGGTGCGCAGCTCGTGGGTCATGCTGGCGACAAAGCAGCTCTTGCTCCTCTCCGCCCCCTCCGCCTCCCTCCTCATCGCATCCGCCTCTACCGCTGCCCGCCTGCTCTGCTCATACTGCCGCCGCTGCAGCCATGCGACCACCACCACCAGCGCTGTCATGGCGAGCACCAGCAGGCTGAAGAGGATGGGCATTCCGTACTCAACAAACCGAGACGGGGGCTCCGTGAACCTGGTGGGCCGAAATGAGAGGGAGCGAACAGGGGTAGCGTGGGAGAGAGAGGGGAGATCGGGTTACCACCAGTGAACAGGGGTATCGTGGGAGAGAGAGTGGGGGGCTAAGTTGGAATATACGCGTTTCGCGTTTTGTACGCATGCGTGTATACGCTAGAGTATAATACGCGATACGTCCAGAGAGGATGTTCAAATACGCTTGAAATACGGAGCTGCGGGCAGGGTAAAAACTTTTTCGGGCAGGGTAATATACTTTTTTCTAGAGAGGGGAGGAGGGGAGGGTGTTATACACCCATAGTACCTATCCCGCCGGATTTTCCGCGGGGGGTTTCGCGGATATTAATGGGTCCTTCCGCGGACGCAATCTGAACATACTTGCACTTGCAGGAGTGCTTGATATGGTAGACATGGCTGCAGCGGGTTAAGAAGCTTCGCGCGTGTTACAGAAAGCGATGCGTGAAAGTCAATTATGAAGACTGCGTGGGTTGGGTCGACGAGCTCACCTTGCGTACGTGCCTGCATGGTGCGCGTGGCTTTCTTGGTGGGGATGGATGGGTTGGATCTGAGAGGTATGCTGAGATTCAATGCGGTGGAACCTATACAACTTTCCAGACCCAAATTGAGTTCGCGAGGTGCGAACAAATTGCTCCGTAACGCAACTCGCGATTCCCGATTTTTAGGGTTTTTTTTTTTTTCGACAGGCTGCCCGCCCGAAGTTCAAGCCTTTCCGAAGCGTATCGCGTTTTTGCGCATATACGCCAGCGCACAAACGCAATACGCCTGGCAAGCCAAGCGTATATTCCAACTTGAGTGGGGGGTTGGGTTACCACCAGTGAACAGAGGTATCGTGGGAGAGAGAGTGGGCTGGGCACTGCCGCACTGGTGTCATGTCAACACAATCGAGTGCGAGGATGACAACAGGTAAAAACGACGAGTTCATTCCAGCGGACTCACCCACCAATCTGAACCGCATTCTAAGGAGACAAAGCCTACAAGCCAGACCAGCATTCGTGTTGATTCCAGCCCAGCCCACCCACGTGCATCAAACTTGCTTCCAGCCCAGCCAGACCTGTTTTCTTATTGCGCCTTGGAAATAGACTCCAGCTCACCCACTCACCTGCACCACACTTGGTAGCGCCTGGGCCCAGCAGCAGGGAGGGTGAGGTTGACCACGGCCCGCTTCTCCCACACACGCAGCACCGAGGGGGGGGCTGGCAGCAGCGGGGCGACAGGCTGGCAGGGCTGCGGCTGGAAGGACAGCGGCGTGGGGCCGGCAAGCACGAGTGGAGAGGCGGGGTCTGTTGTGTCGTAGAGCTCAAATGATCTGCCAGTGGCTGGATAGGAGCAGGGCGAGGAGCGGGATTGAGAGGAGGAGTGCTTTGAGTCGACTCAATACAAGGAGGAGTGCTTTGAGTCGAGTCAAAAAAAGGAGGAGTAGAAGATGTCTGAAAACAGACCCCACATGAATCTCGATCCTGGAAACACGCTCTGCATGATGGCAGTGATGATGGCAGTGGTGATGGCAGTGGTGATGGCAGTGGTGATGGCAGTGGTGATGGCAGTGGTGATGTTACTTTTCAGAATTCTTCTCAAGAGTAGCATCAACATAGAGGGTGCCACACCCTGACTCATGCGGCTGCTGTTCCTGCTGGCAGAAAGAGCTACTCACGTGCGGATGGAGTGGAGGAGGAGAAGATCTCTGAGAGTACGCTCTGCACGATGGCAGTGAGGTTGATGGTGGCGGTCACTGCTCCCACCACTGCTGCCTGTTGCTGCTGCGAGGAGGACGCGGGGAGTGGTTGCTGCAGCACTGGAAACACCATCCCTGGAGCGGCGATAGGGAGGAGCGAGGCGGGGGAGTAAAAGGGAAGGAAGGAGGTTTGGTGATAGGGAGGAGGGAGGGATGGGAGGAAGGAATGAAAAGAGGAACCAGAGACGCTCATGCAGCTAATTCAAGTTAGGAGAAGCTCCAAGGTGCTTATACCAGGGATGAAGGTTGTCAAAGCTCAGGTTTCGAGTCGACTCAGAAGCAGACCCAGTCAGCTTACTGAGACCCTGATGCTCACCCAGTCCAGCAGTTCCAGTGGCAGTGGTGGCGTAGGGCAGCGTGAACGTCTCCTTGGCAGAGGCGCGCACGAGAGCGAGCTCCGAGGGAAAGGCCTGGAGTGCGTCTGAGAGGAGACCTTGACTCGCTGGGGTCCCTGACTCGCTGTCCAGCACCTGGCAGGGGGTGCAGTGCAGTGAGGGGGGAAGCAGTGAGTGGTCGGGGCGGAGGTGGGGCGGGACACAGCGAGCAACTTTCTTTGCAGAGGCATGCACTACACAAGGGTGAGCTGCGAAGAGAAGCCCTGGAGTGCGTCTGAGAGGAGAGCAGCCCCTGTCTCGCTGGCCGCGTGCAGCACCTGGGGCAGGGGGGGCACTGAGGGAGGGGCGAGCGGACATGGGAGGGGCGGACATGGGGAGGGGCGGACATGGGGAGGGGCGGAGTTGGGGGGCGGAGACGGCGGGTCGAATTGAGAGGCTAACAGAAGCAAACGACTTTTAAAAGGGTGGCTTTTTGTCAACCCAAAGTTGACCCAAAGAAACTCTAACATTGACTCATATCAAATAAACAATCTCAGGCATGAACCTTGGGGCAGTAGAGTGAAGCAGGTGCGCGTGGCCGGCTGGTGAACGCATCTATGATGGAGGCATTGAGCCGCTGCTCAAAGGCAAGCCTGTGGGGTGAGAGAGAGGCATGGGCGGAAGAAGAGGCACAGGTGGGAGCAAGGCACGGATGGATGGAAGGGTGGGAAGTAGGAGGTCGCATAGGTGATGACGTGAATGCATCGTTCCATGCAAAGACTCGCAAACCATTTCTGAGAGCTCTCAAAATTCACCCACGAGCATCAGCGATGGAGACAGATGCACTGACTGACCTTTGAGTGTCTGTGACATAAAGACACGCAGACGCCCCAACGCCTCCAGGCCTGGTGGACGTGGTTTGGCTGAGATACGCCAGCCAGCGCCTCTCAGAGAGACACGTGTCCAGTGCCCGTTGGCCGCCCTCGGCCACGCGACCCAGGGATGACACCAGGCCTGCCAGCGTCTGCACACCGGGGCGGGGCAGGGGGTGCATGCGTGGGAAACATCACGAGGGAGCGGTGTGAGAGGGAGCAGCACCAACCGGCGTGCGATTGTAACAAACCATTACCAAACGAGAGGGAGCATATGATGATTCCTCTCGTTTCCCTCATCTGCGTTTGGCTGGTGTGCGTCGCTAACAGCTGCAGCTCCAGCTTCCATCCCTCCCCATCGTTTGCTGCCTTGTCTCCTGCCAGCCGCACCCCCTGCAAGCCACTGGTACTGCTGGCTCCTCCAACCAACCCAAGGCATCTCATCTCGTCGCATGCAACTCATTTCGTTTCACCCACTTCACCTGCGTCTGTCCTGCGTGCGCTAGCAGCTGCTGGTGCAACACCAAGGCTCGCTGCGAGCACCATTGCGTCAGCTCTCCCCCCCCCGCTCCGCTGCCTGTGTGGCGTGCCACTGGTACTGCCTGATGCTCACCCACCCCAAGGCATGAAATTCCGTCTTATTCACTCACCTGCGTCTGGCCTGTGTGCACCAGCAGCTGCTGCTCCAGCATTATGGCTCGCTGCGAGCACCATTGCCGCAGCTCCCCCTGCCGCTCCCCCTGCCACTGGTACTGCCTCGCTACGAACCGCCACACGCACACGCCCACTCCGATCATAATCCAGATAGCTATCAACACGTGGAAGATTGTGACTGGGGCGGAGGAGAGGAGGGTGGGACAGGAGAGACGGAGTGGAGGGAGCATATGAACGAACACGGCTGAGAAAAGCATGCCGGAGGGAAGGTAGAGCTTTGGAAATCAGGGACTAACGGCGTGAAGCAAACATGGGAGGCGGGAATCACAATGGCAAGAGAACGACTGAGAGCGAGAGGAGCGAGCGCATCACATCCACACGGCCAAGGCAAAGAAGGTCATCCTGAGCAACGGGACGGCATGTGAGCTGAATCAGAGGTCACGAGGTGACTTTGTGTGAAAAGTCAATTGTTGAGTCGACTCAAAAATCGAACTTCTCACACAGGCCAAGGCAAGAAGGTCATCTGAGCAACTGGAAAACATGTGAGCTGAATCAGAGGTCACGAGGTGACTTTGAGTCGCCCCAGAAGCGAACGCATCACATGCCGCCCGCACAATGCACACGGCCGCCAAGGCATCATGAGCAACTGGACAACAGCTGAATTGGATCAAAGGTCTCGGCCACGCCGAGAACTGCGGGTGAAGAGACGACTTTTGAGGCGCCTCAAAAGTCGGGCAAAACAAGAAGATCATCGAGAGCAGCTGGAGGACATCTGAGTCGGATGACCACGAGGTGACATTTGAGTCGAACTCAGAAGCAACTCTTTTCATTGGCTTTCTCGACGTTTATAAATCATTCGAAACCCGACGTTTATAAATCATTTGAAAAAACTCCAAAGCAACTCTTTTCATTGGCTTTCTCGACGCAGGATTTTTGTGATGAGCGCGCGCGTCATATGCACATGACCAAGGCAGGGAAGATCATCGTGAGCAGCTGAGCGACACGTGAGTCGGATCCAAGGTCACGGCCACGCCGAAAATGATATTGATGACTCGGACACCGGAAAAGGGAAATCGGAATGCAACGCGCGCCAGCGGAACAAGTGGAGCACGGCGAGCGGGAATCTGGGGAAAGCGGGACCCATTATACGATGTGGACGCTGAGAGGGTGTTTGGGATGACCCAGGCGACAAGAGAGATGCGAGAAGGCTCGCCGTTCGCCGTCAAAGAGAGTCCCTCACGCAGAGAAACGCAAGGCCCGTGGCTCAGGACAGGAGGGACGAGGACGATCCAGCCTTCCAGGTGTTTGAAGAAGTGTTTTGAGATGTGAGAAGGCCCGCCGTTCGCCGTCAAGAGAGTCCCTCACGCAGAGAATGCAAGGCCCGTCAGGACAGGAGGGACGAGGACGATCCAGCCTTCCAGGTGTTTGAATAAGTGTTTTGAGATGTGAGAAGGCCCGCCGTTCGCCGTCAAAGAGAGTCCCTCACGCAGAGAAGGCAAGGCCCGTGGCTCAGGACAGGAGGGACGAGGACGATCCAGCCTTCCAGGTGTTTGAAGAAGTGTTTTGAGATGTGAGAAGGCCCGCCGTTCGCCGTCAAGAGAGTCCCTCACGCAGAGAAGGCAAGACCCGTGGCTCAGGACAGGGGGGGACGATAGCCAGCCTTCCAGCCAGTGGCTCACGAGGGGACGGGCTGAGAGCGAACAATAGCCTGCCGTCCACAATCATCATGATTGTGCCAGTATAGATGTTGGATCATTTAGGGCACGTGCCAATCCTGCGGTGAACATCGCTACCTTGTTGTGACTTCGTGTCTTCTTTGGGACCAGTTCGAGAGAACTTCTCTGCGTTGGGGGTGAGTTTGCCCCCCGCACAAATTTTGAGACGTAGCGCGAATAATAATCCGTCTCCGAACGTGCTCTTTTAACAAGCTTAATTCCGGGTGTATTACGTGCGGCATACCTCGTCCATGTCGCCGTTTTCCTGCTCTTTCAAGAGTCTTCCCGCCGTCACCTGAATCCCCGTCGCCGTCATGACTCAGCGGAACATGGTCACGGTGGCGTCGTCATCGGCGCGCAGCAGGAGCCGCTGCGCGCCGCGTAACTATGGCTGCTCGTGCTACCGCCATTACAAGCACTGCTACCATCGCGAATTCCAAGCCCGTTCAAACGACAACCATCAGCCGTCGCGGAAGATTCGCGCTGATCGACGGAACTTCCGTGTACTACTGCCTCTCGCACAACGTCATGGACGCGGCCTACTAGTCGCGCTGATTGCCTGGATACTCCTCCTCCTGCTGCTTCCGATCCGTCCGGCGGATTTGGGAGACAATCTGCGTTACTCTCCGCATCATCAGCCACTGCTCGTGCAGCAGAAGCGCCATTTTCTTCTAGGGAAACTCCCGCCGCCGTGTCTGCTCGACGCACGGAAGCGACGGCTCGCCATAGTAGCGAGCCGGCGAGTGTCGATTCTGTCACGCGATCGTCACGGACACTTCCGCTACTGTGAGGCATTGCGACTACGTGGTAAACGTAAAAAGTAAAAATTCTGGCTGCGAGGTACTGCTATACTCTTACAAACTAAGCTCGGACGGATAAGTGCAACTACATAGGCGCAGCGGTGTTGATATCTTCTTGAAGTGCTCCCCTCACCTTACCTTCCAAGGTGCTGCATCTGCCTGAGGCCATGAAAGGCCAACCGAAGATGCAATGGAAGATGAGTGGTAGGCCTCAGAATTACAGGGCGTTTTATCCTGATTAGCCTGTTCTTCAGGGTGATTTTGAGTGACCAAGCTTTAAATACCGGATTCGATTGCTGCACCACGGCCACCTCCGGCCACGAAAAAAAATCACCCTTTTATTTCAGTAACACACGGCTTTGACCGAGGCGATAGTGGCGGAACATTGTTTGGGATTTCTTTGTCCCGTCATTTTCACAAGAAAACTCGAAAATCGGTAAGTACTGACGGGTGACTCAGTTACACCACTACAAGGATAGGACGGTCGACAAATCTCGCTGTGATTTCTTGTTCATGTGGGTGACTCAGTTACACCACTACAAGGATTGGACGGTCGTCAATCTCGCTGTGATTTCTTGTTCATGTGTTGAGTGAAGATTCCTTCCTCCCTTGACCATAAACAGCAGCAGTGTAGACTTTTTTTCCACCCTGTCAGTTCAGACGAGAAATGTTTGAACCCCCTGCCATTTCAAGGGTACGCCGCGGCAGGCACACCACAGCGGCAGCGCGATTTCGAAATCGAGACCCCTAGTGGTGGTGGGTGTCATGGCTAGGCATACAATGTCAGTGCGGGCGGGATCTGGTGGTGCTGGCGATGCGGGTGACGTGTCGATCCGAGTGCTCAGGACAAGGTGCAATTCCAAGATCAGATTCCATCGCTTTCTGCTGAGCTGTAGCTTTAAAATGGTTCTTCTAGTTGAAGAAGGTGTATTCGCATGTTTTGATACGGTTACGGACGGTTTCTTTGACCTTGGAGGCCGGTGTAATCTCCCCTGGTGGCACCGCAGCTGTGCCACTTGCCGCCGAACCTGTCAAACCCTGAGCCGCTTATGTCATCTACGTAGTAGTCAACTCCTCCACGTGTGTATATACACCCGAATTCTCGTTAGACTGGCATCTGTAATCCTAACCAAACCGCTTTGTGTAACCGCCGCAGACAAAAGAAGGTCCTATCACATGCGTTATAGTGACAATTTGACCCAAGGCGTTTAGTCAAGTTTTTATACGTTCTAAAATGTTACTGTTGTTTTCAAAGCGGTTGGGACAGTTAATCAGCGTTAACGGCTTTTTACGGCCCAAAGCTTGTTTCGCCGCCTCGTGCGACTTTGCCCGCAACCGAGTTATCGCACCAGCCCGCTACGTCTAAATACTGTAGCCAGTGCTTCCGCCAGTGAGAAGAGTTAGAACACGGGTATATACACTAACGGGGGGGGGGGGGGGGGGGGGGGGGGGGGGGTACACTTGTTGCTTAGAAGAGTCAACCAAATGTGCAGGTTTTCGGCGCTTCAATAGTGAACGTTCGCCGCCTGTCTTCGCCACAGGCAGCAATGTAACTCTAATGTGTATGCATAACCTTGGTACCCCAAGTGTGCTGGGCGGCGCTTGTTCTGCCTTTGCCAAATTGCAGCTGGGGCTGTTCTGTCCCTAGTGATTTCTGTTCTTTCAGGTTCGGCTGTACAGTTTACTCACCACCTCAGGTTTACTGCGAATCCGAAGATATGATGTCCGGTCGACAGCAGAAAACACGCTTGAACTTGGCAGCAGGTGTAGGGGGGAGTTTTTGGGCGGGGATCTGCGGCGGTGGCGGCGGTGTGGTAATCTACAGTTCCTTGGAAATGGCAGCTTGCGGAGAGTTTTTGTCATCACTCTGCAAACATATTGTTTCCAGAATATACCACCCTGCCCTCCTAAAGAAAAATATTTTTGAGTTTAGTCACCATGCAAATCAATACACTATCTGAGCTCCAAGTTGCAAGCAATCTGTTGGGGGAAAAAACTTTCAAGTTTTGATGTAAACTTAATTGAAGCTGTAAACAAGTCACTTTGTTACTAGATTCATTAGTATGGCAACGTACCATTACAAATAGCAACATTGAATGAGCCAACAAACAAGTGCAAAATCGAATAGGATGAGTAAAATTTAAAAAAAAAAAAGATATTCGCAGCCCAACATGTAAAACTTAGCCATTGAAATTCTATTTGTCATATTTTGTTTAATGCAATTTTCCTTCTTTTGGCAATGTTGTAGCCAGTCAAACATGGTTGATCCTCACCGAATAATGACACTTATGATGCATTCTGCTGTAGGCATCTCCGAAGAGAGTGTCACAAACACTCAAAAATTGTGGTACTCCAAAAACAATGTTTCTGACTAATTGTAATCGACTCATAGTATTTTTGTGACTAATTGTGATACTCCGAACCATGAATAGTCACAATTTAGCCAAATGTCTTACTAAGAGTGGTTGAATATTTGCTGTTCATGATTTTCAGCGACACACAATCAGTCACGATTATAAATTTGGGGTACCATAATGAGTCATAAACACGTTTGTAACATTTTCTTTCTGAACATGTCTATAACGAGCTGTCTGCATACGTTTGGCAGCGTTATTATTACTGGTTAGAGTTATCGACTAATTTGCAGCGTCAGGCGTAATCATATCGCACAGGGAAGCAGCTCTATATGGAGTTTATCGCACGTGCTACGTCACAAAGTCTTCATCAAATTATTAAAAGGCAAAATAGCTGTTACGAATAGTGAAAAGAGAAGTGATTATTGTACATTCCTGCCATTAGCAAGAACGAAGAACACACAAGAGAGTTCGAAGGCGAAGGGTCGAAGCGACGCGAACGATTACGAAGCATCTGGACCGTCGGAGCAGACAACATCGGGCATCTGGACTTGCAGCGTTGGCAGGCCGCGACCTTGCGCTGCTGGAGCGCGGTCGACCATGTCGTGCTGGAACGCAGTCGACCGTGCTGCGCTGGCAGTCGACCTGCTTGCATGCTAGCTCTGATGTAGTCAGCCTTGCCAACCTTGTTGCAATCAATTCTGAACTATTGTTGTGAACTTTTGCTAGTGAAACTCTTGCCAAATCTCCCTATGAATGTGCACGTAGAGTGAACACAAGCAAACGACTAAGGAACGAACGCTACGATCTCTCCTACCCCGTGACTATACCGTAGACTAGCTCCCGTTGTAGTAGTTATCTCCGCATTTAACTATCGTTTCTTTTTACCAGTAGCCCCTACAATGTATCTAGGTGAGTGTACCCTACTTTGAGATCATTTGCAGCTGATTTGGTTAGGTAAACAAGCATAAGCATGCAGACCCACCCTAAATCTGCGTAAGGAGAGCCAGTTATATCACTGTGAGGAGTTTAGTGCCTCGTTTGTATTTTTAACTCTCATTTCTTTTGACCAATAGCCTTGACATTGTATCTAGGTGTGATAGTGGGGTTTTTATATCATTCGGGGTTGATTTGGAAAGGTAAACAAGCGTACGTGCGCAATACGGGTCAAATATGTACAAGGACATTAAGTCATGTCACGATGAGCATTTTAGTGCCCTGTTTGTTTTTTAAACTCTCGTTTAGGGTGACCAATAGCATCTACAATGTATCTAAGTGAGGCTGTCCATATCGTACTTAGCGTTGTTTTAATAACCCGCATCCAAATCTTGATATGTTGTTTTGTACTCCCATGTATATATGGTTGTGCGGAACTGCACCTTTTGAGAGAGCAACAGCTCGCATAATTATATGTAGTGTTGCTTCATTACTGGTTCATGTGCACGAAGGTATTTCGAATCTACTAGCCAGAACTCAGCCAAATAATAGTTGGTTGTTGTTTGAATTTACGTACTGTAGTAGTTCATAAAGCTATGGTTGGCCCGATGGATGTTAACATGAGAAGAAAGGTTAGAATGATCATGCAAAATATAATTTCTATTGAAATGCACATACATAACAGTCAGATATCTACATGATATATATATAGATATATAATATGAATATATTTATCATTATGCATATACATATATGCACAATCCCAACATATGGACTTATGTGTATGTTGATAATACGTACCATCGTATGAATAACTGAATTGAATATAGTATTTGTTGAATTACATGTTGCATATGTTTGTTTTCCAATGACTACGGACAATGCAGTAAAAAACCTGATCATGCGTAGGCTTCATGTTGCCCGTAGTCCGAAATCGCCTATGTTTGTTATAATTTGTGACAGTTTGTTTCTATGATTTTTGACTTCCAAAATTGGGCCTTGGTTCGAAAATGAAGTTGTAAGTGGGTGGTTATTCCGCAAGAATATGTGTTCTTGAAACTGATGTGCTATAACAATCCTTCCCTTTTGTCGAGCTGGAAGTTGCAAAACACACATGTGCGATTGTTCAGCAGTGCGTCGCAGCATGTCGAAAATGCTTTGTGTCCAATAGTTGCTCGCGCATGTGACAACACAGCTTTTTTATTCACGAGCAGTTTTTTCTTTCTCCAGAAAAGGCGCCTGTTGCTAAGCTCAGCTCCAAGTATCTGCGCTCTCTCACCACGTAAAAAACCTTAAAAACATGCCAGAATGACGTCGTATCATCAATTTCGGCCTTGATTGCCTGGTTGTTTGCCTTGCTCGATCTCTAGCACGTATTGCTCGCATTGAGTACTTTCCCAGCCCCTCTCTTCCCTCTACCTCTTTCCCCGCACCCCATTTCAGAAATGCCGAGACTTGGTGCTGCACCAACTCCAGCAACACCACAAACACTCTCGCCAACCAATGGACATCTCCTACCCTAACATTCAAACCTATGGCACAAAAACTACAATGCAGGTTGACGTTTGGGAACCAACTCTCAACTAGACTTACGTTCAGTAGCTCCTTCAGGAGCCAAGACGCAGGTATTTTTTGAACCTGCGAAAATATTGCGCAGAGGTATCTTCAACGTAGGTGTTGAATCCACACATTTTTTGGATGTTGCTCTCTACCTTTCTTCCTCTGTCCCTCTCACCCTCTCCCTCACCCTCCCTTTCTCGCTCCCTTGCTATTCTTCTTCTCTTCCCTCTCAACCTCCCTTTGCTATCTAGCTCTTTCCCCATTAACGATTCTCCCATTTTCCCTCTCCCTTTCTCCCTCTCTCCCTCTCTTTCTCCCTCTCTCCCCCCCCGCCCCCCCGTCTCTCTCTCCCCCTCTCTCTCTCTCTCACACACTCTCTCTCTCTCTTTCTCTCCCTCTCTCTCTTGAACGGTCCGTCGTATTAAAATCATAAAGGTACACACAAGGTAAGGCAACACCCACACATAGCAAAGCTACAACAGCAATCTACTAACCTAACACAACTACATCCGCCTCTTCCCCTTCTGACCCTAGTGGCCGGAGGGGTCTTCTATCAGTTGGTATAGCTGGCCCTCGTTAAGTGGAGTGAAGGAGCCCTGCAGGCCTAGCACATCCGCGGTAAGAGCCTCATGGGTCTTATCCCTGAGGGCGTTGGCTTGGGCTCTCTGCAGGGTCACGCTCCATCGCTGCCGGTACTCGGTAAGTAACTTAGCGGCCTCCTTCAACATGGGAGCAGCGTTGAATCGCCGCTTGGCCGCTAGCTCCGTGCAGCTGCGAAGGAAATCGAGGACTCCGGGAGAGGGGTAGCCGTATGTCTCTACAGCCATGGCATAAAAACCCACCCAAGCGCCCCGCCCGGCATATTTGCTCTCCTTCTTGTCCGCTTGCATCCTTGCTGCCCATCTGGGAGCCTTACGGGCATGCTCATCCTGGTGGGAGACAGGGTATGTGAATGTGATGTCACAAATCCACACCTCACTGGAGTCGAGATGGCGGATAGAGATATCCGCTTTGAGGTTTTCGACCGGTGAGTATGCCGTCGTCTCCTTGTGCACTGTGAACCCTGCCTCAGCCGCTACCTTTGCGCACTCGTCCCGCAAGGCGTGGTGAGTGGCAATTCTCCCCCCCCCCCCCTTTCTCACACCTCCTCAGGTGGTTCGGCAGGCGGTCGCCAGGGAAGGTGGTACGATATCGGCAGTTGCAGCGTCTTGGTACAAGTAGCTGCAGGCCCAGGCAGAAGGAGGCCGAGGTGGAAAACTGACAGGACCCGAGGCGGAGGGAAGAGATCAAGGGGACGGCTTGCAACCAGTCACCCGCCCCGAGGCCTAGGAGGGACTGCAGCCGCTGCGTATGGCCGGACAACGGGTTGAGGTCCATGTTCCGCGAGCTGTCCCAGCAGTCGAATAAATCGGGCTGTGTGTGCCGCGAGGGAGAGGGCCTGTTGGAGCATTGGCCCATTAGGCTTTTGTCTCCCCACTTGAAGAGCCTCTATCCCGTCAGGCGACAAATCGGCTTCCAAGGCAGCTAGGCATCTCGGGAGGAGAGAAGTGGACTCCCCGTCCGCATCCATTAGCAGCAGTAGTCTTGTGAGAGCCGGGTTCACTGAATCGCCGAACGAGCGCAACAAGTGGGCGGCAGAAATGACCGATGACAGGCAAGCGAATCCCCCCTCCACTGCAGGGTTGGTGATGCCGAGGCCTCCCAGGGACGCGGGCAGGGCGGCCTGGTGCCAGATCCTATCCCTCTCTGCCCGATCCCTGGGTATCATTGTGTGTGCAGCGGCCAGGTAGGTGTCGAACAGTTCTTCCCCCCAGGCGGACCATTCCCCTAATGGCAGGGCCTCGAGCGGCGTGGATCTGACCAGAAAAGAGGCGGGGCAACTCACGCAGCGGGTGAGTAGTAGCAGGCAGAGTTGCAGGTCCATCTGAAAGAGGAGAGGGAGCGGTTCGGCTGCTGGAGAAAGGCGTTCGCCAGTGGGGCTTAGCCAATGGGGGGCCCAATGGGGCTGCCTAAGACGCGGACACCATCCAGTGAGATTGTGCCGCCCGGGGGTAAGGTGGCGAGCTCCATGGCGGCGGCGGACCACGCTTCGCACTTCGCCGGGTTGTGAGCCAAGTCATGGCTGAGGAGCTGCCTAAGACGCGGACACCATCCAGGGAGATTGGGGGGTAAGGTGGCGAGCTCCATGGCGGCGGCGGACCACCCTTCGCACTTCGCCGGGTTGTGAGCCAAGTCGTGGCTGAGGAGGGCCTCTGTGAGGTGAGTGAAGGCCACCGTGCAGTTCGCCGCCTCGCTTAGCAGAGTGATGTCGTCTGCATACGCGAGAAACACCACCTCCGGATGAGCCGCCGTCGTGGCGGCAAGAAAGGGGTGGATGCTGGCTGCGAATAGCATCGGTCCCAGCAAATCACCCTGGCGCACGCCTCGGGCGCTCTGAAGCGGCTCTGCTCCAAAGTCGTGGTCGAGATAGAGCGCAGATGAGCACTCGCATGAAAAGCGGACGAGAGGCACCAGTAAGTCGAGGTCGGTGCCTTTCAGTCCCTCGAACACCGCCGCGCGCTCCACTGCGTTGAAGGCGTTTGCCAGGTCAATCTGCAGAGCCGTTGCTCCTAGGGACTGCTCCAGGTAGGTGTGCGCGGTGTGTATCACCGCTTCTATGCCTCCGGCGATCGCTACTCCAAATTGAAGCGGGGTGAACTGCTCGCACGCCGCGGGAGCAACTAGGAAAAGGGCCGCCTTTGCCATGAGGCGTAGCAGACATTCATCCACAGCTATCGGTCTCGTTCCGCCCCGTGGTTTCGAGAAGGCTAGTAGACGCGACACTGTGAGGAGATCCGCCACCTCTGCGTTCAGTTTTCCCGCTAACACCGTGTTGGTGAGTCCGTGTAGCTGCACGAAGATGTCGGTGTTCCCGAGGGCCGCATCTCTCACTGGTGCTCAAAGATAGTTCCTGAAGGTCCGACTCCAACACCGTTTGGACATCGAGCTAGCAGCCGCCTGAAGTCGCGGGCTTCGATCGAAGGTACAGTCTCAGGGGCGAAGTCGTGCACCCATTCCCTGGGTGCCTGGATGTGAGTGCACTCATGACTTTGGCGCTCGGCGTACAGACGGGCGTGGCAGTCAGGGATTGGAGAGATTTTTCCAAGTTCCCTCTTTTAGCCTATCCCTCGGCCCTCGCCAGCTTGCCAGTGGTGTCAGGTACGTGGCGTGGTTGGGGGTTGTTGTTAACTGCGTCCGCCGCCTCGTCGTACAGGCCACGCCACAGGCCTTGGCAAAATTGAATCAGTCTGTTGCCCATCGATTTCCAGTCAGGTTTGCGGGCTGACGACGTGCGCAGTAGGATACGTGGGAGAAATATCAGCAACTTCCAACCCGGTGATGAGTCAGGGTTTTTAGCCAGATGGAGTAGTGGGGCCAGCATACAAATTGCGAAGTATTCGCGCAGTGGGTGGGGCGGGTGGCGGGCGAGGGGTGGCTGTCTGCTGTCGCGCAGTGGGCAGAGGTCCCGGTTGGCGATGTCAGCAAAAAGGTCCTAGCGACCCGCCAGATCGTCAGCGCTGATGATTGGGGCAGGGGTGTCGGGGGTGGAGGCTGGGTTATTGGCTGGCGAGGTGGTAACCGCATTGTTGGTGGCGGCTCGGCTTCCCCTCGCGACCCGATTTCAGGGGGGTTCGAATTGCAGTGCAGAGAGAGAGACACACTGCTTTTCTATTCTCTCTTTCCCCCCCACCCCTCCCCCCTCCCTCTTCCTCTGCTGCCCCCCCTCCTCCCCAAACCATCCCATTTCTCCACCTTCCTGCCCCACCCTGTCAGGATCTAAGTGCCCTGGCCGGCAGCAGCACAGTGCTGGTGTTGTGGGAGGTGCATCCTGACGCCCTGCCACTCTTTCCTAATTGCCCCACACCATTCCTTTGCTCGCCCTGACTGGCTTGCCGCCTTGGGCTTGACTGCATTTGTGTGCCGCCCTGCCACAAGCACTCATAAGGCCTGTTTTTTTCCAAGGCATTTCCATGTTTATGCGTACAGAAGCACGAGGACCAAAACTCCACGCAGATAGCGACATCAATGGTTGCTAATGGGGTTGGCATTAGTAGAACTTGTCGCACGCATGGTGGAACTGGAGCAGTTCACCGGGCTAACTTCAGTCGCACGTGTAAATGCCTAAACTGTCTTTTGCAACTATAATATGTGCAAGCGACCATTCATGGTGTTGCAATGCAAAGTGATACAAACTTATTTCCATCCTAGCATGATTAGCTTTAGGACAGAACGACAAAGTCCACTAAACCCACTCAACCATGGCATGTTCAAGACCACAGTAGCAAAGAGGGGATGTAAACACAACCCATTCACTCATCCTGACCTGCCACCCACACCTCCACTTCCTCCCCGTCATAGCAGCCTTCTACCCACCACCAGGCCTGTCGATTCAAGGGCATTTGCCCTTAATGCCTTGAACATTCCGGGCAATCTCTTGGCCAGCTTCGGCATTTAAAGGGCTGAACTCGAGGGGAGCCCGTTTTCTTTACGAGTTGATTTTGAGAAATTGGGGTTTTAACCCGGATTCGTTCAAGGTTGGTTCGGGGCCTATCCCTGATTTCCCCGATCAGAGTACCAGTAACCCTGCAAGTAGTATCACTTGCAAAGCTTTTCCATCTTCCCACTTTCATCACCCCCTAGCTCCCATACCCTATCTACTTAGGTTCCGTAGGGACTTTCGTGTGGCGATGCTATGGCTGTAGTTACAAAATCTTTCAAGACAGTCCATACGCTTTCTCACACAACTCGCAGGGGTCTCGCGACACTAACACGGTGTTAAACATATGGCGAGAGGGACCAAGCCCCATCAGTTCACTCTAGTACCGGTAGTCAAACATGAAAACTTAACCACCAATGGAATGCTTTTCGATTGTACACCCAATTCAGACGATTAGCTTTTGCTTACGAAATTTTTGCCGATGACTGCCTACGATTTTTCTGCATACATTTTTTTTTTTGTGCTGATGATGTTTATGCTTACGACCCATCCCCAACCCCCCCTTTCGCCCCCCTTTCCCCTTGCATGACCAGTAAGAATTGAATATTGCTGGTAGAGTAGCTTTAGATGTGTAGAGGCTGTAGGTGTCCACATGAGTCGTTAGGACACTCCTACTGCTACTAAGTATCATATTAAATCGACCTTCTCTTAGGGCTCTCTAAGAAGAAGCCCTGGTTCCAAGTTTTGATTTTGGCCTGCGCCCGTGATCGTTAAGGGCAAAAAAACAGTCACCTTTATCAAAATCAGGGCCAGAATTCGAGCAGCTCAGGACTCGAAGTGTTGGTCCCAGGGACTTCGACAGGCCTGCCCACCACTCATCACCATCGTCGCTCCACTCCTCCGCATCTCTTATCACTGCGTTTTGTTAACAGAACTAGGCAAGAATGAATGAAAGGAGAGGGGTTTCACTAGCAGCAGTTGGGGTACATATAGCAAACCCTAACTGGGTTGTACTCGCTATAGAGCACCCCACTACAGGCTAGACAATAATAACATTCTGACACACCCCCATAGCCAAAGTGGGGTGTAATCAGTACAATGAGCAGGCATAGCAATAGTTCACAATTATAAGTACAGCTAGAGGTGATCACAGAGGGCAAATGAGGAGGAGGAGAGACTGTGAGGGCGAGAAGATGAAAGGCGCTGACTGAAGCTGCAGACACACGGGCAACAGGAGCGGCGCGCACAGTGGCTACCGAGCGCACGAGGGCACCGGACTACGGGAGTATCTGGCTCTGCGGCTACGACGAGCACACACAGGAGCAACGGACCCACAGGCGACTGGCGAAGCAGGCTCGCTGGGCTACCGAAACGCGCGAGGGCATCCGGACTACTGGCGCTGCTGGCGTCACGACGGCTACCTCCACGCAACCTCCCCCGACCGTCCCACGCCCCTCTCACACACCCCCTGCTGACACCCTAGCTCCACTTCCACGGCACCCCCCTTAAACCCTAAACCCTCGGCTCCCACACACCCACCCCCCTCAGCGGCAGCTGCAGCAGTGGGAGACAGAGGAGGAGGAGGAGGAGCCGCAGGTTACCCACACCGGTCACCCCCATGCCCGCCACCCCCAAACCCTAACGCAGGCAGGAGCGCAGGAAGCAGCAGGGGCGGGGCACGGAGGGAAAGGGAGGCGGCGGGGTGGCTCCTGGGCGCCACGAAGAAGCAGGGCGCGGGCCCCCCGAGGGCGCCACGGCGGGTGACGGGAGGGGGGCCGCGCACGGGCCCCCGAGGGCGGCTCGACGGGCGACGGGAGGGGCCGCGCGCGGGCCCCCAAGGCGCCGCGACGAGGCGACGGGAGGGGGGGACGCGCGGGCCCCCAAGGCGCCGCGACGAGGCGACGGGAGGGGCCGGCGCGCGGGCCCCCAGGGCGCCGCGACGAGGCGACGGGAGGGGGCGACGCGCGGGCCCCCAGGGCGCCGCGACGGGCAGAAAACCGCCGCGCGCCTCGGGGCGCACGGCGGGCAGAAAACCGCCGTACGCCCCGAGCGCACGGCAGGAAGAAGGCGGCGCGCGCCCGAGGCGCGCGAGAAGCAGAACAGCAGCGGAAGCAGTTAGGTGGCGGGCCCACCCACAGGATCGACCCAAGGGGGTCGACCTGCTCTGATAGCATGTTAACAGAACTAGGCAAGAATGAATGAAAGGAGAGGGGTTTCACTAGCAGCAGTTGGGGTACATATAGCAAACCCTAACTGGGTTGTACTCGCTATAGAGCACCCCACTACAGGCTAGACAATAATAACATTCTGACACGTTTGTCACATCCTCCTCCTGGTCCGATAGGGTTTCAGCCGCATCCCTCTCACAGTGGTAACCTGAATTATCGCCAATGAGAAGGAGAATAAGCCAGATTTCTGGGTGGGATGCCTGTCGTGACAAACAATCTGTCCCGGGAGAAGACCAGGGCGGGGCGGTGCCTTAACAAAGCAAAGTAGGGCATGGCCCCTCTAGGCATGGCATGGCATGCATAGAGGGTGCAGACAAGGTTGTGAACGGAGCAGGTCAGGATAGGGCAGGACAGGACAGGGCAGGACAGGGCAGGGTAGGGCAGGGCAGGGAAGGGCATGATAGGGCAGAGCAACATGGACAAGGCGGATCATGTCCTGGGAGAAATCACCGAGCGGGGCAGGCCTTGACAAAGCAGGGCAGGGCATGGCCCCTCTAGGCATGGCATGGCATGCATAGAGGGTGCAGACAAGGTTGTGAACGGGGCAGGACAGGGCAGGGTAGGGCAGGGCAGAGCAACAAGGACAGGGCAGATTGTCAAGATTACGAGACTGGAATGAAATGAACTAGCACAGAGTTTGGTACAAGTAGGAAACCCTAACTTTGTGTACCCCCTAAGGTGTAACCCACTACAGCCTACACAATATAAACATACAATGTTTGACACACCCCCATAGGCGCAGTGGGAGACAGCCACAGGGTCACAAGACCAGTCAAAGCAAAGCAAAGCAAGCTCAGGGTGGATCTCAAGGATTCCACACAAATTCCGAGCACAAGCAAGCGGTCACAAGACCAGTTCACATGCAGGTTTATAACAAAGCAAGAGATACAGTGATCACAACCTAGCAAAACTAATCAAGTAGACATGCAGGTATATATATATATATATAGTGATCACAGTACAAGCAAGGTCAAGAGGTAAGCAAGTGAGGCCCAGTAGGTACAAGGCCTAGCAGAGTGCAAAAGCGCTGATGGTCACAAGGCTGAAGCGCCTTGGTGAACACATCAGCAGTGTTGGCCTCCGTGGCCACGTAACGCAGACAAAGCTGACCACGCTGCTGCAGCTCTCGAGCAAGGAAGTACCGCAGAGCGATGTGCTTCGTTCTGTGCTCCAGTCTGTGCTCCTCACACAAGGCAATGGCAGCCTTGTTGTCGACGTACAGCACTGGAGGAGAACGAGGCCGCTCTCCGAGGTCGGTCAGCAGGTAGGTCAGCCAGCGTAGCTCCTGAGCAGCCATGGCTGTGGCGTAGATCTCAGCCTCACAACTGGAGCTGAGAACAGAAGAAGAGCGAGTAGAACGCCAAGAAACTGAGCCAGAGCCAAGGCTGAAGGTGTAACCCTGGGACGACCGCTGAGTAGCCTGGTCGTCTGCCCAAGAAGCGTCTGAGTGCCCTGTGAGAACAACCCGGTCTCGCCCTCCAAGCACAAGCCCCATGCCCGACGTACTGCACAAGTAGCGCAACACCCTCTTAGCAGCATCCATGTGCTCCTTCCTGTGACGGCCAGGAGCGACATAGCGTGCTAGGATGCTAAGAGGGTATGCAAGGTCAGGTCGAGTGCAGGTCATCAGGTACATGAGGCAGCCCACAAGCTCTGGATACGGGCCACTCGGCTCTACGGACTCATCCGAAGGCAGAGCTGAGAGCGAGTGACCGGTAGGCAGAGGAGTGGACTGAGGCGAGGAGTACGTGAAGCGGAAGCGCTGGAGAACTTGCTGCACCATGTGTGACTGAGTCAGGGTGATGGTGCGCCGTGCTCTGTCCCGGGTGATCCGCAAGCCAAGATAGCTCGTCAGCTCACCCAGGTCTGTGCACGTGTGTCTCCTCTGCAGCTCCGACTTCACGTGGGCGAGTGCCGCGGTGTGAGCAGTGGCAAAGACCAAGTCGTCGACGTACACGAGGATGTAGAACGGCGGCAGCGAGGTGTCGGTGCGTAGAAACAGCGACGGGTCAGCAGTAGAGGGAGCGAACCCAAGAGCCGCAAGTGTCGTCCTCAGTGTGTCGTGCCACTCACGTGGCGCCTGGCGGAGACCGTAGACCGGCCGCTGAAGCCTCCACTGGGTGCCAGGAGGAACTGACCCAGTGAAGCCAGGGGGGCGGCGCAGCCAGATCTCCTCGTGCAGGCTGCCCTGCAAGAAAGCAGTGCTGAAGTCAAGAGAGTGAAGCTCGTAGTCGCGGTGAGCGGCTATGTGCAGCAGCACCCGAAGAGTAGTCATCTTCGGGGTGGGGGAGAAGGTCTGAAAGAAGTCTACTCCCTCTCGCTGACTGAAGCCTCGAGCCACGTAACGCGCCTTAAAGACAGGCGGAGAACCCGGCGGCCGCTTCACCCTAAAAATCCACATGCCACTGACGATGTTCGCCCCAGGAGGGGGAACCTCGTCTACGTAGGTGCCTGTGGACTTCCAGGAAGCCATCTCTGCGTCCATGGCTGTCTGTCACTGAGAGGAGTAGGGACCCGCCATCGCCTCAGCGTAAGAGCGTGGGGTCGGGATGTCTGGTGCATCCGGGTCTCCCTCAGGGGCAACTAGCAAGGACACGAGACGAGGCAAAGCAGCAGCAAGGCAGTGGAACTCCTCCTGTCTGTCCTCAAGGACGTCCGTGCCGAGGGCACACTCACCCCCGACGGACGGAGGACAGGCAGACGCAGACTCAGACTCAGCGACAAGGCTGGCAGCGTAGTCTAGGCGACAGCGAGCAGCAAAGTCAACCAACTCAGCGACCAGAGCAGACGCAGCAGAGGACTCAAAGGTCGGGTCAGTGACAACTGTAGCGAGGAGACGCGTAACAGTGGGATTGGCAGCACGACGGGAGTCAGACTCCGGGTCAGGAAGAGTAGGAAGAGAGGACGCAGGAGGAGACGGCAGCGGGACACGCTGCGGAGCAGTGGAGGGACGCAGAGTCATGTAGTGAGTGCCAGGGACAGGAGGAGGACGCTCACGTGGGACACGACAACCAGTGCGAGCAGTACGAACAGGCGACGCAGGACGAGACTCAGGCTCACGACGCTCTGTAAGACCTCCTGTGGGACCAGCGTAAGGAGAGGGAGCAGGGAGAGGCGAGGCAGGCGGTAACTGTGACTGCGGCTGGACAGGCAGAGGACACTCGACGGAGGGAGGAGGACTAGGAGGAGGAGCCTGACCAAGAACCTGCTGAAGGAGCGGTACGAAGTACGGTCGCGGCCGCGCAGCGTCTCCAGAAGCAGCAGGGACACCAGTGGCAGCCCCAACGCCCGAGTCCTCAGCACCAGTAGCAGCTCCAACGCCCGGGTCCTCAGCACCAGTAGGAGCTCCAACGCCCGAGTCCTCAGCACCAGCAGCAGCGCCACCGGTCGGGTCCTCAGCACCAGCAGCAGCTCCAACGCCCGGGTCCTCAGCACCAGCAGCAGCGCCACCGGTCGGGTCCTCAGCACCAGCAGCAGCGCCACCGGTCGGGTCCTCAGCACCAGCAGCAGCTCCAACGCCCGGGTCCTCAGCACCAGCAGCAGCTCCAGCGTCCGGGTCCTCAGCACCAGCAACAGCACCACCGCTCGGGTCCGCAGCACCAGGAGCACCACTACGAAGACTGCAGCGCCGCGTGTACCACTCGCGGATCACCTGAATGGGGGGGAGCTCCTGGGTAGGAGGGGAAGTACCGGGACGAGCTCCAGAAGCACCTCTCCGGAGGCGGCAGTACTCGAGGTACCTCTCCTGCAGCTGCTGGGAGGAGAGGGCTCCTCCAGGTGGAGCACGCTCAGGCTCAGCACCCCCAGACTCAGCACCCCCAGACTCAGCACCCCCAGACTCAGCACGTCCAGACTCAGCACCCCCAGGCTCAGTACCTCCAGGCTCCGCACCTCCAGGCTCCGCACCTCCAGGCTCCGCACCTCCAGGCTCAGCACCCCCAGGCTCCGCACCTCCAGGCTCAGCACCCCCAGGCTCCGCACCCTCAGACGCAGCACTCCCAGGCTCAGCACCCCCAGACGCAGGACGCGAGTCAACAGCTACCTCGACAGGCTCACCCGGGTCTACCTGGGACACACCTGAGGGAGCGGCACCCTGAGGGGGGAGGGGGTCTGGTACCTCAGCACCTGGAGCGAGGAAGAGAGGCGGGGGGGGGAGCGGGGCAGTGCGGTAGGGGAAGAGGCGGTAGAAGGGGACGGACTCGTCAAAAGTGACGTCCTGAGAGGCCAGAACCCGGCGCGAGGTGACGTGGTAAAACTGCCATCCAGGCGCGTCGGGAACAAAGCCAAGAAAGACACAGGGAACAGCGCGACGCGAGAGCTTGTCCGCGGACGTGTCGCGGACAAAAGCTCGAGATCCCCAGACCCGGAAACGCGACGCATCGCCAACCTCTCCCGTCCACCGTAGAGTCGGGGAAGTCTCCGGCAAGGAGACACGGGGCCAGAGGTTGAGCTGATGCGCTGCGTACCGGACCGCAAACGGCCACAGAAAGTGGGGAGCAGCCGCATGGGTCAGGGAGGTACGAGCGACCTCCATGACCAAGCCAATGCGGCGCTCAGCGACCCCATTCTGCTGTGGAGAGGCCGGAAGCGTGAACGACTGCTCAATGCCGTGCTCAGCACAGTAGGCTGCCAAGAGGTCGGAGGCGAACTCACCACCTCTGTCAGAGTGCAAGCGCAGGACAGGAAAGTCCGAGTGAAAGCGCTTGCCTAGCTGGAGACGGGCTCGGCTGATCCAGGGGATCAAAACACCAGGGACGTCACCCTTGGCGCGCAAGGGGAAGACCGTGGTGTAGCGCGAGTAGTCGTCAACAACTATCAGGAAGTACCTCTCCTGACCCTGACCACGGACGCGGGCTGGGCCCCACACGTCCATGTGGAGCGTCTGCAAGGGAGCAGTCGTCGGGGGAAAGGAGGAGGAGTGAGGAGCGGCGCGCTGCCGCCCCTCGACACAGGGAATGCAGTCAGGAGCAGGGGAGGCGGGAAGGGGAGGGAGCACCCTGGGAAGACCAGCAACAAGGTCCCGTTTGTGCATGGCCCGAAGGCGCTGCACAGACGGGTGACCAAGGCGGTGGTGCCAGAGGACAGTCTCATGCGCCAGAGAGCGACATGAGCAGGGGGCGGACAGCTGACCTGACGCAGACGCCAACGCAGACGCAGCTACCTGAGGGGACTCAGTGGTCAGTGTGTACAGGTCCGACCCCGGCTCCCGAGTGAAAGTAGCCAGGTGGCGGCCCGTCCGAGCACACGTGCAATGTGTCACACGCTCGTAGGCAGGGGTGAACTGGTGAACACCCCCGTCCTGCAGAGCACAGCCCGCCACCAAGTTCGTAGAGAACGAGGGGAGGTAGAGACCTGAGAGCGTGCCGGACGGAACCGCTGGACACGGAAGTGTAGTGGAGGAGGTCGCAATGACCGGACCCCCAGAGGGGTCAGCAAGAGAGACAGCAACCGGCCGAGCTAGTGGCTCAAGGACAGTGCGGTCACGAAAGAAAGAGCGAGAAGCACCTGAGTCCAGTGTGAAGGTGTGCAGTGCTGCAGTCGACTCAGTACCAGGGGGCACAGACGCACTAGCACCTAGGGCAGCTGCTGCAGCAGGACCTGTGGGAGCAGACACACTAGCACCTAGAGCAGCAGCTGGGCTGGCCTGAATGCCCGGGTCGGGCGGAACACGCAGGTACTGGGCACCCTCTCCACTAATAGACATCGCATACATAGCAGTGAGAATAGCATCAAAGTCTAAAGCCCAGATATCAACACCCTTCTTTTCCAGCTCAGGCCAGCGGGGGAGCTCAGTAGACCCAGGAAACTGGGTGCGCCACGCGTCAGTCAGGCGCTGGAAGCAGCGCTGTGTGGGGTGCGGCCTCCCACATGGCTGGCCAGTGCGGTCACCAGTGCGGATGACGTACGTGCAAGTGTACCCACGCTGCGCGTACCACTCACGGGCGGCCTGGAGGGTCGGGGCGTGCTGCTGACTCTGGCCACCTCCAGCGTCTCCACGGCCACCACCGCCACCGCCACCGCCACCGCCTCGGCCACCTCCACCCCTGCCACGGCCACGACCGCCACCGCCGCCGCTGCCACCTCCGCCTCTGCCACCACCCCCGCCGCCGCTGTCACCACCCCCACTGCCGCCACTAGCCTCTCCAGACCCACCGCCACCTCCACTGTCTCCACCCCCGCCTCCCCCGCCTCCACCCCCACCCTTGCCCCCCCTGCTCTTGCGGCGCCCGCTCGAAGCAGACGCAGCCCCGACCTTCTCAGCACCAAGGAGGTCGACAGCAGCAGCAGTGGCGACAGAGGGGAGAAGGGGGGAAGGGGAACACCCCTCGAAGAAGGGGGTGCGGGGCTCGCCACGAGAGGCACCTACGGCGACGATGCTCGCCTCAGCTGCAAGTAGGTCCTTCTCGAGGAGGGCAATGGTGAGCTCAGTAGGGGAGCGAGCTAGAAAGGAGTCCCTGACTGAGCGCAGAGAGTCAGGGAGGCGGGTGACAATGTGGTAGAGGGTGAGCCAGAGCGGGGGGGGGTTGCTAGCAAGGAACTCGGCAGGCATAGCAGCGCGAAAACGGGCCTCACTAGTCTTGAGGTGGGTGATGAGATCAGCGACAGTGTGAAAGGAGGCCAGGTCGGGGAACAGGTAGGGCAGGGAGAGGCGGCCTAGGGTGGCAGACGCAGGCGAGGAGTAGCGAGCAACTACGGCTGTGTACAGTTCCTTAGCAGTCTTGCACTGGCCGAAGTGCTCGCGCTCATCTAGCGGCAGGGAGTTGCGGATAGCAAAGCGAGCGTGTGCGTCGCGGGTCTGCCACTGGGAGCGCAGTGTGCTAGCAGCAGAGGAGTCAGGGGCAGTAGCATGGCCTAGGGCGTGGTCGTACAGTGAAATGTCTTCCTTGGCAGTGAGCTGTAGGAAAAGGTGCAGATCATCGAGCCAGGTGTCAAATTTCACTGGGCGGCCCTCAGCGTCGAAGGCTAGAACAGGAGCAGTAGCCATGGTAGCAGGAGGAGGAAAAATAAGTAATAAAAGTGGTAGTGACAGTAGCAGCAGGGCAAGGCAGGGCCGGGGCAGTCGCGACAGCGGCGGCAGTTGCTGCAGGTTCGGCTAGAGTAGGGACTGCAGGGCCGGCGGCGGCCGATGGAGTAGATGCTGCTGTAGCTGCGGCGGCCGCTGCTGTAGATGATGCGGCAGCTGCTGCTGCTGTAGATGCAGTGGCGGCTGCTGCAGAAGGTGCGGCGGCTGCTGCTGCTGTAGATGCAGCGGCGGCTGCTGCTGCTGTAGATGCAACGGCTGTTGCTGTTGTAGCTGCAGCGGCGGCTGCTGCAGTAGATGCGGCGGCTGCAGCTGCTGTAGATGCAGCGGCGGCCGCGGCAGGAGAGGCGGCGGCGGCTGCTGCAGCAGTTGCGACAGCCGCGACTGCAGTCTCTGCCGCGGCTGTTGCTGCAGGCCCGACCGCGGCGACGAAAGCGCGGGGGGGGCCGAGCGCAGCACACAAGGCGCGCGGGCAGTGCGACGGGCCGCGCGCGAAGAAAAAATAACCGCGCGCGCCGGCGGCTAGCTAACCGCGCGCGAAAAATGGCCGCGCGCGGGCTGCTGGCTGGTCGCGCGCGGTAAAAAAAAGATGGCGCACTAGGGGCGCAATAGGAGGCGCACTAGGGGCGCAATAGGAGGCGCACTAGGGGCGCTTGATAGGTATGTAGGTAGGTAGGTAGGTAGGTGGGCCCTTAAGAACGGTCCTAGGGAAGGACCTGCTCTGAAACCATGTCATTTTACGAGACTGGAATGAAATGAACTAGCACAGAGTTTGGTACAAGTAGGAAACCCTAACTTTGTGTACCCCCTAAGGTGTAACCCACTACAGCCTACACAATATAAACATACAATGTTTGACACAGATTATGTCCTTGGAATAGACCAGGGCGGGGCGGGCAGGGCATAGCCCCTCCAGGCATGGCATGTCATGCATAGAGGGTGCAGACAAGGGCGGGGCGGGGCAGGACAGGGCAGGCCAGGGCAGGGCAGGGCATGGCATGGCATGATTAGAACGGGTGCGTGCATGATGGTGATAGCAGGCTCAAGGCAGCAGCATTGGTTGCTGGTGCCTTGGGACAGAACAGGTGCGTGCGTGGTGGTGAAAGCAGGCCCAAGGCAGCAGCAACATTGGTTGCTGGTGCCTTGGGACCGAACAGGTGCGTGCATGATGGTGACAGCAGGCCCAAGGCAGCAGCAACATTGGTTGCTGCTGCCTTGGGACAGAACGGGTGAGTGCATGATGGTGACAGCTGGCCCAAGGCAGCAGCAACGTTGGTTGCTGCTGCCTTGGGACAGAACAGGTGCGTGGATGGTGGTGACAGCAGGCCCAAGGCAGCATCAACATTGGTTGTTGTGCCTTGGCCTCAAACAGTAGCGTATCGAACCCCCAAGGCAGCAGCAACTCGTACTCTACACTGTAGTCGACTAGCAAGGAAGTGGGGTATCACCCGGGGTAACCTCTCGATCAATCCGCGGGGGCTTGTGCTGCCCCCGCGATCCCCTTAAAAGCAGAAAGTCCTCTCAGGAGTTCTGCACAGGGTGGTCGTAGCCCGGTCACCTGGAGCGTGAGCTGCGTGTCGCCAGCGCACGCTCTGCTCGTCGTCCAGTCTCCACCGCTGATAGTCGTGCAGTCACGCGGGCTGCTCGTCACCCAATGCGCGCGCTGCGCATCGCCCGGTGCGGGCGATGTGCGTCTCTTGGTGAGGGAGCTGCGCGTCGCCTGGTGAGGGCGCTGTGCGTCGCCAGGAACGCTAGCTAAATGTCTGGAGCGGGTTTTGCTCCCAAAAACAGGGCATGTGCTTGGGACTCGCGCCGCGCGGGGCACTACACGTGTGACCCACGCGCGGTCTGCACCTTCGCCAGTTACGCACTATGCTCCACGCCCTGTGGGCGATTTCAGAAGACCGAATCGTAACCCCGTTCTTCTCAATTATTGAGACGCCTGAACTAAATGAGGGTTTCTCTTGTTGAGTAGCTCTTGTACGTGTAGTCAATGTCATCAGGAGGACATTTCCTCGTTTCTCCAATGCTTCCTCAACACCACTTCTTCCCGTATGTTTATAACGCACTAGCACGTTCCTACACTCCCCAGTGCTGTGTTGTTGCGAGCTCTTGTTGAGGGGGGGTTATAAGGTGAGCCTCGTGTCGAATACGTTTGCTTTGTCGGCATCTATTTGCCGATATCAGTCTGAGTAGATGGTATCGTTAGTAGTACATGCGTCGCTGTTTTTCTATTTCCCGTTAGCACAGTCGAGTTGAGTCAGTTGTGTTGTGAGGAGGAGACTTCTACTGCAGCCACACTTACCATGTTCTTTGTGAGATTTTGAAACCTTCTGATTGGATCGTGTCTGCTTAGGCGACTCATTTTTCGCACAGGGTCGGTGTGTATCGCTGGTTTGCTATATTGCTCGTGGAGGAACATAGTTCTCGCCAGGGCCACACAACCGAAATAGGTTTCATACACCCTCACCTATAGCCTTTTTCAAATCTACACAACTTGAAAATTTACCATGCTGACCCCGGGCTTTAATAGTCAACTAGTTTCGCCACCCCCTTTTAAATTTTAATTGTTGAAAATCTACCGACCAATAACTGTAAAGCATAAATATCCAAGCCATTTTATCAGAAAATGCATGCCATCCGAGCGTTGTTTCTCAGAAAATAATTAGCATCCATGTATAATTGGACCACACATGAATCAACACATATTGTTTCTAAATGATGTTTTATTATATATAGGTAGTTTTGATCACTTACAAGCATGCTACATTGGCAACACACTTTGATCTTGTGTGAAAACTAATCTCTCGAGCTCACAAATTGAAAAAGGCTTTGGGATTGTTGGTACGCAGGATAAGAAATTAGAATGCGACGGGGATATTTTTTTCTCTCTCTTTCTTTGCCTTTTCTTCAGAGATACCCCTAGGTCCAGTCAGCTCGCTGCTTCCCATCTCGCCAAGTAGGCTTATCATTGTTCTTACCACTCTAGGGACTAGCTTATCGCAGCGTAGTGCTCTAGGATCCTACTGTTCGTGCTTCACTGGGTGTAATAGACATTCAAGTCAGGAGCTTGCCACTTGTGCCTGCTACGTTGGCGGGAAACAGGGGATCGCGTTGACATGGCTTCGGCTTCAACAACCACAACCCTGGGAATGGAAGTCAAGCAAGAAGCAAGAAGGCTACTTAAGAGCGCGTTTTTCCACCCTATGCAGCGCTTCTCTTCAGTCGCCTCGTCTTCGTATTCTCAGCATGCCTACGAAAGTCAGGACTACCAAGGCCTCCTCTACCATGGTGTCTTCGGAGGACCCGTAGGTGCCTGTGCAAGAGCCTGAGGTTGTCGAGGGTGAGACAAACCCCGCTCCGCAAGTCGTTGCTGCTGATCCTGCTGGTGTTGCGTCAACCGTGGCAGATCCTCAGGAGCCTGCAGAATCCCGTCGCCAGGAGCTTCCTGCAAGGGTATCTGAGGATGATGAAGATGATGACGGATATATGAGTGATGATTCTGACGAGGGGTTCGATCTCAAGGCGAAGGGACTCCTCGCTGCTAAGGCGCACGTCACGCTGACGCTGCTCATCCCGCATGATCTGGCTAAAGAGGTTCGCGCGGCGGAGGCGTCGGTGCATGCTCTGCTGGTGTTCTTAAGGAAAAGGCTGTCGGCGGAAGCATTCGATGCTCTCTTGTTTCAAGAGCTACTTCCTACACACCTGTCGCGTGCGCGTTTCAGCCGTCTGCAAGTCACCTTCGCTTCTGTCGCGGATGCTGAGGTGGTCCGGCAATACCGTGTAGATCACGTGGGGTGGACGGCAAGACGCGATACACGTTTGGCTGGCAGCACCCGATCAACAGCGGCTTCCTGAAGGCGAAGGCTGACATGCCGGAGGGGATAGAGGTGTTGCTTAAGGGTGTATCTGCGGAGATCACGCCGACAATCGTGTTCGAGTCGTTGGTGGTTCACAAGCTTCAGAAGCGTGGGAAGTCGGCGTTTCTGCAAGGCGCGGGCTTCCACCGCGTGATGGATCCGGTCACTGGTCTTGGCACGGACAAGATTCGTGGGGTGGTGGCTCCTCATCCGGGGGACACGTATCGCTGGCGCCATGTGGTGGAAGACCCGCTTACTGACAAGAAGTACCTTGTGCACTTTCCGTCGCTGTCCTGCGGCTTCTGCCAGGGACAGCACATGGATAAGTTGCATGATGAGTATGTCATTGAGCGGAAGAACAACATCGTCAAGTGGAACTTGTCGTTAGGCAGGGTCCATGCGCTTAACGGTAATGGGGGTGGGGTCTTGCCGGCACCGGGGAGAGCGCTCTGCAGTGTCTTTCTTACCTTATCATTTGCTGACAGTGGTGTGATGCTTGTGCTCTGCAGTGGCCTCCCTCCAGGCGGCAGGGGTGGTCAGGAGGATTCTGCGGGACCCGGCGCTGGTGTTGATCTCCACCGGTTCCAGTGCGAAGGAGTGGCTGTGCATCCAGGAGTGTTGCGACCATGCTCATGGGGAGACTTTCGAGCAGGTGAGCACGCACATCGGCTCCTTCCGCCATGCATCTGCGGTGGGAGCAGCGGGAGTGGCAACTCGTGCGAGCAAAGCAAAGCAGAGCCTGCACGCAGTGAAGAAGGTGTTTGGCATCCGTGCGGAGGGGGCAAAGGCGAAGTGAAGGCAGGGGAGGAAGAGAATGGGGTAGTCGTAGCGTCCCACATGACATGTGATGGTGCATCTGCTCTAATTGTCCTGGTTCCACATGGGTAAACACACCACCCTCTCATTCAGCGTGTCAAACGTTAACGGACTCGGCTGCTTTCAAAAACAGTTTGACGCACGGGAATGGATGAAGCAGGCAGCTCAGATCATTATCCTAGCAGACACAAGGTTACCTGAGGATCATAATTTCTGGACCTACATACAAGCTAGTTCGGTTGTCGCGGTCTCACCTGCTGCTAGAGCGAGGGGGGGGGGGGTGGCGATTATTTCTCTCAACAAAGAAGTAACCTTGACTGACCTGGTCAAAGATAGCTCTGGCCGTCTGGTGCAGGTGACGGTTTCGTGGAGGGGTGTAACAGCGGTAGTGGTGGCGGCTTACTTCCCTTCCAACTCAACGGCGAGGGGGGCGTTCTTCAGGGATGTGCTTCAGCCGTTTGTCGCGGCGATCCCGAGCGGAAGCAATCTGGTGCTGGCGGGAGACCTGAATGTGGTAGAGGACCCATCGTTAGATAAGACATCCGGAATTGGATCAAGAGGAGAAAATGACAGGCTTATGGCGATCTGCAGCAAGTTTGACGTCAGAGACGCTGTCAGAGCAATCCATCCGTACCTGAGGGAATATACCCTTTTTGCAGCGACAGTGCAGGAGAGTACACGAATTGACCGCATACTGGTGTCGCAGTCGCTCCTGCACTCGATCCATGAGGTCCGGCATGTGGGTCTTGTCAAGAGGTTCACGGACCATTGGTCCGCGGTTCACATGAAGCTCAGTGCGAGTGGAGATGGAGAGGCGGGACCGGGTTTGTGGAGACTCCCGGCCTCGCAAGTGTCGCGCTCTGGAGTGCAGAAGCGGGTTTCGCTGATAGTGCGGAGGCACGAGGAAAGAGGCGGAGATCTGGAAGCCCTGACGAACTCCCTGAAGGTCGGGCTTAAGGCATACACAGTGGAGGAACGGAAGAGGGTGGCAGCCACGACAGCGCATTTGGAGCGAGAGGTTGGAGAGTTGAGGCAAAGGGTGATGAGCAGGCCCTGGTGTTCAAAGGCTAAGGCAAAATTGGTGAAGTGTGAGACTAAGCTCAAGGCGTATGAGGATAGGGGCGCCAGAAAATGCAGGAGCAAGCGGGAATCAAGGTAGAAATGAACGGGGAGGCTCCTACCGGTTTCCTGTCAGGAAAGATCAAGGCGAGGAAGGCGAAGACGAGGCTGGAGAAGGTGGTCTTTCAGGGGCGCCAGTTCGCCGGCGCTAAGGAAGCCCTTCAAGCAACGTCTACGTTTCACGCCGAGCTTTTCGCATTGCGGACCGAGCCGAGGGTCTTGCCGCCGGACTTTAGGATGGATAGATGCTTCTCTCCGGAGGATGCGGCAATGTTGAGCGCATCTTGGGAGGAAGCGGAGGTCAAGCGCGCGCTGGCAGAAATGGCGTCTGGCAAGACACCCGGGAGGGACGGGCTCCCGAAGGAGTTGTGGGAAGTACAATGGAACCTGTTAGGGGGGCATGTACTGCGCTTCTTGAAGGGGTTTGAGCAGACGGCAGAACTTCCCGCCGAGTTCTCAACGGCGGTGACAGTACTCATGCACAAGAAGGGGACAAGGAGGACTTGCAGAATTATCGCCCGATCACCTTGCTCAGCACGGCGTACAAAATCGTGGCGAAAATCTTGGCGAACATAGTGAAAAACATGCTAAAGGTGGTGTCAATGGGCCAGTTTGGATTCTTGCCTGGAAGGAGCCTGGCAAGCGCGGTTGCGATTGCGGCGGATGCGATTGACGCGGCGAACTCGGGGCAGGAGGATTGGCTTCTCCTCATGGTTGACTTCCGGAAGGCGTTCGACTCAGTATCCAGGGATTACCTGTTTGAGGTCCTAAGGAGGATGGGTTTCCCGGAGGCATACGTGAGGTGGGTTGAGGGGCTGCATCACGGCGCAGCGACACGCATCTGCAATGACGGGTGGTTGGGGGATGAAGTACCGGTGCAAACCGGGGTGAGGCAGGGATGTCCCCTCGTGCCGTATCTCTTCCTCTGCGCGGTGGAGCCCCTCTGCCAGGAGGCTCAGAGGCGGCGACTAGGGGTGGACGTCACGGGTGCGGGGAGGCTGACTTACCTGGGGTATGCGGACGTTACTACTCTTTTGCTGAAGAGGCAGGCTCAGATGGACATGGCTGAGGTGTTGCTCCATGACTTCGAGAGGATGTCGGGCTTGGCGGCGAACTGCGACAAAACTGTGGTGTTGTCGCTGGGGAAGCAGCGTCATGAGGCGCCGCCCGCGGCCTCTCCCTTCAAGTGGGCGGTGCCGGATGAGCTCGAGCGCATGTTGGGTGTATGGATCACATCAGGGGGGGGGGACGCGAAACCTTCCTGACGGAAAGCAGTGAGTAGAATGGAAGCGGAGCTCAAGAAATGGGAGGAGAAGTACCTTACCACAACGGCGCGGGCGGCAGTGATCAATGCCTATGTCATGCCTATTGCGCTATTCCAAGCGCAGGTGTACCCGCCCCCGGCCACGATATGGGAGGAGATTCGCCGGCTCTGCCATGCTTTTGTGTCTGGAGGAAGGGCGAACACAGAGCCAGGTTTCATCCTTAAAAGTGCAGAACTCGTGCAGATGAGGAGAGGTGAAGGCGGGCTAGGGGTGATTAACCTCCGGAATCGGCTGGCCGCGGAAGCTCTTTAGTCGGCGAGCGAACTGCTGACGGAGATGTCTTCCCTGAAAAGAGCACTGGCAGAGAAGGCGGTGTGCTTACCCCTCGGCTACGCCTCATTCTTCGCGCACGAAGCCTTGCTGAAAGCGTGAGGCGGGAGTGAGCGCTGGAAGGCGATTGCGGCTGTGGTGATAGCATTCCCCATAGCCCGAGACCTGCCAAGCAGACACAGATGGGACGTGGAGATGGAGCTCGTTTTTTACAACCGGCACATCCTTCGCGGCGGAAGCTGCCCGTTTGGGAGAAGGAAGGGGGACGAGTGCCTGAGGAATGTCACGGTGGGAGAATTACTCATGAAATGGGTGGACGACACCCGCAACCCTAAGTCGTTGGTGCAGCCGGAGCGCCTGCTGGGGAGCAAGTCGGCAGCGGAGCTGGCGGCGGAGGTCTTTGAGGCGATACCGGTGGAATCGAAAACCAGGATCTTAAAAAGCCTCAGCGCGGAGGAGATATGGGAGGTGACTAGGGTGGTCCGCACGATTAATCGCGGGGAGCAGCTTTGGCAGGTCATCGAGGTGGTTGGGAACATGCTAAAATGCGTGAAGATGCGGCGGCGGGAGGATGGAGTATCGTGGTATGTGCCGGAAGGGGCGAGAACTTTCTTGCTATCGACGTCAGAGGTCACACCGTTGGCAATGACGAGAGAAAGGGTGGCGGGGGAGCTGGGCAACCCTCGTGTCAGGCTCATGGGAACGGACCTGTGTGTGGGGGACAGCGTCGCCTCGCTGAAGCAGCTGAGAGTAGAGCTAGAGGAGGAGCAGGGCCAACCGGGGCAGCACCCCAGGATGGAGAAGTGGGAGACATGTTGGGGGAAGCGGATAAACAAGCCAAGGGTAATTGCGCGCAGGGACTCGCACGTGGTTCCAGCAAAAGCGCGGGATGTCCTGCTACACGTACATTGCTCTAACCTTCAAGTGGGGGATCGTTTGCGCTTCCTGGGGGAGCGGATAAAATGCCCGCACTATGGTGAAGCGGAAATGGTGGATCACGCGTTGTTTTCCTGCCGCGTCATTGAGCCAGTGATGCATGCGCTGATCAAAGCCATCCGTTGGCTCAATCCGTCAAGAAGGATAAAGACGCTTGGTGACCTTTTGTTCCAGCGGGGGGGCACGTCATCCGGCTTCCCAGAGCTGACGATATCAGCGGTTGCGTTCCACAAGATCTGGGTGGCGCACTGTCATGCGGTCTTCAGGGGGAAGAGGCTTCGGTGTGTGAAGGTGATGCGGAGTATCGTGACGGCTTTCTGCTTGCATGTGCGAACCTAAGAGGGCATCAAGCAGAGGAAGGCTTGGGTGAAGAAACGACACGTGGCCAAAAAGCACCGGGCGAATGATGAGATCACAGCACTGGAAAATGTCAGCACACGATTGGGCAACAAGCTAGCGCGGCGAGATGATTTTCTGGCCATCTGGACGGACCGTAGAATTAGATTGAGACCTCCGTAGGCTCCCCCTGGGGGTGACTCGTGACACTACGTGCATTTGTCCCCCCTCGCGCAAAAGTTAAGACTGTGGCCTTTTTTGCTGTATCTCTGATATAGTAAAATGCCTTCTATAAAAAAAAGAGATGCGTAAATTCTTATTAGGGTTATATTATTGGTATTTTGGATGAGAGTTTACTGTCATTACCATTTGTGTTATCAATACACAGTATGTAGTGCTCAGAATCGTAAGGAGTCAGCAAACAATAGAAACATAAATTCCACAAAACGAAGTACTGTATGTTGAAAAGTACTAATGGATTACCGCATTTATTTCAGCGGTAACATTCATAAGGGTCGCTCGCACCAGAAGTAAGCCACGTGTCTCAATCGTAACAAACGTATCTTGCAATCGCCTCCATCGTAACCATTATGCCTGGCTCGTCAGAAACATTGCCTAGATGGTAATGTACAGTGCATCTGGAATGCCTAACAGATCACAAAAACTTCAACCGAACTGTACGCCTTACAATTAGCATTTGATTCAGCGAAACGGGAACCAACATGTCACGTACGTTTTCAGAATGCGAATTTTAATTTATTGTAACAATGGTAAAGGGTCAAAAGATGGAAATGCTACACCCAATCCACGTGAATCAATTAGATGCACTACATACCAAATAACGCCACCACAAAAGATATTAAAGTGTATGGTCAGAAACAATGATGTTCGATAGTAAATTTAGATTGTGAAATATAATTTTACATGACATTCTTATAAGAAAAACACTAGTTTATGATTTTTCTTTAATCAAAATTGCAGGTGCAAGAGTAAGATGCATACATTAAAAAACAATCAAATATATTTGAATTTTTAAGTTATACATGTGAAATTATTACATATTTGTTACAATACGAAGCATATACAATTCTCATTTACCGTTTTGCCGAGTCATACAGGGTACGTACGGTGTACACTATGTTTGGAACGAGCAGTTACCAGTTTGGAATTCGAAATGCACTGTTCATTACCATTCAGGCAATACTGTTGACCGGGTTGAAATGATGGTTAATATGTTTGTTATGATTTTGACAAGTAGTTTAACTCGAGGGCGATTGAGCCCCAAGAGTGTTACTGCTAAGGTAATTGCCCTTGGATTATTGCTAGTTGGTCAGGATCTTCTGCTCGGCGGTTCCGAGGTTCTGAACACAATGCCGAAGCTCACATACACCGACTGATAGTCTGAACACGTCTAGTTCAGGGTAACGGTGTGGTTGTGAGTTCAGGGTGTCAGTGGGTAGTAGCTCTCGCGACGCCTGTATCAACGCATAATTCTCAAGTGTACAGAAAAGAAAGAGTTTCGGGACAGGGTCATGGCTGTAAGCGTGTTTCCCGAAAGCAGGCGTCGTCGTCAATGGTCCGTTCCCGTGATGCCCTTAGCAGCTTTTCTCCTGGTTGCTTGCGCCAGCTGTTTCCTGACAACTAGGACACGTGGCGAGAGCTCGTTGTTGGGTCACGAGCGCCCGTCATTTCACACGAAATTCCCGCGCAGGCCGCGGGACGAAGCGCGCATGGTAGAGGCGAATGTAGCGAATCAGACGCTGACACTTGGCGTGCTCACGGGACACGATAAACAAGCCCTATCGATCCGCTCAGGTGCGAAACTCAATGCAACGTTCTCACTGTGCGACATACCTCGCACCATGCGAAACTCCCAGTGTGCGAAACTTTTACCGTGCGACATTCTCACTGTGTGCGAGACTCTTGCCATGCGACACTACCATGCGAAACACTCACTATGTGACTTCCACTGTGCGAAACTCTCATTGTGCAATACCCTTGCGCTTGTTCTCTCGCCGTGCGACGCTCTCACGAGGAACGCTTGTCATACTGGATGAGTAGGTGAGTTGAGAGTGAGCCTAAGCTTCATCCTAAACACCCACCCACACCTGTAACGCATGTGGGCTGGTTAATGGGCATTCCGCGACGCCATATAACACCTCGTTTTGACCCAGTGGGGTAGCGAGATGTTATACTGGTACCAGAGCCTGGGGTTCGAATCTCCGGCAGGTCCACACTTTCCGCCTGTGGCGAGAATTGAGGACCCAACGAACGATCCTCCGCTGGCCTGAGCAACCAGCGAAGTCGCAGCAAGCAGCACTGCGAAATCTAGGTCCCAGCAGCAGGGGGCCGACTCCCTAAGTAGAGAGCCAACGGGGACGTTGACGCCACGGGGGGACGAGTGTAACGCCTGTGGGCTGGTTAATGGGCATTCCGCTCTGACGCAGCGGAACGCCCATTAACCAGCTCACAGGCGTTACAACACCTCTCCCGCAATTTTGTTCAAGGAAAATCGTTCTTAGGCTATCATTTGCACTAAGGTTGCCTAATGATTATTCTCTGTCGTGAGATTGACTGTCTGTCAGTTATGGGCAACCTTCGCAAGTCTTGTAACTCAACGGTTTCCAATTTCGCCAGAATCTTATCATACCTGCCCGTGCTTCTTCACTCTCCGTTGTCCAATCACAGCCATCCAGCTGGCGTACGAGGATGTATTGGCGGACCGCTCCTTAACGTTCCCCCATCCGTTGAGGCTGTCATTCGGTGACGCGGGAAGCACCAGGTTCCAAGCACAGGCAGCAGGTGCCTTTTACCTTGCAAACTCATGCTCGCTCGCACGTCACAAGCTCGCACGTCACTGGCTCACGCTTGCACGTCATGAGCGCATAATTGCGTGCACAAACGAACCTCACTCTCGCATGTCACAAAAAACGCTCACTCACACGACACGTCGCAAACCCACGATCACTCGTCACAAACAACCCGGGCCCTTTTGTTCCCAAACCCAGCGCTTGCAGAAATGTTGCTCCTTCTCCTCCAGCATTTTTGAGTAAACTGAAAACTCAAACTCGTTTTCCTGGTGGTCTCACCTCACATCACATCACATCACATCACATCACATCACATCACATCACATCACATCACATCACATCACATCACATCACATCACATCACATCACATCACATCACATCACATCACACCACACCACACCACACCACACGACACGACACGACACGACACGACACGACACGACACGACACCACACCACACCACACCACACCACATCACATCACATCACATCACATCACATCACATCACATCACATCACATCACATCACATCACATCACATCACATCACATCACATCACATCACATCACATCACATCACATCACGTCACATCACATCACATAACGTGACTTCACGCACGCAGGATTGCAGACGATGCTTGACGATGCGTTGGTGCTGCTGGGGCCTGAGTTCTCCTCGCAAGCTCACAGCATCATCGACCTGTGCCGCGACTACCAGGTACACTAGTACACTAGTGCATGCACCATTACACTGGAACAGTAGTAGTACAACACAGCAACACAATACATGCTATATATTTAGTACAGTATCGCTTTAGTATAGGGGAATATGCATGCACTGTGGACAGTTTTACCATTTCACTTAGTGTGCGTGCTGGCAGTCGTGTCTTGCGTTCTAGTAGTACCATTCTCCAACCTCCCCTGTCGCCTTCTCCTTTCTATTTTACCCCCTTCTCCCTGTCTCCTCCCCTCTTCTCCCCTGGTGTCTGTGCTAAGCTTCTCCGTCTCAAAACAGACTCTCAGTTTGGCGGGCTCCGTTCGTGAGAGTTTCAAAAGCACAATCGCCGTCTCTCCCAGTCTCCTCTCGTGTTTGGCCGTCCTCCCCCCTCTCCTCAACCTCACCCCTTTTTTCCCCCCTCCCCCCATCTCCCCGTAACCCTCAGATGACAACTCTGACCTACTTGGTCCTGGTTTCGTCCCCGTGTTACAGGCGTCCCAAAAGCAGGTTCCTCGTGTCCCCCCAGCTCCCGCTATCCCCCCTCCGCCCTTCCCCTCCCCCTTCCCTCCCTCCTCCCCTCCCCCAACCCCAGGTGCCGATGCTGAGCTACTCAGCCACGGACCCCATGCTGTCGTCCAAGGTGCAGTTCCCCTAATTTTTGCGCCTCAGGCTCCTCAAGATCATGCCTGCTCCCACCTCCGCCCCCCCTCCCCCCCACACCCCCCTCCCCCTCTCCTCATTTCTCAGGTGCCGATGCTGAGCTACTCAGCCACGGACCCCATGCCGTCGTCCAAGGTGCAGTTCCCCTACTTTTTGCGCCTCAGGCTCCTCAAGATCATGCCTGCTCCCACCTCCGCCCCCCCTCCCCCCCACACCCCCCTCCCCCTCTCCTCATTTCTCAGGTGCCGATGCTGATCTACTCAGCCATGGACCCCATGCTATCGTCCAAGGGCCAGTTCCCCTACTTCGTGCAGCTGAGAGCAGGCTCCCCGTCTTCATGTCATGCCTGCCCTCTCGTCCCCTCTCCCCTTCCCCCCACCCCACATTCCCTTCAGGTGCCGATGCTGAGCTACTCTGCAACGGACCCCACGCTGTCATCCAAGGGGCAGTTCCCCTACTTCGTGCGCCTGAGCCACAGCGACCAGATGGAGATGGAGGTGGTGGCGGGTGAGTCACCGTCATAGTCCACATGAGTGGTTCCCGGTGGGTGGGAGTGGAGGTGGTGGCCTGTGGGTAATGAGGGATGCTGCCTGCCTTTCCACACTGTCATCCAAGGGGCAGTTCCCTTACTTCGTGCGCCTGAGCCACAGCGACCAGATGGAGATGGAGGTGATTGCTGGTGAGTGACAAGGGGTGCTGCTGTGCTGTCTAGTCCACACTAGACACGAGCAATGGCCACGGCGAGTAAGTGAAGTCTGAGTCGACTCAGAAATGTGCCTGAGCCACAGCGACCAGATGGAGATGGAGGTGGTGGCGGGTGAGTCATCACAGTCCAGACAAGACTCGACATGGGCAATGGCCGAGGCATGTAAGTTACATTGCTGTGAAAACTTGGTCGATTTCAAGTCGATGCAAAACTTAGACAGCTGCTGGCTTAACAAAACAAAAAGCAGAGAGGGAGTCGACTCAAAACACACACTGTTGAACATCCTCCCCCCCCACCCCCATACACATTTTTTTCAATGCTGCCAGTGACTCCAGATGGTAATCACAGTCTTCATTACTCTTCCTTCCTGCCCAGCCATCCCTTTCCTCTCCAACTTCCCTTCCCTGACTCTCCCTTCCTCACCCTCCCCCATATAGACATACTACAGTACTACCAGTGGCATCAGGCTATTATGATCTTCTCAGATGATGAGTTCGGCCACAATGGCATGGACGCGCTCACTAACATCCTCATGGCCAAGGTTGGTTTCGAATGGCATGGCATGGTATGGTATGGCATGGATAGCATGTCATGGTGTGGTGTTGAGTGGTGTTTGGGCTCAATGGCATGGACGCGCTCACTAACATCCTCATGGCTAAGGTAAGACGAGGGTGCGGGGTGGTATGCCATGGCATGGGGCATGGCATGGGCCATGGCATGGGGCATGGCATGGTTGGCATTTGGGCACAATGTCATGGACTCGCTCAATAACATCCTCATGTCCAAGGTACCAGACATGCTGTGTGGCATGGGATGGTTTGGCATGCCATGGCATGGCATGGCATGGCATGCGTGGTGCAGCAGCTGCCACCGCAGTTCTCCAACAAGGTCGCTCTGAACCCACGCACATCCCTCCCTCTCTCCCATTCTCACACAACCCATCTCTGCCCCATCCCTGCCTCACCCCCCGACTTGTCCCACACCCCGCAAGTCGCAGCAACTGCTGCCACTGGAGTTCTCCAACAAGGTCGCTCTGGAACCGCGCGTATTTCTCCGTGCTTACTCCCGTCTCACTCGTAACTCACTCCCTGCCCCTGCCCCACACACCACCAGTCCCGGCAGCTGCCGCTGCAGTTCTCCAACAAGGTCACGCTGGACCTGCGGGTCTCTTTACGTGCCCACCCCTTTCTCACGCCTTTCCCCGACCTACCTGCTGTATCCCCCCACACCACCAGTCGCAGCAGCTACCGCTGCAGTTTTCCAACAAGGTCGCACTAGACCCGCGGGCCACCAACGAGGAGATCACACAGCTGCTGCGCGCCATGCAGTCCTCCGAGACCTCTGTCTTCGTCGTCCACGTCGCCTCCTCCAACGTGCTCTTCCTCTTTGATGAAGGTGCGTGAGTGAGTGTGTGTGTGGTGTGTGTGTGTGTGTGTGTGTGTGTGTGTGTGTGTGTGTGTGTGCGTGCGCGCGCGCGCGCGCGCGTGCGCATGCGTGTGTGTGTGTGTGTGTGTGTGTGTGTGTGTGTGTGTGTGTGTGCACGCGCGCCTCTAGACTCGTCACAGCTCAGAGCGAGTTTGCAGTCTTCCGAGACCTCCGTCTTTATTGTCCACGTCGCCTACTCCAACGTGCTCTTCCTCTTTGCTGGATGAAGGTGCATATGTGTGTACGGCTCGGCTCTGGAGAGACTAACTACGACTCACGATTCAGAGCACACTTGCAACCATCCGAGACCTCTGTCTTGGAGGGTACACTAAACAACCCCCCAATTTATAAGTGTACTACAGATCTAATTCTAGCCTATGTATGTTGTACAAATTATGAAATTACAACACAACCCCCCAACATGCATAAGGCTAGAAGGCTAGAATCAAGAGGCGGGAGGCGACTTAGGAGGAGTGAGGCCAAGAAGACGAAGTAGGAAAGAGTGAGCGACATGAGGAAGAGCTTTTGTGAAGATGTCGGCAAGGTTGGCCGCCGAGTCAACCTTGTCGAGCCGAAGGTGCCCCGCCTGAACAAGATCGCGAATGAAGAAATGACGGAGCTCAATGTGCTTGGAACGCCCGTGAAACACATCATCTTTGGTGAGGTGAATGGTACTGGCATTGTCACACCAAATGGTGGGACAGCGCTGGGGGGCACCAAGTTCCTCAAGGAGGAAGGTGAGCCAGCGGGCCTCTTGCGCAGCCATGGTGGCGGCATACAACTCCGCCTCGCAGGAGGAGAGGGCGACAGCCGAGGAGCGGGTGGAGCGCCAGCTGATAAGGCCGCTGCCAAGAGAGAAGCCATAGCCCTGGGAGGAGCGACGATCTGGCTGGGAATCAGCCCAGGAGGAGTCACTGTAGCCGCTGAGGGTAGGTGGGGAGGGGCCGCCGAGGGTAAGGACATAGTCCTTGGTGCCACGAAGGTACCGGAGGACACGCTTGGCGGCCTGCCAGTGCTCTTCCGTATGCTTGCCTGCGCCAACAAAACGAGCGAGGACGCTGATGGGGTAGGCAAGGTCAGGGCGAGTGGAGACCATGGCGTACATGAGGGAGCCGATGAGCTCGGGATAAGGATGGGAGGAGGCTGAGGGGGAGGTGGGTGGAGAGAGGTGGTGCCCGACAGAAAGAGGAGTAGGTTGGGCGCCGCCGCGGACCATGTCAAACCGCTCCAAGACCTGCTGCAAGTAATGACCCTGGGAGAGAGAGATGGTGCGGGCGGAGCGATCGCGGGTGATTGTCATGCCCAGGTAATGCTGCAATTCGCCCAAGTCCTTGCACTTGAGACGGCTGCCCAACTCAGCCTTAACACGCTCCAACTCGCTGAGGTCGGCAGTGAGCAGAATCATGTCATCGACATACACAAGGATGTAGAAGGGGGAGGGGGAGGCGCGGAGGAAGAGGCTGGCGTCAGAGCGGGAGGTGCGGAATCCAAGTTCAGCAAGGGTGGCGGCAAGCTTAGCATGCCACTCCCTCGGGGCCTGTCGGAGCCCATACACAGGGCGACGCAGCTGCCAGACAGAGTCCGCAGGGAAGGGAAGGTGAAAACCGGCAGGACGCTCCATGTAGATAAGCTCGCGGAGGACGCCTTGGAGGAAGGCGTTAGAGACGTCCATCGAGTGGATCTCCATATTGAGGCGAGCGGCGAGGTCGAGCACGGCGCGAACAGTAGCGGGCTTGGCAGTGGGGGAGAAGGTATCGAAGAAGTCAAAACCATACCGCTGCGTGAACCCCTTGGCGCAGTAACGAGCCTTGTAGACGGGCGGCTCCCCTGGCAGTTGTTTGACGCGAAACACCCACTTCCCCTTCACCACGTTCGTAGAGGAGGGAGGGCGAGGCACATCAACAAAGGAGGAGTTGGCGACAAAGGCCTCCAGCTCCTTGATAATGGCGGCGAGCCAGAGTGGGGCGTCGGGGCAAGCCATGGCCTCCTCATACGTGGTAGGGATGAAAACGGAGGGAGCAGAGGAGAATGCGAAGACAGGTGTCCCAGAAAGGTCGAAGGTGATGGGTAGAAGGGAAGGGTCACAGAGGTGGAGGTCAAGGAACTCCTCATGGGAGTCCTCAGAGAGGGAGGTGTGGAAGGAGCGGATGACCGTTGGTGCCGCTGCTGGTGCCGCTGCTGGTGCCGCTGCTGGTGCCGCTGCTGGTGCCGCTGCTGGTGCCGCTGCTGGTGCCGCTGCTGGTCCTGCTGCTGGTGCCGCTGCTGGTCCTGCTGCTGGTGCCGCTTTTGGTGACGCTGCTGGTGCCGCTGCTGGTGCCGCTGCTGGTCCTGCTGCTGGTGCCGCTGCTGGTCCTGCTGCTGGTGCCGCTGCTGGTCCTGCTGCTGGTGCCGCTGCTGGTCGTGCTGCTGGTGCTGCTGCTGGCGCCGCTGCTGGAGAGGTGGCGGCGGGGGCTGCTGCAGGGGGAGGTTGATGCAGAACAGCCTGGAAGAAGTGGTGAAGGAGAGGGGAGAGTGGGGGGAGGGTAGAGGTAGAGAGGGTAACAGGGGGCGGTGCACCAAGGATACTGTCACGTGACCTGGTATGGGGGTACCGGGTTAGTACAGTGCGGGGAGGGGGGGAAGGACGAGTCGGCAGCGAGGGAGGTGAAGGAGGGGCGGGAGGGGCACTAGGAGAGGAATGTGTGGGGAAGACGGGAGAGGACAAAGGTTCCGGGTCAAATATATCACTAGACGAGGGAGGGGCACCGTGGGACGAGGACGACGGTGGGGGAGGGGGAGGGAGGATGGGGGGAGGAGGAAGTAGAGGGGGAGGGGTGGTGTCAGACCAGGCAAGGGGACGGGAAAGACGAGGGAGTGGGTCAGTGGATGGGGGAGAGGAGTAGTAAGGAGTGGACTCATCAAAGACCACATCCCTACTGCGGAATAGACGACCTGAGGGGGGATGGAGGAAAAGGTAGTCAGGTGAGGAGGAGTTATGACCAAGAAAGATGCAGGGAAGGGTACGAGGGGCAAGCTTTCCCATAGAACGGGAGCGGTCAGCGGGGTGAAGAAGGACATAAGCCTTTGAGCCCCAGACACGAAGAGATGAGACATCAGGCTTGTTGTTCGTCCACAGCTCAGTGGGGGTGGTGGATGGGAGAAGAGGGTGAGGGTAAAGGTTAGTAAGCAGGGCGGCATGAAGGAGGGCGTAGCCCCACAGAGAAGGAGGGCAGGAGGCGTGGACAAGGAGACACCGGGCAGTTTTGGTGATCTCTCGAACACGACTTTCAGCCACACCGTTCTGCTGTGGGGAGTGAGGGAGGGTGTAAGTCTGAAGAATGCCATGAGACTGGCAATAGGAGGATATTTGGTTGTTAAGGAACTCACCACCACCATCAGAGTGAAGGCGGCGAACAGGGCGCCCAAAATGGGTGTTTGCTCGCTCGAGCCAGGCGATGATCGCAGCCGGGGCATCTGCCTTCGTCCGAAGGAGAGAGACGGACGAGTACCGACTGTGATCATCGACGAGTACGAGGAGGTATCGATGGCCCTGGCGAGTGGGAGAGGGATTGGGGCCCCAGAGGTCCATGTGAACAAGATCAAGTGGCTGAGCAGCAGCGGAGGGGGAGCTCCGGTGCGGCTGCTGCTTGAGCTTGCTCTGAACGCAGACGGTGCAGGGGGGGGCAGGGGATTTGGGGAGGGGAGGGAGGGAGGAGGGGAGACCGTGGAGGAGACCGGAGGAAACAGAGGAGCGTAGAGTAGCGAAGTTAGGGTGACCTAGCCTGTGATGGAGGAGGACGGCAGGGTGGGAGAGGGAGCGACAGGAGCAAGAGGAGTCAGGGGGGGGGCGTGAAGGGAGGTCCGGGTTAGTGGGAGGGAGAGGAGGGGGTGGGATGAGAGGGTGGAGGGGAGGACGAGAGATGACCTGACAGGAGGGGAGGCGAGGAACACGAAGGGTGTACAGACGGGAGCGAGGGCAAAATGGAATGCGAGAAATGAACTGACCGGTGGCGGAATGGTAGAGAGCGCAATAGTTAGCATAAGCTGGGAATACTGTGGTGATACCGGCTTGTTGAAGGGACCTTTGCGAGAGGAGATTAGCGCGAAGAGAGGGTATGTGGAGACCGGTGACAGTGCCTGAGGGGAAGAGTGGGCAGGGGAGAGTCGAGGTGTTATGGCAGGGGATAGAGAAGCTGCTATCGGCGCCAAGGAGGGAGGTAGGCGTTGGGAGGGGGCGCAAGGTGCCAGCATCGCGAAGAACTGTGTCAGTGGCGCCGCTGTCAAGGACAAAGTCGACAGTGGAGGGGAGGGAGGAGGAAGGGACAGAGGACTGGAACGCAGTTTCTTTAGTGCTAGAGGAGTATGTGGCAGGTGTAGCTGATGTGGCTTGATTGACCATACCAGCAATACCAACGGATGAGAGAGGTGGGACATTGCTTGAAGTGGCGGAGCTTGTGGAACAATGCGGAACTGAGTTCTGCTGGGAAGTTGGGGGAGGAGGAGGAAGAGGCAGCTGCGCTTGTAGGCTAAGGTGCTGCTGCAGGCGGTGAAGCAACTGCTGGAGCTGGAGGAGGAGGTGCCAGAGCTGCTGGTGCTGCTGCTGCTGCTGGTGCTGGTGCTGCTGCTGGTGCTGCTGCTGCTGCTGGTGCTGCTGCTGCTGCTGCTGCTGCTGCTGCTGCTGCTGCTGGTGCTGCTGCTGCTGCTGCTGCTGCTGGTGCTGGTGCTGGTGCTGCTGCTGCTGCTGCTGCTGAGGAGGAGGAGAGAGGGGTTGACTCGGGGCATGGTGGGCTTGGGTGGAGATTTTGCACTGAAGTCCCCGAGTCGGGCCATAGCGAGGCACATATTCACGAGGAGAGAAGGCTGCTGCTGCGCCGCAGCCTGCGCTCAAACCCCTGATACCACAATATCCTGCGAGTCTCCCTTGACCACCACCACAGCTACCACTATGCCCTCCTCCATGCCCACCGGCACCACTTCTGCTGCATGCCAGGGCGACTATTGCCATGGAGGGAGCAATGTGAGTGTGGGCGGTTACGGCATGGCGCAGGCGAGCAGGGCATGAAGGTGTGCGGTATGCGCAGGCAGCTGACGGTGTGAGCAGGCGGGTGAGCGGTATGTGCTGACAGGTGTGCGGTATGCGTTTGCAAATGTGCGGTATGCCGGGGAGGTGGGCAGGGGGCGGACGAGGGGAGGGGGGACAGCGAGCGGGGAAGGAGGGCGTGCGACGAGTGCGCGGACGGGGAGAGTGTGGATGTGAAGGGCGGACGAGCAGAGCGCGCGGACGGGCAGGGCGCGGACGAGCAGGGCGCGCGGACGGGCAGGGCGTGGACGAGCAGGGCGCACGGACGGGCAGGGCGCGGACGAGCAGGGCGTGCGGACGGGCAGGGCGCGGACGAGCAGGGCGCGCGGACGGGCAGGGCGCGGACGAGCAGAGCGCGCGGACAGGCAGAGCGTGCGGACGGGCAGGGCGCGGACGAGCAGGGCGTGCGGACGGGCAGGGCGCGGACGAGCAGAGCGCGCGGACGGGCAGGGCGCGGACGAGCAGGGCAGGGCGCGGACGCGAAGGGCGGACGAGCAGGGCGCGCGGACGGGCACGGCGCGGACGAGCAGGGCGCGCGGACGGGCAGGGCGCGGACGAGCAGGGCGTGCGGACGGGCAGGGCGCGGACGAGCAGGGCGTGCGGACGGGCAGGGCGCGGACGAGCAGGGCGTGCGGACGGGCAGGGCGCGGACGAGCAGGGCGTGCGGACGGGCAGGGCGCGGACGAGCAGGGCGTGCGGACGGGCAGGGCGCGGACGACCAGGGCGCGCGGTCGGAGTAGCAAGGGCGAGCGAGTTGCAGATCTGAGTTCGCGGAATGCAGATTTGGGCGGGGGAGAGTAGATCTGAGCGTGGAATGTGCAGATCTGAGCGCGAAATGCGCAGATCTGAGCTCAGGAGGAGTAGATCAGGGCGCGGGAGGAGTAGATCCGAGCTGGGGAGGAGTAGATCTGAGCTCGGGAGGAGTAGATCTGAGCTCGGGAGGAGTAGATCTGAGCTCGGGAGGAGTAGATCTGAGCTCGGGAGGAGTAGATGTGAGCTCGGGAGGAGTAGATCTGAGCTCGGGAGGAGTAGATCTGAGCTCGGGAGGAGTAGATCTGAGCTCGGGAGGAGTAGATGTGAGCTCGGGAGGAGTAGATGTGAGCTCGGGAGGAGTAGATGTGAGCTCGGGAGGAGTAGATGTGAGCTCGGGAGGAGTAGATCTGAGCTCGGGAGGAGTAGATCTGAGCTCGGGAGGAGTAGATCTGAGCTCGGGAGGAGTAGATCTGAGCTCGGGAGGAGTAGATGTGAGCTCGGGAGGAGTAGATCTGAGCTCGGGAGGAGTAGATCTGAGCTCGGGAGGAGTAGATGTGAGCTCGGGAGGAGTAGATCTGAGCTCGGGGGGGATAGATCTGAGCTCGGGAGGAGTAGATGTGAGCTTGGGAGGAGTAGATCTGAGCTTGGGACGAGTAGATGTGAGCTCGGGAGGAGTAGATCGGAGCTCGAGAGGAGTAGATCTGAGCTTGGGAGCACCGTAGTAGGACTAGGTCTGAGGGACGGGGAGGAGAGGGTGGCCTTAGGATCGAGGGATTAAGGCGTGAGCCAATAGCTCATGATACCATGTTGAAAAGCTAGAAGAGATACATTGAATAATGAGCCAAGAGGCCCTTTAGTACAAACAATGAGCAAGAGAGAGATGAAAGGGAAGCTTACCCTATTGGCCAATAAGTTGGCCAATGGGTGAGCTTGCTTGTGACCCAAGCAACCACAAATGTGTGTTGGTTGGGATTGGTTGAGCTAGGGACCAATCCCAACCAACCACAAAATGTGGTTGGAGGGTACACTAAACAACCCCCCAATTTATAAGTGTACTACAGATCTAATTCTAGCCTATGTATGTTGTATAAATTATGAAATTACAACAGCCTCCTCCTTTGTGCACTTCCTCTTTGATGTAGGAATGTATGTGTGTCGACCTTTAGGGATGCGGAGAGTCACTCTACACCAGGAGTTGGATTACATGGGGAAAGCATGGGTGATATGAGTGATTGTAGCTTTGCTCCTTTTCTTTCTACTTTGCGCACTCACAAGACAAATTGGCAAGAGTTTCACTAGCAAAAAAAATTTTAGGTTGATGAAAAAGTAATGGCAGCAATGACTACATCAGAAGCCTAACAACTTAACACACAGGCAGGTCGACCTTTAGCGCAGTATGGGGCGGCCTGCCAGCACGACAAGTCGACGGTGTGCCGACGCAGCTTGAAGGCGGCTTGCCAATGCTGCAAGACGGCGACCTGCCAGCGCTGCACCAGGGCGGCTTGCCAATGCTGCAACAAGGCGGTTTGTAAGCGTTGCAACCACAGGTGACAAAAGCGCACATGCGCGCACCCCCACTTCGCAGGCGCTTGTAAACGTTGTGCACTTTGTGCACGCACCCCCACTTCACAGGTGCTTGTAGACGTTGTGCACATCGTGCACCACGACACGTGTTGCGCAGGCGCCAGGTCGGCTACGTGTCGTCAGTTGCGCCAGGTGTGCCACGTTGATCTCGGGACACCAGCCCGCATGTCGACTTCGCCAAAACCTTTTTGGCGACGTCCGCAAAACTTCGTCGACCAGGTAACCAAGTCGACCAGGTAATGACCTCGGCGCTTACAAGTCGGCGCCCCCAGGTCGACGAACTCCTTCGCCGACCACCCAGGTCGATGTCGAACGTTAACTTCACCTCGTCGGCGGATTTACAGTTGTGCCATAGAAGTCGACCAAGTCTTTCGACTTCATCTCTCAAGTCGGCGTCGACCACTGACAGCAGCTGGCTGCACCTCCCGCGCATCCGACTGCGTAGTCGGCTTCGCCCATGCGAGGCCGGGGCCATTTCCCGTCAACAAGGAGACTAGACATGACTCACGACTCAGAGCGAAGAGAACATGCAGTCCTCCGAGACCTCCGTCTTTGTCGACCACGTCGCCTCCTCCAACGTACTCTCCCTCTTTGACGGAGGTACGTACACCGCTAGACTAGTTACGTGTCACGACTCAGAGCGAATATACATGAATTCCTCGATACTCGAGTCCTTAGTCGTCCACGTCGCCTCCTCCAACGTGTTCTTCCTCTTTAATAAAGGTATGTACACCTTTAGACTAGTCACGACTCAGCTCATAAACCATCTCCTTTTCCGTGTACCTGCAATCTGTGCTCCTCCTTCCCCCCTACCCTTTTCCACTCGTTCTCCCTCCCTCCCTCGTTGAGCGCAGCGCATGGGGCTGATGAGCGAGGGGTACGTGTGATCCACGGAGGGCGCCATCTGTCTCTCACCAGCATGCCTCTTTGCCAAGCCATCCTGCTCTCTTCCCCCCCACCTTCCTTGATTTCTCCCAGGCTGCAGCGCAGCGCATGGGGCTGATGAGCGAGGGGTGCGTGTGGATATCCACGGAGGGCGCTTTCTCTCACCACCATCAGCCTCTTTAACAAGCCATGTGGCTCTCTCCCCCCGCCTTCCTTTCCTTCTTCTCCCGGGTTGCAGCGCAGCGCATGGGGTTGATGAGCGAGGGGTACGTGTGGATATCCACGGAGGGAGCCATCTCCCACCTCATGGGGGCTGAAATGAACGCCACCTACCTCAGCACTCTCACTGTATGTATGTATGTTGCAGTCGGTATTTAGCAGCCAATATGTAACAGTCAAGTTTGGAGGCACCTAAATAATGGACTTCACGTGCCTCAACACTCTCAAGGTGTGCTTGCGTTCGTTTATGTAGCTATCAACGCCGGTGCACTCGCTGTGAGTACGGTTTGGCCTGCATTATGCAGCACCCTCGATATTGTATACAAGACTACCCTCGCCTACAATCACACGGGAATAGAGGGACCAGAAAACACACATAAAGAGGAAAGAACCTGCAAGTTGTTTTGTTCTCAAACCTCTTTGTTTGTTTTCTCTTCCACGCTCTAACCCATTCCTCTCCCGTGAGCTTTCACCAGGACATGATGGTAACACTGTTACCGTAACAGGCCATTCGTCCAGCCTGCACTTTTCCAGAATGAAGTGAATTCCATTCTCCCTTCTCCCTATCCCCTTACAACCCCCGTGCCCTCCCCTCCGTCCCCACCCTCCCCTCCTCCCTCACTCCCTCTCCCTCCCTCCCTCACTCCCTCCCCTCCCCTTGCTCCCCTCCCTCCCTCTTACTCCCGATTCCCTTCCCACCACCACCAGGGCATGGTGGGCACGCGAGTGGCTATTCGGGACAACCCGCGCCTGCAGGCACTCAAATTCAACATCATCCCATCTTCTTACTCCCATCCCAACCAACCAATCCCCCCCCACCCACACCCCACCAGGGCATGATGGGCACGCGAGTGGCCATTCGGGACAACCCGCGCCTGCAGGAGTTCAAGAGGCGATGGAAGGGCCTCAACCCCGCCAAGTACCCCAGCTCTGGCACCGACACTGTGAGTAGTGTGGTGCTTTGAGAATTCTCAAAAGCAGCACCAACATAGGAGTTCAATCAAGAGGCGATGGAAGGGCCCATCCATTCCCTCACTCTCTCCCGGTGCCTCCTCTTCTTCTCTCACCCTCATCCTCTCATGCCTGCCTGCCTGCCCCAGTGCCGTCTGTCTGCCTCTTCTTCCTCCTGGTGTATGTGATGATGCTGCTCCTGCCTTCCCCCTGCTTCTCAGGCTGCACAGCAACAAGTCTTAAATTCTCTCCCTCGCGAGGGCTCCGTCAGTCAGATTGCTGTTAGCTTCTCCTACTGCTAGCTTCCTTCGGATTAGGAAAACAAATTGCAGTAAGCGAGAGACATACAAGCAAAAAGCGAGTGAATCAGAATCCTCCCTAGCAATTCTACCCTGCTCTCCCTCCTGCCTATCCTCTGCCTAGTGGCTGTGAGCCTCCGAGCTCTCTGAGCTAGTCGCGAGGAATTCCAGGAGCTAGCTGGTTCGAGCTGGGACCCACTGGGCATGCACCGCCATCCAGGCTGGTTGGCAGTGAGTTGAATTGCCAGCACTTCGAATTCAGTTGCCAGCTTCGAATCCAATTCGAATTCAGCTGCCTGAGCTCGCCCTCCACATGCACAACTCCTCCTCCTCGACTTCTCCCTCACCAACTCGCCTCCCACATTACAGATTAGAGTATAGTACAGTAAACCGCCTGAAAGCAAGAAAAGCAAAGAAAGAAAGTAACAAAGGTAAACTACATTATCCCACTTACCACTTACCCTAGCTGCTGTGTTAAGTGTGTCTAACCCACCGGTTAGCCGCACTCAGCGCGACAGTTCAAGAGGCGATGGAAGGGCCTCAACCCCGCCAACTACCCCGGCTCTGGCACCGACACTGTACGTATCCTGCATCGTGTCCTGCACGCACAACCTCTCCCACCTGCCAGGCGCCAGCTTTCCCGTCCGCCTCATGTCTATCTATCCCATCCCTGTCTCCTCCCTTTCATCCCCAGCTCTCTCCCTACGCACTGCTCGCCTACGATGCCCTCTGGGTGGCGGCCCGCGCCCTGCACAACCTCTCCCACCTGCCAGGCGCCAGCTTTCCATTCCGCCCGCGCCGCCCTGTTCTGCCCCCGGATGGCGGCGGAAGCACCGATTTTGCTCGGCTCAGAGTCAGCAAGGGTGAGCCGTCAGCAAGGGTGAGCCTTTAAGGAACGGCAGGGTGTCTGTGAGGCGGGGTGTCAGTGAGGGTAATTTGTCAGCAAATTGCGCTTCTTGTCTTCCAGTTTCCCTTTTGAAGCACTTCAATAGTTTTCTTCACTTCCAGTTTGTACATTTCAATTGGGTACCTAGGTGCATGCGATGCATGGGTATCAATGCATCATGTCAACAAAGTCCCTTGTTGCTTGACTGATCCGATCCGAACCAATCGTTTTTAATCCCGAACCGATTGTTTGACATTGACAGCTGGCTTTAAGTTATTGGAGGAACTTGCCACGACCAAGATGGATGGCATCATTGGAAAGTGAGTGCTGTTGGTTGGCGTTTAGCATGATGAAATTCGCGCATATATCTTTTGTTGTTTGTTTGTTCTTTTCCACGAGGACTTATGGATCCTTTTAAGTTAATGGAAATCCTTTGAAGTGTGAATGCGTCTGTACGTTCAATGCAGTACAATATCAAAGCCTCCTTCCCCGGTATCCCCCACCCCTTCTTCTCTCTACTCCCCCACACCTATTCCGCCTTCTCTTCACACCCCTTCTCTCCAACCCCTCTCCGCCTTCCTAGGTCTCTCCTTCCTTCCTTCCGTCCACTGTGCTTCCAGTGTTGCCTTCGACGAAAGCCACGTGGTGGACTTTTGACATGTCTCCTTCCTCTCTCCTTTTCTCTCCCTTTCTCTCCTTTTCTCTCCCTTTCTCTCCTTTTCTCTCCGTTCTCTTTCCTTGCCACCTCCTGCTGTGCACCCAGCGTTGTGTTTGACAAGAACCATGACCGTGCGGGAGTGAGCTACGAGGTGGACTTTTGACATGTCCTTTTCCTCTCTCCTTCTCCCTCCGTTCCCTCTCCCTCCTTCCTCCTGCTGTGCTTCCTTCCAGGGTGGCGTTTGACAAGAACCACGACCGCGTGGGAGTGAGCTACGAGGTGACCATCATCATGAGGAGTTCTGGCGCAGCTAAGGGTCTTGACTTGTTTCTCTCTCCTTGCCACCCCCTCGTCCTGCTCCTCCAGGGTGGCGTTTGACAAGAACAACGACCGCGTGGGAGTGAGCTACGAGGTGGTCAATCTGGTGGCGTCAACCTTTCAAACCCTCGGCTATTGGGAGCAGGGCATGGGCCTTGTGGCTGCCCCCGTGAGTAGTGCTCGTTGCACGAGGCCTTTGAAACCTTTGAAGCCCTCGTCTTCCTGGTTGTAAACAGTGCAAGTGCCTCTTGGCTTTTGTGTGAGTGCGCCTCTTGTGTTCCTCGACCACAACTCCCCTTTCTCTCTCATGTTGTGTTCGTGTGAACCTGCTTACTCTCGCTCTGTGTTCTGCTGCTGTGCATTCACCCCTCCGTGCATTCACCCCTCTGTGCATTCACCCCTCTGTGCATTCACCCCTCTGTGCATTCACACCTCTGTGCATTCACCCCTCTGTGCATTCACCCCTCTGTGCATTCACACCTCTGTGCATTCACACCTCTGTGCATTCACCCCTCTGTGCATTCACCCCTCTGTGCATTCACACCTCTGTGCATTCACCCCTCTGTGCATTCACCCCTCTGTGCATTCACCCCTCTGTGCATTCACACCTCTGTGCATTCACCCCTCTGTGCATTCACCCCTCTGTGCATTCACCCCTCTGTGCATTCACACCTCTGTGCATTCACACCTCTGTGCATTCACCCCTCTGTGCATTCACACCTCTGTGCATTCACCCCTCTGTGCATTCACACCTCTGTGCATTCACCCCTCTGTGCATTCACCCCTCTGTGCATTCACCCCTCTGTGCATTCACCCCTCTGTGCATTCACTCCTCTGTGCATTCACCCCTCTGTGCATTCACCCCTCTGTGCTTTCACCCCTCTGTGCATTCACACCTCTGTGCATTCACCCCTCTGTGCATTCACCCGTCTGTGCATTCACCCCTCTGTGCATTCACCCCTCTGTGCATTCACCCCTCTGTACATTCACCCCTCTGTGCTTTCACCCCTCTGTGCATTCACACCTCTGTGCATTCACCCCTCTGTGCATTCACTCCTCTGTGCATTCACCCCTCTGTGCATTCACCCCTCTGTGCATTCACCCCTCTGTGCATTCACCCCTCTGTGCATTCACCCCTCTGTGCATTCACCCCTCTGTGCATTCACCCCTCTGTGCATTCACTCCTCTGTGCATTCACCCCTCTGTGCATTCACCCCTCTGTGCATTCACACCTCTGTGCATTCACCCCTCTGTGCATTCACCCCTCTGTGCATTCACCCCTCTGTGCATTCACCCCTCTGTGCATTCACCCCTCTGTGCATTCACCCCTCTGTGCATTCACCCCTCTGTGCATTCACCCCTCTGTGCATTCACCCCTCTGTGCATTCACCCCTCTGTGCATTCACCCCTCTGTGCATTCACCCCTCTGTGCATTCACCCCTCTGTGCATTCACCCCTCTGTGCATTCACCCCTCTGTGCATTCACCCCTCTGTGCATTCACCCCTCTGTGCATTCACCCCTCTGTGCATTCACCCCTCTGTGCATTCACTCCTCTGTACATTCACCCCTCTGTGCTTTCACCCCTCTGTGCATTCACTCCTCTGTGCATTCACCCCTCTGTGCATTCACTCCTCTGTGCATTCACCCCTCTGTGCATTCACCCCTCTGTGCATTCACACCTCTGTGCATTCACACCTCTGTGCATTCACACCTCTGTGCATTCACATTCACCCCTCTGTGCATTCACCCCTCTGTGCATTCACCCCTCTGTGCATTCACCCCTCTGTGCATTCACCCCTCTGTGCATTCACCCCTCTGTGCATTCACCCCTCTGTGCATTCACCCCTCTGTGCATTCACCCCTCTGTGCATTCACTCCTCTGTGCATTCACCCCTCTGTGCATTCACCCCTCTGTGCATTCACCCCTCTGTGCATTCACCCCTCTGTGCATTCACCCCTCTGTGCATCCCTCTGTGCATTCACCCCTCTGTGCATTCACCCCTCTGTGCATTCACCCCTCTGTGCATTCACCCCTCTGTGCATTCACCCCTCTGTGCATTCACCCCTCTGTGCATTCACCCCTCTGTGCTTTCACCCCTCTGTGCATTCACACCTCTGTGCATTCACCCCTCTGTGCATTCACCCCTCTGTGCATTCACCCCTCTGTGCATTCACCCCTCTGTGCATTCACCCCTCTGTGCATTCACCCCTCTGTGCATTCACCCCTCTGTGCATTCACCCCTCTGTGCATTCACCCCTCTGTGCATTCACCCCTCTGTGCATTCACCCCTCTGCATTCACCCCTCTGTGCATTCACCCCTCTGTGCATTCACCCCTCTGTGCATTCACCCCTCTGTGCATTCACCCCTCTGTGCATTCACTCCTCTGTACATTCACCCCTCTGTGCTTTCACCCCTCTGTGCATTCACCCCTCTGTGCATTCACCCCTCTGTGCATTCACTCCTCTGTGCATTCACCCCTCTGTGCATTCACCCCTCTGTGCTTTCACCCCTCTGTGCATTCACACCTCTGTGCATTCACCCCTCTGTGCATTCACCCCTCTGTGCATTCACCCCTCTGTGCATTCACCCCTCTGTGCATTCACTCCTCTGTGCATTCACCCCTCTGTGCATTCACCCCTCTGTGCTTTCACCCCTCTGTGCATTCACACCTCTGTGCATTCACCCCTCTGTGCATTCACCCCTCTGTGCATTCACCCCTCTGTGCATTCACCCCTCTGTACATTCACCCCTCTGTGCTTTCACCCCTCTGTGCGTGCATTCACCCCTCTGTGCATTCACCCCTCTGTGCATTCACCCCTCTGTGCATTCACCCCTCTGTGCATTCACCCCTCTGTGCATTCACTCCTCTGTGCATTCACCCCTCTGTGCATTCACCCCTCTGTGCATTCACACCTCTGTGCATTCACCCCTCTGTGCATTCACCCCTCTGTGCATTCACCCCTCTGTGCATTCACCCCTCTGTGCATTCACCCCTCTGTGCATTCACCCCTCTGTGCATTCACCGCTCTGTGCATTCACCCCTCTGTGCATTCACCCCTCTGTGCATTCACTCCTCTGTACATTCACCCCTCTGTGCTTTCACCCCTCTGTGCATTCACTCCTCTGTGCATTCACCCCTCTGTGCATTCACTCCTCTGTGCATTCACCCCTCTGTGCATTCACCCCTCTGTGCATTCACACCTCTGTGCATTCACACCTCTGTGCATTCACACCTCTGTGCATTCACCCCTCTGTGCATTCACCCCTCTGTGCATTCACCCCTCTGTGCATTCACCCCTCTGTGCATTCACCCCTCTGTGCATTCACCCCTCTGTGCATTCACCCCTCTGTGCATTCACCCCTCTGTGCATTCACCCCTCTGTGCATTCACCCCTCTGTGCATTCACCCCTCTGTGCATTCACCCCTCTGTGCATTCACTCCTCTGTGCATTCACCCCTCTGTGCATTCACCCCTCTGTGCATTCACCCCTCTGTGCATTCACCCCTCTGTGCATTCACCCCTCTGTGCATTCACACCTCTGTACATTCACCCCTCTGTGCATTCACCCCTCTGTGCATTCACCCCTCTGTGCATTCACCCCTCTGTGCATTCACCCCTCTGTGCATTCACCCCTCTGTGCATTCACCCCTCTGTGCTTTCACCCCTCTGTGCATTCACACCTCTGTGCATTCACCCCTCTGTGCATTCACCCCTCTGTGCATTCACCCCTCTGTGCATTCACCCCTCTGTGCATTCACCCCTCTGTCCATTCACCCCTCTGTGCTTTCACCCCTCTGTGCATTCACACCTCTGTGCATTCACCCCTCTGTGCATTCACTCCTCTGTGCATTCACCCCTCTGTGCATTCACCCCTCTGTGCATTCACCCCTCTGTGCATTCACCCCTCTGTGCATTCACCCCTCTTTGCATTCACCCCTCTGTGCATTCACTCCTCTGTGCATTCACCCCTCTGTGCATTCACCCCTCTGTGCATTCACACCTCTGTGCATTCACCCCTCTGTGCATTCACACCTCTGTGCATTCACCCCTCTGTGCATTCACCCCTCTGTGCATTCACCCCTCTGTGCATTCACCCCTCTGTGCATTCACCCCTCTGTGCATTCACCCCTCTGTGCATTCACCCCTCTGTGCATTCACCCCTCTGTGCATTCACCCCTCTGTGCATTCACCCCTCTGTGCATTCACCCCTCTGTGCATTCACCCCTCTGTGCATTCACCCCTCTGTGCATTCACCCCTCTGTGCATTCACCCCTCTGTGCATTCACCCCTCTGTGCATTCACCCCTCTGTGCATTCACCCCTCTGTGCATTCACTCCTCTGTACATTCACCCCTCTGTGCTTTCACCCCTCTGTGCATTCACTCCTCTGTGCATTCACCCCTCTGTGCATTCACTCCTCTGTGCATTCACCCCTCTGTGCATTCACCCCTCTGTGCTTTCACCCCTCTGTGCATTCACTCCTCTGTGCATTCACCCCTCTGTGCATTCACCCCTCTGTGCATTCACCCCTCTGTGCATTCACTCCTCTGTACATTCACCCCTCTGTGCATTCACCCCTCTGTGCATTCACCCCTCTGTGCATTCACCCCTCTGTGCATTCACCCCTCTGTGCATTCACCCCTCTGTGCATTCACCCCTCTGTGCATTCACCCCTCTGTGCATTCACCCCTCTGTGCATTCACCCCTCTGTGCATTCACCCCTCTGTGCATTCACCCCTCTGTACATTCACCCCTCTGTGCTTTCACCCCTCTGTGCATTCACTCCTCTGTGCATTCACCCCTCTGTGCATTCACTCCTCTGTGCATTCACCCCTCTGTGCATTCACCCCTCTGTGCTTTCACCCCTCTGTGCTTTCACCCCTCTGTGCTTTCACCCCTCTGTGCATTCCTTTGCCAGTCAAAAGCGCCGTCTAACACCACCCTGAAGCCTGCTGTTTGGCCCGGCAATACCATGAAGGTAACACCTCTCCATGGTAGCACCTCGTTAAGGTAACTCCTCTTCAAAGTAGAACATGTTTGAGGGGAATGTATGTAACACCTTGCTAAGGTAACACCGCCAACATCTCCAAGCACACAGATCACAGGTTTGTGAGGCGCCTCAAAACATAAGACGATTATTTAGGCGCCTAAAAAAAAGTTACCTTAGGGTAACACCTCCAACATCTCCAAGCACACAGATCACAGGTTAGACAATGACTCTCACTCATTGCAAGCCATCGTCACGGTTACCCTCTTCAAGGCAAGACGATACACAGCTATTCCTCACACACACACACACTCCAAGATAGCACAATTTGCTTTGGCGAAACTCTCTCAAAAGCGAATTCTTTCTAGTGTTGTATTGCCCGCGCTGTGGCTTTTGAGCCGAATTAAAAGTGAAGTGAAATCTCTTCCAAGCGGTGCCATGCTCTCAGTCTCAGCGTGCATGCTCCTCCATTTCAATCTCCCTCCCATTTTAACGACCCCGCAAACCCCAAGAATTATCAAGAGACGGATACGGTTTGCATGATTGCATCTGACTTGGAGCAGTGACGGTTCCTTCCCCTAACCTCTCCCACTTACCTCGCTCTTCTCTTTTTCCATCCTCCCACTTTTTTGCTTTCTCTCCCACCCTCCCAGTTTCCTCGAGGCTGGTTACCATCCAAAGGCAAGGCGTTACGCATTGCAGTCCCGTTCGGCCCTTCGGTAAGCCCTCCGTGACTCGCTCTATATCCTATCATTCTCCTCCCCCCCTTTCCCTCCTCCCCACCTTTCCGTTTTCTCATTTACATTGGAGCCACTTCTGAAATAAGAATGTAGAAAGTGACTTTGGGGGTAAATGAAATGCCTAGTGAAACAACAGTCGAGTCGTCTCTCCCGTTTGTTTGCCCTTTATAGGTGGACCTACCTTACCGTTCAGTACTAAGTCCAATTAGGTAGCTAAGCCACTGTGGGGAAGCCATCGTGCGGGAGCGGGGATCTCTCATTGGTTGTGGCTGAGAGAGGGGAAGAGACCAGAGAAAAGTGATTTTTTAGAATTCTCAAAAAGCACCAGAAGAAGGAAGGAAGGAGGGAGGACAGCAAGGGTAAAGGCAAGAAGGAAGGTAACAGGGGGGTTTTCAACAACCCCCCTCAGCTGTGGAGCAGTATGTGAGCTGCACTCCAGATGGCACGGAAACTTTCCCCCATGGTTCTGTGAGGAGGTGTTGAGCGAGCCATGGCCCTTCTCCTTTCAGATGCCCTTCGCTGCTGCACCCTCTCCTCTCCTCTCCCACCCCGCTCCTCGCCCCCACCCCCAGGCTGTGGAGCAGCATGTGAACCGCACTCCAGACCAGATGGCAACTTCACGGGGTTCTGTGTGCAGGTGTTTCAGCGGGCCATGGCGCATCACTCTTGAGACGCCATTCAATCTGCACACCTCACCGCCCTCTTCCACACCCCACCTTTCCCCTTGCTCCGTCTCCTCTCCTCGTCCCTCCCCCTAGGCTGTGGGGCAGTATGTGAACCGCACTCCTGACGGCAACTTCTCAGGCTTCTGCGTGGAGGTGTTTCAGCGAGCCATGGCACTGCTGCCATACCCAGTGGGGTACTCTCGCTCGTGGCATATGACTTCCAGGGGAGCTCCTACGAGGACCTCATTCGGCGCGTGGCCAACAAGGTGGGTGTAATGGGAGTGCGATGGATGGGGATGCATAAATTCGTTATGAAATAACCAATAACCAATAACCAATAACCAATAACCAATAACCAATAACCAATAACCAATAACCAATAACCAATAACCAATAACCAATAACCAATAACCAATAACCAATAACCAATAACCAATAACCAATAACCAATAACCAATAACCAATAACCAATAACCAATAACCAATAACCAATAACCAATAACCAATAACCAATAACCAATAACCAATAACCAATAACCAATAACCAATAACCAATCCAATCCAACACATGTCCATCCTGCCTGCCACCTATTTCAACCCCGTCCGCTTTTGCTAACCCCCCCGCTCTCTGTTACCTCACATCCACACCCATCCGCCGCACCTCCCCTTCCCCTCCCTTTTCTCCCTCTTTCTCACTCTTTCTCTCCTCTCTTCTCCCTCCTCTTTCTCCCTCCTTTCTCCTCTTCCTTCCCTCCTTCTCCCTCCTTCTCCCTCCTTCTCCCTCCTTCTCCCTCCTTCTCCCTCCTTCTCCCTCCTTCTCCCTCCTTCTCCCTCCTTCTCCCTCCTTCTCCCTCCTTCTCCCTCCTTCTCCCTCCTTCTCCCTCCTTCTCCCTCCTTCTCCCTCCTTCTCCCTCCTTCTCCCTCCTTCTCCCTCCTTCTCCCTCCTTCTCCCTCCTTCTCCCTCCTTCTCCCTCCTTCTCCCTCCTTCTCCCTCCTTCTCCCTCCTTCTCCCTCCTTCTCCCTCCTTCTCCCTCCTTCCCCCTCCTTCCCCTCCTTCCCCCTCCTTCCCCCCCTCCTTCCCCCTCCTTCCCCCTCCTTCCCCCTCCTTCCCCTCCTTCCCCCTCCTTCCCCCTCCTTCCCCCTCCTTCCCCCTCCTTCCCCCTCCTTCCCCCTCCTTCCCCCTCCTTCCCCCTCCTTCCCCCTCCTTCCCCCTCCTTCCCCCTCCTTCCCCCTCCTTCCCCCTCCTTCCCCCTCCTTCCCCCTCCTTCCCCCTCCTTCCCCCCCTCCTTCCCCCTCCTTCCCCCTCCTTCCCCCTCCTTCCCCCTCCTTCCCCCTCCTTCCCCCTCCTTCCCCCTCCTTCCCCCTCCTTCCCCCCCCTTCCCCCCCCTTCCCCCCCCTTCCCCCCCCTTTCCCCCCCCCCTCCCCCCCCTTCCCCCCCCTTCCCCCCCCTTCCCCCCCCTTCCCCCCCTTCCCCCACCTTCCCCACCCTTCCCCCCCCTTCCCCCCCCTTCCCCCCCTCCCCCCCCTTCCCCCCCCTTCCCCCCCCCCTTCCCCCACCTTCCCCCCCCTTCCCCCCCCCCCCCCCCCCCCTTCCCCCCCCTTCCCCCCCTTCCCCCCCTTTCCCCCCCCTCTTTCCCCCCCTTCTCCCCCTTCCTCCCCCCTTCCTCCCCCCTCTTCCTCCCCCTCTTTCTCCCCCTCTTTCTCCCCCCTCTCCCCCCTCTTTCTCCCTCTTCTTTCTCCCCCCCTTCTTTCTTTCTCCCCCTCTTTCTCCCTCCCTCTTCTCCCTCTTTCTCCTCTTTCTCCCTCTCTCCCTCTTTCTTCTTTCTCCCTCTTTCTCCCTCTTCTCCCTCCTCTTCTTTCCCTCTTTCTCCCTTTCTCCCTCTTTTCTCCCTCTTCTCTCCTCTTTTCTCCCTCTTTCTCCCTCTTTCTCCCTCTTTCTCCCTCTTTCTCCCTCTTTCTCCCTCTTTCTCCCTCTTTCTCCCATCCCTCCATTCTCCGCTTCCCCTCGTTCCCTCTTCCCCACTTACCCCCTTCCCCCTCCCCCCTCCGCCTCAGGAGTATGACGGGGCGGTGGGGGACATCACAGTGACAGCTGATCGCGCTCAGACCGTGGACTTCACACAGCCCTTCATGGTAACCACAATGCTGCTGGTAACCGCACTGGCGCTGGTAACTGCACGGCTGCTCATACGACCGCACAGGCGCTTGTGGTAACTGCATATAAGGGTCACTGCACGGGACGGTCCCTTGCAGTAACCGCATGCTTGCTCAGGTAAGTGTAACCTCCTAGCTTCTCGTGTTAACTGCATGCCTGCACTGCACATACTAGCCACACAGCCATTCGTGGGGACCGACCGAGGCAGCCACTTGATTGATTGATGCAACCACACAGCACGTGATTGTAGCGTCACAGGTTCTCCATCATGGCAGTAGGAGGACAGACCTGCAGGGCATGATCAAAGGCCCGACCCGACCCGACCCGACCTGGGCGGGCCAGCCGGGTTTCGGGTCGGGTCGGGTCGGGTCGGACCATCCAGGATATCTGACCCGACCCAGGTTTAGGGTACCGGGTCAGGCTTGACCCGCCCCCGGGTCGGGTCGGGTTGGGTCCGGGTCGGGTCGGGTCCGGGTAGGGTCGGGTCCGGGTCGGGTGTAGGAACCAGACTTCACATCGGCAGGGTGATAGATTCCAGCTCAGTCGCGCGCAGCCCTGGCCTACAGCTGGGTCGTGGCCTTAGCGATGCACGCCTGCCAGGCGCGCCGGGATGATTTAAAACGCGGGACCCGCAATACGTGCACCTAGTGAGTGCGACCTGTAAATTTCGCTAGAAAATCTAAGCCTAAGCTGATTCGCATGATGTAGGAATGACTAAAAACGAGTAGTATATTACTTGCTGAACATGCGCACGGGTTAGAGGGTAGTTAAGTCTGACATTGCTGCTTGTTGGCTGCTGGCGTCACTAGCTAGTTAATCCAGGTCGAAGTACTTGTCGAGGGGGAAACTAACCCTCGACTTAGCGATCTGGTTCACTTTGTCGAGAGGAACCCTCGGGTTGGGCCAGAAACCCGACCCGACCTAGCGCGCGGTACCCGAAACCCGACCCGACCCGACCCGACCCGACCCGACCCGAAGTCGGGTCACGGGTCGACCTGACCTGGCCGGGCAAACCCCACCCGACCCAGCCCGGTCAGGCTTTCAGGGGACCTGACCCGACCCGGGCCAATTCCCGGGTCGGGTCGATGCTCATGCCTATGCAGAAGTCACCTCATCGTGACACCTTGTAGTGGTCAAGTCGTCGTGCAGTGTCACGACGATGAGGTGCCTCGCAGCTGTCTTCCCCTCCCTCCCCCCCACCACTGCGCATCCGCACACAAATTTTTTTTTTTCCCCTGCCCCCATTCTCATTTCCACTCGCACTCCCTTCGTCCCTATTCTCTCTTCTTCCCTGCCGCCCACGCATCCGCCTCGCTCGAGTTGAGGGGCAAATCAATTCTCTATCTGTTCCTTAACGCCTGAGACTAGTTGGGGCTCTATCTGTTTCTTAAAAAAAAAAAAAAAAAAAAAAAACAGATTCATGAGACAAGACAATTTGGTGCTTGACAATTCTCACAAACCAACTTAATCGTCTTTCAAATAAACTCCATGATTGCAAATCACCTCGTTTCACGAGTAGCCATTGCATTGCCAACCGCCCCATGCTTTCACAGCCACGGGGGGAGCCAGCCAGCTAACCTCTGGACTCTCTACCCCCTATCTCTAGCACACCCTTCTCTCGTCAACCCCCTCTCTTCCTTCCCTCGTTCTCTTCTTCACTCTACCTAACCCCCACAGGAGTCAGGGCTGGGGCTGGTGGTGGTGCCGGTGCTGGTGATCCGGCCAACCTCTGGGCGTTCCTGTACCCGTTCACAGGCAGCATGTGGGCTCTCATGATCGCCTCTATAGTCTTCACCGCGGCTGTCATCTGGTGGTACCTCCTTGCGGGGCGAGACGAGCCCAGCAACCTCTTAACTCTCTCCTCTCCTCCCTCCTCCTTCCTCCTTCCTCCTTTCTCCTTCTCTTCTTCGCCCTGCCTCCCTGCCCTGCCCCAACGTTCCCCACCACCAGGAGTCAGGGCTGGGTCTGGTGGTGCCGGTGCTGCAGGGCGATCCGGCCAACCCCTGGGCGTTCCTGTACCCATTCACAGCGAGCATGTGGGCGCTCATGATCGCCTCTATAGTCTTCACTGCGGCTGTCATCTGGTACCTCGAGCACAACCAGAACCTCGACTTTGGAGGGGGACCCTACCACCACCAGCTCACCACCAGTCTTTGGTGAGTCCTTCTGAGTCGACTCAAAAGTCAACTTACCACCACCAGCTCACCACCAGCCTCTGGTGAGTCCTTTCTTCTTCTCCAGAAAAGCGTGAAATAACCAACTCGGTTAACCACCACCCTGTAGTGAGCCCACTTGAGGAGGGTGAATCTAACACAGAAGCTGGTTTGGCTCCTCAGTTTTGGCATGAAAATCGCTTAAGAAATCAGCTTTATTGACTTGGCATAGCTGGTGTGTCGTAGGCTCCTGCCAATGCTTTCTCCACCTATCCCATCTCCTCCCCCATGGGTTTTCCCGTCTCCCCCCCCCCATGGTTTTTCCCTGCAGGTTTTCCTTTGCTAGCATGGTCCGCTCACAAGGTACGTGCTCTGATACCACACCAAGGTTCTGTGCCTTTTGAGTTTTTTGCTGGGCTGAGAAATCACTAATGCCTGTCTTCCTGCTTGTCCACCAGACAGGATAGCTGCTCTGCTCGTGTAATTGTTGAGTTCAAGGCATGTACATACGTAGATATGAAAAGTTGAAACACCCCTTCTCGTTTGTTTTTCACCCACTCGCCCATCCCCTCTACAGAGCAGCACGTGGGCACAGTGTTGGGTCGCTTTGTGGTCATCTCGTGGCTCTTTGTGGTTCTCATTGTCACCTGCAGTTACATGCTCATACATGCATGCACCCACCCACCCACCCACCCATCCACCCACTCGCCCATTCCTCCTTACAGAGCAGCACGTGGGCACAGTTCTAGGGCGCTTTGTGGTCATCTCGTGGCTCTTTGTGGTTCTCATCGTCACATGCAGTTACACTGCCAATCTCACCTCCATCCTCACTGTGAACAACCTCACTCCTCCTGTACAGGTATTCTACTCACTGATATATGTACAGTACAGTATGTGTTGTGTACAGTACATGCATAATATCTACTCTATTCCTTCTTTCATTCTTGAGTCATCATTAAGCCTCTCCCTCTCGTCCCTCACCCCTTGCCTCTTGCCCTCCACCCCACCCCTTGCCCCTCCTTCCCTGCGCCCGGTGTCAGTCCCTGGCAGCAGAGATCACATCGGGCTCTGTGCTGGGCTATTTGATCTCAACGGCTCCTCAATCGTCTCAACATCTCAAAACTTGTCCATTGCCCTCCACCTCTCACCCCCACCCGTCTCCCCATCCCTGCGCCCCATGGCAGTCCCTGGCAGCAGTGATCACATCGGGCTCTGTGGTGGGCTATCTCAACGGCTCATTCTCCGAGCAGCACCTCCTGGGCTTTGGCGTCCGCAGGGTAAGTCCCTTGCTGGCCAGGGCTCAAAGCAGCAGAGTGTCTTTTGAGTTGAATCGCAAGCAACTCACCTCTTTCTGAGTCATCTCAGAAGGCTCAATGGCTTATTGTCTTTTTGAGTAGACTCAAAAACTTAGCAGCACCTCCTCCTCGCCTCCCTCCTCCTCGCCTCTGTCCGCTCTCCCCAACCGAAGCAGCGTCAGCCACTCAACAGCATGGACGAGCATGCAGCAGCCATGCTGAATGGCATGGCACATTGCAGGGAGATCGGCTGGCTGTGAACGGTGGGGTGGGGTGTATATGATGGGCGTCATCCCACTCACTCACTCCCACTCCATCATCCCTATCCCTGTCCTTTCTCACCAACAGAAGCAGCTCCAGGCGCTCAACAGCGTGGATGAGTATGCAGAAGCCATGCTGAACGACTTTTGAGACGTCTCAAAAGTCAAACAGCGTGGATGAGTATGCAGAAGCCATGCTGAACGACTTTTGAGACGTCTCAAAAGTCAAACAGCGTGGATGAGTATGCAGAAGCCATGCTGAACGACTTTTGAGACGTCTCAAAAGTCAAACAGCGTGGATGAGTATGCAGAAGCCATGCTGAACGGCACCGTGGTGGGTGGGGGAGGTGGACTGGACTGTGAGCACTGTGCTCCGCATGCTGCTCACACTTGTGCACCTCATCCCACTCACACACACTCCTTCCCTTTCACCTTAACAGAAGCAACTCCAGGCACTCAACAGTGTGGACGAGTACGCACAGGCCATGCTGAACTGAAGGGCACCGTGGTGGGGGGGAGTGAGCTGTGAACGGTGCGAGCAACTCATGCTACTCACACGCTCCTCCTTCCTCCTTGCATGTCTCCCCCCCCAACAGACTCATGCTACTCACATGCTCCTCCTTCCTCCTTGCATGTCTCCCCCCAACAGAAGCAGCTCCAGGCACTCAACAGCGTGGACGGGTACGCAGAGGCCATACTGAATGGCACCGCGGTGGGCTGTGAACGGTGCGTGCACCTCACTCACACTCCTCCCACCTTCCATTTCTCTGTCTGTCCCACAACAGAAGCAGCTCCAGGCACTCAACAGCGTGGACGAGTACGCTCAGGCCATGCTCAACGGCACCGTGGTGGGCGTGGTGGATGAGCGTCCCTTCCTGGACCTCATTCTCTCGAAGGACTGTTCCTTCACCACGGGGGAAGCCGACATCTCCACCCTCGGATGGGCCTTTGTAAGTGCAATACCCACCCGTGTATTCTTGCAGTCTTTGAGTGGTCACTGAAGAGTCTGGAGGGTTGTAAAAGTAGGGCGTGGTGGACGAGCGTCCCTTCCTGGACCTCATTCTCTCGCAAGACTCTTCCTTCACCACGGGGGAAGCCGACATCTCTCAACAATGGACTGGGCCTTAGTGAGTGCAATACAATACCCTCCCATGTGTTGTTGCAGTCTTTGAGTGGTCTTTGAAGAGTCTGGAGGGTTGTAAAACAAGGGCGTGGCGAGCGTCCCTTCCTGGACCTCATTCTCTCGCAGGACTGTTCCTTCACCACGGGGGAAGCCGACATCTCCACCCTCGGATGGGCCTTTGTGAGTGTGTGGCGCTTGGAAGGAGGTGTGTGTGTGAGTGAGTGAGTGTGGGTGCAGTTATTGTGGCAGCAGACGCGACCATTGCTGCAACACCAGGCTCTCCCAAGCCAGCACCTTTCTCCCACCCTCTTCAACCCTTCTTCATCCCTCTCCACCCCTCTTCAACCAACCCCGCACTCCTCTGATTCACCAGGCCTTCCAGAAGGGATCAAATCTGGCCGTTGACTTGAGCAAGGCCATTGCCCAGCTGAGCGAGTCAGGCGTGCTTCGAACCATCCACAACAACTACGTGCCTGTGAGTGTCAGCAGGCTTGTAAGCATGGGTGTGCCTGTGAGTGTCAGCAGGCTTGTAAGCATGGGTGTGCCTGTGAGTGTCAGCAGGCTTGTAAGCATGGGTGTGCCTGTGAGTGTCAGCAGGCTTGTAAGCATGGGTGTGCCTGTGAGTGTCAGCAGGCTTGTAAGCATGGGTGTGCCTGTGAGTGTCAGCAGGCTTGTAAGCATGGGTGTGCCTGTGAGTGTCAGCAGGCTTGTAAGCATGGGTGTGCCTGTGAGTGTCAGCAGGCTTGTAAGCATGGGTGTGCCTGTGAGTGTCAGCAGGCTTGTAAGCATGGGTGTGCCTGTGAATGTTCACTGACTTGTGAGGGGGAATGTGCCTGTAAGAGAGAGAGGAAGAGTGTATATGAGCTACGAACCATCCACAGGAACTACGTGCCTGTGAGTGTTTACTGACTTGTGAGGGGTAATGTGCCTGTAAGGGGTGATGTGCCTGTAAGGGGTTAGAAGGCCTGTATGGGGTGATGCCTGTAAGGGGTGATAATCCGGGGTGATTTTCCTGTAGGGGTGATTTGCCTTCATGTGTTTCATTGCATTTTATCCTGCTTCCTTACCAGGCTAATCTGACCTTTCTTTTCTTGCTGCCGCCTTCTAAGCCCCCCCACAGCACAACCTGACGTGCAGTGGGGATGCGAGTGGGGCATCGTCGTAGAGCCTGGGAGCTAAGGGGCTTCAGAGGGGTTTCAGAGGGGTTTCAGAGGGCTTTCAGAGGGCTTTCAGAGGGGTTTCAGAGGCGTCGTCTGGGGGTCTGCTTCATACTGTGCTAGCCTGACCTCGTCCTTCCGTGCCTCCGCCCTCAAAACACCCCCACAGCACAACCTGACGTGCAGTGGAGACGCGAGTGGGGCAGGCTTTCAGAGGGGCTATTCTGCTTCCAGACTGTGTCAGCATGATCTCTTTCCTTCTTCTCCTCCGCCCTCAACTACCCGCCCCTCCCCCCACAGCACAACCTGACGTGCAGTGGAGACGCGAGTGGGGCATCATCGGAGAGCCTAGGTGCGGAGGGCTTTCAGAACCTCTTCATCCTGTACGGCGTCATGGCCACCTTCGCCTGCCTCATGTACCTCGCCGTGCTGCTCTACCGCGGCCACCTCGCCAAGAAGTATGCCCCTACCATTGTTGTCTCACATCACACGTGCATAAGATGTATGTGATGTGCCTTGAGGGAGCACCACAGCAAGCCACCTCCGCCTGCCCCATGTACCTTGCTGTGCTGCCCTACCGCGGCCACCTTGCCAAGAAGTAGGCTCTTTTGGGGGATGTGGGGGGTGGTACACCATCTTCTTTGAGAGGTCTTAAAATTTGAGACGTACAATCGAGACATGTCGAAATTAAGAGGTATGATGATTGCTCTACTGCTGTTATCTGGTTAAACCGGTGCGGTTGCCTGTCTTCTGAAGTGGTGTGTTTTTTATCCATAACCAACATTGCCCCTTGAGAACAAGCGCTGTCTTCTAGACTGGTGTTTTTCTCCTTGCTTTCTGATTTCCGTTTGTCCGTGATTCTTTCTCGTTCCCCGTTCTGCCCGGTGGTGTGCACAGGGAGTTGGAGGGGAAGGGCGAGCAAGTGAGTGGGGGCAACTTCTAATTGGCTCAATATCCTATGGTTCTTTGTCTTTGACTACCTCCCATTCCCCGTTCTGCCTGGTGTGATATACACAGGGAGTTGGAGGAGGAGGGAGAGGAAGTGAGTGGGGGCATGTCTGCAATCAAGGCAAAGCCATGGATGAACCCCTTCAAGCACTTCATCTACCTCTATAACCTTGTGAGTCCATGCATGTGTCCTTTCGTGCATGTGTGTTGTCATGCTTGCTTGTTGTCATGCATGTGTGCAGTCATGCTTGTTTGTTGTCATGCATATGTGCTTTCATGCATGTGTAATGTCACGCATGTGCGCTGTCATGCATGTAGCCATGCATGTAGACTTGAATGTAGTCTTAGTCATGCATGCAAATCCGTTGTGTAGTTCTGCATGTAGTCATGCATGTAATCTAGCATGTGATCATGCATAATGTCCTGTATGCAATTATGCAGTTGCCTACTGTGGTGCATACAGAGCCTCTTGTGCAATGTGCGCTTTCTGATAATGTGTTTGGTACTGCTACGTGCCATATGATTTATTTTTATCTCTTTGTTTTTTTTTTTTTCAGGGTGTGGCATGGAGCATTGCGCGCAATATTGAGATTGACGACGACGAGCCATTCTACGAAGCGGACCCGAATATGTTTGAAATGTATGATGGCACGTCCTTCAACCAATCAGAGTTCACAAATGGGACTGACGAAGGCCCGAAGCATGATCACGACCGTTGATCCAAGCGACTGCGGTTGCTGCTGCTGTAACAATCGTCAATTCTCCTGATCTGCCATTGTTCCTTCATTATTTTTTGTGTTCTAAAGGTGTGGTATATTACAAAGTTAATAGAGAATTTACCTGTTTTGTTGTTGTTTTGTTTTGAGTGCCGCAGCTGTCCTGTCAGCAAATTGATGGAATCATGCCTTGGATATGCACCATACTCTCTAAGATATGTGTTAATGCAATGAAGTTCTCTCTCTAACGAGTTACGGCATGACAGTGCAATTTTCTTCGTGCGAGATGTTTCTTTTTCACTCTACCCTCGAAAAGTTCGTGTGCCCCATCACAATTTTCGAGACCTCTCCCTTCTCGACCTGGCCTCCCCGTCCTTGAAACTGCCGACAACTCCGCGGACTGAAAGATCGCAGGGCAAACTTCCGTAATTTGCCGTTCGCCACGTCTTTCGCACGGCATGGCAGCCGATGGCGGTCGGAAAGAGAAAGATAAGAGCAAAGGCATCAAAGTCAGCAAGAAATCCGCAGCTGTGAAACCCAAGAAGCAGGATCGCGAAGGCCAGCAGAGCAATCCGAGCGACAATGACTCTCGTCCACGTGGCATTCAGAGCGAAGGGGGATCGTGTCCACGTGGCAATCGAAACGAAGGGAGTTCGCTTCCACGTGGCGGCGGTCGAGATGCTGCTGCCGGAGAGATTTTGCCGGCGAGATTGCTGCCATCGCAGATTAAGAACAAGCAGAAGCGTTCGGCAGTGACGGCGAAGCTTCGCGCGGAGAAGGAGAAGGGGAAGAAGCAGCGGCTGAAGCGGCGGCGTCAAGAGGAGGAACGCGCAGTGGCGTTGGGGGAAGCGGTAGGTCGGGGCAAGAGATAGGTCGGCGGAACCGTTAGGTCATAGAAACGGCAGATCGGGGGAATATTTGGGATGGGCCTGAGGTGGGCGCAGAAACCCTTCAGCATTGGGCCGCAGAACTGACCGTTCAGTCATTGCCTCGCCAGAAGGGGGTTTAGGTTTGCGGCTTCTGGATTAAATCTTTTAGGCAGCTTCCGGCCCTATTCGCTTTATAATCGCAAATCCTTCGTTACTCCCCAGCTGTCCAAATCCCCGCGAACTCGTACTCCCCGTAAACCCTGCCAAAACCTCGAACCCTCTCAGGCCCCACCACGGAAGGTAGCTCGCACCATCGACAGCACGCGGGAGGTGGACGAGACTATAGCGCAGCCTGACGACGACGAGGTGACTATAACGAGGGGGGGATGGACTACAAAGGGGAAGGGGATGGGGAGTGTTTGATGAATGGTGGGTGAGAGGGGTTGATGAATTGTGGTTCATACGGATCATGCGGTGTGAAGATAAGCGTTACCAATCTGTGCAAATTTTCTATCTCATTCCCTCGTTCCCCACCAACCTCCCCCCATCCATCACCCCCCCCCCCTTCCTTACCCCCTTCCGTCCCTCTTACCCCCTCCTTACCCTCATCTCACGTAAAGAGCTTCCCACCTCCTTACCCCCTTCCCTCCTTCCTCACCCCCTTCCGTCCTTCCTCACCCACCATTACCAAACCCCCCACGGCAACCCAGCTGTTGCATGCAGACGAGGCAGTTCAGGACGAGTTCGCTCCACACATGATTTTCAGGCGCCTCATGAACAGAACCCCCTTCCCGCCCCCCCTCAAACCGTTTACCCCCATGGCAACACCACAGCTCCATGCAGACGAGTTTGCTCCGCACTCGTTTTTCCCTCGCCTCATGAAGAGAACCCCCTTTCTCTCCCCACTCCCTCTATCCTCCCACCACTACCCTCCCATGGCAACCCGGCAGCTGCATGCAGACGAGGCACAGGACGAGTTTGCGCCGCACTTCAACCGAGAGAGGCCGCCCAAAGTGCTCATCACCACGTGCCAACGGATACACCCGGTATGCCTGGCGTTTGCTGTGAGTAGGACCTGGTGTGCCTGGCGCGCGCAGTGGTTAGGACCAGGTGTGCCTGGCGCGCGCAGTGGTTAGGACCAGGTGTGCCTGGCGCGTGCTGTGGTTAGGACCAGGTGTGCCTGGCGCGCGCAGTGGTTAGGACCAGGTGTGCCTGGCGCGTGCAGTGGTTAGGACCAGGTGTGCCTGGCGCGCGCTGTGGTTAGGACCAGGTGTGCCTGGCGCGTGCAGTGGTTAGGACCAGGTGTGCCTGGCGCGCGCTGTGGTTAGGACCAGGTGTGCCTGGCGCGTGCTGTGGGTAGGATAAAACACTATATACGGTGGGTAACGGAGCGGCTTTCAAGGCACGTTACCCAAAGTGCCCATCACCACGTGCCAACGGATACACCAGGTGTGGCTCAGATTGTATCAATTCCATAGGATACACCACGTCTGCCTGAGTCCTGTGACTGCAGGTCGTTTTTTCTTCTTTTCTTTTTTTTGTGCTGCTCGGGATGATCGATTTGTACAGCAGAAGTGATCTAGGCTGAGCTGTTTGTTTTTTACCGTCTGCTTGTGTTACCCGGTTCTGTCATCATTGATTCTTCCCCTGTGCGTTCCTTGTGTGCAGACAATGAAGCAGTTCATAAAGGAGCTTTTAGTGGTTATTCCAGGGTCGGAGTACTATGAGAGGCGGCAATATCGCATCAAGGAGGTGCGTGTGAAGCACGAGGGGAGGTGCGTGCAGTGCCGCTCTATCTTCTGTCACATCACATGCTTCTCTTTCCCGTCTCTTCTCCTTAATTCCTGTCTCTTTCCCGTCTCTTCACCGTTTCTTGCCTTTGTTTGGGAGGAAAAAGTCTCGGCTTGTATGCGCCAATTCCTTATTTCCCTCTTGCCTGCGAGTGCAAATCCTGCAGTGCATTGGCACGGGAATACACGGCTGTAGCGTGACTAGCAACACCTACCCCTGCCTCCCCTCCTCCTGCCTGCGAGTGCAGATAGTGCAGTACGCATCAGCGAGGGACTACACGGCTATGATCGTGATCAACGAGAATCGAAACAAGCCAAGTGGGTACTCGTTTCACTCGCATTGGCACAGGCTGTGGCAAGCGGTTTGGCTGGCACGCGCTTTGGCACTAGGAAAGGGAGACACATGCGTGGTTTCTGCTTTGGAAAGGGAGTGTGAGCACCGTGTAGACCATGCCTTGAGGTGGTTTTTGAGGCGCCTCAAAAACCACCTTATTGCTTTGGAAAGGGAGTGAGGGCACCGTGTAGTCCATGCCCGTCTCAGTCCCTTCTATCTCTCGTTTCATCTCTCGTTTCATCTCTGGTCTCGACTCTTGAGCGCGTCCAAAAAAAAAAAAAAAAAAAAAAAAAAGGTCCCATTTGCCACATGCATTTCCTTCTCCCCCCTCCACCTTTCCCCCCTCCATGCAGACGCACTCATGCTCATTGGCCTGCCAGAGGGCCCCACTGCTCTCTTCAAACTCTCCAGCCTTGTCCTGAGAAAAGACATCAAGGTGAGAGCCCCTCTCAGTGTCAAGCTGTAGGTTTCAGATCTAGAACGTGGGGCAAGCGGCCTCGCATCTCCTCACACAGAAGGGTGTTCTAGAAAATCTCTAAAGTACATACCTTTTTATCTTCCTTCCCTTCTCCTTCTTCCCTGACCCTCCTCTCCTCGCTCCACTTTCAGAACGCAGGGCGGGCGACGTCGCATCTGCCAGAGCTCATTCTCAACAACTTCTCCACTCGCCTAGGGCACCGAGTGGGACGGTGCGTGTGTGTTTTTGGGGGCTGTGCGCGTTGGGGAGGGAGGGGGAAGGGGAGAGGGGGGGGGGGGGGGAGGGGGAGGGGGAGGGGTTGAGGAGAGGTTCTCCTCTCCGTGCGTGGTTTTCATGAAAAGGCCGGGCAGCTTCATTTCTCCCTGCCCCCAGCCTACTGGCATCTCTTTTCCTGCAGTACCCACGGTTGATGTTCTCAGCCGACTCAGACATTTCTCAACTTCTGAATCTCGCCCCCTTTCCTTCCCATACCCATTTCCTAACATCTGTTTCCCCTTGCCGCATCACCTCCTTTCCACCAGTCTGCTGGCGTCTCTATTCCCGCAGGACCCAGAGTTCAAGGGCAGGAGAGTGGTCACTCTGCACAACCAGAGGGACTTCATCTTCTTCCGCCACCACAGGTGCGTGGTGTGGCACACACACACACAGTGTGTGAGTGTGAATATTACCACTGAATGGCACACACACAAAGTGGGTGACTGTGAATATTACCACTTAACCTGGACTCAGCTCAAGGGCAGGAGAGTGGTCACTCTGCACAACCAGAGGGACTTTATCTTCTTCCGCCACCACATGTGCGTGGCAGAGCACGCATGAACGGACTCACGCTCTGCCTAACGACCTCTGTTACCGTGCTGCACACGTATCTTGTGTGCCTTGAGTTCTGAGACGTCTCAAAAGTTGTTACCGTGCCGCACACGTATCTTGTGTGCCTTGAGTTCTGAGACGTCTCAAAAGTTGTTACCGTGCCGCACACGTATCTTGTGTGCCTTGAGTTCTGAAACGTCTCAAAAGTTGTTACCGTGCCGCACACGTACCTTGTGTGCCTTGAGTTCTGAAACGTCTCAAAAGTTGTTACCGTGCCGCACACGTATCTTGTGTGCCTTGAGTTCTGAAACGTCTCAAAAGTTGTTACCGTGCCGCACACGTATCTTGTGTGCCTTGAGTTCTGAGACGTCTCAAAAGTTGTTACCGTGCCGCACACGTATCTTGTGTGCCTTGAGTTCTGAGACGTCTCAAAAGTTGTTACCGTGCCGCACACGTATCTTGTGTGCCTTGAGTTCTGAGACGTCTCAAAAGTTGTTACCGTGCCGCACACGTATCTTGTGTGCCTTGAGTTCTGAGACGTCCCAAAAGTTGTTACCGTGCCGCACACGTATCTTGTGTGCCTTGAGTTCTGAGACGTCTCAAAAGTTGTTACCGTGCCGCACACGTATCTTGTGTGCCTTGAGTTCTGAAACGTCTCAAAAGTTGTTACCGTGCCGCACACGTATCTTGTGTGCCTTGAGTTCTGAGACGTCTCAAAAGTTGTTACCGTGCCGCACACGTATCTTGTGTGCCTTGAGTTCTGAGACGTCTCAAAAGTTGTTACCGTGCCGCACACGTATCTTGTGTGCCTTGAGTTCTGAGACGTCTCAAAAGTTGTTACCGTGCCGCACACGTATCTTGTGTGCCTTGAGTTCTGAGACGTCTCAAAAGTTGTTACCGTGCTGCACACGTATCTTGTGTGCCTTGAGTTCTGAAACGTCTCAAAAGTTGTTACCGTGCCGCACACGTATCTTGTGTGCCTTGAGTTCTGAGACGTCTCAAAAGTTGTTACCGTGCCGCACACGTATCTTGTGTGCCTTGAGTTCTGAGACGTCTCAAAAGTTGTTACCGTGCCGCACACGTATCTTGTGTGCCTTGAGTTCTGAAACGTCTCAAAAGTTGTTACCGTGCCGCACACGTATCTTGTGTGCCTTGAATTCTGAAACGTCTCAAAAGTTGTTACCGTGCTGCACACGTACCTTGTGTGCCTTGAGTTCTGAAACGTCTCAAAAGTTGTTACCGTGCCGCACACGTATCTTGTGTGCCTTGAGTTCTGAGACGTCTCAAAAGTTGTTACCGTGCCGCACACGTATCTTGTGTGCCTTGAGTTCTGAAACGTCTCAAAAGTTGTTACCGTGCCGCACACATATCTTGTGTGCCTTGAGTTCTGAGACGTCTCAAAAGTTGTTACCGTGCCGCACACGTATCTTGTGTGCCTTGAGTTCTGAGACGTCTCAAAAGTTGTTACCGTGCCGCACACGTATCTTGTGTGCCTTGAGTTCTGAGACGTCTCAAAAGTTGTTACCGTGCCGCACACGTATCTTGTGTGCCTTGAGTTCTGAGACGTCTCAAAAGTTGTTACCGTGCCGCACACGTATCTTGTGTGCCTTGAGTTCTGAGACGTCTCAAAAGTTGTTACCGTGCCGCACACATATCTTGTGTGCCTTGAGTTCTGAGACGTCTCAAAAGTTGTTACCGTGCCGCACACGTATCTTGTGTGCCTTGAGTTCTGAGACGTCTCAAAAGTTGTTACCGTGCCGCACACGTATCTTGTGTGCCTTGAGTTCTGAAACGTCTCAAAAGTTGTTACCGTGCCGCACACGTATCTTGTGTGCCTTGAATTCTGAAACGTCTCAAAAGTTGTTACCGTGCTGCACACGTACCTTGTGTGCCTTGAGTTCTGAAACGTCTCAAAAGTTGTTACCGTGCCGCACACGTATCTTGTGTGCCTTGAGTTCTGAGACGTCTCAAAAGTTGTTACCGTGCCGCACACGTATCTTGTGTGCCTTGAGTTCTGAAACGTCTCAAAAGTTGTTACCGTGCCGCACACATATCTTGTGTGCCTTGAGTTCTGAGACGTCTCAAAAGTTGTTACCGTGCCGCACACGTATCTTGTGTGCCTTGAGTTCTGAGACGTCTCAAAAGTTGTTACCGTGCCGCACACGTATCTTGTGTGCCTTGAGTTCTGAGACGTCTCAAAAGTTGTTACCGTGCCGCACACGTATCTTGTGTGCCTTGAGTTCTGAGACGTCTCAAAAGTTGTTACCGTGCCGCACACGTATCTTGTGTGCCTTGAGTTCTGAGACGTCTCAAAAGTTGTTACCGTGCCGCACACATATCTTGTGTGCCTTGAGTTCTGAGACGTCTCAAAAGTTGTTACCGTGCCGCACACGTATCTTGTGTGCCTTGAGTTCTGAAACGTCTCAAAAGTTGTTACCGTGCCGCACACGTACCTTTTGTGCCTTGAGTTCTGAAACGTCTCAAAAGTTGTTACCGTGCCGCACACGTATCTTGTGTGCCTTGAGTTCTGAGACGTCTCAAAAGTTGTTACCGTGCCGCACACGTATCTTGTGTGCCTTGAGTTCTGAAACGTCTCAAAAGTTGTTACCGTGCCGCACACGTATCTTGTGTGCCTTGAGTTCTGAGACGTCTCAAAAGTTGTTACCGTGCTGCACACGTATCTTGTGTGCCTTGAGTTCTGAAACGACTCAAAAGTTGTTACCGTGCCGCACACGTATCTTGTGTGCCTTGAGTTCTGAGACGTCTCAAAAGTTGTTACCGTGCCGCACACGTATCTTGTGTGCCTTGAGTTCTGAGACGTCTCAAAAGTTGTTACCGTGCCGCACACGTATCTTGTGTGCCTTGAGTTCTGAGACGTCTCAAAAGTTGTTACCGTGCCGCACACGTATCTTGTGTGCCTTGAGTTCTGAGACGTCTCAAAAGTTGTTACCGTGCCGCACACCTGTCTCGTGTGCCTTGAGTACTAAGACGTTCGAAAACGCCCATTCTGCTCCTTCACTCTCTCCCACCAGGAACATATTTGAGGATCCGGAGAAGCGGGATGAGTCACTGGGGTAGAGAGCGAGTGTGGTGTGAGTCGATTAAGAACATACCAGTCAACACTCAAACATTATCTTCCCCCCTCCCGTGCACCAGGTACATATTTGAGGACCCGGAGAAGCGGGACGAGTCGCTGGGTTGAGAAAAAAGAAGGCGAGGGAGGAGAAGGAGAGGGCGGGCCTGCTGAAGCGCAAGAAAGCGGCAGAGGCGGCTGCGGCAGGAAAGAAGACTGGCAGTCTGGGCGCATCTCTGGGCATTTTCACACGCCTGCAGGTGAGAAGAGAGAGTGGAGTGATGGCGAGATGAGGTTGGACAGGGAATGGTGAGATGAAGGGGGCCCAGCAGCGGCGGCAGCAGCAGGAAAGAAGACTGGCAGTCTGGGCGCATCGCTGGGCATTTTCACCCGGCTGCAGGTGAGAAGAGAGAGTGAGGGGGCCGGCAGTGCGGGATGCGATTGTGAAGTGCGGGACGGGTGATGAGATTATGAAAAAGGGGCAGCTCATCAGGAGCAAGCAAGAAGACTGGCAGTCTGGGCGCATATCTGTGCATTTCACACGCCTGCAGGTGACATGCGATTGAGGTGATGGGCTGGCTAATGAGGAGATGAGGTTGGATGGGGGAAGGTGACATGAAGGGCTGGCAGCGGTGGCACCAGCGGCGGTAGCGGCGGCTGGGAGGAAAACCGGCAGCCTTCTCAGCCGCCGCTCATAAATGTGCAGCGGGGCATGTTTGACTCCTCCATCGCATCTCACCTGCAGGTGTGTGAAATGCTTAAAGATGCTCAGATGCACATCTTTAGGCATTTTCACACGCCTGCAGGTGAGATGTGATTGAAGAGGGAGGGGGGAGGGGGGGGTGGTTCTTTGTGTATCTTTGTGCTCATGCCCACAAAGCTGCAGGTGCAAATCAGAGGGGCTGATTTTTCGTTGACCAAACCCTCAGAGACTGATGCAAGAGCACCAGCAGGGCTGCTCTCCAGCTTTCTGCCTTCGCCAACCCACCAGTTTTCGGGTTTAGACGACTTTGAGGTGCCTCAAAAGCCCTTAGAGACTGATGCAAGAGCACCAGCAGGGCTGCTCTCCACTTCAGCTTACTCCTTTCACCAACCCACCCGTTTTCCATCAGCTCCCCCTCTTGTCTTCTCCCACTCTTGTCCCTGGTCGCTCGTGTCTCGGTTGACCTTGGGTGCAGGAGTGCGGTCCGCGATTCACTCTCAAGCTCATGAGTGTGCAGCGGGGCACGTTTGACTCCAAGGGAGGAGAGTACGAATGGGTCTACAAGGTGAGTTTTTTTGTGCTGGTGGGTGTACAAGTGGGTGTACAAGGTAAGTTCATCAACGGCTACTCTGTCAGCTTAGCCGTCATCGCTTCACAACTTCCCCCTTTCCTCAATTCCCTGTCATCCGTTGCCCTCTTGCTTCAACAGAACGACATGGACACAAGCAGGAGAAGATTCTTCCTGTAACGGCTTCCGACGCAGACCTAAAACTTACAAGTTATAAAGAACCAACTTACAAGCCCTTACAAGTGTGTGTAAGACTCAGCCAATCCCAGTTGAAGGAGCCAGCAGATGGAATGGAATACGGTACCGTAGCTGCTCACCATTCAATCTTCCATTGGATATTTGACGTGTTGGTCATTTTCAACCAGAAAGGCTGTTCTGGAAAACAATGTTATAAGGTGAGGCAGACTGCAAAACCATCCCAAGAAAACACAGCAAACAACTGCTAAAAACCCTAAAGCACACTAGCAACTGTTTTCGTAATTTGTGCTAATTCCACCCCTGATTTGACATGAGATGGGTGATGTACAAGTCATTCCAAGCCTAACAAGGCTCTGAAACACAACAAAGGACAAGAACCAAAAAAACAAACAAACAAATTGTCTTCATATACTACTGACATTGTTGAGCTACTCAACAAGAACCAAGAAGTACAAATTGTTGCAAACTTTCTGGCATGAATAAAACATGTAGAGGTGTACAAGGGGAGACAGAATATACAAAAATATCATGGAAAACCCAAAAACACAAGCATACCGTAAAACCCACGTGAAAATATCATTTTGAACTCAACACTTAAGCCATTTGCAGGACTGAATTGCTGCGATCAGGAGTTGATCGTTGCCAGGATCTACTCGGGAAGGTTCGCACAGAGAAATGAAGTTGGTGGGCCCTTGACCTCAATAGCAGAGTGAATGTAAAATGCTTGAGATGACTATAACATACAAATACAACAAATATAAATATGAGTACAGGGAAGGCGAAACGTCCTAGCTAGCCATGTACTCTAAGGGGTACATTCCCTTATTCAAATTCATTCTCAACCGTGCGGCGCAAACAGTTACGAAACTGTTCCCGCCAAAACCATCCTGCCTGCAGCTGCCCGATGCCATCTGCTCCGACGGTCCAGATGCGCCTTAACCGTCTGACGCTTCGAGTCAACTCTGACTCTTCGTGTTCACTCTCGATACTGCATGCTTCCTTTTGCTGCGGTGAGGAGTGCACAGTAATGAACAATCATTACTATTCGTAACATGAATATCAAAATGAACAACTGAAATTACATTTAATAGGTGCCTTGAGACGCCCTTAGTCAATTCCATTTTTTTTTCTTTAATCTTCTAAAAACAACTGCAACATTCACTGAATTCCCTTGAACAACATTACAACTAATTTAAAGCATAAGAACAACTATACAGACAGAGATAATTTCCAATATTTAATACACTCTAACTTTCGCGAGGCTGACGTCAGCAGTTCGCAATCTACCGGTTAGTCGTTGGTTGTTCACGCCTAACGATGCGGTAACCGGTGTCCCCGTCAATTGTTCACGCTGGCGAAATGTTTGGCGATCTGGTTAGCTTTCGCCTTTCATCTATTTGGGATCCGCTGCGCCAGCCTCTTCGATGTTTGGAAAAAACCTGCGACGCGATAACATTGACAAAACCGCATGAGCTGGGCTGGTTTGGGTTTGCGCAGGCACCGCAGTTGGGAAAATCCCACTTCGCGAAGATCGCTACGCCATTCGCAACGCCTGCGAAACATGCGCAACCCGCATCTCCCAGATTTCATTCAACCTGGCGCGAAAAAAAAACATCTCGCCAGATAATATTCCCCCAATAGCCATCTTCCTCCTCTCCCTAGCAAGAACCCCACTCCTGCTCCCGATTCCCGTACATTGCTGGAGCATCGCTGTTGTTCCGAAGGAACCCGTCCCGCGGATAATATCGAGAAAAATGCCTGGCTTGAATGCGCGTAACGGCTGGCGGGCTTGGGAGAGTTCCACATGGTGACGGTTTGTACGCCAACAATGCTTGACGGACAGGTCCCGCGTGAGAGCCTCTCCCTCCGCCTAAGACAGAAATTATTTAGTATTTTGTAAAAACCCCTCCCACTCCATATATAACATTCGTCACGAGCTTCCTACTAGCCTCTCTGTTCTGCTCCCGTACACCGGCTATTCTCTGGTCACGCTTACTATATTTGCGATTCGGGAAAAAAAATTCCTTTGCCACCTATGGCTCGGACAAAGCAAGGTGCTGCCACCACGGCCGCGTTGCCGGTGCTAATGTGTGTGTTGCTCTTGACGTCAGAATCCTATGTCTCGGCTGGTAAGTTTGCTCCTACGAGTATACTCGTACCATGATGCATTCCGAACGTTTTTTGGCGCATCAAAAGCAATTTCTGCGTTCAGAATTTTGGCTTGTAACCTCCGCGCCTGCTCAAAGCACGATCATGCTATTCCGAACGGTATTATCTACTATCTGAGCCAGAATCGGTAGTATTTCAGCGAGGTATCTTTACGCATCGAAATATCATGCTACATTCGGCTCTGATAGTTCTAGTAATTCGACTACTCGCCGACCTAAGCCCTTCCGTTGTTCTCCGTGCAGCAGCATCCAAGCAATTCGTTTCCATGCGACGCATTCTGGGCGGGGGCGGGACCGTGTTCCACCTTCAGAAATCCGTCGAGCCCATCCCAGCCGCCGTAAAAATGGCGAAAACCTTTTCCACCTCGACGCCTACCGCCGTGAAAATGTCAACCGCGACCGCAATGACAGCTCCGACCACCTCAACCACGACCGCCGTGAAAATGCCAATTGCGACCGCAATGGCAGCCACGAGCCAGCCAACCACGACCCCGAACGTAAAAGTGGTAGTCGTGACCAAGAAAGTCACCTCCGTGTCCGACCCAACCAAAAGCGAGACCTTGCAAACCGTGGATTTCGCACCACTCACAAATGTCACGTGCACGAACTGTGGCACCTAAGTGCAGCGCCGGGTAACTAATTTGTGAAACTGTTGTAAACCTATTAAATGACTTGTGCTGGTACGTGTGTTTGGTGTTGTATACGGCATTCTCAAAGAAATCCCAGGCTAGTTTTTTGCCCTCACGCGGCTCTCCTGGAACATGTTTGAGACGGCTCATAACACAAATCCCAGGCTAGCTTGTTTGATTCACGCGGCTCTCCTGGAACACCTTGATATCCTTGGGGAGAAGGTAGCGCAATCCTACTCGCTCCTTCTCTGTCTCGACATCTACCGCTAAGGCTGGGATTTACGCTGGAGCCATGGATGCACAAGAGCTGCGTTGGTTGATCTTCTAACTCACTCACCTAGGTGAGCGGCCGAGCTCTGCACCGACCTTGTTTACTGACAACAAGGCGACGATTCTCCTGTGTCAAGAGCCTCGACTGGAGAGCAGAGTGAAGCACATCAACGTCAGGTACTTTCTTCTTCGAGAGTTGCACAGACGTGGACAGACTTCTTTCGACTTTGTGGGCTCTGAGGCCAACACTGCAGACATCTTCACCAAGGCCCTTCCGCCTTGTGACCACCACATGTATTGTCTGCAGTTAGGTCTCGTAGACACATGTTCTCGTCTTGTGTAAACTTGCCTTCTCTGCCTGTTTTTTTTGTACTCTTTGCATTACCTGTCTAAACTCTTGGACTGGCCTTGTGGCCTTTTGTTTGTGATCGGATTGTGTGGTGACATTGTGATCCACCCTGAGCTTTGTTTGTTTGTGACTGGTCTTGTGACCGTAAGGTTTTGTTGTTGCATAACACCCCTCACTTAGTCTATGGGGGTGTGTCAAATGTTGTAGCCTGTAGTGAGGCTTGTCATATGGGCTACAATTGTTAGGGTTAGGCATATGTACGCCAACTCACAGCAATAAAAGAAACAAACTTAGGTAACATGGCATGTTGGTGTGCTACAATGACAAAAGAAGAATAGGTATATCAATTTTGGGCAACATATCCTATCCGTATGCTACCAGAAAAGATCTCTCATTGCTTTCATTTTGTGCAGAGAGCAGTGAAGCTAAATAATTGATTACGGAAATATTTGTGTCACAAGAAGGATTTTTAGCATGCTCTAGTGATTGAATATACAGTTCGTTACTTCTCTGTAAGGAACTATTTTCATAACTGGAGTGACGATGTCGAATCTGCGAATTTGGCTGCACAACTATCGGCTGCGAATGCTGCGAACTAGGGCCTGAACTAGACCAATCTTTCGGAAATGCCTGAACTGGGTCCATCGCGCTTGTCCCGCTGGCGCCGGCCAAGTAACCACACGCAACGCGAAATCTCATTTGCCCACATTCTTCTCGGAAACACCTGCGAAGCATGCGGGCGGGCGGAAACACCCACATTCATCTCCCGAATTGTGATTCGACCTGGCGCGAAAATGCGTCATCGCGCCAAAATGTCCCACTCTCCCATATCCGCAAAGGCAAAACTCTTACGTAAGAGCGACACTATTTTGAACTGGCCAACCTCTTTACTTATGGATACCTGCTCCGCGATAACTGATTATGAAAACACCTGCGGCGCGATAACATTGACGACAAGTATTATTTCGTTCGCTCGTTCGCCTATCGCAAGTTTCGCATCGCCGTTCGTAACGCCTGCGAAATATGAGCATCGCGCAACTCCCTCATTCATTCAACCTGTCATTCCCCCAAGAACTTCTCCCCCTCAGCCCCGCTCCCCACCCCACTCCTACACACTACCCCATTCGATAGAAATGAAGTTTAGGGGCTACTCCGTGAACCTCGTTGTTTCACGGATATTAGCGGATATTAGCCTAGCGGATATTAGCATCTGGACAAATGCCGGACTTCATCTTGCGTAATTCCCGGGCTTGGGAGAGTCTCACATCACATGGCGACGGTTTGACCGTCTGAGAAAACTTGCTCAACGCACAGTCCCGCATTGAAACCCTAGACACTTTCCCTTCGCCAGGCAAGACGAAACCATCTCATAGGAGACTACTCCCACTCCTATATAACAGGTTTGTGGAAGCACTCCTACCCTAAAGGATGTTCTAGGCGTGCAACGTCGCATTCTCATCAGTCGTCATTTCACATTCTTCACGAGCTTCCCAGCCAGCCACTCCGTTCTGCTGCTGGTCGTTATTCCCCTCGCACGCTTACTAGTTTTGCGAGTCGGGATCAATTTCTTTGCCACTTTATGGCTTGGACAAAGCAGGGTGTTTCCACCAGGACAGTGCTGCCGGTGCTTCTGCTGGTGCTGCTCTTGACGTCGTACGTCGCGGCAGGTAAGCTCCACATCTACCATGGTGAATCCTGGATTCGGTAGTTTATCTGAAGCAGATTCGTTATTAGTATCTGAGTGTGAAGTGTCTATACCGCGTCTATATCTATAGGTTACCACTACTTCTGGTACTAGTAGAGTAGTCTACTCGACCCAACATCGCGGAAAAGGTTTTGGGCCCGAGTATCCGAAAACGGGGTACTCTTCCGAAATGTTGCGGGAATGTATACAGAAGTGTCCAAAAAACACCCAGGCCAATCCGCACCCCTAATCCCACACAAGGGACTCGTCACTGCCGCGTCGCGACTCTTTGGCGGGACAACGAATGTCCCGCCAATATCCTCCAACACCGCACCGCACATTTCAGTCATGCAGCGGACTCGCGGCCCGGACAACATGGGGTTCACTATACGCGACATTGCATGCCCAACTGCATACCATAATCGGGCAAACAGCAGAACATCGGCCCAACACACCTACGAAGTGAATACACCACTTAAACGCATACTAAACAAATAGGGTATCCACCAAAACATCAACTATAACGCATGTAATCTGGAACACAAAATCACAATCCGTCAAACAACACATACGAGTACCACGCACGTCTTACATCTCAGCAGCACTGAAAGCCGCCTACTCGTACAAAACGTGAAACCACCCTACTCCACCTCCAACTACACACCGCCAACAGCAATACCAGCCTAGAGGCTTCCGCCTGGCAAACAATCGTCGCACACCACACTAGCTTCCTGCGCCTCGACCAACCCACCAGGCTGGCCGCCCACCGCAGGTCCGTTACGAGCACGCTTAGTAGGCGTCCTTCGAAGGCGGCTTATCACCTCCTCGTTATGCGCGCCCAACGCCTCGGGCACCTGGGACACTGGTATGCCCAAATTGCCCGCCTGCTGGCTGTACTCGCCCGCCACCATCCGCACGACCCTGCGCCGGCTGCGAACGTCCCGATACAGTGGCCCTTCAGGGATACAAAAATACGCCGGTATCTCGTCATCATCCTCCTCGTCCTCCTCATCCTCCGCCTTAATCACGCCCCACTTGATGAGCAGGTCCTCGTCGCAGCCCACAAAATCCCACGACGTCATATACATAGCAGGGGCCCTCTTAAAATTCTCAATAGCCATCTGCAGCATTGTAAGCTCGCTAACAATGGGCTCAAACATCAAAGCAGCGCCAGCGCCATCCAGGCGTTTCATCAGCGACACCCACGCCGTCGGCACACAACCCGCGCGCCACCAGCTCCTCTGAATCGCCGTCTCCGACGTCAACTTGCACGCCAGTTCCAGCCTCCTCAGCACGTCTGGGAGTGACGGTCGAGGTACCTCTCCCTTCTTCTTCCACTCGTTGCTGTCCATAGCGTCCTTCATGAACCAGTATCGGTGTATTGCCTTCACCGTGTCAACCACCCCGGTCGTCGACGGCATGCTGCACCGGGGCGGCCCGCCATAAAGCTGCACCACCTTGACACTCAGGAGATTCTGCGCCGCAAACCCGGCAACGGTTTCCGACTCGAACACACAACCAGTCAGCTCGTGCTTCGGGTCGTACACCAGAACAATTGCGCGCTCGTTCTTTGCGAAGAGATCCCCGTCAAACTTCACCATGTGCTCCGTGAATAGTTGTTGATACACGACGACATCCCCACAATTTACGCAATCAGCACCTTCCTCGTAACAGATTGCATTTGTGAAAACAGGAATGCAAACCGCGCCGAGACTCACCTCAGACGACATGCGGCCGTGCTTTGCGTAGCGCACCACGACATTATGCTCACGACGCCGCCCATTGTGTACGGCCCTGCCATCATCCCGCCTCAACACCACAAGCGGATGACGCCACTTGGAGCCAGAAGCGTTGACCAGCAAACCCACCATCATATGCCACTCGCGCGCTATTCCGAACTCCGCGTCCATAACCGCCGACACCGGGAGCCTCGTAGGTATGAACGGGAACTCGGAGAACAAGTACACATCGTCAGGATGGGCTTTGAGAGCCTCCAGGAGAGTCACTATCGCGGCCATGCTGTCGTATGACGTCTGTCTAGCACGAAAAACGCAGACTTGATATCCGCTGTGGTCCACGACGAAAAACAAGAGACGAGTACTTAGACGGTAGAGCCGAGGTTGAACCGATGAAGGAGGAACGGGGGAACATTGGCTGCGTAAAACACACCACATGTCACGTGAACCGCTAGCCTCACATGGTGCCCACCACGGATTTCATTGAACGGCAACCACATACTGTACACATCACCGACACTAGGTGGCATTAACTCAGTGGACCCCCGCACGCACCAATGGGGTTCGCCTATCCGCTCCGGTATGCACAACCGCGATACCCACCCATGCACACCGTTGTACAGCGACCGCACGGCGAAGTTCAAAAAAAGGGAGTACACCCTTAAAAAAACGCGACTACAGAAAGGTACTCTCCCGACTACTGCCCCTTCAATACAACACTGCATGCCTGCGTACGCGATCGAAACACCGCAGTGCACGAGGCACACAACATTCAGAAAGAGCATACCATAAATCTTGCCAAAGGCTAACAGAGCCCCATTGCAACCTACACAATTGCGAACAGTCATAAACCACAAATATAGTGTCACAATGAAGCTTCTCAGCATGGGTTACGAGTTTATGGTGGCATATCACCCTCCCGGCGCTGATAATCAAACCAGCACCACGCCACACAGCATATTGGTCACGGTTGTGTAATTACGTAACACACATGTTTGACATCCAACAGTCACTGAATGGCCCGACCACATCACTCGATCAGCAGAAACTTGTTCACCAGGAGCACCTTGGGGTTGCTGAAGCTCCGACAAATGTGCACCACCCTCAGGATCGTGGCCACCTCCACCACAGCGAACCTCGTCTCCATCCGGTGGGGTGTTAGCTGGATGCATGTGGTCAGGGGACAGAGCCCAGCCTGCTCATAGTACCGCACGTACATGTAGCCCTTCGGCTCCCCCTCATCCCCAGCCGCCTTGAAGATGCACAACACCTTGGCAAACCACTCCCCCCCTTTAGGCGCCAACAGTGCCACATCAGAAAACCACTTCTCCCCCGGGCTCGCTTTCACGAACGTGCCCTTGGCCACCAACGCCTCCCCACGCGTGCGCGGAATCGCCACGGCGGTGTGTGCCTGTGGAACACAGATTCGGGATGCGGGTGATTAGTTACCAGCCGTCTCAATGTCGCAATCTCACCAGCAGACTCTGCAATAACTACCATACCTGGACGCGCTCCGTCTTCACCCCTGCCGATCGCATGCATCCCACTAGATCCTTCATGTCGTCACCGTGCGACGCGTGGTACATCGCCAAAACGGCATCATCCTCCGCCCCAGGCACCATGAGCCGCCCCTTCCTCGTGAGGACCGGCTTCTTGGTCCGCACAGCCTGCACATCGGTGAATGCAACGTTCATTACCACCAGGCGGGATGCGGCCCGATTGTGTGTGGCCTCCAAGGGACCCTACCTCACATACCGCTTTGCAACCCTACCTCTCTGAGAGCAGTGGTGTACTGCCACCCGCCGCCTGCATCAGCCGCCACCTCCCGGCAGATCTCCCGTTGCACCTCCTCCTCGACTATCCTCCGGGGGATGTCTTTCCAGTTGCCGCCCCGAACCGGCACCTTGACCGTGCCCTTGTGTGTATGCTCCCACAGCTCCGTGTTGTAGTGGTGGGGCATGCCCCTGAGAATCACATTCTCCAGCAGGTGCTTGATCATGTGCACCTTAGGGAACCGCCATCCCGACTTCTGATCTGGGTATGCTCGTGGGAGAAGGTCGACCAGCCTGCCCAACCCATCGCAACAAGAGATATAGAGGTATACATTTGATGACCGTATGTCCTTCTAGTAGTGCAGGATTACAGAAACCAGCATAGGACGCAGGCGGTTCTCACCTGTATGCGAGCTCCCTTGCGTGTGCGAGCGACGCCCTCGTGTGACCATCCACGCCAAGAAAGGCCTTGTAGAACGTTGCGTATAACCGGAAAGCACGCACTCTCATAGCCCTCAGCTCTGCGTCCGGCCCCTTCCCAAGCGCCCCCTTGTCCGCCACCAGGATCGGCATGACTTGCATCATGGCGCGGTGCTCAAACGCGGCATAGTTGGCACCACTGGCCAAATACGAGGATCCTCCCGGCAGCCGGAGCACTGTGCTCGGCGTCTCTGTCTTTGTGGTCTTCTTTCTCCTGCACGGAGGGTTAGGGTAGCACAGCAGACAGGAGGGATGAGGACATGTCACACAGCCAATCTATCATCACCAAATCATATCACACCTTTCGCATGCACGCATCCCTCTACCGTGCGCCGCTCGGGCTTGCTGAGAGTGTTGATGTGGCACTCGATCATGTGCAGAGCAACACCGGAGTCCAGCACATGTATAGTGTCAGCCACGCTGGCCCCATATGGGTTTCCCCACTCGGTGTCCGAGAAGTTCCACCTGCTGAGCACACACTGCACGTGAAGGCACTCGTGTAACAATGTTAGTAACGGCCGTCAAATCGTGCCTCCCACACGCCCATGCGTTGCTATGCGGTATATCGTGCAAATCACCTCAATCGGGTGTGTTGACCATTCCGACTGCACTTTCTCAGCCGCCTTCACGGTCTTGCAAGCTAGAATCTGCTGCACCGCATGCTCCTGGGAAGCAGGGGTCCTGATGGTAGATTTGAGCTTGAGGTTTGCCAGATCATCCTCCTCCACGTAGCATGTGGTGCAGGGTCTCTTGGTCCCAATCTGCATGGTGGCAGTAGCACGACATGCTTCAATGAAGTCCGCCGGGTAAGCGTAGTAGCATGGGACCGCCTTCACAAGTTGTCCGTTTGCGTCCGGCACGTAGAAGAAACGCATGGGACAGCTGGTTCGACAGGCAGTTGCACGCAGAGTTGTAAGATCATCAGCAAGCACGGGCATCGAATCTGGGACTGCACGGTGCACTGACACACAACGAGCATCACTGACCAGCAGTAAACAAACTGACCCGTCGCCCACGTCTGTGCACGGTCTACCCACGAACACATTATGGACTCACTTTACCGACTCCCGCATGAGCGGTGCCAATATGATGCGTATGGCCTCTTGGAAGACCCGGGCCTTTTCTGTAGAGGTAGCCCACACGGGAGGAAAAGGCAGCACGGCCGCCAACACGTGAACAGGCTCCGTCCATCGCAGGTGCTCAGGAATGTTGAACAGTGTTATGAGCACTGGCCAAGCCTGCCGCCTGCCGTTCCTTGTTGCGTTCGTGCCATCGCTATACACAATGGCGCCCAACACCCATGCTTTCTCGTCTTGTATCGCTTTCTGCGCTCAAACAAGGACGGCCAGGTATTGGTCTCAGCATCACTCAGCGATAATGGGACGCCAAGCCCCACAATTTCAGCCGACCACACAGCTTACCTCTGCTTCCTGCATCCACTTCCCAGTCTCGGGGTCGCTGAACCTCCGTTTGCCTGTGGTAGGGTCCAGCTCCGTCCTCGCCTTGGTAACGAAGCCTGGTACAGCGACGAAAGTTCGCACCAACTTCTTCACCAACTGCATGGCATTGCGTTCGACGTTACGAGTTGTGGCGTCATGTTGTGCATCGAATGTAGACGTAATATATTTGGAAACTCGGGCATAACCTTACCTGCTCCGTGTCGCGATAATGCAAGAGCAACTTCTGGACCTCTCCTTTGGTCCCGCGGACAATGATCTCCTCCACAAGCCACGGAACCAGGTCCGTGGGCGCTCTCGCGTTAGCCCATCGTCGCACATCCAGAGCATTTCGCCAGCGGCGGAGAGCGCGGAGATTGAAGCGAGGGTTGCGAAAGATGTGCAGCAAGCGGTTTACTTCGCGCCGCGAAAGGTCGGCATCGCGGATGAACAGGTATATAGCAGTGAGCGTGTCAAAGACAATGCCGTCCTCGCTTTGATCACTACAGGTGGACTGCTGCTCGTCGTCTACCGTCCCTTCATCACCTGCTGTCGCTTCCGCCACCTCGTCAGCGGCCGCCACTGCATCGTTAGCTAGCGAGTTCGGGCTAGACGTCTCGTTGGGGCGACCTGCGGTACGGGCGGAAACAGCCGCGTAGGCCTCCAGATAGGCCTGAGCTAATCGGGCGTCACGCTTGCCGAGGATGTTGCGTCTGCACTCTGCGCTCTTTGCAAGGTGCGACTGAAGCGCACAGTCATCGCGAAGGACACGCGGACACCCCCTGCAGCGGCAGGCCGCCATATCCGTAACACGGAGCCCTAAAAAGTCAATGCACTAACGCATGAAGCAGTGGACACTGGGGTTGGTATCCACCCCAGTCACAGTCACTGGCTCAACCTCACCCTGGTGTCGTGAACATGATGTTGCTATCAAGGAGAATACGTATGACTTTGTACCGCGTGCCACATTTGACAATACATGAGAGCTTTTTGACGGATCTAGGCTGGCTACGTCATGCGCTGCCTGGCACCATCGTGTGTCCCCACATATGCCTAGAGGTTCTTAGTGTTGTAATTGCCCATCCTATAGTACTCTGCGCAACAATATGGTGTACACATGTGGGTGACATTGGACAGTGTGTGTGGACCGACACTGAAGTGCGTCACTCTATGTGGTACGCATCGAAACTTTAGCGTGGGAGATAACATTAGGTACAACATGGTGAACACGTGGTCCCAGTACACTCGTGCACCTGTTTAAAGCAAACGGATTTCGCCAGAGATGACGTTTACACGTTGGAGCCCAAAACAGCACAGCTCGGCCACGAGATTTTTCTTGCCAGCAAAACGCGGGCCGACGTTGACACATGTCACGTCCTGGCGATTTCCCGCGCAGCTGCATGCAGATCTTGTAGCTTCGCCCATCCTGCTCGGGCTCGATATTCCAAGGCGATATGACGTTCCATTCCGCATAGAAAGCCAAGTCTGGGCACCTGTCTTGCTCTGTGTTAGTTCTTGTTGTTAAACTGTATTATGCTTGTAGGCTGTAGTGGGGTAGCCAATATGGGGTACAACCCCAACTAGGGTTTCATATTTGTACCCAAACTTCTGTTAGTTCAATCATTCTTGCCTAGTGATTCTGATATGGTATCAGAGCAGGAGGTCCCTAGGACCTACCGATCGTTTTTAGGGCCCACCACCGCTCGCATGCGGTTACCACGCTACCCCGTTCCCTAGCCTCGTAGCGCCCTCGTGCGCCCTCGTTAGCGCCCTCGCGCGCACCCTCGTTAGCGCCCTCGCGCCCCCCCACTCACGTCAGCGCCCTCGCGCGCCCCTTCGTTAGCGCCCTCGCGCGCCCCTTTGCTAGCGCCCTCGCGCGCCCCTTACTAGCGCCCTCGCGCGCCCCTCACTAGCGCCCTCGCGCGCCTCTCACTAGCGCCCTCGCGCGCCCCTCGCCGAGCCGCCCGCTCGCAGCCCGCCCGCCCGCTCGCTGCCCGCTTCGCGGCCCGCTCACTACGCAGCCCGCCCGCCCGCTCGCTGCCCGCTTCGCGGCCCGCCCGCTTCGCAGCCCGCTCGCTCGCTGCCCGCTTCGCGGCCCGCCCGCTTCGCAGCCCGCTCGCTCGCTGCCCGCTTCGCGGCCCGCCACTTCGCAGCCCGCCCGCCCGCTCGCTGCCCGCTTCGCGGCCCGCCCGCCTCGCAGCCCGCTCGCCCCGCTGCCCGCTTCGCGGCCCGCCCACTTCGCAGCCCGCCCGCCCGCTCGCTGCCCACTTCGCGGCCCGCCCGCATCGCAGCCCGCTCGCCCCGCTGCCCGCTTCGCAGCCCGCCCGCCCGCCCGCTGCTCGCTTTGCGGCCCGCCCGCCTCGCAGCGTCGCCCGCCCACCGTGCTGCCCGCTTGCAGCGCCGCCTGCCCGCCGCGCTGCCCGCTTTCCGGCCCGTCCGCCGCGCTGCCCGCTCGCAGCGTCGCCCTCCTGTCGCGCTGACCGCTTGCAGCGCCGCCTGCCCGTAGCGCCAGCCTCGCCCGCTGCTCTCTTTCCGTGCACTGTCGCCTTCCCCTGCTGCGGCAGCTTGCGTTACTCTGTCACACTGTCGCTATGGCTTCCATTCGCGTGCTGTCGTTCGATGCTGAGGGCCGCCCTGTGCGTTTCACCGCTTGGCTAGATGACCTGCAGCTGTTTCTCCTGAGCGATAGCAAGGAGCATGTGTCGCTCTATGACTACGCGTCTGGTGCTGCGCCTGCCCCTCCTGCCACAGCTGAGCTTAGTGTTCGTTCCCACTGGCAGACTCGTGACGCAGCTGCTCGCCTAGCCATTCGCAGTCACCTGCCGTTAGCTGAGCTAGAGCATTTTGGCGACTGCAAATCCGCTAAGGCCCTGTACGACGCTGTCGTCGCTCGCTACTCCTCGCCTGCCACAGCTGAGCTTAGCCGCCTCATGCTGCCGTACCTGTTCCCCGATCTGTCCACCTTTACTACAGTCGCCGATCTTATCACCCACCTTCGCACTAGTGATGCTCGCCTGCGTGCCGCCCTTCCCACCGAGTTCTGCGCTAAGAACCCCCCTCCACTGTACTGGACACTCCACTTCATAGTCACCCGTCTCCCTGACACCCTCCGCTCAGTTCGAGACCACTTCCTTGCTCGCTGTCCCACTGAGCTCACAGTCGCCCTCCTAGAGGAGCACCTGCTCGCGGCCGAAAAGAGCATTGTAGCTGTCGGTGCTGCTCGTGGCGCTCCTCGCACCCCCATCTTTGAGGGGTGTTCTCCCTCTCCCCTCGCTCCCTCCTACGCTGCTGCTGCTGCTGCTGTTGACTTCCTTGGTGCTGAGTCTGTTGGCGCTGCTTCTACTCCTGGTGGGAGGCGCCGCACCGGCAAGGGCAAGGGGGGCAAGGGTGGTGGTGGTGGCGCTGGGGGGGGAGGAGGTGGGGGAGGTGGGGGGGGAGGCGGTGCTGGAGGGAGCGGTGGCGGGAGCGCTGGTGGGAGTGGGGTCGGTGGTGGAGACGGGGGCGGCGGAGGGACCAGTGGCAGTAGTGGCGGCGGCGGCGGTGGCGGCGGTGGCGGTGGTGGCGGTGGTGGCGGTGGCGGTCGGAGCGGTGGTAGTGGTGGCGGCGGAGGTCGGAGTGGAGGCACTGGCTCTGGCCAGAGCTCCCAGCAGCAGCAGCGTCCCCAGACGACCCAGCAGCTTCGTGAGTGGCTTGCTCAGCGTGGGACGTCGGGGGCCAGTGCCCGCTGTTCTTATGTCATTCGCACAGGTGACCGCAAGGGACAGACGTGTGGGAGGTTCCACACCCTGTACCGCTGCTTCTCCCGCCTTGACGACGCTTGGCGTGAGGAGATGGGTGCGGATGTTGAGCGCCCCCGCTGGGCTGAGCTCATGAGGGCTGGTGTTGATGTCTTTGCTCTTGACTATGATGCTATTATTGCTGCCATGTATGCATTGACTGTTAGTGCCGAGGGAGACTGTTACTTGTGTGTGCCGCCTGACCCAGGTATAGAGCCCGCTGCCCTGGGTACTAGTGAGTCTGCTCTCTCTGGTATGGTGCCCCCTGTACTTGCTCCCCCCAGTGCTGTCCCGGCTGGTTTCGAGTCTGCTCTCTCAGGTACAGCACCCACAGAGACTGCTCTCTCAGGTACCGCACCGGCTGAGGCCTGTCACACCTTCACCCTTGACTCAGGTGCTTCCCGTTGCTTCTTTCGTGACAGTACTGAGCTCACACCGCTTCCTGCACCGGTCCCAGTCTCCTTGGCTGACCCCTCTGGGGGCCCAGTCCTTGCCCAGTCCACCACTGTCCTCCCTTGTCCGGCGGTTCCGTCTGGCTCGTTGTCGGGTTTTCACCTCCCCTCGTTCTCGACGAACCTGGTGAGCAACGCTGTCCTCCAGGATCAGTGGGTTGACACCTTTACCCCTGGCGGACAGCGTGTGGCGATCTGCACGTGCTCCAGGACTGGCCGTCACCTGGCTACGTTCACCCGTCGGCCGGGGTCGAGTCTCTACACACTGACCACTGCGTCTCCCCAGGTAGCTGCTGTCGGTCAGGTGTCTGCGTCAGGTCTGGTGGCCCACGCCTGTGAGTGTCGTTCCCTGTCGCACCAGACTCTTCTCTGGCACCACCGCCTGGGTCACCCCTCCTTGCCACGCCTTCGTGGCATGCACCGTCGCCTCCTTGTGTCCGGTCTTCCCAGGTCCCTCCCTCCCCTCCCTGCCTCGCCTGCGCCGCCCTGCCTTCCTTGCGTCGAGGGGCGGCAGCGCGCCGCTCCTCACTCCTCCTCGTTCCCCCCGACAGAGGCTCCTCTGGAGACCCTCCACCTGGACGTGTGGGGCCCAGCCCGCGTTCGTGGTCAGGGCGGTGAGCGGTATTTTTTGCTGGTTGTCGACGACTACTCGCGTTACACCACGGTCTTCCCCTTGCGCACCAAGGGTGAGGTCCCTGCTGTTCTGATCCCTTGGATCCGCACGGTTCGTCTCCAGCTCCGCCGCCGTTTCCGGACGGATCTTCCTGTCCTGCGTCTGCACTCTGACAGAGGTGGTGAGTTTTCCTCCGATCTCTTGAGGACCTTCTGTCAGGCGGAGGGCATCGAGCAGACCTTCACGCTTCCGGACTCCCCACAGCAGAATGGGGTTGCTGAGCGCCGCATTGGCCTGGTCATGGAGGTCGCTCGTACCTCCTTGGTCCACGCGGCGGCTCCCCATTTTCTGTGGCCGTTTGCTGTCCGGTACGCCGCGCATCAGCTCAACCTCTGGCCCCGTGTCTCCTTGCCGGAGACGTCGCCCACACTGCGTTGGACGGGGGAGGTTGGCGATGCGTCGCGCTTCCGGGTGTGGGGTGCTCGTGCCCTTGTCCGCGATACGTCCGCGGACAAGCTCTCCTCCCGCACGCTTCCCTGTGTCTTCCTTGGCTTTGTCCCTGACGCGCCTGGCTGGCAGTTTTACCACCCCACCTCGCGCCGGGTCTTCGCCTCTCAGGATGTCACCTTTGACGAGTCGGTCCCTTTTTACCGTCTCTTCCCCTACCGCACTGCCCCCCTCCCTCCCCCGCCGCTTTTCCTTGCTCCTGGTCCCCCTCCGGTAGACCCCCTTCCCCCTCAGGGTCCTGCTCCTTCAGGTGTCTCTCAGGTAGACCCTCCTCCCGTCGCTGAGCCTGTCGAGGTCACAGGTGACTCAGGTGCTGCTGCGGGTGGTGCTGCTGGGAGTGCTGAGCCTGGGGGTGCTGAGCCTGGGGGTGCTGAGCCTGGGGGTGCTGGGCCTGGGGGTGCTGGGGCTGCAGGTGCTGGGACTGAGGGTGCTGGAGCTGAGGGTACGGTGCCTGAGAGTACGGAGCCTGGGGGTGCTGCGCCTGGGGGTGCTGAGCCTGCGGGTGCGGGGCCTGGGAGTGCTGGGACTGCAGGTGCTGGAGCTGAGGGTACTGTGCCTGAGAGTTTGCCGCCTGGGGGTGCTGAGCCTGGGGGTGCTGCGACTGGGGGTGCTGAGCCTGCGGGTACTGAGCCTGCGGGTACTGAGCCTGGGGGTGCTGCTACTGAGCCTACGGAGCCTCGGGTTACTGCGTCTGGGGGTGCTCCGGTTCGGGGTGCTGAGCAGTCTCTCACACCGCAGCAGCTTCGTGACTGGTACGTCCGACGCTTTCGCCGTCCTAGTGGCTCGGCTGGAGTTGGGGGTGCTGGAGCTGCTCGTCCTGGGGGTGCTCGTACTGGGGGTACTGGAGCTGCCGGGACTGGCTGTTCTGGGAGCACTACGACTGGAGCTGCTGGAGCTGGGGACTCTGGCGCTGGCGGTGCTAGCGGAGTTGGAGCTGCCGACTCTGGGGGTGGCGCTGCTGCTGGTGCTGCGGACCCACCTGGTGGAGCTGCTGCTGGTGCTGAGGAGTCGGACGGTGGAGCTGCTGCTGGAGCTGGGGACCCGGCCGGTGGAGCTGCTGCTGGTGCTGTGGACCCGGACGCTGGAGCTCCTACTGGTGCTGAGGACCCGGCCGCTGGAGTCCCTTCTGCTTCTGGAGACGCTGCGCGGCCGCGACCGTACTTCGTACCGCTCCTTCAGCAGGTTCTTGGGCAGGCTCCTCCTCCTTGTCCTCCTCCCTCCGTAGAGTGTCCTCCGCCTGTCCAGCCGCAGTCACAGTTACCGCCTGCCTCGCCTCTCCCTGCTCCCTCTCCTTATACTGGTCCCACAGGAGGTCTTACAGAGCGTCGTGAGCCTGAGTCTCGTCCTGCGTCGCCTGTTCGTCCTGCTCGCACTGCTAGTCGTGTCCGTCGTGAGCGTCCTCCTCCTGTCCCAGGCACTCACTACATGACTCTGCGTCCCTCTACTGCTCCTCGGCGTGTCCCTCTACCGTCTCCTCCTGCGTCCTCTTTGCCTGACGTTCCGGACCCTGAGTCTGACCGGTATCGCGCTGAGCACCCTACAGTCACGCGTCTCCTCGCTACTGTTGTCACTGACCCTACCTTTGAGTCCTCGGCTGCGTCTGCTCTGGTCGCTGAGTTGGTTGACTTTGCTGCTGCCTGTCGTCTAGACTACGCTGCTAGCCTTGTTGCTGAGTCAGAGTCTGCGTCTGTCTGTCCTCCGTCCGTCGGGGGTGAGTGTGCTCTTGGCACGGACGTCCTTGAGGACAGGCAGGAGGACTTTGACTCTCTTGCGGCTGCTGTACCTCATCTCGTGGCCTGGTTGCTTGCCCCTGAGGGAGACCCGGATGCACTAGACATCCCCACTCCGCGCACTTACGCAGAGGCGATCTCGGGTCCCTACTCCTCTCAGTGGCAGACAGCCATGGACGCAGAGATGGCATCCTGGAAGTCCACAGGCACCTACGTCGACGAGGTTCCCCCTCCTGGGGCGAACATCGTCGATGGCATGTGGATTTTCAGGGTGAAGCGGCCGCCAGGTTCTCCGCCTGTCTTCAAGGCTCGTTACGTTGCTAGAGGCTTCAGTCAGCGTCAGGGGGTCGACTTCTTCCAGACCTTCTCCCCCACCCCGAAGATGACCACTCTTCGGGTTCTGCTGCACGTTGCTGCTCAGCGTGACTACGAGCTTCACTCTCTTGACTTCAGCACAGCGTTCCTGCAGGGCAGCCTGCACGAGGAGATCTGGCTGCGCCGCCCACCTGGCTTTACTGGGTCGTTTCCCCCTGGTACCCAGTGGAGTCTCCGCCGGCCAGTCTACGGTCTCCGCCAGGCGCCACGTGAGTGGCACGACACACTGAGGACTACTCTTGCGGCTCTTGGGTTCGCGCCGTCTACTGCTGACCCGTCGCTGTTTCTGCGCACAGACACGTCGCTGCCGCCGTTCTACATTCTCGTGTACGTCGACGACTTGGTCTTTGCTACTGCTGACACTGAGGCACTCGCTCGTGTGAAGTCGGAGCTGCAGAAGAGACACACCTGCACTGACCTGGGTGAACTGCGTAGCTACCTTGGCTTGCAGATCACCCGGGACAGAGCTCGCCGCACCATCACCCTGACTCAGTCACACATGGTGCAGCAGGTCCTTCAGCGCTTCGGCTTCCAGTTCTCCTCACCACAGGCCACACCTCTGGCTACCAGCCACTCGCTCTCAGCTCCACCTTCGGACGAGTCCGTAGAGCCGAGTGGCCTGTACCCAGAGCTTGTAGGCTGCCTCATGTACTTGATGACTTGCACGCGACCTGACCTCGCGTACCCTCTTAGCATCCTTGCTCGTTACGTTGCGCCTGGGAGACACAGGCGAGAGCACTGGGAGGCTGCTAAGAGGGTGCTGCGTTACCTGTGCAGTACATCAGGCATGGGGCTGGTGCTTGGAGGACGCGACAGAGTTGTCCTCACTGGTCACTCGGACGCCTCTTGGGTGGACGACCTGGCTACGCAGCGGTCGTCACAGGGTTACACCTTCAGCCTTGGCTCAGGTTCTGTCTCGTGGCGGTCCACCCGCTCTTCCTCTGTTCTCGGCTCTAGTTGTGAGGCTGAGATCTACGCCACAGCCATGGCTGCACAGGAGTTACGCTGGCTCACCTACCTGCTGACTGACTTGGGAGAGCGGCCTAGTTCTCCTCCAGTTCTGTACGGTGACAACAAGGCGGCTCTTGCCTTGTGTCAGGAGCACAGACTGGAGCACAGGACGAAGCACATTGCTCTTCGCTACTTTCTTGCTCGAGAGCTTCAGCAGCGCGGTCAGCTTCGACTTGTGTACGTGGACTCGAAGGCCAACACTGCTGATATCTTCACCAAGGCGCTCCCGCCTAGTGATCATCAGCGGCACTGTACTTCTTTAGGCCTTGTGTCCACGTTTCCTCACTTGCTCACTGCTTGACATTCTTTGTACTGTACTTTATATATATCTTGTTGCTTGCTTGCTAGGTTTTGATCACTGTGTTGCTTGTCTTGTACTATATCTAGCACTGCATGTGAACTGGCCTTGTGGCCTTTACTTGTGCTCGGAGTGTGGTGACGTTGTGATCCACCCTGGGCTTTGTTTTGCTTTGCTGGACTGGTCTTGTGACCCTTTGTTCTCCCCCACTTTGCCTATGGGGGTGTGTTAAACTGTATTATGCTTGTAGGCTGTAGTGGGGTAGCCAATATGGGGTACAACCCCAACTAGGGTTTCATATTTGTACCCAAACTTCTGTTAGTTCAATCATTCTTGCCTAGTGATTCTGACAGTTCTTGTCACACTCCATCCCATGGTGTCCAGGCTTATGTAACGCCCTCCAATGACGCAGCCTGGTCGCGAAGGTATGGCGCGAGACAAGGTAGGTGTTAAAAAACCACGTAGCGGCACAGATAATGGAGACGTCACGGAGGTGGCGGCCTCTGCGCGCGCACCGCACGCAAACGCCGTCACAAGGGCCACTCGAAGTAGTACCCGCACGCAGCAAGGATCTGCGAATCAAGAATCCGCAAGCGCCGCTAAGAAGCTCGACCTGCCCAAGTACAAGACGAAAGTTAAAGTGAATACGGTGGACCCCGAACCAGATGATGTTGTTGCCCGCGTCGCCAGAAAGAGTAAGGATGTCTCTTTCACATCCATGTCTTTGAACAACCGCGCCGGACAGTCGTGCGTCGTCACCGCCAGAGATCTTGTGACCATCGCAGATGGTCAGTGCCTCACCGATGCGATAATCGACTTTCACAACATGTGAGTCTTGAGATCGCTGGTGAATCACGTCGCCGTCAAATACGTCAACTAACCTGGGCGTCCGGACCCCCCATGTGCAGATTGTTGAGCATCGAACATCCACGGACCCCTAATGGCAAGACATGGGCGGTTATGGACAGCATGGCGTATCAGTACGCCACGGGTTACAACAAGCCGTTCCAGCACGGCAAGGGGGAAAGTCTGCTCGCCGTCGACTTTCTGGCCATACCGGTTTTCAAGGGGTGAGCTGCGGGGTGTATAGGATGCTACGTCTAATTTGCTATGTCGTCTATGTCAATGACCCGACCTAGTGTCCGTGCTGTTCCACAACTCCATCGACAGAAACCACTACTCGCTCATCATCGTGTGCGAGCCGGCGAAGTTGTTCCGCAAGGACGGGGAGGGTGATGGGGACAAGCTGCAGATGGTCCTGTTCGACAGCGAGGGCACACATGCCGGGGATCCTACCGTCTTTGATGGCGCGAAGCTGTGAGTATGGTTGTCCTTGTGAACTGAATCATGAATGCTTGTGCTCTGCGGATGAACAATCTCCGTGTTGTACTGGTGCGCATGCTCAGGCTTCTGGATATCACGACCAAGCAGTTGCACCCAGAGTGCGACCACGAGCGACTTGTTTCCACGCTTTCGAGCGCGGACTGTGTGGTGATGCAGGTATGAGCCGTGTGGTCGGGCCATTAAAAGCTTGGGATGGAATTCCCATACGCGAAAGCCCATGCACTGACACACATGCCCACTCTTCCATGCAGGCGCACCAGCTCATCAGGCAGGACAATCTGGTTGACTGTGGCGTATTCTTGTGCCACTACTTGCGCGGACTCGTAGAGTCAGACTTCTCAACGGTGCTGAAGTATCTGTATTTGGACGGCGTGAGCGGTGGCCAGTACCGCCGGCGCATGCGTGCGGATCTGAGCGCGCATACAGCTTGTGAGCTCGTACCAGCGCTGAACACACGGGGGAAGATCGTTCCACCGCAGTATGCACCTCGGACATCGGAAATCGGCGCTGTGAGGGCGTCGGACGAGGTGGACATGAGGAGCCGTCTCGCTCAGTACCAGGTCGAGGTGTACGGACTACGGAGGGAACTTGTCATCTGGGGCGCGGCAGTGACCGCGCTCGGGAACGCCATGGGGTACAGCAGAGATCAGATGCTCGCAGCTGCCGCGTACGTGGTGAAGACGGACGGAGGGGCTTATCGGAGCATTGAACCCGGGGGATCACCCTCTACGCCGCCTCACCTGCCTACTGAGCGGACCGGTGGCCCCCTCCCCGCCGAACCCTGTGGCGCGCAATCGTGTGCGAAGGGTGGGTTTGTGGCACACACGGAATTGGGCGTAATCCATCAGCACCCCCGGCCCCTTCCTCCCTTATCGCGTGCGTCTCCGGCCCATGACAGTCCTGGTGGCCCGAAGACCCCTACCAACGGGAACGGTGAAGTCGGCCCGGGTGTACGTGCGACGACAGAGGTCCTGCTAGACATGCCTGCTGCGAAAAGGGGGGAGAAGCGACCACGTGTCGATGGCGGAAGCTTGGCGGCGGAAGGTACAACAGCCGCTGGTGGTGGGGGGGGAAGTGGTGGGTCCTCACAGTACACCGGGGTGCGGCGAGAGAAGAAGAGGGGGACATGGAGCGCGAAGATATTGGTGAGGGAGCCTGGTAAGGCCAGGCGGACGCAGATGCGGTTGGGGTCATACACACAGGAGCCAGAGGCAGCTTACGCTTACGCCGCAGCTGCTCATGTGTTAAGGCCTGGCGTCGTCATTCCACGCACGATCCAGTTGACACCAACGGAACAGAGCCTTCTGGCAGGATGCTCCAAAAAGGTCATCAAGCTCCTGGTCAAGAGCCGGATGTGGTTCCGCTGGAGAGAGTGGGAGCAGGCGGTGCTGGACTGCCATGGTAACATGGATATTCCTGAGACCGAGACCCCAACCGGGTCTGCAGAGGGAGGGGGTGGGGACGAGGTGGAGGAGGAGGGGGGGCAGGACGCTGATGTCGGCACGGACGATGGGCAGGCGGATACTGAACCTGTCAAGCATACTGCTGCTGTTGGAGTTTATGGTCTTGAGAATGATGCACAGAATGGAGTTCCAGGGGAGGAAGGAGTACCAGGGGAGGACGATCTGGTAGGGACCCAATTTGGAGAGTTTGACCCGGCTAGCCTGGGCTTGTGATGGATGAGGTTGGGAGTGTGTGGTCAGCTGCATGCACCTGAATGTACCATGCGTTGGTTTCGATTGTACCATATTGTTTCCTTGATGGGATTTCCCGACGCCATGCTCGGTCACCTTTATTTGTTATTGTTGTGTTGATGTTTTAGTTTGCGGTACTATAATAACGATGCGGATTGCCGTTAGCGGATACAATATTGACACCGCACTGGTGTACGTGATCGGCTCAGTGTATTCTACATGACCACTCGTTGGTACCACCCCGGATTCGGCTAGGTTGAGTTGGCACAATCTTACTGGTGCGTAATCTGGTTATGCTGACTGGGGCAAACAAGCAGAATTCGGGCTACACTAAGCGAACACCAACCGCTGGTGTATACCTTTGGGTTTGAGAGCATGTTGGACCATTCGGCGGGAGGAGTTCACGGGAGTTCAAACATGGAGACCTCGGACGCGTCGATCAAGCCCCAGCCTGCTTCCAGGTCACAGAGGGTGTCCAAGCCTCCGTCGTACCTCCGCAACGCATACCAGCTGACTCAGAAGCGACAGCGCGGGAGGAAAGCGGAGCGATCGGTTGCAGTGCCAGCCAAGCGCGCCAGGGTGACGAAGGCGAAGGGGGTTCCTCTGAATGGTAATAGTTGTTCAAGCGACGACTGCGAGCATGGCCGTTGATTACCATTCATCTGGCACCATCTTAAAGTGTTGTGTTCGTTGTGTTTGTTCGCAGCTACAGCATCCGCTGCGCCAGAGACTTCAGTGGCGGAGGCACCTCAGGCAGAGGTGGAGATAAGCGTCGGTGCGGGCGATGAGGACATCGAGAGTGAGAGCGAGGCACGCCCGGCGCCCTCCCGGTCGAAGAACTTGGCCTCTGTGATGGCAGAGTCACAGGCGACTGCCACCACCAGGCCCCGTCCTCCGCCCGTGCGTGTGCCGGACAACCCTTTTGTGGCCATGCCTGTAGCTGGGTCGTCTCGTGACCCGACAGCGCCCGGGGAGGAGACACACATTCTGATTAGTCGCGCGGAGTTCGAGGCCTTGAAGAAGGCGCAAGAAGCGAGCGCGCGCACCGTGGCCCGTCTTGAAGAGGAGCTGAGGTCTGCTAAGGCTGTGCAGGCGCGTGCACCCCCTCGCAGGCCGGACGAGCATGTCTCGGGGAGCGGTGGTGCTTCTGGTCGGAAGCGGAAGCGTCGGGAAGAACTCGCCGATGAGGAGACATCCGACGAGGAGAGCGAGGATGAGCCACCCACCAAGAGGGGGCATCTGAGGGTGTCCAAGTCACCGGTCCTGCAGCGGGCGCTGAATTTTCTGCCCACAAACAAGTCGTGGAAGGTGCGTTGTGACGAACATAGGTGCCTCCACCATGTGTTAACTGCCTTTGCACCCCTTACTACGTGCTTCTCGGAGTTTTGACGGCGGATGTGTGTGCTGGGTGGTTTTGATATGGTTGCAGCGCGCGTGCGACCTGGTGAAAGATTACCTCTTCTTTGAGAAGGAGAACGCCCGGATCACGTTCTATCCGAGCAGCGACGACAAGACGGTGGGAGTGTGTGCAGTGATCGAGGCTTCAAGGGAGCGCAGGTGGGTAGCGAGGTCAGCGACAGTCTCAAAGGAGGCGAGGTCAGGGTAGATAAAGGGGACGAGAAGGCGGCTGAGGGAGGCAGAGGAGGGAGTGGAGTAGCGAGCAACAATAGCAGTGTAAAGGGCTGCAGCAGACTCGACCTGAGTGAAGTGGACGGCCTCAGTCGGCGGGAGAAGGTCGGTCAGGGCGAGGCAGGCAGCAGCGTCACGAGACTCCCACACGTCACGAGCGAGGAACCGGCGCTGGTACTCAGCCTCCTGCTCGGAAGTAGGCGGTGGGGTAGTGGGCAGCGGTGTAGGCTGCGGCGGGGCGGGCAGAGCACCGGACGCATGCGCAAACAGGTGCACGCCATCCTGGCGCTGGCTCCTAAGGTGGCGCTGGGCCTGCGTCAGCCAGGTACTAAAGTCGATCGCGCGCCCCTCAGGGTCGAAACGGAGCACGCGAGACGTCGCCATGAGGGGCGAGAACAAGTGATAGCGGCCGCCAGCCGCGAGAGGAGGAGGAGAGGGAGGTGAGTGCGAGGCGGGTGCGCGCAGGCGGGGCGCGTTCTGGCTGGGCGCGGGGCGGCGGGGCGCGCGCTGGCGGGGCGCGCTGGCTGGCGTGGCGCGCGGGCGCGGCGCGCTGGCGGGCGGCTAGGCAGGGCGCGCGCTGGCGGGCGCGGTGCGCTGGCGTGCGCGCCGGCGGGGCCCGCTGGCGCGGAGCGCTGGCGGGCGCGCTGGCGTGCGTGCTGGCGGGCGCGCTGGCGGGCTCGCTGGCGGGCGCGCTGGTGTGCCCGCTGGCGGGCGCGCTGGCGGGCTGGCGTGCAAGCGGGCTGGCGCGCAGGCTGGCCGGCGCGCTGGCGCGCTGGCGCGCTGGTTGGCTGGCGGGCTAGCGCGCTGGCTGGCTGGCGCGCTGGCTGGCTGGCGCGCTGGCTGGCTGGCGTGCGCGCTGGCTAAGGGCGGGGAGGGGAGGGGCGCGCCGGCTGGGGCGTGGGGTAGGGCGCTGGCGGGCTGGCGGGGCGCAGTGGTAACCCTAATGGTAGGGACGGGCGGGCCTAGGGCTAGGAGCGCTAACCTACTGCTGATACCATGTCTGAATGAGAACTACAGCGGAATGTGTTGCATTGACAGAATTGGGGTACATAACCTAACCCTAACTAGTTGTACCCCATATAGCCCAACCCACTACAGGCTATAATATTTGACACCCCCACTCAACCTCACCCCCCACCCCCCACCTGACCAATCTGCAGGGTGTGGCAGCAAACAATAGCGCGGAATTGGGGGCTACCAAAGTACAACTCACTAGCAGCAGCCAAACCACCTGCTTGCGATGCCTGAAGGCAAGGCCGGAACCAGGAACAACCCACCCCTCGCTTGCCAGAGAGGGATGTATATTATCCTACACTGCAGTGCCTCAATGCGTGGAGCTAGGAACCTTGTTTGGTTGGAGAGTAAGCATATAATGTGCTGCAGAAGAAGCATATGAGAAGCGTAGCCCTCCAGTGGGAACGATATGCAACCAAGCGCAGTTAGTTGGCAGGTGACACACCCTCGCCCAAGTACACTGTCTTGCAAAATGCTTTGCGTAAGCTCGATAGGAGATTGAACCCTCTAAGCTACAACTTCCCAGCTCAGATGGTATGTAGGTTCCGGGTTTAAACCCCAGTGCCGGCGAGTAATATCGAAGGGGGTTTTCCCTGTAACCTTTACCTTAACTGTCCGATTATGCCAATCACAAGTGAGTGTAACTACCGAACTAGTGGAACATGTTAATGCAAGATTTCTTTGAGCGTGCATTAGAACAGACTTACGTGAGCGTGCATTACAACACACACAAATCGGCTCTCGAATGCGTGAGTGAGGCTCGCACTCTAATAGCGCGTTCCCACGGTTTGGACAAGAAGTGAGTCTGCCCACGCGGCTCGTGTTTTGTCGAGATGGTATCCATGGTGGGGCACTTCTCAAGCTGAAATCGGAGGAAGGGGAAGAAGGGGGAAGAGGCGGGGTCCAGGACTCCTATGGGTTTCAGCCTGCTTCTAGCCACCGCATGTGTTCAGGGTTTAGGGCGAGGTGATGGTTGTGTTGGTCGAGGTGGCGGTTACGTTGGTTGGGTTTGTACGTTCCCATACGGAGCTTAACATCGAGGTGGTGGTTGTGTTGGTCGTGACGGTTTTTGGAGTGGTCGTGACTACCAATTTTGAGGTCAAGGTGGTGGTTGGCGGGGTCGTGGCGGCCATTTCGATCGGGGTGGTGGTTGGGTGGGACACGGTGGGCACGGTCGTGGTCGTGGTTGGGCTGGTGGTGGCGGTGACTGGGGTGGTCTTGACTGTCAATTTCACGGCGGTTGTGGTCGACTCGACGGATTTCTGGAGCTGACGCACAGACCCCGCCCCCAGAAAGCGCCGCGTGGCGACGAATCCCTTGGATGCTGCCGCTGCACAGAGAACAACAGAAGGGCTTCATCGCGGAAAAGGTATTGCGGAAATGAGTCGAAAAAACTGCAGAAAAGTTACTTTCTGGATACCCGGCCCCGATGTTTTCCAGTGAAGGTCAAAACCATCGGAATTCCCGCAAGGGTGCACGTTGCGTAAAAGTGACCCCTTCGCCACATTTCGGACACATTTCAGGAACCTCCTAGCAACCGCGATCTTGCCAGAAAGTTGCGATAAAGTTGCCCGTCACACGTGTCACATGACACCGTACACCAAAGTGCTTGTGCATCATACCGTACGTACCCCCTTGCCACGCGGCCTTCATCGAGGCGGCTTCACGCAACGATCCCCGCCGTACACATGTGAGCACCCCGTTGGTCTAACGAGTGAATACACCCACTCTCGTCGCCCACTTACCAAACTGCGCGTGCATTTCGCCCACCAATCTGCATGCAGAGGACCCACCTCCCCACCCACAAACGCGCCGCCACCTCCCCACCCACAAACGCGCCGCCACCTCCCCACCCAACGACCTCTCGTTATCCCACACCTGTGCATACTGCTCGCACACCCATCCAACGCTCTCGCGACATCTGTCTACGTCCGCTTTGCGCACACCACTCCACGCGGCGCAAATCCACACCGCGAACACCTCGCATCTCGACCGTACACCTGTGGGACCGTGAGTGGCCCCGCACCATGTAACTACACACTTCGTCAGCCACTAAAACGTAGCGCGGGCCTGCCTCGCCCGTCCTACGGCAAACCTTCGCCAAATCTGACGTCCCAACGCATGCTCGCCACCTCAGCCGGTGTTACCAGGGCGTGCACCAACACCTGACGATAAAGTGAACCAAGCTTCCGCCCGCTGCATACGCGGGACGTGTCTCCACTGTCCGCCCACCATTTACACCTGGTGGATTTAGACACGTGGTCCCAAGCTTTACTACTTCCCCCTATTGGTGCGACTGGCCACGCCATTGACGCGTGAGATGCGGCCAACCACTGCAAACATATCCGACGTCAGATGTGCGGAAAACGTCCACCACATCCCTCAACAGCACCTATTCAATGTGCGTGCCACGAATGGTCTACGTTCGACGCGGCCCGAAGCGCGCCCTCAGTAATGTGCGCAGCTCGTGAAACCGGAACCACGTATCCGTACCTATTAGACACCGCAATGCTGTTATTAAGATACCAAATACGGCGTAACCATACAACGTGGTGTGTTTACATTCCCTAAGTGTTCGCGTGAGTTTGCACCATATTTCAAAAACGCACAACCCATCCGTAATAAACCTACAGCAAAGCGACACAAAAGAAACACACACATAGCTAGGACCCACAACAAACACAAATATCCCGCCTACAGCAACAAATGCACGACAAACCCCAGCTGGGAAAACATGCCTTCAACCCCCACCATTTACGGGCCTCCAAGCGACCCAGAGATCTCGTCCGCCTGAACCTCTGCCCCATCACGGGTAGCGGCAGTCGCTGGAATTAAGTCCTCCAGCCCGCACGAGGACAGTCGAAGGCCATGGCGCCCCCAGGTCCACGAGCACGAGGCGACGTCGTACTTAGGCTTGAAGATTCTGATCGCGTTCGACACTGCCTCACGCGCAAGGATCACGAGCCCATCGACCACCTGCGCGTTTCCACAGGCAGAGTTCGACAGTCGCCCCTTCCTCGCCTCCCAGTTCACCAGCGTGTCGGTCACCTGCGACACGCAAACAGCCCCTTAGCCACCGGGGGAGGACGGGTGACCACATAGCACAAACAAACACCAAGCACGTACCACATGCTCCAGCCACGCCAGGTGGTAAAGCTTCACCGTCAGTGGCCCGACCACCTTCTTCGGCTTGAATGCCGCAACCGCGCATGCCACGAATGCGCCAGAGGCGAACGGCATCCCCTCCCGATCGTTCCCAAACTTGGACAATGCCAGGGGATCTGCGCACAAATGCACGCCCACGTAAGTCCGCGATCCACGCATCCCGCATACATCCCCTCTCCAACCACGTGACCACCGCCTTACCGTCAACGCCGAGCAGCAGCCCATAATGCGATCGTATCTCCTCCAGAGTACGGTCCTTCTTCGTGGCCCATGGGCTGCGCGTATCTCGCTCGTCGCGGAAAAGCCCCATCCGTGGACACGAGATGTCCCGCGTCCTTCCTGCTGCGCCCGACTTCCACTCGCTAAGGGCCTTGTTCAAATCCGACCGTCTTGCCTTGTCCGCAGCCAGAGCAAGTGTCGCGAAATCGAAAGGCCGCTTGCACTGAGGAACAGCTTGCCCTTGCACCCCCCCCCATGTGGCTCACTATTCACTGGTTAGTCACTCGCCTCCCTGACCGTCTAGCCACAGCCCGCGACGCGCTTCTCCTGAAGCACCCCACTGAGCTTACTATCGATCTTCTTGAGACCGCTCTCTCGAAGATCGAGAGTAACCTCCTCGCTGTTGCCTCCGCCTCTTCCGCGCCTCCTCCTCGTCTCTTTGAGGGGTGTGCGGTACCACAGCTTCCCACCTTCACTGCCTCGCTTGCCACTGCCGCGTCTTCTGCCTCTGAGGAGACGGCGGCCGTTTCTGTCTCTGGCGGACAGAAACGTGGCAAGTCCGGCAAGAAGGGAGGGAAGGGCGGCGGGGGTTCTGGGGGTGTTGCGGGTGGCGGCGGTGGCGGTAGTACTAGTGGCGGGGGTGGCGGCGGGGGTGACTCGGGACCTGACGGCTCTCCTCTAGACGGTGGTGAGGGGTTTCCGCAGCAGCAGCAGCAGACTCCTCCGCAGCTGCCACCGCCTGGACAGCAGCAGCGGCAGGGACAGCAGCAGCAGCGCCAGGGCCAGCAGCAGCGTCCGCCTCAGCAGCAGCCCCAGCAGTGGGGCACTCAGCAGCAGTGGGGCACTCAGCAGCAGTGGGGTCCTTCGCAGCAGTGGGGCCCCCCGCAGCAGTGGAGACCTACGGGCCCCCCGAGCACTGGGCGCAGTGGTGCCCCTTCTAGTCGGGGACCCCGCTCGGCCGGCCGCGACGTTGGTCCCTGTGAGTACTGGATCCTGACGGGTCCGCGCAGGGGCACGTACTGCGGCCGCCCTGACCACTCTGCTGCACGCTGCTTCAGCCGTCTCGACGACCTGTACGTCCTGCACCACGGCCCCTCCGCTCCCCCGCCACCGCGCTGGGGACCACTCCTTGCTCGTGGTGTTGCGGTGTTTGATATGTCTATGGATGATGCTAGGTCTTATGCGATGTATGCTGATGTTGACTATAGTGCTGCTGGATCTGTTTACTTGCCTGTACCTAGCGTAGGATCTTTGCCTGTTGCTAGAGTAGGTGCTGGTGTAGGATCCTGTCTAGCTACTAGTACAGGTGCTCCCTCGGCGGACGCGTCGCTCTCCTTCACACTGGACTCCGGAGCGACGCAGTGCTTCTTCCGCGACAGCACGACTCTTACTCCACTCTCGGCGCCGGTTCCTGTAGCACTGGCTGATCCCTCTTCGGGACCGGTCATTGCGACTCACGCCACTACCCTCCCGTGCCCAGCTGCCCCTTCCGGTTCTCTGACCGGCCTCCACGTTCCTACTTTCTCTAGGAACCTGGTTGGTGTGGCTCCTCTGGCGAGACAGCACGTCGGGGTCTGGTTTGAGCCTTCTGGTGACACTGCAGTCTGTGTGGACGGTGACACGTACGCCCCTCTGGCCACTTTTCGTCAGGAGTCGGGCTCTGGTCTGTACACCCTCCACACCGACACCCGTCCGGTTCCCCCGTCCCACCAGGTAGCCAGGTCCAGTCAGGTAGCTGTGCCAGGTCTAGTGGCTGCGTCGTGCTCGTGTCGGTCGCTGTCCCACCCTGTCCTCCTCTGGCACCACCGCCTTGGTCACCCGTCCCTCTCTCGTCTCCGCGCTATGTCCAGTCAGCGTCTTGTCTTAGGCCTCCCCCGCGACCTCCCGCCGCTCCCGCCGTCCCCCGCTCCTCCGTGCGGTCCTTGTGTCCAGGGTCGGCTGCGCGCCACTCCTCACTCCTCCTCCCTTCGTCCAGCCTCCGAGCCCTTTGAGACACTCCACTTAGACGTCTGGGGCCCCGCTTCCCGGCTTGGCCCTGAGCGAGAGAGCTTCTTTCTAGTGGTCGTTGACGACTACTCTCGGTACACCACCGTGTTCCCTTTGGCGAAGAAGTCCGACGTGACTTCTACGCTGATCCGGTGGCTGCTCGCCACCGAGAGTACTCGTCGTCGTCGTGTCAGTTGTCTCCACTCCGACCGTGGGGGTGAGTTTCGCTCCGGCGTTCTCGCCAGATTCTGTGCTGAGCAGGGCATCACCCAGTCCTGGACTCTTCCAGACTCTCCACAGCAGAATGGGGTTGCTGAGCGCCGGCTAGGCCTGGTCATGGAGATTGCCCGCACCTCCATGATCCACGCCCGCGCGCCCCATTTTCTGTGGCCCTACGCGGCTCGGTACGCCGCTCACCAGCTGAACCTCTGGCCTCGCGTCTCTCGGCCAGGGGCTTCACCGACCAGTCTTTGGACAGGGTCCCCTGGTGTTGCGTCGAGGTTTAGTGTCTGGGGCTGCTTGGCGCTTGTCCGCGACACCTCTGCGGACAAGCTCTCACCTCGCGGCGTCCTTTGTGTCTTCCTTGGTTTCCCTGAGGCCTCCTCTGACTTCACCTTTTACCACCTTCCCTCCCACCGGTTCTCCCCTACTACGTCCGGTACCCCTGTCGAGGTCTCCGTGTCCCCCCCCCCCCTCCCCTCTTCCTGGCTCCAGCTCCTCCTCCTCCCGCCCCTGCTCCTCCGGTACCCCCCCCTGGTCCTGCTCCGTCTGGTGTGTCCCACGCTACTCCCCCCCCCTCGGTACCCCCCCAGGTCTCACCTCCTTCCCCACAGTCGTCCTCACAGCCTCCGCAGCAGCCGTCAGCGCTTCCTTTACCGGCCACTGCGGACTCTGAGGGTGTTGGTGCTCGGGGTGAGGGCTCTGGCGGTGCTCGCTCTGGGGGTGCTGGCGTTGGAGCTGTTAGTGCACCTACAGGAGCCGCCCGTTCTGGGGGTGTTGGCGTTGGCGCTGAGCGTGCACCCGCCGCGGCTGCCCGTTCTGGTGGTGCTGGAGCTGGTGGTGTTTCTGGAGCTGGAGAGTCTGAGGCTGGTGCTGGTGCCACTGGAGGCACCCCGACTGGGGGTGCGGGTCCACCTCCTACAGGTACTAGTCGTGCTGCCGCAGGGGGTACACGCTCTGGGGGTTCTCAGCCGGGTGCTGTTGAGGGTGGAGCCGGTTCTTCTTCTTCGTCTCCTGACACCACTCCTCCTCCTCACCCCTACCTGACTCGACACCAGACCCGTCTTCGTCTTGAGCGTGAGGAGCAGCAGCGTTTGGAGCGTGAGAGGTTGGAGGTTCAGCAGCGGGTGGAGCGTGAGAGGCTGGAGTTGCAGTGGGAGCAGCAGCAGCAGCAGCAGCAGCAGCAGCAGCAGCAGCAGCAGCAGCAGCCGCCGCAGCAGCCGGAGCAGCCTCCGGCCTCTGTTACTGGCCTTCGGGCCCTTGGTCTCCCCTCCTCCTCTCCTCCTGTGTTCGGTCCGACGTTTCCTCCTCCGGACTCAGCTCCGGCTGTGTTCCCTCGTTCTCAGTCTCCTCCGTCTCCCGCTCCGTCTCCCACTCCTCTCTCCCACACTTGGGCCTCTCGTCCTCCTCGTGCTCGTCCCTCGTCACCTGTCCGTGACCTTCGTACCGTGTTGTTTCGTCCTAGTCCTCCTCGTTCTCCTCCGTCTGTTCTTCCTCGTCCTCCTGAGTCGTCCCTCACTGCCTCCCTGTCTACTCCGGTCACTGACTACTACCGCACGTACCGCCCCACTCTCTCTCGTGTTCTCGCCTCTCTTGTTACAGACCCTCGTGCCTCTCCTTCCTCCGTCGCGGTCCTCACTGCCGCTGTCACAGACTTTACTGCTACGCGTCGCCTTGACTACGCCACTCGCGTTGTGGCGGCTCCTCCTGTCCATCCTTTGTCCGCCGGGGGTGAGTTTGCCCTTGGCTGTGCCGTCCTAGAGGATAGACAGTTTGAGCTAGAGTTCCTGGCAGCCGCTTCACCTCATCTCTGTGCCATGCTGCTCGCTCCTGAGGGAGACCCCGACGCTCCTGACATACCTACTCCTCGCACTTACGCTGAGGCAGTGTCAGGGCCTTGGGCCTCTCAGTGGAGAGCTGCCATGGACACAGAGATGGCCTCCTACAGGTCCACAGGCACTTACGTTGACGAGGTTCCCCCCCCAGGGGCGAACATTGTTGACGGCATGTGGATCTTCAAGGTGAAGCGGCCGCCGGGATCTCCTCCAGTCTTCAAGGCACGCTACGTGGCTAGAGGTTTCAGTCAGCGTGAGGGAGTTGACTTCTTTCAGACCTTTGCGCCCACCCCGAAGATGACCACTCTTCGGGTGTTACTGCACGTAGCAGCGCAGAGAGACTACGAGCTACACTCTCTCGACTTCTCCACTGCCTTCTTGCAGGGCAGCCTACACGAGGAGATCTGGCTGCGTCGTCCTCCGGGCTTCACTGGCACTTTCCCGCCTGGGACCCAGTGGAGCCTCAGACGACCGGTCTACGGTCTCCGCCAGGCACCCCGTGAGTGGCACGACACTCTCCGCTCTACTCTGTCCGACCTTGGGTTTGAGCCGTCTTCCGCCGACCCGTCGCTGTTTGTTCGTCGTGGGCGCACACCTTTCTTTGTTCTTGTCTACGTTGACGACCTGGTTTTTGCCACAGCCGACACAGTTGCACTGGCGGAGGTGAAGTCCGAACTGCAGAAGAGACACACCTGCACTGACCTTGGGGAACTGCGCCGCTACCTTGGCCTGCAGATCTCCAGGGACAGAGCCGCTTGCACCATCACTCTGACTCAGTCACACATGGTGCAGCAGGTCCTTCAGCGGTTCGGGCTTCAGCACTCCTCTCCTCCTCCCACCCCTCTTGCTGTAGACCACAGACTCACTGGGCCTTTTCCTGACGAGCCGTTCGAGCCCAGTGGTCCCTACGCAGAGTTGGTGGGCTGCCTCATGTACCTGATGACGTGCACTCGCCCGGACCTCGCCTTCCCTCTTAGCATCCTTTCTCGCTTTGTTGCGACAGGGAGACACCGTCCTGTTCACTGGGCGGCGGCTAAGAGGGTGGCGAAGTACCTCGGCGCGACATCAGACATGGGGCTTGTACTTGGAGGGACACAGCCAGTTGTACTCACCGGTCACTGCGACTCCTCCTACGCCGACGACGTTGAGTCACAGAGGTCTACACAGGGTTACTGTTTCAGCCTGGGCTCTGGAGCTGTTTCGTGGAGGTCTACTCGGTCCTCCTCTGTTGCGACTTCTACCGCAGAGGCCGAGATCTACGCTGGAGCCCTCGCTGCACAGGAGCTACGCTGGTTGACCTTCTTGCTCACTGACCTTGGTGAGCGGCCGAGCTCTGCACCGACCTTGTTTGCTGACAACAAGGCGATGATTCTCCTGTGTCGTGAGCCTCGACTGGAGAGCAGAGTGAAGCACATCGACGTCAGGTACTTCCTCCTTCGAGAGTTGCAGAGACGCGGGCAGGCACGTCTGGACTTCGTGGCCTCCGAGGCCAACACTGCAGACATCTTCACCAAGGCCCTCCAGCCTTGTGACCACCGCCGGTTTTGTCTGCAGTTAGGCCTCGTTGAGACTGGGTCTAGTTGACTGCTGTAGGGTGCTCTTTGTCTGTTGCTTGCTTGTACCTCATATATATTTGTTTGCACACTTTTGGACTGGCCTTGTGGCCCTTTGCTTGTGCTCAGATTAGGTGGTGACGTTGTGATCCACCCTGAGCTTTGTTTTCTTTCTCTTGCTTTTGACTGGTCTTGTGACCGTAGGTTGCTTGTTGTTGATTGGCCTTCCCCACTTAGGCTATGGGGGTGTGTCAAATATTATAGCCTGTAGTGGGTTGGGCTATATGGGGTACAACTAGTTAGGGTTAGGTTATGTACCCCAATTCTGTCAATGCAACACATTCCGCTGTAGTTCTCATTCAGACAGGGGGAGAGGGGAGAGGAAGGGAGCGGAGCTCTTGGTAAGTAAGAGCTGCTGCAAGTAAACTGTGCTTTGGTAGCCCCCAATTCCGCGCCATTGTTTGCTAGCTGGCGTGGAGGTTCCCGTACCCGCCACGTCTACCAACGTAGAGGAGACGGCCTTGCAGCAGTCATCAACAGAGAACGAGGTAGACACTGTTGATCGTCCAGTCGTGCTTCTAGGGAAGCTTCGCGGAGTTCCTGTTAAGATTCTCGTCGATAGCGGAGCTAGCCACTCGTTCGTTTCGTCTTCATTAGTTAGCCGTCTCCATCTTGAAACAGATTCCTCAGTCAACTTCAAAGATGCTCGCATGATAGATGGGACGCCTCTCCACATAGGACCAGTCATTCGCAAGTTGCGCGTAGTGCTAGGACCGATCTGTCAAATGTGGTAGCCTATAGTGAGGTTTGTCTTAGGGAGTACAAAGTTAGGGTTTGCTACTTGTACCCCAACCAACATCAATGCATCATTCATTCCTCAGTTTGACATGGTATCACCTAGGTTCGGATCCTGTGGGATCCCGCTCCTCCTGTCCTTGTTCGTTTCTTCCGAGCCTGTCTCACTCGTTTCGCCCGTCTTGCCCGAGCCTAGTGCCGGCCCGATCTAGTCCCGTTCGTTCGTTACCGCTCGTTCTGCCTCTCGATCTAGCGTACCGTTGCCCGTCGCGCTGCGCTTCCCCCCGCTGCCCGTCGACCCACGCTCCCCCCCGCTGCCCGTCGAACCGCGCTTCCCCCCTCCCCGCTGCCCGTAGCACCGCGCTTCCCCCGGCTGCCCGTCGACCCGCGCTTTCCCCCGCTGCCCGTCGACCCGTGCTCCCCCCCGCTGCCCGTCGAACCGCGCCTTCCCCCCGCTGCCCGTCGCCCAGGCCCGCGCCCTAGCCCGTCGCCCTGGCTCGCGCCCTAGCCCGTCGCCCAGGCCCGCGCCCTAGCCCGTCGCCCAGGCCCGCGCCTAGCCCGTCGCCCAGGCCCGCGCCCCTGCCCGTCGCCCTAGCCCGCGCCCTAGCCCGTCGCCCTGGCTCGCGCCCTAGCCCGTCGCCCTGGCTCGCGCCCTAGCCCGTCGCCCAGGCCCGCGCCCTAGCCCGTCGCCCAGGCCCGCGCCCCTGCCCGTCGGCCCGCGCCCTAGCCCGTCGCCCAGGCCCGTGCCCTTGCCCGTTGCCCAGGCCCACGCTCTTAGAATCTTAGACTAGGAAGAAGTGATTGGATTAGGTCAAGGGGGGGGTACAAGAGAGAATGTCGAGAGAATTTCTGTACCCCCTAGTGCTACCCCACTACAGCCTAGATAAAACTAACATGCATATATAGTTTGACACACCCCCATAGGCAAAGTGGGGGAGAACAAGGGGTCACAAGACCAGTCAAGAGAAGCAAAGCACGCTCAGGGTGGATCACAACGTCACCACACACTCTGAGCACAAGTAAAGGGCCACAAGGCCAGTCCGCATGCAGGGATATATATGTGACAAGAACAGTACAGTGATCCCTACCAAGCAAGAACAAGCATGCAGGTATATAGATATATAGATCACAGTACAAGCAAAGCCTACAGCAAGTGTGGAAACGTAGGTACAAGGCCTAACAAAGTACAAAAACGCTGATGATCACCAGACGAGAGTGCCTTGGTGAATATATCAGCAGTGTTGGCCCGAGTGGCCACGTGTGCAAGACGAAGCTGACCACGCTGCTGCAACTCTCGAGCCAGGAAGTACCGCAGAGCGATGTGCTTCGTTCTGTGCTCCAGTCTGTGCTCCTCACACAAGGCAATGGCAGCCTTGTTGTCGACGTACAGAACTGGAGGAGAACGAGGCCTCTCTCCCAAGTCGGTCAGCAGGTAGGTGAGCCAGCGTAACTCCTGAGCAGCCATGGCTGTGGCGTAGATCTCAGCCTCACAACTGGAGCTGAGAACAGAAGACGAGCGAGTAGAACGCCAGGAAACAGAACCAGAGCCAAGACTGAAAGTGTAACCCTGTGACGACCTCTGCGTAGCCTGGTCATCAACCCAAGAAGCGTCTGAGTGCCCAGTGAGGACCACCTCTCGCTGTCCTCCAAGCACGAGCCCCATGCCCGATGTACTGCACAAGTAGCGTAGTACCCTCTTCGCAGCATCCCAGTGCACCTTTCGGTGCCGACCAGGAGCCACGTAGCGAGCCAGAAGGCCAAGAGGGTATGCAAGGTCAGGACGAGTGCAAGTCATCAGGTACATGAGGCAGCCCACTAGCTCTGGGTAAGGACCACTCGGCTCTACGGACTCGTCCGAAGGTGGAGCTGAGAGCGAGTGACCTGTAGCCAGAGGAGTGGACTGTGGTGAGGACCAGGTGAAGCCGAAGCGCTGAAGGACCTGCTGCACCATGTGTGACTGAGTCAGGGTGATGGTGCGGCGTGCTCTGTCCCGGGTGATCTGCAAGCCAAGGTAGCTGCGCAGCTCACCCAGGTCTGTGCACGTGTGTCTCTTCTGCAGCTCGGACTTCACCTGGGCGAGGGCCTCAGTGTCAGCAGTAGCAAAGACCAAGTCGTCGACGTACACAAGGATATAGAACGGCGGCAGCGAAGTGTCTGTGCGCAGAAACAGTGACGGGTCAGCAGTCGAAGGCGCAAACCCAAGAGCCGCAAGTGTAGTCCTCAGTGTGTCGTGCCACTCACGGGGCGCCTGGCGGAGACCGTAGACTGGCCGGCGGAGGCTCCACTGAGTACCAGGAGGGAACGACCCAGTGAAGCCAGGTGGACGGCGCAGCCAGATCTCCTCGTGCAGGCTGCCCTGTAGGAAAGCGGTACTGAAGTCAAGGGAGTGTAGCTCGTAGTCACGCTGAGCGGCAACGTGCAGCAGCACCCGAAGAGTAGTCATCTTCGGGGTGGGGGAGAAGGTCTGGAAGAAGTCAACTCCCTCTCGCTGACTGAAGCCTCGAGCAACGTAACGAGCCTTGAAGACAGGCGGGGAACCCGGCGGCCGCTTCACCCTGAAAATCCACATGCCATCGACGATGTTCGCCCCGGGAGGGGGAACCTCATCGACGTAAGTGCCTGTGGACTTCCAGGATGCCATCTCTGCGTCCATGGCTGCCTGCCACTGAGAGGAGTACTCACCCGCGATCGCCTCAGCGTAAGAGCGCGGTGTGGGGATGTCTATAGCATCCGGGTCTCCCTCAGGGGCAAGCAGCATGGCCACGAGATGAGGCGCAGCGGCTGCAAGACACTCAAGGTCCTCGTGCCTGTCCTCAAGGACGTCCGTGCTAAGAGCACACTCACCCCCGACGGACGGAGGACAGACAGACTCAGGCTCAGCAACAAGGCTAGCAGCGTAGTCTAGACGACAGGCAGCCGCAAAGTCAACAAGCTCAGCCACCAAAGCAGACGCAGCAGCAGACTCAAACGAGGGGTCAGTGACAACAGTGGCGAGCAGACGCGTGACAGTAGGGTGCTCAGCACGAAACCGGTCTGACTCAGGGTCCGGAACGTGAGGCAAGGAAGACGCAGGGGGAGACGGCAGAGAAACAGACTGTGGACCAGAGGAAGGACGACGGACGACAAGGCGTGCGGTGGGGACAGGCGGCGTACGCGGACGCGGAACACGACGAGTGGAACTACTAGGACGAACAGGCGAGACAGGACGCGACGCAGGCTCACGACGCTCAGTAAGACCCCCTGACTGCTCAGTGTAAGGAGAGGGAGCAGGCAGCGGCGAGCCAGGCAGTAACGGAAGACCAGTAGAAGACGGAAGACTAAGAACCTGGCGAAGCACAGAGTCAGGGGGCGGCTGAGACGACGGAGACGGCGGAGCGAAGAACAGGCGCGGCTGTGCAGGACCAGCAGCACCAGTAGCTCCAGCACCTCCAGAAACTCCAGCACCCCCAGCGCCAGCTCCTCCAGGACCAGCTCCACCAGTAGCAGCACCCCCAGAACCGGCACCCCCAGTCCCAGGGTCTCCAGTCGCAGTGTCCCCAGCAGCGGCACCCCCAGATTCGGTACGCCCAGCCCCAGCAGCTCCAGGACCGCCAGCAGAACAGCCCCGGGCTCCAGTAGTGCGACCCTGACGGCGACCGTACCAGTCGTGCAGCTGCTGGGAGGTGAGAGGCACACGTGGACGAAGGCGGCCACTCCAAGGGGACCGCACACCAGCAGGCTCAGCACCCTCAGACCCAGTACCTCCAGGCTCAGCACCCCCAGACTCAGCACCCCCAGAACCCTCACACGTAGGCTCCGCACCTCCAGGCTCCGCACGTCCAGGCTCCGCACCTCCAGGCTCCGCACCTCCAGGCCCCGCACCGCTAGACTCCTCACACGCAGGCACAGTACCCCCAGGCTCCGCACCTCCAGGCTCCTCACGCACTGGCTCAGCACTCCTAGTCGCAGCACCTCCAGCCTCCTCACGCGTAAGCTCCGCACCCCCAGGCTCAGTACCCCCAAGCTCCCCACCCCCAGGCCCAGTACCCCCAACGACAGCACCACCTCCAGCAGGACCGGAGTCACCAGTGACCTCAACAGGTGCAGGCACGGGAGGGTCTACCTGAGAAACACCTGAGGGAGCAGGACCTGGTGCGGGGAGGGGGTATACCTGGGGAGAACCTGGAGCGAGGAAGAGCGGCGAGGGAGTGCGAGGAGAAGTACGGTAGGGAAAGAGACGGTAGAAGGGAACGGACTCGTCAAAGGTGACGTCCTGAGACGCAAAGACACGGCGCGAGGTGGGCTCGTAGAACTGCCAGCCAGGCGCGTCAGGAACAAAGCCAAGGAAAACACAGGGAATGGCACGAGCGGAGAGCTTGTCCGCAGTAGTATCGCGGACAAACGCACGAGCACCCCAGACCCGGAAACGCGACGCATCACCAACCTTCCCCGTCCACAGCAGTGTGGGCGAGGTCTCCGGCAAGGAGACACGGGGCCAGAGGTTGAGCTGATGCGCTGCGTACCGGACAGCAAACGGCCACAGAAAATGGGGAGCCGCCGCATGGATCATGGAGGTACGAGCGACCTCCATGACTAAGCCAATGCGGCGCTCAGCAACCCCATTCTGCTGTGGAGAGGCCGGAAGCGTGAACGACTGGGTGATGCCGTGCTCCGCACAGAAGGCTCGCAGGAGGTCGGAGGAGAACTCACCACCTCTATCAGAGTGCAGACGCAAGACAGGAAAGTCCGACTGGAACCGCTCGCGGAGCTGGAGACGAGCAGCGCGGATCCAGGGGATCAAAACAGCAGGGACGTCCCCCTTGCTGCGCAAGGGGAAGACCATGGTGTAGCGCGTGTAGTCGTCAACTACCAGCAGGAAGTACCGCTCACGGCCCTGTCCCTGGACGCGGGCCGGGCCCCACACGTCCAGGTGGAGAGTCTGCAGTGGAGCCTCTGTGGGAGGAAACGAGGAGGAGTGAGGAGCGGCGCGCTGCCGCCCCTCGACGCAGGGAATGCAGGGCGGCGCAGGCGAGGGAGGGAGGGCAGGGAGAGACCTGGGAAGGCCAGAGACCAGGCAACGAGAGTGCATGCTACGAAGGCGAGGCAGGGAGGGGTGACCAAGGCGGTGGTGCCACAGGAGAGTGTCGTGGGACAGGCGGCGGCACTCACACTGGGTAGCAACCTGAGCAGACGCGTACAGCTGTGGAGACAAAGGAGTGGAGCGTGAAACAGTGGTGAGGGTGTACAGACTAGACCCTGGCTCACGTGTGAACGTGGCCAGGTGGCGGCCGGTCTTGGAGCATGTACAGATCGCCACACGCTGTCCTCCAGGAGTCCAGGTGTCAACCCAGTGATCCTGAAGGACGGCGTTGCTCACCAGGTTCGTAGAGAACGAGGGAACATGGAGACCAGACAGCTCACCAGACGGGACCGCTGGGCACGGAAGCACAGTCGCGGCCCGTGCAAGCACTGGACCCCCAGAGGGGTCAGCCAGTGAGACAGGAACAGGTGCAGGGTGAGGGGTGACAGTGGTGCTGTCACGAAAGAAACAGCGCGAAGCACCAGAGTCAAGTGTGAACGTGTGCAAAGCCTGAGCGGACGCAGTACCAGGGAGCACAGACTCACTAGCACCTAGGGCTGCAGTCTCTATACCTGGGTCAGGCGGCACACACAAGTAATAGTCACCCTCAGCACTAACAGTCAATGCATACATAGCAGCAAGAATAGCATCATAGTCTAGATCAAAGATAGGAACACCACGCCTAAGCAGATCTGCCCAGTTGGGGAACTCAGTAGCATCAGGATACTTTGCGCGCCAGGCGTCACTAAGCCTAGCGAAGCAGCGGAACTCGGTGTGAAAACCGTCGCAGGTGCGACCCTGGCGGGGACCTGTGCGAATGACATAGGGGCAGCGGTCAGAGCCCCTAGACGCCCCACGCCCAGCATACCAGTCATGGAGCTGCTGGGAGGTGGGAGGCGGACGCTGCTGCTGCTGCTGCTGCTGCTGCGGCTGCTGCTGCTGCTGGCCGCCACCAGCGCCACCCTTTTGGCCATATCCACCCCCACCCCCACCTCCACCACCAGTGCCGCTGCCTCCTCCCCCACCACCTCCGCTGCCGCCTCCACCGCCCCCGGTCCTGCCGCCACCCCACCCACCGCCTCCACCCCCACGGCCACCCCCACCACCTCCGCCACCCCCGCCACCTCCACCACCGCCCCCACCGCCGCCACCTCCGCCACCCCTGCCCCCTTTGCCCCCCTTGCCTCCGCCGCGCTTCCCACCAAGAGTAGAAGCGGCGTGGACCTTCTCAGCGCCGAGAAGGTCAACAGCAGCAGCAGCAGAAGCATAGGAGGGGGTAAGAGGGGAGGGGGAGCATCCCTCAAAGAGGGGAGTGCGGGGAGTGCCACGAGCAGCATTCACAGCAAGAATGTTCTTCTCAGCTGCAACTAGCTGCTGCTCGAAGTCATCTAGGGTGATGGTGGGAGGATCTTTAGCGAGGAAATAGTCCCTAACGGAACGGAGCGTGTCGGGAAGGCGGGTGACTAGGATGTAGAGGGTAAAGTACAGGGGGGGTTTGTTCTCGGCGAGGAACTCGTCAGAGAGAGCGGCACGAAAGCGAGCGTCACTAGTGCGGAGGTGAGAGATGAGGTCTGCAGCAGTGGAAAACGAGGCGAGGTCGGGGAAAAGGTAGGGTAGGATGAGGCTACCAACGGCGGCAGTGGCTGGGGCGGAATAGCGGGCAACTACAGCGTCAAACAGTTCCTTAGCAGTCTTAAGCTGGTTGAAGTGTGCGCGCTCGGAGATAGGCAGGTGGTTGCGAATAGCTAGGCGGGCAAGGGCATCACGGGTCTGCCATTCAGCGCGGTCTGAGGCGGGAGCAGTAGCAGCGGGAGCAGGGGCAGTGCCATTGACATAGTCTAGCAGGGAGGCTCCGTCCTTGGTATTGGTCAAAAGGTAAAGCTGCAGGTCACTGAGCCAGGTGTCAAACTGAACAGGACTACCGTCAGGCTCAAACTCGAGAACAGAAATGGTTGCCATGGTCACAGGGCGGGTAAATGCAGCAGGCACAGGCTCAGGCTCAGGCTCAGGTGCAGGCAGCAGGCAAGCTCAGGCAGCAGGCAGCAGGCAAGCTCAGGCAGCAGGCAAAAGTCTTGAGGGTAAGGCAGTTCTTAAGGCAGGCAGGCGCTCAAGGCAGGGCACAGGCAGGGCAGGGCACGCGCGGCTGCGAGCTGCGCACGGGATAGAACAGCGCGGCGCGGGTTGCTCGGGCAGTGCGCGAGCCACGCGCGGGCTCAGCAGGCTGCGCGTGGGCTGCGCGCGGCTCGGCGCGGGCTGCGCGGGCTCGGCGCGGGCTGCGCGGGCGGTGCGCGGGGCAGCTGCAGGCCGCGTGCGGGCTGCGCAGGCTCAGGGCGGGCTGCGCGGGCTCAGGGCGGGCTGCGCGGGCGTCTAGGAGAGCGGGACGCGGGTGGCAGCAGTAGCGCGCGCTAAAAAAAAAAAAAGGGCTATGCGCGGGCTCAGCCGAGGCGCGCGCGGGTAGCAGGCAAGGATAAGAAGGAGTAGGTGGGGTAACACTGTAACCGGTGGGCCCAAATCTTAGCTCTAGATACCATCTTAGAATCTTAGACTAGGAAGAAGTGATTGGATTAGGTCAAGGGGGGGGTACAAGAGAGAATGTCGAGAGAATTTCTGTACCCCCTAGTGCTACCCCACTACAGCCTAGATAAAACTAACATGCATATATAGTTTGACACACGCCCCAGGTCGCGCCCTAGACCGTCGCCCTAGCCCGCGCCCCAGACCGCGCCCTAGCGCGTCGCCCTAGCCCGTCGCCCTGGCCCGTGCCCCACTTCCGTTTTCCACCGCTGCGTCCGCTCCCGTTGCCCGCCGCTTCGTCCGTTCGTTTTCGCTATGGCGACTCAGCGTGTTCTTCGTTTCGACGCTGACGGTAGACCTCTTGACTTTTCCGTCTGGCTTCTTCGCGCTCGCCGTCTGTTAGAGAGTCAGGTCCAGGCAGGCGAGACCCTCTGGGCGCACGCTGCTGGTGCCCTCCCTGCGCCCCCCGACCCTACGCCTTTAGGACCTGCCCCTGACGACGCCGCTAGAGCTCACTTTACCACCCAGCGAGCTGACCAGACGGCTTGGACGTCGCGTGACGCTGCGGCCTGCATCGCGCTCAGCAGCCTCCTCCCTGAGTCTGAGGAGGTTCACTTCACTCAGGTTCGCACCGCTGCTGAGTACCTCACTGCGATTAAGGCCCGCTACTCTACTCCCGCTACTGTCTCTCTTGGCCGCCTTTTCCTCCCGTTCCTGTTCCCTGACCTTGCGTCTTTTGAGCGCTCTGCTGACTTGATCGCTCACCTCCGCTCGCTCGACGCTAGTTACCGCGCTGCTTGCACTGAGGCACAGCTTGCACTGCTTCCTCCCCCTATGGCGATTACTATCTATTTCATCGCCACTAGCCTCCCTGACCGCCTTGCCTCCGTTCGCGACGCGCTTCTGCTGAAGCACCCTAGTGAGCTCACCGTCGAGGTCCTTGAGTCTGCGCTCAAGGACGTCGAGAGCAACCTTCGCTCGGTAGCCGCTGCCTCTGGTGCTGTGCCCCCCCCACTCTTCCACGGGTGCACAGTCCCGCAGTTACCCACCTTTACTGCCTCTCTTGCCACTGCCGCTACTGACGCGACTGCAGCTGCTGTTACGACTGCGTCGCGGTCCCGCGGTAGGGGTGGCAAGAAAGGCGGTTCTAGTGGTGGTAGTGGTGGTGGAGGCGGAGGTAGTGGAGGTGACGTTGCGCCTGGCGGCGGTGGGCGTGCAGGGCCTGGAGAGGCGTCTCGTGCAGCGACTGGTGACTCCACTGCGCCTGCTGGTGGTGGCGACGCCCGAGTTCGTCAGTCGCCTCCTGTACTTCCGGCCACGGGAGGTGGAGCAGCGGCGTGGTACCAGGCTCAGCGTCAGCAGCAGCTTCAGCAGCAGCGGCAGCCCCTCTCCTCCCAGCAGCCTCAGCAGCAGCAGCGGCCGCAGCTGGCTCCGGGGTCGGGGCTGCGTCAGACCCAGAGCGGTGCTGCTTACCCTCCCTGCACCTATCAGGTTCTGACAGGTGCTCGCCGGGGCCACCCTTGTGGCCGCTTTCACCCCCTTGGTCAATGTTTTGCTCAGCTCACTGACACGGTTCGTTTGGTCTACGGGGTTGGTGCTCCTGCCCCTGACTGGCTTCCTCTTGTTCAGCGTTACGGCTCCGCTCTGTGGGGCATGTCTGCTGAGCAGTTAGTTGATCTGATTGGTACTCCCCATGCTATGTATGCTGTTGTTGACTCTAGTGTTTCTGACTCTGTTTACTCTGGTGTTGTTAGCTTAGGTGCTAGCCTTGCTCCGTTGCCTGTTGCTAGTGTAGGTTCTTGTGTAGACTCTAGTCCAGCGGCTACCTCGGAGGACGGTTCGCTGTCGTTCACGCTGGACTCTGGAGCCTCACACTGCTTCTTTCGTGACAGCACGACACTTACACCACTTCCTGCGCCTGTTTCTGTGGCGCTGGCTGATCCCACTTCGGGACCAGTCACCGCGCGTCACACTACCACTTTGCCGTGTCCTGCTGCTCCTTCTGGGTCTCTCACTGGGTTTCACGTCCCCTCGTTCTCCCGGAACTTGGTGGGCGTGCGACCCCTCGTGAGTCAGCACGTGGGTGTGTGGTTTGAGCCTTCTGGAGAGACTGCGGTGTGTGTTGACGGGGACTCTTACCAGCCTCTGGCCACCTTTGCTGCTGAGCCGGGCTCAGGTCTCTACACTCTTCACACTGGCCCGAGTGCGCAGCAGCAGCCGCAGCAGCAGCCGCAGCAGCAGCCGCAGCGGCAGCCGCCCCTATTGCCACCGGTCCCTGTTTCGCCCCCCGTTCGAGTCCCCGCGTCTCACCAGGTTGCTCCGTCCCCCCAGGTAGCTGTGTCTTGTCAGGTTCCTACGTCTGGTCCAGTCACTCCGTCGTGCTCCTGCCGGTCGCTTGCCCACCCCACCGTTCTGTGGCACCACCGAATGGGGCACCCTTCTCCTCCTTCCTCGTCTGCGCGCTATGTCTCGTCAGCGTCTTGTCTTAGGTCTCCCGCGTGTCTTGCCGTCGCTGCCGCCGTCCCTTGCACCACCGTGCGGTCCTTGCGTCGAGGGTAGGCTGCGCGCCACCCCTCACTCCTCCTCCCTTCGTCCGGCCACCGAGCCTTTTGAGACGCTTCACTTGGACGTCTGGGGCCCCTCTCCTCGCCCTGGCCCTGAGCGTGAGCGTTTCTTTTTGGTGGTCGTTGACGACTACTCCCGCTACACCACAGTGTTCCCCCTGGCGAAGAAGTCTGAGGTGACTTCTACGCTGATCAGGTGGTTGCTTACCACGCAGGACACTCGTGGTCGTCGTGTCAGCTGTCTCCACTCCGACCGCGGGGGTGAGTTTCGCTCCGGCATTCTCGCTGGATTCTGTCGCGAGCAGGGCATTCGTCAGTCCTGGACGCTTCCAGAGTCCCCACAGCAGAATGGGGTTGCTGAGCGCCGCATAGGCTTGGTCATGGAGATCGCCCGCACCTCCCTGACTCACGCCCGTGCCCCCCATTTTCTGTGGCCCTACGCGGTCAGGTACGCCGCGCACCAGCTGAACCTCTGGCCACGCGTCTCTCGGCCAGAGGCTTCACCGACCAGTCTTTGGACCGGGTCCCCTGGTGTTGCGTCGAGGTTTCGTGTCTGGGGGTGCTTGGCTCTTGTCCGCGACACCTCCGCGGACAAGCTCTCGCCTCGCGCCGTTCCTTGTGTCTTCCTTGGTTTCCCTGAGGACTCCTCTGACTTCACCTTTTACCACCCTCCCTCTCACCGGTTCTTTGACTCCCGTGACGTCCGTTTCGAGGAGTCCACCCCCTACTACGTCAGGTACCCCAGTCGAGGTCTCCCGGTACCTCCCCCCCCTCTCCGCCACTCCCCCGCCTGCTCCCCCGGTACAGCCTCCCCCCCTGGTCCAGCCCCGTCCGGTGTGTCCCAGGCTACCCCTCCCCCTTCGGTAGCCCCTCCGGTACAGCCTCCCTCCCCACAGTCTTCCTCGCCGCGTCCTGCAGGTGCTCGCTCTAGAGAGGTTGGTACTGAGACTGTCCCTGTACCGGTTTCTGGTTCTGGGGGTGCTGGAGTTGGAGCTGAGCCGCGGGTTGCAGAGGACTCTTGTCTTCCGGGAGCTGGTGCTGGTCGTGCGGAGTCTGGGGGTGCTGCGTCTGGGGGTGAGGGTGACCCCCCTTCGGTTTCTGGTGAGCCTGGGTCTGGAGCTGGTGTTGGTGCTGCCTCTGGGGGTGGTGTGCCTGGTGCTTCGGAGGTGGACTCTGGGGCTGCCGCTGCCCCGGACACTACTCCTTCCCCCCACCCCTACCCGACCAGGTTCCAGGCTCGTGTTCGCCGTGCTCGTGAGGAGCAGCTGGAGTTGGAGAGAGAGGAGCGAGAGTTGCAGCGGCTCGAGGAGCAGGAGCGACAGCAGCAGGAGCAGCAGCAGGAGCAGCAGCCGCTGGAGCAGCAGCAGCCGCAGCAGCCCCAGCAGCAGCAGCAGCAGCAGCAGCAGCAGCCGTCTCCTCCTCCTGTCTCGGGTCTTCGGACCCTTGGTCTCCCCTCTCCCTCTCCTTCCTCCTCCCCCTCTCCTCCCGTCTCTGGTCCTCCGCTTCCTCCTCCTGACCCCTCTCCCGCTGTTTTCCCTCGTTCTCAGTCTTCGTTGTCCCCTCCTTCTTCTCAGACTTGGGCCTCTCGTCGCTCCCCTCGTGCTCGTCCCTCGTCTCCTGTTCCCTTCACTGACCTTCGTACTGCCTTACTTTGTTCTCGTCCACCTCGTCCGTCTCCGTCTGTGCTTCCGTCTCCTCCTGAGTCTGCCCTCACTGCGTCGCTTCCTACTCCTGTCACTGACTACTACCGCACGTACCGTCCTGTTCTCTCTCGTGTTCTCGCCTCTCTTGTTACTCACCCTCGTGCCTCTCTGTCCTCTGTGTCCGCTCTTACTGCCGCAGTCACTGACTTTGCCTCTACCCGCCGCCTTGACTTCGCCACCGGTCTTGTGGCTGCTCCTCCTTCCAGTCCTCTGGCCGTCGGGGGTGTGTCTGCCCTTGGCTGTGACGCCCTAGAGGACAGGCAGTTTGAGCTAGAGTTCCTGGCAGCCGCTTCCCCTCATCTCTGTGCCATGCTCCTCGCCCCTGAGGGTGACCCCGACGCCCTTGACATTCCGACTCCTCGCACTTACGCTGAGGCAGTGTCAGGGCCTTGGGCCTCTCAGTGGAGAGCTGCCATGGACGCAGAGATGGCCTCCTACAGATCCACAGGCACCTACGTCGATGAGGTTCCCCCCCCTGGGGCGAACGTAGTCGACGGCATGTGGATCTACAGGGTGAAGCGGCCACCGGGATCTCCCCCGGTCTTCAAGGCGCGCTACGTGGCTAGAGGTTTCAGTCAGCGCGAGGGAGTTGACTTCTTTCAGACCTTCGCGCCCACCCCGAAGATGACTACTCTTCGGGTGTTACTGCACGTAGCAGCACAGAGAGACTACGAGTTACACTCTCTCGACTTCTCCACTGCTTTCCTTCAGGGCAGCCTACACGAGGAGGTCTGGCTGCGTCGTCCCTCTGCCTTCACTGGCACCTTCCCTCCTGGGACCCAGTGGAGGCTGAGGCGACCTGTCTACGGTCTTCGCCAGGCCCCTCGTGAGTGGCACGACACTCTGCGTTCTACCCTCTCTGACCTTGGGTTCCAGCCTTCTTCTGCTGACCCGTCGCTGTTCGTTCGTCGTGGCTCCACACCTTTCTTTGTTCTGGTCTACGTTGACGACCTCGTTTTCGCCACTGCTGACAGGGTTGCTTTGGCACACGTGAAGTCCGAACTGCAGAAGAGACACACCTGCACTGACCTAGGTGAGCTGCGCCACTACCTTGGCCTGCAGATCACCAGGGACAGAGCTGCTCGCACCATTACACTTTCACAGTCACACATGGTGCAGCAGGTCCTTCAGCGGTTCGGGCTTCAGCACTCCACAGTACAGCGCACACCTCTTGCTGTTGACCACAGACTCACTGGACCCTTTCCTGACGAGCCGTTTGAGCCTAGTGGTCCCTACGCAGAGCTTGTGGGTTGCCTCATGTACCTGATGACTTGTACTCGCCCGGACCTCGCCTTCCCTCTCAGTGTCCTGGCGCGCTTTGTTGCGCCAGGGAGACACCGCCCTGTTCACTGGACAGCAGCTGTGAGGGTGGCGAAGTACCTAGCGACGACATCAGGCGTGGGGCTAGTTCTTGGAGGACAGCAGTCTGTTGTACTTACTGGTCACTGTGACTCTTCTTACGCTGACGACACTGAGACTCACAGGTCTACTCAGGGGTACTGTTTCAGCCTGGGTTCTGGAGCTGTTTCCTGGCGGTCCACGCGCTCCTCTTCGGTCTCGACCTCTACAGCTGAGGCTGAGATCTACGCTGGAGCCATGGCTGCACAGGAGCTGCGTTGGTTGACCTTCTTGCTCGCCGACCTTGGTGAGCGGCCGAGCTCTGCACCGACCTTGTTCACTGACAACAAGGCGTCGATTCTCCTTTGTCGAGAGCCGCGACTGGAGAGCAGAGTGAAGCACATTCACGTCAGGTACTTTCTTCTGCGAGGGCTGCAGAGACGTGGACAGGCTCGCTTCGAGTTTGTGGAGTCCGAGGCCAACACTGCAGACATCTTCACCAAGGCGCTTGCGCCTTGTGACCACCAGAGGTGCTGTGTGCAGTTAGGCCTTGTTGACACTGGTTCTCGTCTTGCTTAGACTTGAGTGCACTGTTTACTTTGCTTGTACGCTTTCTATATATCTTTGTTATATCTTGGACTGGCCTTGTGGCCACTGGTGCTTGTGCTCAGAGTGTGTGGTGACGTTGTGATCCACCCTGAGCTTTGTTTCTTGGACTGGTCTTGTGACCGTACTCTTTTGATTCTGCTAGACACCCCTCACCTAGGCTATGGGGGTGTGTCAAATGTGGTAGCCTATAGTGAGGTTTGTCTTAGGGAGTACAAAGTTAGGGTTTGCTACTTGTACCCCAACCAACATCAATGCATCATCAATTCCTTAGTTTGACAGCTATTAGAGTGCGAGCCTCACTTACGCATTCGAGAGCCGATTTGTGTGTGTTGTAATGCACGCTCACGTAAGTCTGTTCTAATGCACGCTCAAAGAAATCTTGCATTAACATGTTCCACTAGTTCGGTAGTTACACTCACTTGTGATTGGCATAATCGGACAGTTAAGGTAAAGATTACAGGGAAAACCCCCTTCGATATTACTCGCCAGCACTGGGGTTTAACCCGGAACCTACATACCATCTGAGCTGGGAAGTTGTAGCTTAGAGGGTTCAATCTCCTATCGCTTAGCTTACGCAAAGCATTTTGCAAGACAGTGTACTTGGGCGAGGGCGTGTGTCACCTGCCAACTAACTGCGTTTGGTTGCATATCGTTCCCACTGGAGGGCTACGCTTCTCATATGCTTCTTCTGCAGCACATTATATGCTTACTCTCCAACCAAACAAGGTTCCTAGCTCCACGCATTGAGGCACTGCAGTGTAGGATAATATACATCCCTCTCTGGCAAGCGAGGGGTGGGTTGTTCCTGGTTCCGGCCTTGCCTTCAGGCGTCGCAAGCGGGTGGTTTGGCTGCTGCTAGTGAGTTGTACTTTGGTAGCCCCCGATTCCGCGCTATTGTTTGCTGCCACACCCTGCAGATTGGTCAGGTGGGGGGTGGGGGGTGGGGTTGAGGGGGGGAGAGGGGAGAGGAAGGGAGCAGAGCTCTTGGTAAGCAGGAGCTGCTGCAAGTAAACTGTGCTTTGGTAGCCCCCAATTCCGCGCCATTGTTTGCTGCCACACCCTACACGTCGATTAGGAGGGGGAGATAAGGTAAAGGGGGGGGGGAGAGAGGACACCAGGTTCAGCAGATCTATCTGCACACAAAGAGCCTGCTGCAGTGCGTCCAGCTGCCGCTCCAACTGCCAGGCAACCCTCTCACTCACCTGTCAGAATATGGTGGTTGTCTAACTTGCAGTGGGGTACTCCATAGCGAGTAGTGCCCTTCTAGGGTTTGCTATATGTATCCCTATGCTTGTTAGTGAAAACCCATCTTTGCCTGTTTCTAGCTTTTGCCTAGATTTCTGACATGGTATCAGAGCAGGTCGACCCTCCTGGGTCGATCCTGTGGGTGGTCCCACCCGTTAGCTTCCGCTGCTACTCTGTGGGTCGCGCGCCCCGTGGTGCGCGACGGATTTTTTCTTCCCGCCGTGCGCCCCACGGCGCGCGGCGGTTTTCCCCCGTCGAACCGCCCCCCGTTGCCCGTCGAAGAGCCCTGGGCCCCGCGCGGGCCGCGCGCGGCCCGTACGACCTGCGCCAGGCCCGCGCGCAGCCCGTGCGCTCTGCGCCAGGCCCGCGCGCGGCCCGTCCAGCCCGCGCGCGGATGCGCCAGGCCCGCGCGCGGCCCGGGCAGCCTGCCCCGGAGCCGCGCGCCGTTCCCCGAGCTGCTGCCCGCTGTGTCCCCCGCTGCTGCCCGCGCTTCTGCCTGTATTAGGGTTTGGGGTGGCGAGTGTGGGGGTGGCGAGTATGGGGGTGACGAGTGGGTGAGTGCGCCATCCGTCCCCTGCTCCTCCTCCTCCTCCATCTCCCACTGCTGCAGCTGCCGCTCAGGGGGGTGGATGTGTTGGAGCCGTCAAAAGGGGGGTGGCGAGTGAGCGGTGCTAGAGGTTCAGCAGGAGGTGTGTGAAATGGGTGTGGGACAGCTGGGGAAGTTGTGTGGATGCAGCCGTCTTGTCGTCCGCAGCGCCTGTAGTCCAGAGAGCCAGCTGCGTCTGTGGCCTGAGTAGTCCGGGGCTCTGCGCCTGGTAGCCACAGTGTGAGCACTCCTGGTAGTCCAGAGAGCCAGCTGCGTCTGTGGCCTGAGTAGTCCGGGTATAGCCTGGTAGCTACAGTGTGAGCACTCCTGGGAGCACAGAGAGCCAGCTGCGCCTGTCGCCTGAGTAGTCCGGGTTTAGCCTGGTAGCGACAGTGCTGCGCACTCCTGTTGCCCGTGTGTCTGCAGCTTCAGCCGTCGCCTCCCATCTTCTTGCTCCCACAGTTTCTCCTCCTCCTCACTTGCCCTCTGTGATAGCCTCTAGCTTTGCTTGTATTTGTGAACCTACTGCTCTGCCTGCTTGTTGTATTGATTGTACCCCACTTTGACTATGGGGGTGTGTCACAATGTGGTGGTTGTCTAGCCTGCAGTGGGGTACTCCATAGCGAGTACAACCCTTCTAGGGTTTGCTATATGTATCCCTATGCTTGTTAGTGAAAACCCCTGTTTGCCTGTTTCTAGCCTTTGCCTAGATTTCTGACATCACCCGCACGCCCTGTCACCCCAACACGCACCTCCAGTCCTCCACTGTATCCTTGGGGCGGGGTCTAGCTTCAGCAGCTCTACCTGCACTCCTAGGGACTGCTGCAACGCGTCCAGATCCCGCTCCAACTGCCAGGCAACCGACGCACTCATGCAGTCTCACCCACCCACCCATGCCTTACTTCACCCCCCCCAGCTCACCTCCAGTCCTCCACCATATCCTTGGGGTCCAGATTCAGCAGCTCTATCTGCACGCCCAGCGACTGCTGCAGTGCGTCCAGCTGCTGCTCCAACTGCCGTGTGGGCAGGCGGATGGGCATGGCGATGACCCCCTCCATTAGGAACAGCATGGTGCCTCCGAATGGCGCCTGCAAGGGGGAATGGGACATGGGAAGGGGAGAGACAGGGGTTTCACACAGCGAGAGGCAGGCGGATGGGCATGGCGATGACTCCATCCATTAGGAACAGTATGGTGCCTCAGAATGGCGCCTGCGTGGGACGGAGGGGGAGCGCATGGTATTGAGGCACGGTTGGCTGGGCAGGCGGATGGGCATGGCAATTACTCCCTCCATCAGGAACAGAATGGTGCCTCCGAATGGCGCCACAGGGGAATGGAAAGAGGAGAGACAGGGGGGATGGCAGGAGAAATGGCAGAAAGCATGGCAGGACGAAAGGCAGAGTGCACGGCAGGGATTGCACAGGTGAGAAGCAGTGCAGAAAGATACTGAATCACATTGTCCACGAGCCTTGGATTGCACATGTCGCTTTTGAGAATTCTCAAAAGCAACTGAATCACAGTGTCCACCAACCTTGGATTGTACATGTCGCTTTTGAGAATTCTCAAAAGCAACTGAATCACAGTGTCCACCAACCTTGGATTGTACATGTCGCTTTTGAGAATTCTCAAAAGCAACTGAATCACAGTGTCCACCAACCTTGGATTGTACATGTCGCTTTTGAGAATTCTAAAAAACAACTGGATCACATTGTCCACGAGCCTTGGATTGTACATGTCCATTCTGCTGCAGCCACACACCCATACCTCCTCTGTGACTAACCACCCACTCCAGCATTCCCTCACCTCCTCTGTAAATGTCTCCAGGTTCTCAATGTTGATGTTTTTGGACGACATGTACTCAGTCACGTTGATGAGCCTATTTTTGAGTCAGCTCAAAAAAAAGGAAGACAGGTACTCAGTCACGTTGTACACCAACCCGGGGTTGTCGGCACCTCGCAGCATCAGCCGACGGAACTTGCGGTTTCGGTGCCTTCTCCTCACTGCGCTCGTCCACTGTCCACCGCGTGCTCACCTCGGCATAGGTAGGTTTGAGTGGGTGAGGGTAGGTTTGAGTGGGTGATGGTACACACATGGTCAAACACCTCTCATATATTTTCCTCACTGCGCTCGTCCACCGCCCAACGCATGCTTCGTTGAAAGCGGGTGTGTGTGGGTATGGGCGGCGTTCAACTGGTGTGGGTATGTGTGTGGGTGTGGGTGTGGGTGTGGGTGTGGGTGTGGGTGTGGGTGTGGGTGTGGGTGTGGTTAAGGTTGATTGAATGTGGTCAAACCACCCAAGGACTGGTGGTTCAAACCCCTCTCCCCCTTCCCCTCACTGCACTCGTCTACCATTCGTTGTGTGCTCACCTGCACACGCTGGGTAGGGTGTAGTATGCGGTGGGACTTGGGCTGGGAGTTGGGTTGAGAGCTGGGATGCAGGTTGGGTAGTGGATTAGAGTGTGGCTTTGGGTCAGAGTTCGGTTGGGCTGGATGATAGTAGGTTTGGTTCGTTGCACTTTTCACCAGCACCCCTCCCTCTCACCTGTAACCCCCCACTCGCACCCGCCCCCCTCCCTCTCACCGTCACCCTTCTTTCTCCCTCTCATCTGGACCCCTACCTCGCCCTCTCACCCGCACCCTCCTCCCTGCCCGCACCTGCACTCCTCCCGCTCCCTCTCTCCTAACTCCTCCCCACCCCTCTCCACCTCTCCCTCTCACCTGCAGACCTTGAACTTCCAGCAGCTTTACGCGAAGGTCCTCCGCTATCCGAGGAGACCTGAGGATGAATGGGATGGAGGCCAGGCAGACGACGGACCAGCTTGAGAGCACGAAAGAGAAAGAGGGCGAGCATGTGGTGTCAGAAGTCTAGGCAGGAATGAATGAACTAGAGGCATGATGGGTACAAGTAGGAAACCCTAATCTGGGTTGTACCCCATATGGGCTACCCCACTACAGCCTACACAATAAGCAGCATATATGTTTGACACATCCCCATAGGCAAAGTGGGGGAGAACAAGAGGTCACAGGACCAGTCAAGAAAGGCAAAGCAAGCTCAGGGTGGATCACAAAGTCACCACGCATTCTGAGCTTAAGCAAAGGGCCACACGGCCAGTTCACATGCAGAGGTATATATGCAACAACACAGTACAGTGATCACTACCTAGCAAGAGCAAGCATGCAGGTATATATACATAGATCATAGTGCAAGCAAAGCCTACAGCAAGTGAGGAAACGTAGGCACGAGGCCCAACAAAGTACAAAAGCGCTGATGATCACCAGGCGGAAGTGCCTTGGTGAATATATCAGCAGTGTTGGCCCTGGTGGCCACGTGAGCAAGACGAAGCTGACCACGCTGCTGCAACTCTCGAGCCAGAAAGTAACGCAGAGCGATGTGCTTCGTTCTGTGCTCCAGTCTGTGCTCCTCACACAAGGCAATGGCGGCCTTGTTGTTGACGTACAGAACTGGAGGAGAACGAGGCCTCTCTCCCAAGTCGGTCAGCAGGTAGGTGAGCCAGCGCAACTCCTGAGCAGCCATGGCTGTGGCGTAGATCTCAGCCTCACAACTGGAGCTGAGAACAGAAGACGAGCGAGTAGAACGCCAAGAAACAGAGCCAGAGCCAAGGCTGAAGGTGTAACCCTGAGACGACCGCTGCGTAGCTTGGTCGTCAACCCAAGAAGCGTCTGAGTGCCCAGTGAGGACAACGTCGCTCCGTCCTCCAAGCACGAGCCCCATGCCCGATGTACTGCACAAGTAGCGCAGTACCCTCTTTGCAACATCCATGTGCACCTTTCGGTGCCGACCAGGAGCCACGTAGCGAGCCAAAAGGCCAAGAGGGTACGCAAGGTCAGGTCGAGTGCAGGTCATCAGGTACATGAGGCAGCCCACTAGCTCTGGGTAAGGACCACTCGACTCTACGGACTCGTCCGAAGGTGGAGCTGAGAGTGAGTGACCTGTAGCAAGAGGAGTGGACTGTGCGGAGGACCAGGTGAAGCCGAAGCGCTGAAGGACCTGCTGCACCATGTGTGACTGAGTCAGTGTGATGGTGCGGCGTGCTCTGTCCCGGGTGATCTGCAAGCCAAGGTAACTGCGCAGCTCACCCAGGTCAGTGCACGTGTGTCTCTTCTGCAGCTCCGACTTCACCAGAGCGAGAGCCTCAGTGTCAGCAGTAGCAAAGACCAAGTCGTCGACGTACACGAGGATGTAGAACGGCGGCAGTGAAGTGTCGGTGCGCAGAAACAGCGACGGGTCAGCAGTCGAAGGAGCGAACCCAAGAGCCGCAAGTGTAGTCCTCAGTGTGTCGTGCCACTCACGAGGTGCCTGGCGGAGACCGTAGACTGGCCGCCGGAGGCTCCACTGGGTACCAGGAGGGAACGACCCAATGAAGCCAGGTGGGCGGCACAGCCAGATCTCCTCGTGCAGGCTGCCCTGTAGGAAGGCTGTGCTGAAGTCAAGAGAGTGAAGCTCGTAGTTACGCTGAGCGGCAACGTGCAGCAGCACCCAAAGAGTGGTCATCTTCGGGGTAGGGGAGAAGGTTTGGAAGAAGTCAACTCCCTCACGCTGACTGAAGCCTCTAGCAACGTAACGAGCCTTGAAGACACTGAGGCTGGAGACCCTAGGACTGGAGGTGTCGGTTCTGGGGGTGCTGCTGCTGGAGACACTGAGGCTGGCGACCCTAGGACCCTAAGAAACCCTAATCTGGGTTGTACCCCATATGGGCTACCCCACTACAGCCTACACAATAAGTAGCATATATGTTTGACACGTGGGGCGACGACACATTTTTTTTGGGGGGGCGAAATGAGGCGCTCGAATGGGGGGGTTGGGTCGCAAGACGCACACAAGGTATTCAACCCAGTTAAAGGCATTCAAACCCGCCAACACACGTAGCGCACTGACATGGCGTCGACGCGGATGAGCATGATGATGGAGAAGTCGCCCGCCATGCGGCTCTCCTCCACGTTCCCGCCGCACTCGAGGATCCACTTCGCCAGCGTCGACACGATTCCAAGCCTGTCCGGCCCGACGCCGTCACCACCAAGTGCTGCTCGGGGGGCGCACCTGAGGGGGGAATTGAAGAAGAGTGCGGGAAGGGGGGGGGGGGGGGTGGGGGGGGGGGGGGGGGGGCGGCGGGGGGAAGCAATGGGCGGCAATGGGCAGCACAGGCACGGGCAGCAACGGGCGGCAACGGGCAGCACAGGCACGGGCAGCAACGGGCGGCAACGGGCAGCACAGGCACGGGCAGCATCGGGCGGCAACGGGCAGCACAGGCACGGGCAGCAACGGGCGGCAACGGGCAGCACAGGCACGGGCAGCAACGGGCGGCAACGGGCAGCACAGAGGCGGCTGCACCGCGTCCAGGAGCGGCGTCGCATGCAGCTGCAGGGTCGGCGCCGCGGGGTCCAGGGGCGGCTGCTCCAGGGGCCAGGGGCGGCTGCAGAGGTCCAGGGGCGGCTGCACCAGGGGCGGCTGCTCCAGGGGCGGCTGCTCCAGGGGCCAGGGGCGGCTGCTCTGGGTCCAGGGGCGGCTGCTCCAGGGGCGGCGTCGTTGGTGCAGGGCAGGCCCGCGCACGGCTGCAAAGCAGGCGCGGGTGCAGGTGAGGCAGAGGCGGCGGCCAGGGGGGGGGGGGGGGGGGGGGGGGGGGGGGGGGGGGGGGGGCGCGACGAGCAGGGACGGCACCCAGGGGGCGCCGCGACGAGCAGGGGCAACGCCCCAGGGGCGCCGCGACGAGCAGGGGCGGCGTTCAGGGGGCGCCGCGACGAGCAGGGGCGACGCCGCGCGGGTCCCGCAGGGGCGTCGCGACGAGCAGGGCGACGCCGCGCGGGTCCCGCAGGGGCGTCGCGACGAGCAGGAGCGGCGACGCACGGGTCCCGCAGGGGCTTCGCGACGAGCAGGAGCGGCAACTCGCAGGGCGCCGCGACGGGCAGGGTACGGGCGGGGAACAGGCCCGCGCGGGACGTGGGGCAGGTGGCGTGAGGGCAGGCCGCGCTCGGGGCAGGACGACGCCGCGCGCCTCGGGGCGCACGGCGGGCAGAAAACCACCGCGCGCCCAAGGCGCACGGCGAGGAAAATACGCCGCGCGCCCGAGGCGCGCGACAGGACGATAGGCAGCGGAAGCAGACTGGTGGGCCCGTTAAGGAAGGCAGCAGGAAGGTGCGTGCTCTGAATACCATGTTAAATAGAAGGAGTAGGGCCTAGGCTTAGTAGCCTAGGCCAACGGGAGTCGAGAAAATTGTTGCAAGGAGAAGGGGTTGAACTAGCAAGCAGGTGGATACACATAGGAAACCCTAAGGGGACGTACTCACTATAGAGTACCCCACTGCAGGCTAGACAAACTACACATTCTGACACACCAAGTGCCGATCGGGGGACGCCTTAAATATAACACCTTGCTACCCACTCTTTCAAAACGAGGGTGTTACTTGGCGCAGTGAAATGCCCTTAACACAGCACATAAGCGTTACAGGGCACGCCTGGAGAAGGGAGGAGGGACGAAGGAGCGGGGGTGGGGGAGACGCGAGAGAAGGGGGGGTCGCAGGGGAAGGGAGGAAAGGGAGTGCGGATGAGGGGAAATATCACTAGACCCATAGCCTCCAATCTGCAGTCTTTGTGAGAAGTTGGCACTTAATGGAAGGCGGCCTTCTCGTCTACGTCATTCCCTTCACAAGCCGTCCCGCTTCGTCCTTCGGTTACTGCGACGGTAAACTTTCGTTGTAACACCGGCCATCCCTGTTTGTTCATTCCCGTAACTGAATTCAGTCAACGAGGATATCCATTACGTGTCGCCACTCACCAGTGCCCTTGGATCGACTCGCTATGTCTTGCCAGAATGGGTCGCTATTAGAGCATGATATTTCATGCCGATGCGGTCTAGTGGAACTTGGTCTTAGGGAGGATGAAGACCCGGGATCAAGTTCTGTAGCCGGTCAGTTTTATTCAGAACTTCAGTAGAAACACTTCATCAGGGTTCTGAAAATTGTTACACTGTGGCCTAAGGGTAAATTTCTTGAAACTATGGAAAACCCTGATGGAAAAGAATTCTCCAAAGGGGTCACACTGATAATCAGGGTTTTGCGAAGGTGCAGGACTGATGATAAGGGTTGCTTAAAACAAAAAATTAGCCCTGAGTGTGACTGTTGAAGCTTGAGTCAACTCCACTTTTGAGCCAGCACAAGGATCCATGTGGCGATCCTGAACGCTGGTCACCACATGCGATGCAAACCATCTACAAGAACTCGAACAGAACTGTATCCAGGACTCAAGTACTGCAACAGAATACTGTTACAAGCAAGGGGCCACTCTGATCAGTGCTGCCCTGCCAGGTGGGTTTCTTCACCGAGGTCTGGTATGCATAAAAGGGGTGCAGCGCATGTGATGTGACGTTCATATGGCGACGATGCACATAGTGTACACCGCTGTGCCTCTAATGAAATTTGAGATGAAGAATTCGGCAGGCACTCAACGACGGTGTGACTGTTGAAGCTTGAGTCAAGTCCACTTTTGAGCCAGCACAAGGATCCACGTGGCGATCCTGAACACTGGTCATCACATGCGATGCAAACCATCTAAAAGAACTCAAACAGAACTGTATCCAGGACTCAAGTACTGCAACAGAATAGTGGATACTGTAACAAGCAAGGGGCCACTCTGATCCGTGCTGCCAGCACTGCGATTCCATCATCCTTAGCACAGGTGTGATGTGGTAGAAATAGACACCAGTTGTCAACAAGTGGTGGTGCCATGTCCGACCCAGACCCAGTGCTTTCAAAAATGGTGGAACAAAGGCACTGGTGGAACGAAGGCACTCTAACGCTTCACTTCGCAACTGATTCGTCTGCCTTGACTCTCAAATTTCTCAGAAACAACCGAGGCTGCTGCTCCTTCTTGCAGCTTTCTTCCAACTGCTTCCCAGCAACCTCCTCCCTCCAACTCCCTCCTACTGCTTCCTCTGCCTTTTGAACCGCTCCAGTGCTCCCAGCACCGCCTCCTTCCCTTCCTGCTCCCCGCCCTTCTCCGCAGCCTCCCTCTCTCTCTTCGCCATCTCCTCAGCCTTCCCAGCCAAAGCTCCAAACACCCCGGCAGGCACCGACACCTGCGTCACCCCCACCTTGCTCCTCCCCTTACCCTCCCCTCCCTCTCCCTCCCCCTCCTCCTCCTCCTCCTCCTCCTCCTCATCAGCCAACTCAATCTCCTCCGGGTTCGCCTGTTGGGATTTCACCCCTGCTCCTGTCTCCTGCTCTTGAACCGTCCCCCCACTCACAAACATGGGCACGCGCGGTTTCGCCGCCCCCTCCCCTGCTCCTCCCACTCCTCCTGCTGCTTTCCCGGCAGCCGCCTGTTCTAGAGCTTCCATGCTATCCATTCCCCCACCAGCAGCACCAGCAGCACCTGGGGCGTCAAGTAAGCCTTCCCCAGGTGCGCCCTCCCTGCCCCGGCCAGTATCAGCTTCCCGAGGCACGGACGGGATTGACTTCATGAGGTATTCGGGAAGAATGAAATGCATCTGTGGGCGTGGAGAGGGGTGAGAAGTGGTAGGGATGAGATGAGGGGGGCAAGGACAAGACACCCTGCAGTCATCATGGAAAGTGTCCTCATTCCTGTGCGTAAATCTCAAACGCGTACCACGCCTCCCAGAACCCCCCATCAGACCGCGAGTCTGCAGCACTCCATAAACCTGGAAGGACCTACCTGGATGTAAAACACCCATCTATCTCTCCAACCCACCTGGCTGTAGCTAGCCGAAACAGAGCGCTTAATCCTGAGCATGTCACAAAAAGTGTCTTCATTCCCATGCGCAATCTCAAACGCGTTCCACGCCTCCCAGAACTCCCCGTCGGCACCTACGTTTCCAGCATTCTCAAAACCCAACAACCCACCCCCGTCTGTAGCACTCACCTGGCTGTAGCTAGCAGAAACAGATCGCTTGATCCTGAGCATATCCCGGAACGTGTCCTCATTCCCATGTGCGATCTCAAACGCGTTCCACGCCTCCCAGAACTCCCCGTCAGATCGCGGGTCCGCCAGCTGGCTGGCGTGCACAAAGATGGCTCGCGCGCGGTCGATCTCCCCCAGCCGCCTCTCCAACGCCGCGTACCGCAGGCACATGCGCTTCACATCCGCGTCTGGTAGACCAGACTCGATGGCCCTCTGCAGGGAGAGGGAGGGGGCATGAAAGAATATCGAATGTGAGGAAATATTCCCCCAGCCGCCGCTCCAGCACCACGTATCGCAGGCACATGCACTTCACGTCCACGTCTGGTAGACCTGACTTGATGGCTCTCTGGCAGTGGGAGGCAGTGTAGAGAGATGGTAGAGAAGGGGAGGAGGGGAAGCAGGGGGGGCGCAGGGATGAGGGTGAGGGGGGAAAGTAAGGGGGCGCAAAAGAGGTAAGGGAGGAGTGCATTGCATCAGTAACTGGGGTGGTAAGGAGGTAAGGTGGGAGTGCATTGCAGGGACATACATTAGAAATTGGGGTGTAAGAGGGAAGAGGGGGGTTAATGAGGACAGTAACTGCAATCCAATCCACCACTTCCAACCCTGCCGAGACACCTGGCTCACCTCGTAGATATCTCGTCTCTTGGTTGACTTTTGAGTCAAATCAGCTGAGTTGACTTTTCAGTCGACTCAAAAGACACCCCACCCACCTCGTAGATATCCCGTGTCTTGGCCACCCCAAACAGCTCAGCGGCCCGTGCAATGAACAGCTCATACACGCCCATCCGCTGCTCCTCCGGCACTGCCTGTGCTGCACGCTCATACACAGCCATGGCGTGCCGTGCCAGCCCATACTCCTCCTCCAGTTTTGCATATGCTAAGTAGAGTGGCTTGCAGTCCGTTGCTGGGGCCTGGTGGAAAAAAAGGATTGGGTTAATGGAGAATGGGAATGGAAGTTGGTGACTATAGTAACTGCTGCTGTCTAAGAACCGGAGCTCGCAGTCCTTAACATGGAAAGGGAACAGAGAAGAGTAAGCGGTGTAGATTGAGGAGGAACAGTCTAGATGAAGCTTGATCCGGGAGTGAATCCTCTAGTCTTCTCAAACCGAGCCCGTGCTTTCTGAGATCTCTATTCCCCACCTCACTATCAACACCCATCATGCCATCAACACTACATCTGGCCATCAACACCCCATTCCACTCACACTCTCGAGTGCCTGTTCGAACAAGTCTCGGGCCCTCTCCAGCTTCTTCCCTCCATAGCGCTGCACGAACTTGGAGAGGTAGGTGGTCCAGATGTCGCGCACGTGCGGGTACTTGAAGATATTTACTCCCCGCTCGTACACCTTGAAGCTGTCCTCAAAGTACTTGTGCTCCTGCATTGGTGAGAAGCGAAGGGGGGTGGACACAGGGTGAAAAAAGGAGGACAGGCGGCAGATGACCACAGATGTTCACCCCGCGCTCGTACACCTTGAACCTGTCCTCGAAATACTTGTGCTCCTGGATTGTTCTGGAACAATAGGGGTGGAAAATGGGTGAGAAAAAGGCACGAGAATCAGTGGCTTTACGGAAACTGGGCGCAAAACTGCTCGTTCTACACCGTGAAGCTCGTCATTTGGGGGCAAAAGTCACCATTCTAAATCGTGTGCAGCAAAAGCAGGATGACTTTCATTGCGTGTATGCGCATCAAAGAGCGCATCAAAGATCAAGTGTGTAGCAGGCTAGCAGCCCACCTGCAGCAGCAGACTCTAGAGTCAACTAAAAAACATCTCACCTCGAGCATGAGTGCATAGTTTACGATGATCTGAGGCGTGGCAATCTTGAGGTCGATGATGCGATCGTACACCGCCCTTGTCCAATCCAGGGCCACAATACCCAGGCTTCCCCCATTGCGCATATACAGTGTCCACCGCCTCTGGCCCATCCTTTTACCCACCCAATCCCCACCCTCTCCCCCCCCTCACCTCGAGCATGAGCGCGTAGTTGATGATGATCTGAGGCGTGGCGATCTTGAGGTCGATGATGCGGTCGTACACCGCCCTTGTTGTCTCCAGCGTGCCCAGGCTCTCCTCCAGGTCCACGTACAGCGTCCACACCTTGAGGCTGCGATACACCTTCAGCTGCGGCCGCTCGTCGCCTTCTGCTGCCGCTGCTCGCTCAACAACAAGGAACGAAATAAGGGAGAGTCAACAAGTTAGAGATTTCCTCCTCAGGCTCTCCTCCAGGTCCACGTACAACGTCCACCTTGAGGCTGCGATACACCTTCAGCTGCGGCCGCTCGTCCCCCTCTGCAGCAGCTGTTGTTTGTAAAAAACGGGACCAGAAAAAGGGTAACCCAATGTGTTAAGAGCTTCCACGCTTGTAGTCAGTCAGAGGCACGCAGTAGCAAAGGATAAGCTAAGGTGCCAAGGGGCTCAACACTCGTTTCATATATAAGTCCCCCCATCCCCCCCCTCCGCGCTCATCTTGCTGCAGCACAGCCACTGATGGCTGCAGCGTTGCCCGCCCGCCCCCCCAGCCCCAGTCCCCCATTCCCCATCTTCGTCCCCCCAGCACCCCCACCCACCCAAACAGTCTCACTAGCCAACCCCCCACCAGCGCTCACCTTGCCGCAGCACGGCCACTGACGGCTGCAGCGTTGCTCGCCTCAGCAGCTCCCTCGCCCCGTGGAAGTTATGATGCCGCACCTCCATCTCCGCCCACTCACACCACACCGCCGCAACGTCCTCCACCGCTTTCAACCGCGCCTGAACCGCCCGCTCAAGCACCCGCCTCGCATTCCCCAAATCCCCGTGTTTCTCATACAGCTTCGCAAACGCCACCCAGAGCGTATGAGGCTTCCCAACCGCCTGAAACGGATCAACGGTCTTCACAGCCTCGGTGTAGGTGAGAATCTGACGCTCAGGATTGTTTTGGAAGAGCTTGGCGCGCTTATGCCACTCGTGCACGTTGTGGGGGTTCTGGCGGAGCAGGACTGCAGAGACGAGCTCTGGGCGGCGGTCCATGAGGGCTTCTAAGCGCGCCAAGCGCAGATCCGCGTCTGCTGTTCGGAACATCCAGTCTAATGGCTTCTTTTTCTGCTGCTTCTTTTGCTTCGAAGCTGCTGCGTTGGCTCTTAGCGCGTCTTCCTGCTGCTGTTGCTGCTGATGGAGTTGCTGCAGCTTCAGCAGTTGCTGTTTTGTCACTTTTTTTCCTTTGAGCTGCCCCTCCTTGTCAGCTTGATCCTCTGCCGGCTGCTGCTCCTGCCCGTCCTCCTCCCTCCTCGCCCCTTCCTCTGCTCCTGCCCCCGCTTCCCCAGCTTCTTCCCCTTCCCCCAATCCCTCCTCTTCCTCTTCCCACCATTCCCTTTCATCCTCCACATCCTCTCCCTCGCCCTCCTCAGCCTCCTCCTCCTCCTCTCCAGCAGTGAGCTCTAGTTTAGCGGCCAGCATACTCTCCTCGAACTGCGCTAAAGCGTCGAACACCACGCTGAAATCGCGCACCGTCATCACGCTAGTTAATCCGTCCTCGTACACGTCTCTGGCGCGCTCGAACAGCCCTCGCCGGATGTAATAATCCGCTAATGACGTCCATAATCGCCCTACTTCGTGCGAAAACCGCCGAATCCCGCTCCGCAGAATCGCATCCACTTTTAGGGTTCCGCTTCCGCCGATCCCCCCTCCGCCTCCGCTTCCGCTTCCGACTGCTCCGCCTCCCCCCGCGCCCCCCGCGTCCCCATGCATCACCTCCGCGTGCCGCGTCAGCAGATCGCACAGCTGCAGCCACAACTGGTGCCGCGTTCTCCCGCGCACCGACACGAATTTCTCGTCGTTTAGAGCCGACGCGAGCCGCTCCGCCGCTTCGCGCCATTCCTGCGCCTCGACTAGAAACTCCACGTACTCCTCCACGCGCAACGGATCGAACCGCAAAAACCGGCGGAAAACCCGGCGCGCGGTCTCGACGGGTATGCCAGGCTGGCGGACGAATCTAAGATACGGATGCCAGAGTCTATCGTGCTGCGTCGCGGGCAGGGATCGGAGCGCGCGATCGAACGTGCGACGCGCGCGCGTTACTAGCTTCTGATCGTCTACCAACGCTGATAGGTACTCGAGCCAAATGCGCGGCATGCGGTGCATCGTAACTAAAGCGCGCTCGAAGGCATTGTTTAAAGCGGCGTGCGCAGCGTGATTCGCGGGAAGCCCGCGGACCGCCGCGCGGCGTTCCTTAAGGTACGCCGCCCATAGCTTGTAGGAACCCGGGAGAGCTACTAACGCGCGCTCGTATATCAAGTACCGCTTCCGCGCGGGCGAATCGCGCCGCGCCGCGAGATACCGCCACCAGAGTTTAAGAGAAAAGGGGTTTCTAAGAATCTCCTCCTCGTAGAGAAGATCGTCTTCGGACGGGAGTAGCCCTTGCGGTAGGGACGACATGGCGGCGGACGGCGGGAAAACAGGAGGACGCGGGGTTGGGGGAGAACCAGGCGGAACCGGGGTTCGGGGAACAACCGGCGGTAGCGGGGTTGGGGGAAAAACCGGCGGAAGCGGAGATCAAGGACTGTGGAAGATCTGCATTGACGGTACGGTACGGTACGGTATGGCGGCAGGACGTGACAGTCCGGATCCCGCCGGGTCCTCAGGATTCGTGACTCAGAGGAATGGGATGAATTTACGGAAAAGTCGAGGCAAATGGCCGCGGGAATGGACTAGCGGAAGGGTTAGGAGATCAAGAGGTTAGACGCATTCTGAAAAGTCTGCAAGTTTCCCACTTAAGTAGCAATTCAGCGAGGTTACATAAAGAGCGAGAATTCCCCAAATACGCTTGCAATAAGACGCGAAATTACCTCTAAAACCACAAGTACGACACTATCTAGGTGACCTAGTCTCCTAATCTGCTACCTCTCCTCGCGTCCAAATTCTGCTGGTTGGATTAGTGAGGTGGTCTCTAGCTCGGGAAATTGAAGTGATTGCGAGGAAGAACACGAGAATCCGCGTTAAAAGAGCACTTGCTGAGAAATTATTGTACTTCATGCAAACATTCGAAGGGCAGAAACAGTAAGACATCTGAAACTTCAACTTGTGCAATAGCTGTAAGGACTACATTTGTTGTCACCTATTGTTACTGTAGCGAATGTATACAGTCCAAACCAAAGAGACCCCAATGCCTAATGCTCCTACCGCAATACCAGCAAGCAACAATCTGTCAACCAACTCCACACCCATTCCTGCACCTCTCCCAACTGCTGCTGTGGAGTGCACTTCTCCTACCCCAGCTGCTGCCAAAACACCACTGCAGGACGAGCTTCCCATGTTGCAGCACTTGTCCTCTTCTGCAGAAACAGCAGCAGGATTATCACCAGAGCAAGCACAAGCTCCCTGACTCCCTCCACCACAGCACTCATCTGACGCTTTACCCATTCCTGGTTCCTGACACTCCTGCTGCTGCTTCTGCAGCAATGGTGACAATGGTGACAACTCAGTCCCAACCTGCTGCTGCTCCTTACCCTGCTGGGCCTTGTTAGGGATGTCTGAGCTCCCTACGGCAATAGGCAGGTATTTCTGTGGCGCAGACACCGGCACACCGATCACAGACCACCGCCCGACTGTGGTGATGCGGACAAACAAGTCCGACCCTAAAAGCGCACTCTTGCCACCATTGGTCGGCTCATTCGCTTTTGCTGCCCGCCCATTGGCTGCCGACATTTGCCCCAGGGCTTTCACATCTTGATCCACAACGTCACAAGACGACACATTGATTGCTGACGTATCATCTGGTAGCTTGCCACCAGGCAGCTTATCCAATGCCACGTCATCAGGGGGTACTAGCACCTGGACGTAGCTATCCGTGTGGCCGACAAGCTTAGTCTTGTCTGCGGCAACATCGGTGATCCAGACCCTTTGGGTGGTTCCAAGAAGGTTCGTGTAGGGAGTGAAGGACTCTATGAGGGCGGTGAGTGCTCTGCTGCGCTGCTTCACCTCTGCTGATGGCACCTTGGGCATGCGCGCTGCTGGTGTGCCTGGGAGGGAGTAAACGAGTAGGGAACAGGTTGGGGTGGAAACAAGGGGTTTTTATTAGTGCACTTGTAACTGCGCTGCTTCACCTCTGCTGATGGCACCTTGGGCATGCACGCTGCAAATGTGCCTGTTAGCAGGTAGGTTATGGAAGGAGTATTGGATTGGAAGGAGCGTTGGGAATGGCAGGGCTTTGAAGTGGGCTTGTAGGAAAACGAAATCAAGGGCACACCAGGAGAGAGCATGCCTTGTTCAGATAACATTTAATTAAGAAACAGGTGGATGTATTGTTCAGAGTTCACATGTCTGCGCCCAGTATTCATTTTACACTGGCTTCTGTTTGCCAATCAGTCCATCTGAACCCAAAACAGTCGCATATCCACAAGGAGTGAATGCAGAGCTTGGCGCATCACTTGCCGGAGGTGCAGGCTCACCTGGGAAAGGCTACACCTGCAGGGCTCACTCACCTAGGGCAGGCTAAACCTGCAGAGGCGGGCTCACCTGGGCGCGGGTAGAACTGGGAGATGTGCACTTGAGCGAACTTGTACTTGCGAATCAAATCCATTGTCTGCTCAAAGTCAGCTGCTGTCTCGCCTGCCAAGTGGGGTGCGATGGAGTGGGGTGGGGTGGGAGACAGGTGGAGAGCGGTGGTGGGAAGTGTATATCAGACCCATGGCTTGCTCAAAGTCAGCTGCCATTTCCCCTGCTTTGCCATGGTGGGGTGGGGTGGAGTGGGGTGGGAGAGGGGTGGAGAGCAGTGAAGTGGGAGCTGTATCAGATCCATAGTCCGCTCCGCTCGAAAGCAGCTACCATCTCACTTGTCATGGGGGGTTGGCGTGCGCGGAAGAGTGCGGTGCAGAGGGAGATGTGGATCATATGCATGGTCTGCTCAAAGTCAGCTGCTGTCTCTCCTCCCATCATGCCATGGTGGGGTGGAGTGGGGTGAGGCGGGGTAGGGTGGGGCCGTAGAAAGGAGGATAAAATGCAGTGTGTGGTGAAGGTTCTGGATCGCATACCTGGGAAGCCACAGATGATGTCGGTTGCAATCTCCAAGCCAGGCACAAGGGACATAAGTGTGTCCACCACTCGGCAAAACTCCTCCACTGTATACTCCCTCCTCATGCCCTCCAGCACACTGTTGCTGCCCGACTGCACTCTGCTGCTTCCCAATGGGCCACTGCACTGTAACACACCTAGAGCAAGCAAACCCAGCATGTGCTGGTTAAGGCTCTCGACTATGTACCTGGGAAGCCACAGATAATGTCCGTTGCAATCTCCAAGCCAGGCACAAGGGACATAAGTGTGTCCACCACTCGGCAAAACTCCTCCACCGTATACTCCCTCCTCATGCCCTCCAGCACACTCTTGCTGCCCGACTGCACGGGCAGGTGCAGAAACTTGTACACGCAGGCGTGGTTGAGGATTTTTGCGATTTCGGGCAGATGTTCGAGAATGTAGGGCGGGTTGGTCATGCCGACTCGCAGCATGCAGCGGCCATCAGGGGGGAGGGAGGCAACGAGGGCGGAGAGGAGGGAGGGCAGGTCGCTGCCTATGTCACGGCCGTAGGCACCGGTGTCCTCGCTGCTCAGCCAGATTTCACGCACTCCCTCCGCTACTGCCGCCCGCACCCTGTCCACCTGGAGGTGGGCGAGGAAGAGAAAGCAAGCGGAGCTTTTACAGAAAGAGGCACTCACAAAAACACACAGAAAGAAGCTCTTATGGAGAGGATATAAGGTTTTAATATGCAGGAGATCCACATACCAGCACAGGCAGAGGGTAGGAGCCGAGATGGCCTCTGGCGTGTTTCGTCTTGCAGTAGGTGCACGCACCCAGGCAGCCCACGCTGATGGGCACAATCTCCACCCACTTGTTGCGCCGCACCTGGTGTTATGTGTGGGGTAAAGGTTGGGGGAGGACGAATGTTGAGGACTAGAGGTGACTCATAAGCTGCTGCATTACACAAACGGCAGCCCACGTTGATGGCACGATCACCCACCCACTTGTTGTGCCGCACCTGGTGGCGTGTGTGGGACAGGAGAAGGAAAGGAGAGGAGAAGGGTGCGTGGCCAACAGTTGAGGCGTCTCAGAAACTCTCCCACCACACCAGAGGGGAAAGACACGTTGAGATTGAAAACACCCTGGAGGGAACAAGCCGAACGCAGGGAGCGCCCGATTGCGGGAAAGCAGGCGGGTCCGACTTGGAGAGAGAGTAAGTGAAACAAAGTCTAGTTTACCTTGGGCAGGTCGAGTGCGGGTAGAGCCCGGTTGCGCGAGAGCAGGCGGATGGTGTTGCCCTTGAGCGTCTCCTCCACCACCTCCACCACTCGGTCGATCTGCTGCACCCCCACCACACTCACGCCCTCGCCCTCCGCCACCCCACTGTCGCCCTGACAGGGAGAGAGGGCAAGAGGCAGGGTCGGAGGCAGGGGAAGAGGGGTGGTGAAAGGGAGGAGGCAGGGAAAAAAGCAGGGGGCATGAAAAAGGTGTCACATCTACCACTTCCACGAAGCGGGTGATCTTTTGCACTCCCACCACACTCACGCCCTCGCCCTCCGCCACCCCACTGTCGCCCTGATATAAAGAAATATGCGGGTAGAGAGTGGGAAAGGCAGAATGAAGGGGAGGAGGAAGGAGAGGAAGAAGGAAATGCAAGGGAGGTTCAAAACAGAGACACCCTTTCATAATCCCTTTCATCCCGATCTGCTGCTCACCCGCCGCACTCACGCGCTCTCTCCCTCAGCCCAGGTACCCAGGGCGTTCCTACACACCTGAGGCCCGTGCTGTGCTGCTGTCTTGCTGCTCCATGCGCCGCTCCGCACACACGGGAGCGGAACAGAGCGTCATGAAATGGAATGGAACCGAATGGACGAGAGGACACACCTGGGGCACGCAGCCTGCAAGCACAAGTCTTTTGCTCAGCTCCCTGCCCTTGCGGATGAGCGTGTCCATGGCAGACTGTGATGGGTTCTTCACCGTACACCTGGTGGTGGGGTAGAGGTCATGAAGAGCAGGGGGGCCAAGTTGTTACATGTTCTTGAAGTGCCTCAACGGCAGGTCCCTGGCTTTGCAGATGAGTGTATCCAATGGCAGACTGTGATGGGTTCTTCACCGTGCACCTGGTGTGGGGGGGAAAGGAGGGGGTTGGTCGGGAAATAAGAGGGGTCAAGGAGTTGATACAAGGGGGCCTCGAGGCGGAAGGACCAAGCGAAGGATGTCAAGGGCAATAGGTGCATCAAAAGCGGGTCCCTGCTCTTGCAGACGAGCGTGTCCATGGCAGACTGTGACGGGTTCTTTACAGATTGGCACATGGTGGTGGGCAAGGCAGGGCAGGGACAAGAGGGAGGGGAGAATGAAGGTCATGTTATGAGACGGGCACGCAGGTGCTTATGAAGGCAACTTCACCAGGAGGTACACAAAAGCCCTTGCTTCCGAGCCACCCGCCCGACTCGCACTCACGTGTTGATGATCCACAGGTCTGCCTCAGATGGCACCTCTACCAGTTGGTACCCAAACGCCGCCAGTTGTCCTGCCATGTACTCACTGTCACTCTGCCATTATGGTAGGGGAGGCATATGGGAGAGATAGGAAAGTAGGAGAGGAGGGGGAGAGATAAGGAAGGAGAGGAGGGGGAAGATAAGATGAGGGAGGAGAGGAGGGGAAGGATATGATGCGGAGGAGAGGAGGGGGAAGGAGAGGAGGCGGGTGGTGGAAAAGAGATTCCAAATTTTTTTCCCAGGAACGAAACAGGTGTTGCCAGCAAACTAGCCATGTACACATTGCCTCCCTGCCAGCCAGAGCGGAGGAAGTCGGGTGAAAGAATTCCGATAAGGTCCAAGGTTTGAAATTTAAGGCAACGGCAGAGGCAATTTTGTTTCAGCCGGCAACGACCAAATCTGCAGTTGTCTAGAAATCCATGTGCTGTGCCCCATCGCATCCGCATATGGTGCCAAGAAACTCTTCTGCATGATATAAGAAGCCTTTATAAACAATATCACAAACCCCTTGTAAGGGTTTAAGAGAGGTACCTGGTTATGGGAGCAGCCAAACGTCTTGATGTATATGGACTGCAGGCGAGGGAGAAAGGGGAGAGCAAGGGCCAAGCAGGAACTTATTAGAACGAGAAGCCGCACAATTGGGTGGGTAAAACGGGCGGAGAAGTTTCAAAAGCAAGCACAAAAAGAGCGCCCACTCACACCTAACATGGAAGATATGCACATTTACCAGAAAAGTTGTAAGGGACTGCTAAAAAAACCTATAAACAGACACAACCTCCCCTCCCTCTCATCCCCCACCAAAAGCAGGATGACAGGCTGACTTACTGTAGAGAAACGAGAGATTCATGTTTACCTGAACACACAAGTTTTTCTAAACTGCAATCATGAATACTGACTGAAATCAATCAATGGATAATGACCGAATTTCATCCCCGTTATAAGCATACCTGCGTTCCAGGAACAGAAGCCGGCGCACCCTCATCCTCGCGATGAATCCCATCACCATGCTCAGCCAACGCATTCGCTGCGCCATCCCCGATACGAGCAGTTTCGCTGACAGCTTCTGACTTCGAAATCCTCATTTCGCTGTCCACAACCTCGCCTGCCTGCTTCAACCCATTTTCAGTGGCACCGTTACCGTTATCGCTACTGTTACCGTCAATGCGAACTGCGGATGACTTCTTCGGCCGTCGCCTAACAGCAGGCCGGCCGCCTCCTACTTCAGGAAGGGGTGCTTGGGAATCAACGGTTGAGATCTCTCCACTCAAGTCGTTTACGGCGCTTTTGCCGCTTTGTTTACGACCTAATCCGGCTCGCCTGTTCTCTTCCAGAGGGTGGTTAGCCGATGCCAGGTCCTCGATGTCTACCATCGTGAAGTCTTCGAGTCTTAGGAGCTTCGATCAGGCGATAGTCTCAAGGTGATGAAACAGCATAGAGAGTAGAGTTCCCAAAGTTCTTTGTTTTACGTTTGAAACGAGGACATTGCGACGCCAATACAGTGTTTGCGTTTCTGAGAACCTTTATGCTCCTATTTCTACATGGTTATTACCTTGCCAATACCAAGTGTTACTGAAGGTGCATAGCATCATTTGAGATGCAAACAAAATCTGAACACAACACATTGTTTCTGAATCAATAAAATCACAGAAATATTTTGTTAACTTAAGTTTATGTTTCTATCCTTTGGTGGTACATGCAATCAATGTATGACCAAATTCATGGTGAAACGAATGTCTTGTGTTGAAGACCTATATCCGCCTAAATGCATTTTATCCATAACTTATCTCGGAGATGCTAAAATTCGCATTAGATTCGGCATCCCGCCAGAATCCCAGCTAACGGCAGATCAATTTCAATGTCAGGCCATCAAGACAGCCCTCTGACGAAAAACGTGGGGATTGACGGTCTTGGCCTCTGAGATTGACCATCCGACTGTGCGTTCAGAACGGGCCCTTCAATAGAAATTCGCCTTTCAGCTTTCGCTCTTAGAATTTAGGTGGAAAAGGCATCATCAATAAGGTTCGTTTCATTGAAGCGACAGCTATGGCCGACAGCAACCCGCCAGCTGACGTGGCTCCCGGAGGTGGAAGCGGCGCGGAGGAGACGCGCAGCAAGAAATGGCTGCCGCTGGAATCGAATCCAGAAGTCATGAATGACGTGAGGCGATGAGCGACGTGCGACGTGAGGCGATGAGCGACGTGCGACGTGAGGCGATGAGCGACGTGAGTCGATGAGCGACGTGAGTCGATGTGCGACGTGAGGCGACGAGCGACGAGAGTCGATGTGCGACGTGAGGCGATGAGCGACGTGCGACGATGAGCGATGTGAGGCGGTTTCCTTTTTCCATTCACCCTTCCTTTTTCCCTTCCCCCTTCTTCCCCTTGCCCGTCAGTTTGTGCGCAAGGTCGGCTTTCCTTCTACAGCCGGTTTCCACGATGTCTTCGGTCTGGACTCGGATCTCCTCGCCATGGTGCCTCAACCGGTCCTCGCGCTGCTCTTCCTCTTCTTGCTCCCTCCCGAGGTACCATTGTCTTCCTTACTTTGTCACTGCTATCGTTTTTGCTTTCTTTCTTTTATTTCCGGTCGCTAAAACAGTGGCTCTTAATTAACAAGATTAGATGCCGGAGCGGCAACACCGTTTCGTTTCCTCAATCCTTTGTCTTGTTTCCCCCCTCCCCCCCCCCCCACTTGGTTTGCCTGTCCTTGCAGGAGCGGGCCAAAGAGCCAGAGCAGCACGACCAGGGCGGTACTCCCTACCAGGCGACTCCCTCACCTGAAGTGAGTCTTCCTGTTGGGCAGCATCGATTGGATTTGGCGAGATAATTCTTTTCAGTCCGGCTGAAAAGTCATTCGACGTGATCCCTGCTTGAGACAAAAAAGACTGGGGAGCTGCATTCCATTTCCCTCTGCTGAATGCTGAATGCAGGCCTTCTTGTCTCTTTTGTCTGTGCCCGCTTGGCGTGCGGGAATGTTTTCCTCATTAGAGGACCTTCTTTGCGTCAGTCGTCTCTTGCCCGCTTCCTGTGGATCTGCCTCTTGGCTTAAATTAATGTGTATCCGTGTTCCTGACTTGCATATAGGGCCGTGCCATGCCATGCCATACCGTGCTTTACCATGCCCCCCCCCGTATGTTCCTCACCTTTTCCCCTTGTTACCGGGCTTTACCTTTGCCATGCTACCGTGTTCCCCTTGTTTTCTGCCAATTGCCGACCCCTACCAGGCTACACAGCCATTCTTTGTGTGACGGGCCATGCATGCATGTGGCACGATCATTACCCGTTCCTCCTTTGTTCTCCCTCCCCCTCTTCCCACCCCCCGCCAGGCGGCAGCACAGCCATTTTTTGTGCGGCAGACCATAGACAACGCATGCGGCACGATCGCGCTGCTCCATGCTATCGGCAACAACCAACACAGGCTCACCCTCGGTACCCACTCTGCACCCCTTCGCTTGGACTGCAACGCGTTTTGCAGTGTCTCAGAAGTCTGACTGCACTTCCCTGTGCCTTATTTTCTTGCTCTGCAACGCTGCATTGACTTTTTGAGAATTCTCAAAAGTCTCTGGTCTCCCTCTGTTCTGCTCCCTGTGCCCAACAGAGCAGGGTTCATTCCTTCAGCAGTTCTTTGAAAAGACCAAAGACATGACACCGGAAGATGTGAGTGCATGGCATCTGGGCATGCGAGTGCATGGCATCTGGGCATGCATGCGAGTGCATGGCATCTGGGCATGCATGCGAGTGCATGGCATCTGGGCATGCATGCGAGTGCATGGCATATTGGCACTTGTGAGTCCTTGGCATCTCCCTTTTTCCCACCTCAGCACTCTCCCCTTTCCCCATCTCCCATTGTCCCATCCCCCCACCACCCGCCGAGCAGCCTATCTAGAGGCAGACGCGTTGCTGAAGAAGTCACACACAGATGCAGCAGTTTTGAGACATCTCGGCGCCCTCCCCTTTCCCCCTCTTCCATCTCCCCTCTCTCCCATCTCCCAGAGAACAGCCTATCTGGAGGCAGACACGTTGCTGGAGAAGGCACACACAGATGTAGTTTTGAGACACAGATGCAGCCTATTTCAGCACTCGTCCCTTTCCCATATCTCATATCCCCACGTCCCCATCTCCCAGCGAGCAGCCAATTGGGAGGCAGACACGCTCCTGGAGGAGGCACACACAGATGCAGCAGTTTTGAGACATGTCGGCGCCCTCCCCTTTCCCCCTCTTCCATCTCCCCTTTCTCCCATCACCCAGCGAGCAGCCTATTTGGAGGCAGACACGCTGCTGGAGAAGGCACACACAGATGCAGCAGAGGCGGGCGACACTCGGGTGGGTTCTTTTTTATGGTCCTACCTGCTTAAAACTGAGCACAGAAACGGATGTTCCTCAACAGAATTCTCATTCAATTTGTTGAGAGTTGTGAGTCAATTCTCAAGCCCACCAGTCGATTCACTGTGCCTTTTTTCCTCTCTTCGTGTCCGTTCTCACTCCTGCCTTGCCTCCATGTCTCTGCTGCTCTGTTTCCCCGCTTCCGGGATCTTTGCAGCCGCCGAGCATTTATGAGTGTGTGGATTTGCATTTCGTCGCCTTCGTCACCTCTGGAGGTCCGTATCTCACTCGCACCTACAACTCAAGTTCACATAAGACTCAAATTCGCATGTAAGTCAGTTTCATGGTCTGATTCAAAATCATCACGTCTGGAGGTTTGTATCTCACTCGCACCTACCAGTCAGATATCAATGAAAGTCGGACTCGCATGAGCTTGCAGTTACATTCTTTCCCATTGTTGCAGCAGGATTAACCCATTGCGTTCCTCTCCTTTCAGGTCGCCTGTATGAGCTAGACGGTCGCAAGCCAAAGCCGATCGACCACGGTCCTTCGTCGCCTGATAGCCTGCTGCAGGTGTGCTATGTTCCCGTGATACCCTGTTGCGTCTGGGTTGTTTCCCATGGTATCCTGCTGCAGGTGGGGCGCTGGTGGGCTATGTACCCATGATACCCTTCTGCAGGTGGGTTATGTTCCCTGCTTCTGGTGGGTTATAATCCCGTGATACCTGCAACAGGTGAGTTACTTTTCTCTGCATGTGTGTTATCTCCTACTGATACTCTGCTGCAGGTGGGGAAAGGTCCACTGCGCTCCCACTAGTGTTGTGACATCCTTGCTGAATTGTTTCGTCCTGTTTGCACTCCTTGCCTGCCATGCATGTGGCAGGATGCGGCGCGGGTGATGCAGAAGGTGATTGCAGCTAGCCCCAACTCGTTGCAATTCAATGTCATTGCCATGAGCCTTGTGCCGCCCGACTCTTGACTCCTGGGCAAAGCTTCTTTAGCAGCTTGAGCATAATTGAACCCAGACAGAGCTAGCCTCTACTCGTTGCAGTTCAACGTCATTGCTATGAGCCTTGTGCCACCTGAGTCCTGACTTCAGTGTGGAGCTTTATCTGCGCACAAGTTTCAGCACAAGCTTCAGGGATTTTTGCAGGGAAAGTGTGCAGCTAGCCCTGACTCGTTGCGGTTCAACATAATTGCTAGGAGCCTTGTGCCGCCCGACTCCTGATTCCAGCATGGAACTTTGTCTAAGCATACAAGCTTCAGCACAAGCTTCAGGGGGTCTTTTAAGCACTTGAAATATTGCAGCTAGCCCCAACTTTGTTGCAGTTCTTGTTATTGCCACGAGCCTTGCAGTATAGAGGAATGTTGATAGTTGTTTTCTTAGTTGTAATCTAGTATGCTCCAAACGGTGTAGCGTTATTGGCGGTTGCAAATTTCGGCAGAATTATGTGAAACGATGCATCTGCTTGCTTTTCGGACTCGACCCGTCCAACCAGCCAGTCGCACCGCATCGCATCATGATCGTTTGTGCCGTACAGTACCACGTAACCGTACAGCCTTGCTTGGGCTGATTGGTGCCGTGAACAAAAAAATTGGCGTGCATAACGCTGTACACATCCCATATTTGTATCTTGTGCATTTGCCTTTCACTCCTCTTGATTAATCGCAGCCGTTGATATTCGTCTTATCGCACTGTCAACCTGTTCTTCTTCAGTTATATGTTGATCTTTGTCCTTTTGCCTGCCCCAAAGTCCTTCTCTTTCGTGGGAAAGTAGCAAGACGGGCAAAAGCACACGCCAGATTCACTTGATCGGTAGCAGAGGACCTTTGCCGAGTTTTGTGGAGTCGAGGTGTCGGTGTGCCTGGCATGCTCACCTGGTCTCCCGGCTCCTGAGAGGCTTGGGGTGGAATATTTTGGAGGATAAAAAGCAGCAGTGCATTCTGAAGGTACGCATGGGTGGTGAATGGTGTGCGAGGAAGATGGGGTGGAATGAATGGAGGAAATAGCTCCCAGAAACCCAACATTCTCAGTTATGGGAAAGGGACAGACCAGGCCCGCAACGGAAATTCGACGAGTACAGTACATTAGCACTTGGTACTGTAGTCCGGCGTTTGTACTTCCAGCAAAGAATTCGAGAGTCGTCGCGTCGCGCGATTATTTCTTCACCCCCTCACCAACAACCAACCATCAAACCCATTCATTGATGCCAGCAACAGATTTTCACATTTTCATTCCGATACTGTACTGTATTTCTGCTAAGTGGCAAACATTGACTCGCCTGGTTGTTTCACATCCGTCACGTTTGACATGGCAGCAGTAGCAGCAGCACACAAAAGCGTGTGCCCAAAACTTTTATCTCCTGCCCATCCAGGTCAATGGTGGGGTCCCGCTGTGCATTCAATTCGGAAAAGGAAAATCTTACACTTTCTGTTGCAACAAACAAATCCAGATTTTCACTGTAGAGATATCCAGGCTGCGTGCGCTGGTGGATGCTGTCGTGTTGGTGCAAGTGTCTCGACCCGAAAACTTTTCAGGGGTAATACCCACCAGTATGCCTAGGTTTGGAGCAGCAGTTCTCTCTTTGGAGACACTAGAGTAATGCCCGAAAACTGCACACATGGTAAAGAAGTACCTTTCGGAACGGAAACTATAACGAGTCATGTTCATGAACCGCAGCTGCCATGCTCACAAGCGTTAACCAGCGTCACCCTATTGAACATGCGTAGAAGGGTATTCATTACTGGTATATTGACAGATTGCTTACAAAATGGCTACTGCGTGGATTCCAAAACCCAATTGAGTGTAGGGATTGTTGCTTTCCGAAGTTCCTCCAGAGTATCATTGATTTTTTTGGCAAAATCATGTCCCGGTCCCGGGTTGAAGGGCATTCACCCCACCCCTGCTGCACCTGCTCTTGGCTTTGCTCAGGCTGTCCATTTCTCTGTGGAGCATCAACTTGTCATGGGAGAATGTCATGTCGTCATGTGTTGAGTGTGGCTCACTCTGCACCAAGTGTTTGTTTTGTACAGTACTTGGTGATCGTCCGTTGTGTCCTTCTTGGATGCAATCTCCTACTGTATATTTTTAGGCTCCATTCCAAGTACACGCAGAGAACGAGTCTCACATAGGGTTGCGTCACGCAGGCGTCGCATTATCTAATGAATGCTTCTTTTCACCTTGCAATGACGACCTCGCTGTTTTCGCTACCATACTTCAGCGAGCTTCTTTACTTACGCCAAATACCAACGCGGCGACAATGGCAAAGACGAGGACTCACGACCATAGAAATAACGACACCGCTGCCGCCAGTTGTTACCACGTTGAAAAGTAGACTCCCACAGAGGTAAGAATACGCGTGGAGGGTTCAATATTACTACTACCCCGTCGACCTCAATCGACACGCCGTTATCGAAGACAGGACTCGCCGCAGATGCCGCAATGATCGCAATCAGTTCGCGACATCACGGCGGTCATCGTCATCACAACCATGGCGACGCCGGTTATGGCGATCGAGTCGCGGCTGGCGACCGACTTTTCGATTTGGACCGAGTCTTCGATGGCGGCTGGCCTGCTGTGGCGACGTCAGACGACGCGCGGTACCCCACGTCGTCGAGTCACCACCAAATGCAGCTTCATCCACCAGTGAACCTTGAATTCCACGCTCGCCGCGAGGATGACCGGTCGCTAGACTCAGAATCTTCGTTATACTCCGAAGCGCCGTTATATTCTGAATCGTCGTTAATATACTCAGCGCGGCGAATATCGCACCGTTTTTCGTGGCGCGGTTCCGATACTCGATCCCCGGTCGATTTCGGCGCTCTCAAGAATCGCGATATCTGTAGGCATATACCTGCGATGACGAGCAATACGAATTCTAAGCTATGTTGTAGTATATTACACAATACGCCTAGTACTACTAGAACTACCACTTCAGAGACGGAGAATTGGTTCTATACTACGACTACTATTGCAAGAACGGAGATTAGGGTTTCTCTTTCTAGCGCTACTCGTAGCAGCAGCAGTACAAGCAGTAGAGGTAGCAGTAGCAGTAGCCCTAGGAATAGTACAGAAATCGAGTTGCTGGGTCGACGTTGCGGCTCTATACGGACCTCGAGGGCTCGGCGCGCTGCGAACAGCTTCCCAAATTTCCACGGAACCCGCTGGAATGCCGGTGCGTTCACCATGACGTGGCTGATACTGTTGCTGACGTGCCAGTGTCCAGTTTTTCGGACGACCGCCGTGGGAGCGGATGTTGCGGATACGCTGGTGAAAGGAAGGCATCCCGCGAGCACAGCCATGAGCTTTGAACCCCTAGGATGGAGTGACCGTACTGAAAAGAGGAGCGTCGGCGACGCAGCTTGGTCAAGCAGTTTCAAGAGTTCTCAAAGTTACCGGAGTTCTCGGGGTTCTCGGAGCGCTGCGGACGGCAGTTTGACGGGATTCGAGCGCGACGCTCGGCCCGCATCTCTGGTAGAGGAGGCGTCGGATTCTTCGTCGACGGTTACTCCTCAATTTAGGTTTCATGGAGCCTTGCAGTACCAGCACCGGCAAGTCGATGCGTCAACGACGTTGTTACCACTCGATGGCAAAATTCCTTCGCTGCGAGTCTCCCCGGTTGCAGCGCCATCGCGCCAGTCGGCGCCGCGCGCGACGAACGAAGCCGTTGCTTCGTCGGTTTCGTCCCAACCTGCTTTGGCGGACCTAGCCGCGTCGCAGTCGATCACGATTGGCTGCCTCGTGCCTGTGGACCTCACACCCGACAGCGTTCACATGCTTGCCGGTACTACCAGGGGGGGGGGGTTGGTGGAATAGTCCCAGAATAAGTGCTTCAGTGCTATAGTGCTATCCCCCACGCTATCCTCCCCTTTCACGCCATCCTTCCCCCCACGCTACGCTTCCCCCACGCTGCGCTTCCCCCCACGCTGCGCTTCCCCCACGCTGCGCTTCCCCCCACGCTGCGCTTCCCCCCACGCTGCGCTTCCCCCCACGCTGCGCTTCCCCCCACGCTGCGCTTTCATCCACGCTGTCCTCTCCCCCACGCCGTCCTCCCCGTTCCCCTCCCCAACTCTATGTCCGCCAGCTGTGACTACAGCGATCGGTGAGACTAACCCTGTTTTTGCGTTCCCTGAAAATCTCCGCATTCCCTCCTTCACTTCCAGCTGTGACTTTAGCGGTGGGTGAAATCAACCTGTCAAAGTCTCTGCTGCCGAACCACACGCTGCTGCTCGCGCCGCTCAACTACACCACGCAGCCAGTCGCGGGGCAGATGGCAGGTGCGTCAGGGATCAGGGATGGGGGTGGAGGGCATGTGGGTGGCATGTGGGTGGCATGTGGGTGGCATGTGGGTGGCATGTGGGTGGCATGTGGGTGGCATGTGGGTGGCATGTGGGTGGCATGTGGATGGCATGTGGGTGGCATGTGGATGGCATGTGGGTGGCATGTGGGTGGCATGTGGGTGGCATGTGGATGGCATGTGGGTGGCATGTGGATGGCATGTGGGTGGCATGGAGGCATGGAGGCGTGCGGTGCATGTGCTGCGGTGGATGCAAGGGGGTACCTGGATTCCGGATTTGGCGTGCATCCTCATCCAGCCAGCATTCCAGCCAGCTTACCTTAATTTACACTCACCCCTCCACCCCAGCTACCATTTTCCCCATTTCAAACAACAGATTGTTTCCTCACTGCTGTAAAAACAATCCCCCAAACCTTCCACTTTCCCACCCCCCCCTCCTCCCCTCCCCCTTCCCTCCCCCCAACCTCCGATTCTCCCCTTCGCTTTCCCCAGCCCTCCAGCTAGCCTCAATGGATCCTCTGCCTGTGGCGGTGGTGGGACCGCGCAACTCGGACCAGGCCGCTCTGGTCAGCCCCCTGGCGTCGTTCGCTCAGGTGGGGGGAGAACGGGGGGAGAAGAAACGGGGGGGGCGGGGCCTCAGATGCGTGTGGTGAGGGACGTGGGGTTGGGATATGGGTGGTTTGTGCATGGCGGTGGTGGGACCGCGCAACTCGGACCAGGCCGCGCTGGTCAGCCCCCTGGCGTCGTTCGCTCAGGTTGGCAGGGAGGGCGAAAAATGAGGGACAGGGGGTGCTGTGGGGGGGAAGGGGGGTTCCCCCAACTCGGACCAGGCTGCGCTGGTCAGCCTCCTGGCATCGTTCGCTCAGGTGGCCAGGGGCGGATGGATGTGGGCTCTGGGGGGCGCGTAGGCAGACATGGGTGGGAGGAGAGGGGAGGGGAAAATGCAGAGGAGAGTCTGATTGAATTTTCTTGCTGCAACCGGCTAATTGAACTCCCAACCGCCACCCAGGTCCCCTCCCCACTGTGTTGCTTCATAATCGCTACCTTTTTGCTCGCTCACTCCCTGACCTGCTTCCACCCCCAACCCGTCGACCCTTTCCCACTCCGTTGTACCCATCCTGACTCCTTTCGTTTCAACCTCCCGCCCAGATCCCCTTTGTGTCGCCGTCCGCCACGGACGTGCGGTTGACAGCGGGCGGCGACCGGCCGTACTTCATGCGGACCATCCACAACGACGGCATGGACATGCGCGCCATCGCAGGTAACGGTAACCAAAGTGACTGTAGCGAAAGTGACTGTAATGGAAATGACAGCGGGCGGCGACCGGCCATACTTCATGCGGACCATCCACAACGACGGCATGGACATGCGCGCCATCGCAGGTGACTGTTACGAAAGTGACTGCAGCCAAAGTGATTGTACGGGAGTGACTGTAGCAGAAGTAGTTGGAGCGGAAGTGTAGCAAGGCGATTGTCATCCACAGTGTCATCAGTGCATCACTTTCTAGTTTTGAGGCGCCTCAAAACAAGGCGATTGTCATCCACAGTGTCATCAGTGCATCACTTTCTAGTTTTGAGGCGCCTCAAAACAAGGCGATTGTCATCCACAGTGTCATCAGTGCATCACTTTCTTTCTTCCCTCCTTTGCTCATCATCCATCCCCCCTTTTCTTGCCTTCACTTGCTCATCATCCGTCCTCTTTTGCTACCCCCTCTGCCGGCAGAGTTCCTGGCGTTCAACAAGTGGAGCGAGGTGATAGTCATTCATGGCAACGCCAGCTTTCTAGTGCGTTGATTTCCTTCATCTGCTCTCATCCGTCCTCCTCTGCCCCTCCCTTGCCCGGCAGAGTTCCTGGCGTTCAACAAGTGGAGCGAGGTGATAGTCATCCACAGTGACAACCGTTTCGGCCGCAACGGCATCGCGTCGCTCAACGGCTATCTCTCCATGCAGCAGGTGATTGCCATCCACAGTGTCCCCTCCCCCCATCGCTCCAAACCAGACTCTGTAGACTGTAGACTTTAGACTTGTAGACTGTATACTTCCCACCTCCTATTCTTGCACCTTTGCCTGCTCTTCCCTTGCACACCATCCCAGGCTCCCGCCGGCCGTATGCCTCACTTAGCTGCTTCTGCTCTTGCCCTCCTCTCCTCAACCCTCGTGCTCTCATGGCAGCAATGGAGGGTCAGGATCGCGACATGTGTGCCGATCAAGACGACGTGGTCGGTGGCGGACGGACACAGCAGCAGCACTGGCGGCGGTGGAGAGTTCTTTTGAGGCGTCTCAAAAGTCGTTGCCTCTGCTCTTTCTCTCCTGTTCTTCCTCAACCTTCTCTTCTCTCGTGCCAGCAATGGAAGGTCAGGATCGCGACACGTGTGCCGATCAAGACGACATGGTCGGTGGCGGACACAGCAGCAGCACTGGCAGCGGTGGAGCGGCTGGATCCGGCGGTCTTTGTGGTGCACGCCGCTGCTGCCCTCTGCGCTGTCATCTTCTCTGCTGGTACGCTCTCCGCTAGTGCCCTCTGCTGCTGCTGCCCTCTGCTGCTGCTGCCCTCTGCTGCTGCTGCCCTCTGCTGCTGCTGCTGCTGCTGCTGCTGCTGCTGCCTCTGCTGCTGCCTCTGCTGGGACTGTTGTGAGTCAATCCAAAGCACACCTGGTGCTGTGTTCTTGAGTCGACTCAAAGGGCAGCAGCAGCGCTGGCTGCAGTGGAGCGGCTTGATCCGGCGGTCTTCATGGTGCATGCTGCTGCTGCCCTCTGCGCTGTCATCTTCTCCGCTGGTAGGTGCGCTGTTGCTGGTACTGCCCTCCGCTGCTGCTGCATCTGCTGCTGCTGCCCTCTGCTGCTGCTGCTGCTGCTGCTGCTGCTGCTGCCTCTGCTGCTGCCTCTGCTGGGACTGTTGTGAGTCAATCCAAAGCACACCTGGTGCTGTGCTCTTGAGTCGACTCAAAGGGCAGCAGCAGCGCTGGCTGCAGTGGAGCGGCTTGATCCGGCGGTCTTCATGGTGCATGCTGCTGCTGCCCTCTGCGCTGTCATCTTCTCCGCTGGTAGGTGCGCTGTTGCTGGTACTGCCCTCCGCTGCTGCTGCATCTGCTGCTGCTGCCCTCTGCTGCTGCTGCTGCTGCTGCTGCTGCTGCTGCCTCTGCTGCTGCCTCTGCTGGGACTGTTGTGAGTCAATCCAAAGCACACCTGGTGCTGTGCTCTTGAGTCGACTCAAAGGGCAGCAGCAGCGCTGGCTGCAGTGGAGCGGCTTGATCCGGCGGTCTTCATGGTGCATGCTGCTGCTGCCCTCTGCGCTGTCATCTTCTCCGCTGGTAGGTGCGCTGTTGCTGGTACTGCCCTCCGCTGCTGCTGCATCTGCTGCTGCTGCCCTCTGCTGCTGCTGCTGCTGCTGCTGCTGCTGCTGCCTCTGCTGCTGCCTCTGCTGGGACTGTTGTGAGTCAATCCAAAGCACACCTGGTGCTGTGCTCTTGAGTCGACTCAAAGGGCAGCAGCAGCGCTGGCTGCAGTGGAGCGGCTTGATCCGGCGGTCTTCATGGTGCATGCTGCTGCTGCCCTCTGCGCTGTCATCTTCTCCGCTGGTAGGTGCGCTGTTGCTGGTACTGCCCTCCGCTGCTGCTGCATCTGCTGCTGTCCCTCTGTGCTGCTGCTGCCTCTGCTGGGACTGTTGTGAGTCAATCCAAAGCACACCTGGTGCTGCGCTCTTGAGTCGACTCAAAGGACAGCAGGCAGCAGCAGCGCTGGCTGCAGTGGAGCGGCTAGATCCGGCGGTCTTTGTGGTGCAAGCTGCTGCTGCCCTCTGCGCTGTCATCTTCTCTGCTGGTACGCTAGCTTAGAACTTTGGTCTACGGCTAGTTAATCATCCAGTCTATGGCTATCATAGGTCTGACTCACTCCAACGATTTGACATAGACCATGATAGCCATAGGCTGAATCGAGTTTTGAGTCGACTCAAAACTCCACTCCAACGATTTGACATAGACCATGATAGCCGTAGGCTGAATGAGTCATAGACTCCACCGATAGCCATAGGCTGAATGACAAAGGTACTCCCTTCCTCCTGCTGCCCGGCCCGGTCCCCGCCTGTGACATCCGTGTGCAGCGAATCAGATGCAGCTGGTGGGGAAGAACTCGGTGTGGGTGGCGTCGGAGGGGGCAGCACTCATAGTGATGTGTCACGTTCCCACCTTCCTCCTTCTACATCCCCCCCTCCTGCCACCTCTCCCTGCCTGTCACATCCGTGTGCAGCGAATCAGATGCAGCTGGTGGGGAAGAACTCGGTGTGGGTGGCGTCGGAGGGAGCAGCGCTTGTCAATTCCACCATGCTGCAGAACGTGGAGGTGAGGCGGGGAATAGGCTGTAGCCGTAGGGAAGTGGGGTCCGTAGCAGCATTGCTGCATTGATGCCTGCACAGCTAATCTGCGGTGGGCCTGGGGCAGTGAGGCAGGCCTGGGGCAGTGAGAGGCCTGGGGCAGTGAGGCCTGTACGGTGTAGATCCTCTTATTGTTCCCCAACCTGATTTCGCTTCCCCTGGCCCTCTTCAATCCCCTCATATCCCACTCCCTCCCCTCACACCCCCCTCTCAACCCACCCACACACACACCTCTCCCCCTCACACCCCTGCCACCACCAGGGCATGGTCATCACCTCGACCTACCTCCCTCCATCTCCACGGCTCACCTCGTACCACTCTCATTCTTCTCATACCCCTCTCAACCCACCCACACACACGCCCCTCCCCCTCACACCTTTGCCACCACCAGGGCATGGTCATCACCTCGACCTACCTCCCTCCATCGCCGCGTCTCACCTCGTTTCAGGAGAAGCCAAACTGAACCCCATACGCTTCCCCAACGCCAGCAAGGAGGTGAGTTTTGTTGCTCACTCACTCTATGCAACGACTGCCCTTCATTCCGCTTTTGAGGCCCCTCAGAAACCGGTACGGAAGAATTGGGCCAAACAGAACCCCGTACGCTTCCCCAACGCGAGCAAGGAGGTGAGTTGGTCTCAATATCTTTTCCAGCAGAGAGTGCAAGCCATTTCGTGGGTCCCTTTGTCAGTCAGTCAGTCAGTCAGTCAGTCAGTCCTGCACCCTGGCGGCCTGTTACACCTCTTACCCTGCCATCTCTCCTCCCTGATCGATGGCAGCACCAGGAGCTTCCAGTAGAAAAGCGAGCTCTCTCTGCTTCAACCTGCCTTTCTTTCCTTCCCCTCCTTTCCCTCCTCTCCTTCCCCTCCCCTCCCTCCTCACGCCTTCCTCCCCTCCAGGAGCCCAAGTCGTACACGCTAGCAGCATACGACGCCACGTACCTCATAGCCTGGGGGCTGCACTCCCTTCTATATGGCAACCACAGCACCGCTGCCACCGGCAGCACCAGCAGCAGCAGCAGAAGCAGCAGAAGCAGCAGAAGCAGCAGCAGCAGCAGAAGCAGCAGCAGCAGCAGCAGCGGCAGCCTCACACAGTGCAATGCTGACCCTTCACCCCCTTCTCAATCACCCCCTTCTCAATCACCCCCTTCTCAATCACCCCCTTCTCAATCACCCCCTTCTCACTTGCCCATACATCGCCCACACCCGCCTCTGTCGCCCCCTTCTCAATCGCTCCCTTCTCATTCGCCCATACACCACCCACACCCGCCGGTATCAACCCCTTCACACCCACTCCCACCCCATGCAACCCCTCCTCCTGCCATCACCTCACCCCTCTGGCCGGGAACGGTTCGTGCCGGCGCTGCTGCCGCCGCCGCTGCTGCTGGTGGTGCTGGTGGTGCTGCTGCTGGTGGTGCTGCTGGTGCTGCTGCTGCTGGTGCTGGTGCTGGTGCTGCTGCTGCTGCTGGTTCTGGTGCTGCTGCTGCAGCTGATTCTTCCACTCAAGGCTCTAATGCTGCGGGTTGCAGTGGTGCCTCTGGCTCGGGTGGTGCCTCTGGCTCGGGTGGTGCCTCTGGCTCGGGTGGTGCCTCTGGCTCGGGTGGTGCCTCTGGCTCGGGTGGTGCCTCTGGCTCGGGTGCTGCTGAGAGTTTCTCTCCTACTCTGCAAACGGACTACAGGGGCACGGTCAAGAGGGCGCTTCCTCTGCAGCTGCGTGGAGTGAAGCGGAGCCCGGGTGAGTCCACTGTCTGTGGAGCTTACGTGAGTCTCCTGGCTGAGTTCACATCACGTTAGGTGAGTTCACGATCAGGGGTGCGTACGTGAGTTCACAGTCAGCGGAGCGTGCACTTGTACTCAGCACGCAGTCGCTGATCACTTGCTGACTTTTGAGTCGGCTCAAAAGTCAGCGGTCACTTGCGCTAGCGGTCCACGAAAATTCTTGAGATCTGCTCGAGAACGGAGCTTGCAGGAGGCCACAGTAAGCACTTGCAGTTGACTTCCTCATTTCATGCGTGCAAAGAGCCGCATGTTCCCACAGCAAGCCATGCTGTCAGCCACCCTTGATGGGGTCAGGGTCGTGTTATGAGAAACAGGCTGTTTCTGAGTCGACTCAAGAACAGGCTTGATGGGGTCAGGGTCATGTTATGAGAAACAGGCTTGCATCTTCGCCTGTTGCCTCCTCTCCTTGTCTCGCGTGTCCCACTCCTCTTCTTGCCTTCTCTCCTTGTCTCCCCTGCCGCTCTCCGCTCCATAACTCCGCTCTCGTTGCTCTCTCACTGCTCTCTCACTGCTCTCTCACTGCTCTCTCACTGCTCTCTCACTGCTCTCTCACTGCTCTCTCACTGCTCTCTCACTGCTCTCTCGTTGTTTTAAACTGGCTCTCTCAACAACGTTTTCAAGCTAAGCACACCAGGCTCCTTCCGCCATTTCTCATGGAGTTTGTTTCGTTGTCCTAAACAACACGAGTTGATGGAAGTAAGGCCTCCGCAGCCCACCTGTCCTCTCTTGACAGCTCTCTCACTGCTCTCTCACTGCTCTCTCACTGCTCTCTCGTTGCTCTTGCACGTGTGCAGTGGGCCCCATGCTCCGCGAAGCCATGCTGTCAGCCACCTTCGACGGCGTCAGAGGCAGGTGAGGACTTATGAGGCGCTTCAGAATGGGGTCAGGGTCAAGGTCAGATACAGGTTCTCTGACTAGCCATGCTGTCAGCCACCTTTGACGGGGTCAGCGGCAGGTGAGGATCCGATCCAAGCTTGTAGCGGGATGGCAACAAGGTCCGGAAGAAACGGTCGAAAGCACAAGGGAACGAAACTCCTTGTGGCGCGGGCGGTCAAAGCAACAAGAGAATGGCGGTCTGCGGTCTCTTGTGGGTCGAACGTGACTCGCATTCTCAACATGCACAGCACAACGGCACCCCCATTGCCCCCCCCATTCCATCACGTTGACTTTTGAGTCGACTCGAAAGTCATTCTCAACATGCACAACACAACGGCACCCCCATTGCACCCCCCATTCCATCACCCCCTCTCCATCACGTTGACTTTTGAGTCGACTCGAAAGTCATTCTCAACATGCACAACACAACGGCACCCCCATTGCCCCCACCATTCCATCACCCCCTCTCCATCACGTTGACTTTTGAGTCGACTCGAAAGTCATTCTCAACATGCACAACACAACGGCACCCCCATTGCACCCCCCATTCCATCACCCCCTCTCCATCACGTTGACTTTTGAGTCGACTCGAAAGTCATTCTCAACATGCACAACACAACGGCACCCCCATTGCCCCCACCATTCCATCACCCCCTCTCCATCACGTTGACTTTTGAGTCGACTCGAAAGTCATTCTCAACATGCACAACACAACGGCACCCCCATTGCCCCCCCCATTCCATCACCCCCTCTCCAGCATGGCTGCATCCCTTATCCCCTCAATCCCCATCCTCCCCGTCCTCCCCGCCCCGCACCACCGTCAGGATCTCGCTGAACGCGCACGGCGACCTGCAGTCGAACGTGACGCGCATTCTCAACGTGATCAATGGCTCCGTTAGAGCAACCTGTACCCCAGTCCCAGTGTCTGTACTGTACTGTGCCCATCCACCCCACACCACTGCCAGGATCTCGCTCAACTCGCACGGCGACCTGCAGTCGAACGTGACGCGCATTCTCAACGTGATCAATGGCTCCGTTAGAGCAACCTGTACCCCAGTCCCAGTGTCTGTACTGTACTGTGCCCATCCACCCCACACCACTGCCAGGATCTCGCTGAACGCGCACGGCGACCTGCAGTCGAACGTGACGCGCATTCTCAACGTGATCAATGGCTCCGTTAGAGCAACCTGTACCCCAGTCCCAGTGTCTGTACTGTACTGTGCCCATCCACCCCACACCACTGCCAGGATCTCGCTCAACTCGCACGGCGACCTGCAGTCGAACGTGACGCGCATTCTCAACGTGATCAATGGCTCCGTTAGAGCAACCTGTACCCCAGTCCCAGTGTCTGTACTGTACTGTGCCCATCCACCCCACACCACTGCCAGGATCTCGCTCAACTCGCACGGCGACCTGCAGTCGAACGTGACGCGCATTCTCAACGTGATCAATGGCTCCGTTAGAGCAACCTGTACCCCAGTCCCAGTGTCTGTACTGTACTGTGCCCATCCACCCCACACCACTGCCAGGATCTCGCTCAACTCGCACGGCGACCTGCAGTCGAACGTGACGCGCATTCTCAACGTGATCAATGGCTCCGTTAGAGCAACCTGTACCCCAGTCCCAGTGTCTGTACTGTACTGTGCCCATCCACCCCACACCACTGCCAGGATCTCGCTCAACTCGCACGGCGACCTGCAGTCGAACGTGACGCGCATTCTCAACGTGATCAATGGCTCCGTTAGAGCAACCTGTACCCCAGTCCCAGTGTCTGTACTGTACTGTGCCCATCCACCCCACACCACTGCCAGGATCTCGCTCAACTCGCACGGCGACCTGCAGTCGAACGTGACGCGCATTCTCAACGTGATCAATGGCTCCGTTAGAGCAACCTGTACCCCAGTCCCAGTGTCTGTACTGTACTGTGCCCATCCACCCCACACCACTGCCAGGATCTCGCTCAACTCGCACGGCGACCTGCAGTCGAACGTGACGCGCATTCTCAACGTGATCAATGGCTCCGTTAGAGCAACCTGTACCCCAGTCCCAGTGTCTGTACTGTACTGTGCCCATCCACCCCACACCACTGCCAGGATCTCGCTCAACTCGCACGGCGACCTGCAGTCGAACGTGACGCGCATTCTCAACGTGATCAATGGCTCCGTTAGAGCAACCTGTACCCCAGTCCCAGTGTCTGTACTGTACTGTGCCCATCCACCCCACACCACTGCCAGGATCTCGCTCAACTCGCACGGCGACCTGCAGTCGAACGTGACGCGCATTCTCAACGTGATCAATGGCTCCGTTAGAGCAACCTGTACCCCAGTCCCAGTGTCTGTACTGTACTGTGCCCATCCACCCCACACCACTGCCAGGATCTCGCTCAACTCGCACAGCGACCTGCAGTCGAACGTGACGCGCATTCTCAACGTGATCAACGGCTCCGCCGTGCCAGTTGGCTTCTGGACCTCCTCGCTTCTCCTCACGCCCTCCCTTGATGTACGCCCCTCCCCTACCTTGATGTACGCCCCCTCCCTTTGTTTGAGAGCGTTGTGAGCCTTCGCAAAACCTATTGGACCTCCTCTCTGCTCCCATACGCCCCTCATTGGCATACGCCCCTCATTGGCATACGCCCCTCATTGGCATACGCCCCTCATTGGCATACGCCCCTCATTGGCATACGTCCCTCATTGGCATACGCCCCTCATTGGCATACGCCCCTCATTGGCATACGCCCCTCATTGGCATACGCCCCTCATTGGCATACGCCCCTCATTGGCATACGCCCCTCATTGGCATACGCCCCTCATTGGCATACGCCCCTCTCTTATACATGCATCCCGGCATGCGTAAACAACCCCCCTTCCCTCTCCCCTCCCCTTCCAATTCCTCCCAAGCTACATCGTGAGAAGGCTCAAGTGGTTCCTCTTGCGTCTGACTCCTTTGTTGTCACGCGCCTTGCCTTGTGTGCAGCTACCCCCCATGAACGGCACGTCACGCATGCTCAACATCTCCTTCCCAGGCAATACTACCAAGGTGCCTCCCCTCCTTCCTCATAATACTACCCTTGCCTCCCCTTGCCTCCCCTCCTTCCCTCCCATCCTCATCCTACCCTTCTTGGCAATACTACCAAGGTACCTCCCCTCCTTCCTCATAATACTACCCTTGCCTCCCCTTGCCTCCCCTCCTTGCCTCCCATCATCCTCCTACCCTTCTTGGCAATACTACCAAGGTACCTCCCCTCCTTCCTCATAATACTACCCTTGCCTCCCCATGCCTCCCCTCCTTCCCTCCCATCCTCCTCCTACCCTTCTTGGCAATACTACCAAGGTACCTCCCCTCCTTCCTCATAATACTACCCTTGCCTCCCCTTGCCTCCCCTCCTTGCCTCCCATCATCCTCCTACCCTTCTTGGCAATACTACCAAGGTACCTCCCCTCCTTCCTCATAATACTACCCTTGCCTCCCCATGCCTCCCCTCCTTCCCTCCCATCCTCCTCCTACCCTTCTTGGCAATACTACCAAGGTACCTCCCCTCCTTCCTCATAATACTACCCTTGCCTCCCCATGCCTCCCCTCCTTCCCTCCCATCCTCCTCCTACCCTTCTTGGCAATACTACCAAGGTACCTCCCCTCCTTCCTCATAATACTACCCTTGCCTCCCCTTGCCTCCCCTCCTTCCCTCCCATCCTCCTCCTACCCTTCTTGGCAATACTACCAAGGTGCCTCCCCTCCTTCCTCCCTTCCTCCTCCTACCCTTCTTTTTCTGAAAATTCTTGATAGGTTTTCACTCACATGCATCACCCGCCTCTCTCCTACACCTCTCTGTTCCTTCCACCTGCCTTCCATTCCCCCTCCACCCATCTCCAATCTACCTCCTCCCATCCCCCCATCACTCGCTCCTTCCATTCCACCCACAGCCCCCCTCAGGTGCCTTTCCGCGCCGCAAGCTGCTGCTAGCTGTGCCCTACAAAAAGGGCTTCCAGCAATTCGTCAACATCACACGCACCTCCTCCTCCGCCTCACCCACAAATGATACCTCCGCATACTCCTTCTCTGGTTTCACAATCGAGTTATTCCGCCTGGCCGTCAGCAAGCTGCCGTACAAGGCAGACTATGAGCTCGTGCCGTTTGTCGGGGACGACGGCGGCGGTGGTGCTGACGCTCCAATGGGATACGACGACATGCTGCAGGCCGTGGCAGACGAGGTAGTGGCGGGTTTGGGAAATGGCGGGGTTGAGGGTGTAGGGTTGCTAGTTGTGTTGCTTCAGAGAACTCTTGAAAGAGGTGGGATTGCTCCGGTGGGATTGCTCCGGAGGGATTGCTCCGGTGGGATTGCTCCGGTGGGATACGATACGACGACATGCTGCAGGTGGGGCCGTGGCAGATGAGGTAATGGCGGGCTTAGGGTTGTGTGGGTTTTCTACGTCGAGGGCTTAAAGGTTCAGGGCTAGGGGTGGTGAGGCTTGTGTGCGATACGATGCCATGCTGCAGGCGGGCGGTGGCCGATGAGGTAATGGCGGGTTCAGGGTTGCTTTCTGTGTTGCTCTTGAGGATTCTCCCAGGTGGTGGTGGGAATTGTGTGCGATGCGACCGCATGCTGCAAGCTGTGCCGGGCAAAGTAGTTGCAGTAACTGTTACATCCGTCCGTTTTACTTGGCTGCAATAAAGTCAATCCATCTATTCAAGTCTTTCTTTTGTGCATATATGCGAACGCAGTTGTTGCTCCTGATTGTCGCTCACATCACATCCATGATCCATCTGGCTCACTGCATCCATCTGCGTTGTGGCTGGCAGAAGTTTGACGGGGCCATTGGTGACATCTCAGTGACCCAGGCGCGGAGCAAGCTGGTAGATTTCACACAGCCCTACATGGTTCGTTTGTTGCTCATGCTCTCGTCATCTTCATTACTCACAGCCCTACATTACATGTTCATTACATGTTACTCACATGGTGCATTACTCATGCTGCCATGTCTCTATACTTCTTGAGACAGCGGAAATCTAGCCTAGAAACTGGATTGTAATATCCTGAAGGCCACTTGTGCTCTTTGTTTTGTATACAAGAAGCCATCACCTGCACGTTCGTCCCTCTTCAGTCAGTGTGATCGCCTATGTGTCAATGCCGCCCTCCGTTGCTTTCCTGCTCATTCTTCTTCTTTCTCCTTCATTACTCCTCTACACCCATCTATACCCTCCCCAGGCATCAGCAGTGAGTGTGATCACCTACATGCCGCCCTCCAGCAGCTGATGGATGCCACGCGCTGCGCGCCCTTCACACCCCTTCACCCCTTTCCACCCCACTTCACCCCACTCCAACCAACCCCCTCCTGTCCGTCTCCAAACTCTCCCTACCCCTCACAGGCGTCAGCAGTGAGTGTGATCGCCTACGTGCCGCCCTCCAGCAGCTGGTGGATGGCACTCGCGCCCTTCACTCCCTCCATGTGGGCGGCGTTTCTCGGCTTGACTATAGCCACGGGGCTCATCACCGTGTTTCTCGAGTGCCGCCAGAACCCCGAGTTTCAAGGGAAGCTTCATGAGCTGCTGCAGCACGCCCTCTGGTAGGTTGCTGTGTTACGACGAGTCGAGTTCAGGACCTCTTGTACGTTTTGAGTCGATCCAAAAGAAAACCTCGAGTTTCAGGGGAAGCTTCATGAGCTGCTGCAGCACGCGCTCTGGTGGGTGACGTGTTATCAAGATTTCTCAAGATCAGTCAAGATTTTTGAGAATTCTTAAAAGTGATTCCCAAACAAGAATGTTTCTGAGAAATCTAGCCGTGCTTTGAGTCGACCCAAGACACGTGATGTGTTACGAGTCGAGAACGATTCTAAGAAATCTTGATATCAGCTTCACACAGCCTTGTGTTCTTCATGCTAATCCGCTCCGCGCTTCATGTGTGCTCCTTCTATCCCCTCCCACAGGTTTGGCTACCTCTCAGCCTTCTCCTTTCTCGGTGAGTCCTGCACTCATCCACCCTCACTCTCACCCTCACTCTCACCCTCACTCGCACCCTCACTCTCACCCTCACTCGCACCCTCACTCGCACCCTCACTCTCACCCTCACTCGCACCCTCACTCGTACCCTCACTCTCACCGCACCAGCAACATCCATCTTACCACTCAATTCTTGAGACGTCATGTTCTTTTCCCTTTTCCTTCTCTCCCAGAGAAGCCGGTGCGGATGGTGATAGCACGGATAGTGCTGGCGCTCTGGCTGCTGGTGACGTCTCCCCCCCCACTTTCCCCAAAACCTCTCCCCCCCTCCTTGCCCACCTTCTCCCCTTCCCCCCCCCCCCCCCCCCCCCCCCCCCCCCCCCCCCCCCCCCCCCCCCCTCCCGCACTCGCCCCGTTTTTCTTTTCTGTCAGAAAAGCCAGTGCGGACAGTGATCGCGCGGATAATTCTGGCGCTCTGGCTGATGGTGGCAATGACCTTTTCAAGCTCATTTCCCACCTCTACCATACTCCCCTTCTTCCCCCGTTTCCCACGCTCTTTTCCTTTTTCCTTCTCCCAGAGAAGCCGGTGCGGTCTGTGACCGCGCGGATAATGCTGGCGCTCTGGCTGCTGGTGACCTTCGTTGTAGTCACATCCTACACAGCCAACCTGACGTCGATAATCACGGTCAACATGCTCACAGTGCCCTCGCTTGACGTGAACAGTGTCATCAACGCCAACAACCCCATCGCCTACCAGGCGGGGTCGTTCATCGAAGGATACCTCCTGCAGCTGGGGGTGCAGAAGGTAAATCACCTCCCTACCCACCTACCCACATCCCACTCAAAAAGGAAGGTTAAACAACCCATCCATCGCCTACGAGGTCAGGTCCTCTATCAAAGGCTATCTTTGAGACGTCTAAAAAATAACCTCATTACACGTCAGGTCCTCTATCAAAGGCTATCTCACGCAGCTGGGTGTGCACAAGGTAAGACGGGGCTGGTCCCTCCTTTCGCCTCTCTCCGCTCTCGCCTCTCTCCGCTCTTGCCTCTATCCACTCTCCCACGCCTTCTCTGAGGTGCTTCAGAGGTTCCCTTGCCTGCCTGCCGCTTCTGTCCCACGCCTCCCATCTGTACCCTTTATTGCACAACAAGGTACCACTTCGCAGCGCGGAGGATCAGTCTCACGGCTTCTTAAGAACCCCTTTTATCCTGCCCCCTTTCTCTCCCCTCCTCTCTGTACCCCTTTCTTACACTCCATGGTATCGCTTAACAGCACGGAGGAAGTTCTAAACTTGCCTCTTCCCTCCCTATGTGTAGCACAGCATGGTACCAGTTAACAGCACAGAGGAGTTTTCAAAGTCGACTAGCATTTCCTCCCCCTTCGCCCCCTCCCTTTCTTCTGTCCCCGCTTGCTTTCTGTACCCCTTATAGCACAACATGGTACCATTTAGTAGCGTGGAGGAGTGCAACAATGAGCTGGTGTCTGGGAGGGCGAGAGTGGTGGTGTCTGGGAGGGCGAGAGTGGTGGTGTCTGGGAGGGCGAGAGTGGTGGTGTCTGGGAGGGCGAGAGTGGTGGTGTCTGGGAGGGCGAGGGTGGTGGTGGATGAAGACCCTTACCTGGATTTGTTGACAGCACACATTTCTGCCTTCCATCCCACACCCCTCCATCTGTACCCCTTATAGCACAACATGGTACCGCTTACTAGCGTGGAGGAGTACAGCAGTGCGCTGGTGACTGGGAGGGCGAAGGTGGTGGTGGACGAGGACCCTTACCTGGGCTTGCACACATTTCTGTCTTCCATCCCACACCCCTCCATGTGTACCCCGTGTAGCACAACATGGTGCCGCTCAACAGTGTGGAGGAGTACAGCAGTGCGCTGGTGACTGGGAGGGCGAAGGTGGTGGTGGACGAGGACCCTTACCTGGACCTGCTGCGAGCCAACCACTGCAGCATGGCGCAAGTCAAGCAGCCCTACTCCTTCCTCAGCATGGCATTCGTGAGTGAGAGAGAGGGAGAGTGAGAGTGAGTGAGGGTGGTGGTGGATGAAGACCCTTACCTGGACCTGCTGAGGGCCAATTACTGCAGCATGGCTAAAGTCAAGCAGCCCTACTCCTTCCTCAGCATGGCATTCGTGAGTCCGAGACTGAGACTGAGACTGAGACTGAGACTGAGACTGAGACTGAGTCCGAGACTGAGACTGAGTTTGCCTGAGGGAGCGGGAGAGTGCGTGTGTAAGTGTGGGTGAGAGCGAGAGAGTGTTGCTGTGAGTGCGAGAAGGGTGTGGGCGAAATTTGAGGTGCCTCAGAGATCCCTCATCAGGAGTAGCTGCTGGGAGGGCCGTGGGAGGTGGGAGTTCCTGAAGGGACGTGAATTGAACCACCTCAGGTCAGGCACTTTTTGTATCATAATTGGGATTTGAACCCCCTTCATAAACCAGCTTTATGTATCAGTGCTGAACATATTAGTAATAGTAAAAGAAGATGAATAAACAAGCAAACAAAGCATCCCCCTCCCCGGCATCCACGCTTCCCCCTTCCCAGGCGTTCCAAAAAGGCTCCCAACTGCGCAGGGACATCTCAGCAGCGATTCTCCACCTCACTATGACAGGCGAGCTGGATCGACTGCAGCAGGACTACCTCCTGGGAGGGCCTCGCCAGTGCCCCGACACGCTCATGCCCGAGGCCCCAGCAGTGCTGGCGAATGAGAACTTCTGGGGGCTGTTTGTGGGGTATGCCGTGGTGTCGCTCGCGTGCTGCCTGCTGTACGTCGGGCTGCTGGTGTTCCGCGGTGCCATGGTGGCGAGGTGAGACAGGGGTGGGGGTGGGTGTGCGGCTGGGGGTGGGAGGGAGTGGGGAGTGGGGAGTGGGAGTGGGAGTGGGAGTGGGAGTGGGAGTGGGAGTGGGAGTGGGAGTGGGGATGGGAATGGTGTCGTTTTCGTACTGCCTGCTCTATGTGGGCCTGCTGGGGTTGCGTCATGCCATGGTGGCTAGGTGACACAGGGGTGGGGGCGGGGATGGGTTTGGGGTGCCTGCTGGTATTCCGTCATGCCATGGTGGTCCAGTGAGGGAGCAGGGGTATGGGTGGGGGAAGGGTTGGGAGCAGGGGTATGGGTGGGGGAAGGGTTGGGAGTGGGTATGGGAGGACGAGTGGGATAGTGTGAGTGGGATTTACTTTTGAGAATTCTCAAAAGTCACTCCAGTATGGGAGGACGAGTGGGATAGTGCTAGTGGGATTTATTCTGCACTGCTCCCTGCAAAGCACTCTGTAATGGCAAATGCCCTTCTTACTTACAAGAAAGTCTTATTTAACAAGGAAAGTCCCCTTTCCTAGGAGCTTTCATTCGAAGGAGTTTAATGTCTCTGATTGCCTGTTTTCACCCGCTCTTGCGTGTTTTGTGGCTTCTCACACTATGCTTTACCCCCTTTGTGCCCTGTCGCAGGGAGGGGTCACGGCAACAAACATCACTTTTGAGGAGCCTTCAAATTTCCTCATGCTCTGCTTTACCCGTTCTGTGTGCGTGCTGTTCCAGGGAGCTGTCGCGGCAACAAGCCAAGTCATACAATACAGACATGGTGGAATTCGTTCCAGCGAATCAGCCAGCGAATCAGCCAGCGAATCAGCCAGCGAATCAGCCAGCGAATCAGCCTGCACACGTGGCGCTGGCTCCTGCCGTTTCCTTCAAGGTTGATGCGCTAGATCTTATAGAGGAGCTTGGAGATGAAGAGGAGGATGAGGATGAAGATGAAGATGAAGATGAAGATGAAGATGGGGATAACTTATACTCTGCCCATTTGAAGGGTGACCATGCTGATGATGGGAATGGTGGGGGTGGTGCGAAGGGGGTAAAGCTCGTGATCCCGGCATCACCCAATGGGCGTGCTCAGGCAGCGGGTGCTGAAGCAGGGGTTGACGGCAGCAGCAGCAGCAGCAACAGCAACAGCAACAGCAGCAGGAAGAGCGGCAGGAACAGCAGCAACAGCAACGGCAACAGTAACAGCAGCAGCTGCAGCAGCAGCAGCGCTGTCACCAATATCACCACTGGCGCAAGGAATATCAGCAGCAGCAGCTGCAGCGTCACCCCCCACGCCACCAATAACACCGCTGGCACAGGGAGCATCATCATCATCAGCAGCAGCAGGAGCACAGATGCCACCGATATCACCAGAATCAGCAGCAGAAGAGGCAGCAGCAACTCCAGCATCGCCACTTGCACGAGCATCAGCAGCAGCATCTGCTGCTGATACTGCAGAGCGGCGAGCGTCACGGCGGCAGTCAAGCAGCAAACGCGGCATGAAAGTGGCAGCGAGCTTTGTGGCTGCGGCCTCGCTGCATAAGCGAGTGGGCAACCTGGTTGATCGATTCCAAAAGGTACCTCCTTCACTCCCCTCCCCCGTTGGTTTCAGTTAGGCCGCCTCAAAAGTAGAGCACAGGGGGTCAGGAGTGGAGCAAAGAGTAACATCCATGCTCAGCTGCCTCCGGTCTCACCTCCTCTTCCTCTGCATTCTCGCTCTTTAAGTCAACGCAAATATCGATTGAGTCGACTAAAGTGCCTTCCTGTTGGTCCCCACCACCTCCACTCGCAGGGTCAGAGTGGAGGAAGGAGCGCCGCCATGCATTCTCCACTGCCTCTCGTCTCAAATCCTCTTCCTCCACCTCCTCCCTCTTTGGATCGACCGGAAATTTTTTCCGAGTGGACTAGAAAATCTCTCTGAGTGGACTAAAAGGCCTCCCTGTTCACCCCCCCCCACCTCCTTCCTCAAGGTCAAGAGTGGAACAAGGAGCACCATACAAGTTCCTCTGTCTCTGCTCCCAGCGCCTCGTCCCCCACCACACTCTCTGTTCTGGCCTCTGAAGACCAACCAGCAGCATGCACTGGCAGTTTTGAGTCGATTCTTTGAGACGCCTCAAAATTCGCCCAACCTCCGCTCCTCTCTTGCTGTTCACCCCCCACCACCTCCCTCCACAGGGTCAAGAGTGGAGCAAGGAGCGCCACGCACGTGCATCTGTCCCTGGTATCATTGCCTCTACCTCTGGTATTAAAGCCTCTGCCTCCGCCTCCTCGCTCTCTGACATGGCTTCTGAAGACCAGCCAGCAGCAGTGGGCAGCGGCAGCAGCAGCTTTGGCAGCTCCACTCCCCACGCACTCCCTCACGTTCCACTCGGCCGCCGCGCGGGAAAAAAATTGAGAGAAGCTAGATTAACGGGTAGTCTGACGGCTGGTACCGGAGACAGGCCCGGTGCCAAGCCGGTGGTCAGGACCGGGTCCGTACCTGAAATGGGCCTTCAAGCAGGGTCGGGAGCAGGACCGGCAGTGTCATCTTCTGGCAAGCTGGTTTCTGTGTTGAGATCGAGCAAGCAGGCGCAGAAGCAAGGGCAGGTGATTAAGGTGCTGCCGTCTCGGCAATTGCCAGCTCCAGGGCAGTTCAGTGGGCGGAATTTCTTTGAGGTGGATGATGACGACGATGATGATGATGACCTTGGTATATACGAGGATGACGATGATGACGATTCTGGAGATGACGGTTCCTTGCCGCAGCTGAAGTGAGCATTGGCTCCTTCGCTTGTCAACTAAGATGTTCCAGTCCAGAGCTGCTGAGTTCAGTTAAGGTGAGATGACAGCGTTAAGAAATAAAGTTCAAAATCCAGCCTTCCTGTTCCCTTCTTGAACATTCAGATAAGTTAATGCATGTGTGTTTGTGTGCGTGTTTTTTTACCTTTCTGTTATTTCTCCTTGCAGGTGTGTTTCCTGCATGTGGGTTTACCTGTAACAAATGTTGCCCACACCGTTTGTGTTTTGTGCAATTGCTTTTAGGGATGACACTAGTTCGATCTGAGCGTGCCAAGCAGCCGCTTCCCCCTCCAAAAAATTACACTCGGTAGCGCCGGTAGCGCCCAGTAGCGCTACCGAGTGAGTCAGCGTGCTGACCGCAGGCAAAAAAAATATACCCCAGGCTTACGGCATGCCGTTCGGGAGCCTCAACCCAAAGATTTTAGGGTTGAGGCTCCCGAAGCGGCATGCCTTCCGACTGGAGTTTATTTTTTTCTTGCCCGCGGTCAGCTGGCTGACTCGATTGCACTGCCAGCGCCAACGCCTGCTGTCATTCCCCCTCCACCTGCTATTTCCTTCATTGTCGCTTTCCTCTGCTTGGTGATGCAACGAAAGGCAACAGGTGGATTTTCCGAAATCAGGGACAATGGACAATGGGAATGGCGCGAGTCGCGCTGGACGGAAAGATCAATAAACGAACTTCGCAAAGACCAGCAAGGAGGAGAAAGATTTCGCGACAGCTGAAAAGGACAACAAACGACTTCAGCGAAATGCCACGGAGGAATCCAGGCTGCCCTGCCAAGATGGGATCCATTTCCAATAGGTGGCGGTGGCGCTGTCGTGGCAGTGATGTGCAGTGCATCTAAGGGATGCGGTAGTGTTGCAAGGAGTGCTTGGTCATAAGGCCGTGGTTGTATCATTCCAGTTGGCCTGTTTCAACTTGTGTTGTGGGACATGCTCATATATCAGCGTGGGGTGGGGTGGAAGCGGAACTGCACGCACAGAACTAGTTTCGCATGGTTTCTGTAGGTGTGTGTATAGTACGTAGTTGACTGCCCTGAAATTCCTTCCTTCAGGGTCTTCACGAATGACAACATGGGTAGGTTACACGGATTACTTCTCTGCGAATGTCGCACAGCGCAGGTCTGCATTTGTCGTTCCAGTTCAGAACCGGAACAACAAGGTGGTGGCGAGGCGAAGAGCTAGTTCCAGGAAGGAGAAAAACAGGATCATGTTCGAGAGACGAGGGCCCTGTTCGGTAGACGCCCCACTCATACTGCGGTTGGTGAAAGGCAGGTTCTGAGGACATCGTTAAGGCCCACTAACTCGATATTGGAACACCGAACCTGCCCAGTGTGACTTGGCTACCGAACGCTTCAAAAGCCAAGTCTGACTGCGGGCATCGAAACTGCACGGAAATTTTCCTTCCCGGGCAAACTGGACTCGCAGTGGAAGTGACTCCCAGTTTAGGGTTTGAGTTACACTACGCGAGGGCCACTCTAAGTGGCACAGTTTTGGGTTAACTTCATATTAGACAATTTCGGGCCGAAAAAGAAGCTCTTACCTTCTTGAACCAAAATGAGTTGGCGCACAGCATGCGATGCTTTTTATTTTCCTCTTTGTTTAGCAGGGTAGCCGTGCGACGGGCAAGTACGTTTTGTTTTGGGGTCAGTCTGGTACAGAACCACAATCGTATCAAGAAATTTACAACATATTTCAAGGAAACTATCGCAAACTGAACGGAAACTTCTTTCCAGTGTGAGTGGAAGCCCGAGGCTAAGCAACATCTCGGACGCTTTTCCAGTTCGAGTGGGCCCAGTGCGACTGGGAGGCTACCGAACAGGGCCGAGAAAAGGGTATCTGACGAGGGAAGTGTTGGTGAACCATCATAACCAAAAGAGGTATGCCGACGAATTTAGGACCGTTTGTCAATAGCGGCCTCCAGCGTCCACCCGTCCATCTTGCTCCACGACTGTGTTTTTGTGAAGTCTCCTCTGGTCTCTACACAGCCGAGGTTGAAACAAAAGTTCCGAATAACAGAAGCGGAAACGAGATCTATATCTGGCTTCATTGCCACTGGCAAAGCGGGACTCCTGGCGTCGTCGTCGCTCTCTCATGGCTGTCCGCCTCGTGTTCTCGATTTTAAAAAGTTAACAAGAGAGCCTAGACCTAGACCTGTCAACTCTGTGATTCTCTCTTCTAAGCTGGACCTCCGTTGTCGGATCGTCGTCGTCGTCTTCATCTTTGTCGTGTCTTATTCGTCGCCATCATCGTCGCCGTCGGCGCTTCGCTCTCTCTCATGTCCGCACGTCGCCATTGTGTGCGATCCACCGAACCCCCACCAAACAATGAGGACTCCCGCCGACGGCTGACTTTTAGACGTGATTTCACCCGCTATAGACCTCGCCCGCGGCCCCGCCATTGGGATCATCCGCACCATATAGAGCCTGCTTATGCTATACCTCGGCCGAAGCTGCACAGACCGCCCGGGGAGACACGCCTGGCGGCCTCCTCCCCCTCCCCGCGCCACGTGGCAGAAAAGCTTCCATATCCAACTTACGAGGCGCGTAAAGCGAAACCATTCGCGGAATCCCGCTTTCTCCGAGCAAGAGTCTTTCATCCCCATCTCTTTCGGCCACAAATCACGCTGCTTCTCGCGGTTTTACTCTTACCCCCGCTATTATCACGGTCGGATTCGTCAAGCGCCCCTGCGGAGGGTTCTTACCACCGCTATTATCACGTATCCGGCGGATCTGCGCCTCCCTTACTATCTTACGCGCTCCGAGACTCTCCGCAAGGTTCCGCGGATCATGGCGCGCCGGTGCGCGCCAGTAGTGGTAGGCATGATATTGGCGGGTCCGCACCCGCCGCGGCGGCCCGCGGCGTGCGCGCGATGGCGGTACCGCGCGCCGACTCGAATCCGCGGAAGACTATTCCGCGGGAGAGGACAGGGCCTCGAGAGCAGGCGCAGGCCCCAGACGTTGTGCTTCGAGAGGTCGAACCGCGAGAGGCTGAATTGCGAGTGGCGGAATCGCCGGTAAAGGCTAGAGTCGTTTTGGGGAGAGCCGCCAGCGCAAGTGGCGGTGGGCACAGCAGTGGGGTCGGAAGTAACGGCGCGGAGCACGGCGGGGAGCACGGTGCGATTCGCGGCGAGATCCGCGGGGTGCAGGAGGAGGGGGTGGACGGGAGGGAGGAGGTGATACTGGGGTGTCTGATTCCGTCATACTCGCAAGACGGATTGAACATGCTCGCAGGTGATGGTGGCGATGGTGATGGTGATGGTGATGGTGATGATGATGATGATGATGATGATGGTGATGGTGATGATCGTGATTGCACACTACCCCCGCTCCCCCCCCTCACCTTCTACCCCCTCCGCTCTGTCTCCCCGTCCGGTCCCGTCATCCTTTCTCTCTCTGTCTTCTCACCCTTCCTGCCTCTCCCACATGCTCTCATCCCCTCCCCGCGCCCCCAATCCCTTCCGCCTATCCTCCATCCCCCTCCACTCAACCCCTTTCTCCCGTTTGTCCCCCATGCCCTTCCGCGTGCCCCCCATCCCCTCCCCTGCTTGCCTCCCGTTCCGTCGCTTGCTTCTTATCCCCTTCCACTCGCCCCTCCATTCCGCCTGTCCAGCAATCGCCGTGTGACATTGTAGCGAGTTGATTATTGAGTCGATTCATAAGTAAACTCGCTTGTCTCCCGTTCCCTCGCTTGCTTCTTATCCCCTTCCACTCGCCCCTCCATTCTGCCTGTCCAGCAATCAGCATGGCAGTTGCTGACGTCAACAGCGACCCCACCATCCTGCCACGTCACCGCATCCGCTTAGTCACCGGCAACATCACCGCCAGCACGCCGTCCATCCTTAGCCTGCTGACAGGTAGGCAGGCTGTAACACCTCGCTACCCACTGGGTCAAAACGAGGGTTATATTTGAGGCGCAGCGGAGGCACTCAACCCTTACGTGTATAGTAGTAGGCCCCACAGGCGTTACACTCGTCCCCCCCTGGAGCCAGCGTCCTCGTTGGGCAGGGAGTCGACCCTCGTAAGGACCTCAATCTCGCTCTACAGCGACTTCGCTGGTGGGCCAGGCCAGCGGCGGATCGTTCACTGGGTTCGTTACTGGGTTACCACATTCAACTTCAGGCTCACAGCGGAAAATGTGACCCAGCCGGGAATCGAACTCCAGGCTCTGAGACCAAATGTAACACCTCGCTACCCACTGGGTCAAAACGAGGGTTGTATTTGAGGCGCAGAGGCACTCAACCCTTACGTGTAAGCCCCACAGGCGTTACACAGGCGCTTCTGACATAGCACTAGCCTGTCCCTCTTGATCTGACTCCAAAAGTCGCCTAGCAGCATTAGCCTGTCTGTCTCTCTGCAATGAATGTCACCCTTTTTTCATGGCCCTCTGCTTTCCCCATCTCTCTCACACACACTCCCTGCCTCTGGCCCTCTGCTTCCTCCCCCACTGCCCCTGCAGCACCCAGTGGCAATCATAGGCCCAGGGATTACCAAACCAAACCCAAATGAGGATGCCTTATGTCCGCAATTACTCTTGACCAATCTCTCCTTTTCTTCCTCCTCTTCTTCCTCTTCCTCCCCTTCCTCCCCCAATGCTCCTGCAGCCATGGCAGCAGTGCAGCAGCGCCCAGTGGCAATCATAGGTCCGGGGACGTCCGACCAATCAGCTCTCGTCAGCCCACTTGCCAGTGCCACCCAGGTAAGCACACACACAAGCTAGGCACAAGCTAGGCACAAGCTAGGCACAAGCTAGGCACAAGCTAGGCACAAGCTAGGCACAAGCTAGGCACAAGCTAGGCACAAGCTAGGCACAAGCTAGGCACAAGCTAGGCACAAGCTAGGCACAAGCTAGGCACAAGCTAGGCACAAGCTAGGCACAAGCTAGGCACAAGCTAGGCACAAGCTAGGCACAAGCTAGGCACAAGCTAGGCACAAGCTAGGCACAAGCTAGGCACAAGCTAGGCACAAGCTAGGCACAAGCTAGGCGTCTCAAAGGTGAATTCAGTCGATGTTTGAAACGTATTGGTAGTGATTTTAGAGGCCTTTGAGGCGCCTAAATGCTTGTTCTTGCTGCCTCCACTAAATAGGACCCCTCTTCCGCACTCCTCATATTCTCCTCCTATTGCTCCCACATACAGCAGACTCCTTTTGTCTCCGTGGCAGCAGCTGACGTGCAGCAGAGGGTGGTCTCATTGCTTTCTCCTATCCACCATATCCCATCCTATCGCACCGCCCTCCCTCACCCCGTCCTTTCCCTTCACCCTCCCCACAGACCCCCTTTGTGTCGGCGGCAGCAACAGACGTGCAGCTGACGGTGGGGGGATCTCGGCCGTACTTCATGCGGACCATTCCCAATGATGGCGTCGACATGCAGGCCATAGCCGGTAAGACATGGTGGTGGTATGTGCATCACCTTACCTGCTCTGCACACATCACCGTACTGTAGTGCAGTGCAGGTAAGGTGATGCCCATCACCGCACTGTACCTCTCCCAACGCCATCATCTCTGCATCTCTGATCTTGGCGTTGGCTTTGTATGACCCGCGTTGTTGACTGTCTTCTTCTCTTGCCATGCCTGTCTCTGTGTCTTCCTGTGACTCTCAGCGCTGCTACTGCGCTACAAGTGGAGGTAGTTCATGGCAGTCTACACGGATAACCAGCTTTGGAAGAGACGGACTAACATCGCTGCTTCCCTCCATTTCTCTCCCTCTTTTAATGCCTCTCTGCTACAGCGCTGCTGCTGCGCTACAAGTGGAGGCAGTTCGTGGCAGTCTACACAGACAACCGCTTCGGCCGCAACGGTATCACGGCACTCATGACCTACCTCCTCGAGAAAAAGGTGTGCACACCCACTTGCACACTTACTGCCACGCTCGCGTGTGCACTCGATCACTCTCACACACACACACACACACACACACACACACACACACACACACACACACACTCACACACACACACACACACACACTCACACACACACACACTCACTCTCATAGCCGCATTCATCCCCTTCCCTCCCGTATTTCTTCCCATTCCTCCTCCCACTATCCATACCCCTTCCGCCGCCACCCGTACTCCTGGAAGGCGTCGTATGTGCACATTGCCCAGAGGGTGCCTGTCAAGTCCACGTGGACAGCTGATGACGTGGCAAATGCTCTGGCTGCCAGCAAGGCAGTTGACTCTTCTGTCTACGTGCTGCACGCGTCCTCTACCATGTCTGCTCTCATACTCGATACAGGTACACTCGATATGTGTAGAACATTGTGATAACATTTTGGAAGAACCAGTAACAGAACAACAAATCTGAGGTCCCTTCCTCTTGTAGCACATGGTTAAGATATCAGATTGAATTATACGTGGCTGCTTCACCCCCATTATTCCTTCTATCTTTGAGTCGACTAAAAAATAGGCTCTTGTAGCATATGGTCAGGATAACATATTTAATGTACATGGCTGCTTGCTTCACCCCCATCGGTACCTCTATCCCAGCAAGCATGGTGGGGGTGATAGGGAAGAACTACAAGTGGAAACAAGTGGGAGGGAGCGGATTCAGATTCCGCCTGCATATCTGTGCCTCTTTCACCCTTCCCACTATTGCAGTGAGCAAGCTGGGCATGATAGGGACGAACTACGTGTGGATCGCTTAAAAGGGAGGGAGCCAAGGGGTCCTGGAACATCATGTATGATGGCTTGACTGGAAATGACACGGCATGCGTCTGCTCTTCTGAGTCTACTCAAAAGTTCGCTTTTGAGTCGACTAAAATGACAAGGCATGCGTCTGCTCTTCTCCGCCATTTTTCCCTCTTATCACAGCGAGCAAGCTGGGCATGATAGGGAAGAACTACGTGTGGATTGGATAAAAAGAAGGGGGACGAGGGGTCCATGGCTTGACTGGAAAAGACAGACATGCATTTTCTCTTTCTCCGTCATTGTTCCCTCTTATCGCAGCGAGCAAGCTGGGCATGATAGGGAAGAACTACGTGTGGATTGCATCGGAGGGAGCTGCTCAAGCCAACACGTCCACACTGCAGAGTGCAGAGGTGTGTGAGTGGGTGCATAACGGTGCATCAGGGTGCAGGAAGGTGCAAGAGGTTGCAGGAGAGTACACATGCGGCTTTGGAGGCATCCCCAATTCCTCGCATCTCATATCCTCGTTTCTCCTCTCCTCTCCCCTCCTCTCCCCTCCTCTCCTCTCCCCTATCCTTTCCTCTCCCCTCCTCTCCTCTCCTTTCCTCTCCCCTCCTCTCCTCTCCTTTCCTCTCCCCTCCTCTCCTCTCCTTTCCTCTCCTCTCATCTCCTCCCCTCTCACTCAATCCACCAATCCCTTCCCCAGGTTTGGATCGTCACAGCCTCCTATCTGTCCCCTTCTCCTCCTCTCTTCATTTTCTCCGTCCAGCAAAACACCTCTCCCAGGGAATCTTAATGACAGCAGCCACTTACCTGCCCCCCTCTTCTCTCCTTTCCTCCCTCACACCCCGCTTCCTCTCTCCCGCCCCTCATTCCCCAGGGTCTGATAATCACCTCCTCCTATCTGCCCCCGTCGCTGCGCCTGTCTTCTTTCAAGCAGCGGTGGAAGCAGCTCAGTCCGCTGCAGTTCCCCGGGGCAGCAGAGGAGGACCCCAAGACATACAGCCTCGCAGCCTACGATGCTGTCTACCTCATCTCCCTCGCCCTGCACTCCTTGCTGCACCGCACCAACACCAGCACCAGCACCAGCAGCACCACCGGCAGCGCCAGCAGTGGCAGTGGCAGTGGCAGTGGCAGTGGCAGCACCAGCACAGGCAGCACCAGCACCGGGAGCAGTAGCAGCAGTCGAGGGTTACACTCTGTTGTGCCCTTAACTGTTGCGAGTAAGGATGCGTTGATACTGCCGGTGGCAGGGGCAGGGGCGGATGCGCGTGGCAGTGGTGGTGGTGGGCTCATTCCGCTGCTGCAGAACCTGCAGCGCAACTCAGGTGGGTGCTTCTCTCTTGTGAGGCTGCCTCACGGGCAGCGCAACACAACTCAGATGCTTTTGAGTCGACTCTAAAGCACGCTGTCTCACCTCACAGGCAGCGCAGGGCAGTGCAGCGCAACTCAGATAGGACAGCAGATCCGTTGTGCATCCGATTGCTTTCCATTCCATTCATTGCTACCTCTTCTGTTCATCTCTTTCGAGAATTCTCAAACGCCCCTGCCCTGGGCACCCTTGCCTCTTCCGCTAACATCCTTTTTTTCTCTCTCTCTCTAGTTTCATCATCTTTCTCACTTGGCATCCTTGAGAGGAGCTCCACTCTCGTTCTTTCTTTGATTCGTGCTTTTCATCTCTATTTCTCCATCGTTTGTTTCCACTCCTCATCCGCCCCCCCCCTGTATCAGTGGGTGCAGCACTCCGCCAAGCCATTCTCAACACAACCTTCGAAGGCCTCACAGGGAGGTAAGACCCCCAAGGCCTCACAGGGAGGTAAGACCCCCAAGGCCTTACAGGGAGGTACGGGCCTTTCGATGGTTGTTTCTCCTCGCCGCTTTCTCTCCCTTTCCCCCCATCTGAGCACCCGATTCACCCTTCCCGCCTCTCCTTTCCTGCATTCTTTCTCAAATCGCATCGCAGCCCTCCCCTCCCCCACCACCTCCGTACCCCGGGCCCCACCTCCTCAAGAGCGCCCTTCACTCCCATGTGACCCGCAAGCCCCTGCCGCAGAGGTACTCAACATGGTCAACGTGGTCAACATGGTCATCGTGGTCAACATGGTCAACGTGGTCAACATGGTCAACGTGGTCAACATGGTCAAACCGTGTTGCGACGCTCCTCACTGCACCCTCCCCTCCCCCCTGCTTCTCTCCAGAGTCTCCCTCAACTTACACGGTGACCTGCAGCAAGCCGACACCACGTAGATGGTCAACGTTGGTCAATGTTGGTCAACCCTTCGGTCGGCTTTCCCTTGCCTTCCACAACCCTTTCCCACCCCACCAACCCCTTCCCTCTCTTCAGGACCTCCTTCACCCCGCACAGCGACCTGCAAACCGACGCCACGGAGGTGGTCAACGTTGGTCAATTTGGTCAACGCGGTCAACTTGGTCAACCCCCCTTTCCCCTTCTCCCTTCTCCTCACCGCTTCCCCATCCTACAGGATCTCACTCAACCCACACAGCGACCGGCAAGCAGACGTCACAGAGGTGCTCAATGTGGTGAATGCATGTTGAGACACTGCCCTTTCTCCCCTCTCCCGAACCCCCCCACCCTCTCCAAAACCCCCCCACCCTCTCCAAAACCCCCCCACCCTCTCCCAAACCTCCCCACCCTCTCCCAAACCCCCCCACCCTCTCCCAAACCTTCCAATCTTCATCTCAACAGGATCTCCCTCACTCCCCACGGCGACCTGCAAGCAGACGTCACAGAGGTGCTCAACGTGGTGAACGCCACGGCTGTGAGGGTCGGCTTCTGGACGCCTGCCTGGCAGCTCACGCCCTCTCTGCAGGTGCGGTGCAGTGCGGTGTGATTGGGATGTGCTGTGGTATGCTGCGCTGTGCTGTGGTGGGCTTTCGTGCGATGTGGCGTGACGTCATAGAGGTGCTCAACGTGGTGAACGCCACCGCTGTGAGGGTCGGCTTCTGGACGCCTGCCTGGCAGCTCACGCCCTTATTGCAGGTGCAGTGCAGTGCTGTGCGGTGTGGTGTTATGCGATGTGCTGTGGTGAGGTGTGGTGTGATGATATGATGTGGTGCAATGATATGATGCGATGTGTTGTGATGAGATGCGATGCAGTGTGGTGTGGAATGAGCTACACACAAGCTGCCATGAGCCAATGCTCATGCAACCATAGCCTTTCTCAAGCATGGCACCGCCATTTGGCCTGGCCTTGCTTCCCTCCGTCAACCGTCCAAGTTTCCTCTAAGCCGTACTCAACCATTCCAGCTCAGCAATGCCGTGCCATGCCCACCCGTGCCATGCCCAGCCGTGTCATGCCCAGCCGTGCCCGTGTGGAAATCAGCCATTCCTTCCTTCTTCTGCTGCCCAGGTCTCAGCCTTCCATTCCTGCTCTCCTTCTCTCCATTCCCTTTGAGAATTCTCCAAAGTAAACTCCACATTGCCAGCCATTCCTTCTTCTGCTGCCCGCCCAGGTCTCAACCTTCCATTCCTGCTCTCCTTCTCTCCATTCCCTTTGAGAATTCTCCAAAGTAAACTCCACATTGCCAGCCATTCCTCCTTCTGCTGCCCGCCCAGGTCTCAACCTTCCTTTCCTGCTCTCCTTCTCTCCATTCCCTCCTATTTCAGCAGCCCTCTGGGAACCAGCAAGAGGAACTCAACATACTCTTTCCAGGCGGGGTGACACAAGTGAGTGAGTTCTTTTTAGTCGACTCAAAAATCGTTCCAGCAGCCCTCTGGGAACCAGCAAGAGGCACTCAGCATACTCTTTCCGGGGGGGGGGGGGGGGGGGGCACGTGAGTGAGTCATATTCATTCACAGAAATAAAAAAAAGGAGAAGAATTAAAAAAACCTTTACAAATGCTTGATACGTGCGCATTCACAAATGTTGCTTGTTCTGCACGCCTTCATGGCAACTCAATTTCTCTCTTTGTCGATGTTCTCCCTTCTTCAGTCGAAATCCGCCCTTAGCTTTTTTTATGTCCCTTGCCGCTCCCCCCCTCAATGGACATGCGCCCATGCAGGTTCCCATCGGTGCATTCCCCAAGACCAAACTCCGATTGGCTGTTCCAAATAAAGTGGTAAGTGTTCTCTCTTTTTGTGTGTGTGTGTGTGTGTGTGTGTGTGTGTGTGTGTGCGCGCGCGCACGTGCGCATGTGTGTGCGCGCGCGCATGTGTGTGCGTGCGCATGTGTGTGCGTGCGAATGTGTGTGCGTGCACATGTGTGTGCGTGCGGTGTGTGTGTGTGGCTTATATGTGTATATTTCGTGTATGCATTGAATGCCCATGAATGGCCCACTCTAAAATGCGCACATACTCGTCCGTGTACCATAAATTATCCGTACAGTCTCTCTTGGCTCACATAGAAAACCCCTGGCAAAAACAGCCTCTCTGGGACAGCCTCTCTGGGACAGCCTCTCTGCCTCATCCATTTCCCTTCCCCTCTCCACCATTCTCAGGTCTACTACCAGTTTAACAACATCTCCAGAGGGGAGGCAACGTCCGCTTCTCAGGGGTTTGTCTTTCAGGCAGCTGTGGCCATGCGGCCAGCCATACCGTACCCCATCCAAATTCCCTTCCTACCCCCCTTCCCCCTCCCCCCTCACCCGACCCCGTACTCCTCCTCCCCACCTCTCATTCAGCTCTGCAAGCACAGTTTGTCAACATTTCTAAAGGAGAGGGCAACGAGCGCTTCTCGGGGTTCTGCGATTTTTTAGGCGCCTCAAAAATCTTCTCCGGGGTCTGCGTCAACGACTCCCACTCCCCTCCCGTCTCAGGTCTTCAAGCAGTTTGTCAACATCTCCAAGGGAGAGGGCAACGAGCGCTTCTCAGGGTTCTGCGTCGACGTCTTCCACGCAGCTGTGGCCATGCTGCCGTACCCGCTGGACTACGAGTTTGTGCAGTACGGCGAGGATAATGTCTCCCCCAGCTACAACCAGATGGTGCTGGCTGTAGCAGACAAGGTGGGTGCTGGCTGTAGCAGACAAGGTGGGTGCTGGCTGTAGAAGACCAGGTGGGTGCTGGCTGTAGCAGACCAGGTGGGTGCCGTAGCCCGATGAGTCAGACAGGCACAGTGCTGAGCTCTGTTGTAGCATGTGCAGGCCCTTCCCTCGAATTGAATTTGTGCATGTAGCAAGTTTGTGCAGTACGGGGAGGATAACATCTCTCCCACCTACATCTCTCCCACCTACACCTCTCCCACCTACATCTCTCCCACCTACACCTCTCCCAGCTACATCTCTCCCACCTACACCTGGTGTATTTTGAGTCGACTCAAAATACACCTTTTGAGTCGACTCAAAATACACCTTTGAGTCGACTCAAAATACACCTACATCTCTCCCACCTACATCTCTCCCACCTACATCTCTCCCACCTACACCTGGATAAGACGGTGGCAGCAGTCTTTTCAGTTTTGTTTCTCGTTTTGTTCCCGCTCAGCTCAAGCGCTCGCCTCCCCTACGCATTGTCGTTCTCTCTGCAGACATACTTTTGAGGCGCCTCTCCTCCCCTATGCAGCTCAAGTCAAAAGGCGCTCCCCTCCCCTCCCCTACGCATTGTCGTTCTCTCTGCAGACATATGACGGGGCCATAGGGGACATCACTGTCACAAAGACAATGTTTGTTTTGCAGGCGCCGCGCCTAGACAGAACGCAAATGCGCCTCCCCTCCCCTCCCCTCTCTGCAGACATATGAAGGGGCCATAGGGGACATCACAGTCACAGAGACCCGCAACCGAGCAGTCTTCTTTACATACCCCATCTTTGTGAGTCGCCTCTCTTCACTTGACCAAGTGTAGCACGGCCATGCCCTCTTTCCCACACTGCACCGCACCACACCCAATAGGGGACCCCATATTCCTGAAAGCTCCTGACCACACCCCATAGGGGACATCACAGTCACAGAGACCCGCAACCGAGCAGTCTTCTTTACATACCCCATCTTCGTGAGTCGCCTCTCTTCACTTGACCAAGTGTAGCACGGCCATGCCCTCTTTCCCACACTGCACCGCACCACACCCCATAGGGGACCCCATATTCCTGAAAGCTCCTGACCACACCCCATAGGGGACATCACAGTCACAGAGACCTACAACCGAGCAGTCTTCTTCACATGCCCCATCTTTGTGAGCCATTGTTACGTGTATGAAGATCTTCATATTGTTACGTGAGACGTCTCAAAACAAATCTTCACTTGCCCCATCTTTGTGAGCCATCTTTCTTTTCCTTCTACCATTTAAATCACTCTCTTCCTTTTCGCACTCGTGCTTGTTTGTGAGTAGACTTGTCACACTCCGTTTCAACTTTGTTGTGCGTGTAATGAGTCAAGTTTTGAGTATCGCCCCACTCCTTTCAACCCAAATTCCCCAGCCATCAGATCTGGGCCTGATGGGGTACGCAGTGGAAAACTCGAGTCCCTGGCTGGCATTCCAGCCGTTCACAGCCAGCATGTGGGATGCAACAGTCGCTCAGGCCTCCATGCTCCCTTTCCTTCAACCCTCCTGTCCTCCTCTATCTCCAGCCGTCAGGCCTGGGGTTGATGGCGTATGCAGTGGAGAACTCGAGTCCCTGGCTGGCGTTCCAGCCGTTCACAGCCAGCATGTGGGCCGTGACGGTGGCGATGTGTGTGCTGGCGGGGCTCATCACCTCGTTCCTCGACGAGCAGTCCAACGAGGCCTTTCGAAGGAAGCTGCACCAACGGTTTCTCAACGCCGCATGGTATGCATCTTCATAGTTGTTCACATTGACTTTACGTTCTGGAATGCTTCAAAAGTGGTGCTATGTGTGTGTGTGTGAGTGTGCTGGCGGGGCTCATCACATCGTTCCTGGAGCACCAGTCCAACAAGGCCTTCCGAGGATAGCTCCACCAACGCCTGCTCAATGCCGCGTGGTACGTTTTTTCATGAAAAGACTTGAAAGAAAAAGAAAAAAAAAATGTGAGGAATCCAACATTCAGCCTCCCACCTCCAACATCCCATGCATCCCACATCCAGCGTTCAGCATCCCACATCTAACATTCAGCATCCCACACCCAACATTCAGCATCCCACGCCCAACATTCAGCTGCATCCCACATCCAGCATTCACCATCCACGTTTCAACATCAAAATCTTTTTCAAATTTCTCAACTGTTCACCTCAGCATCGCACCCTCTCACCTGTGTGTCTCTGTGCGGCTACATGTCCTTTCTAAGACATCCCTTGAGACGTCACAAGAGTCATCAGCGCCGTCTCGATGTGCTTCTGTGTGCCTCTCTATCACCTGCAGGTTCGGCCTGCAAACCCTCTACGCTATCCTAGGTGAGTGCCTCCTCTTTTTGAGTCGACTCGAAAATCGAGTCATCATTGCCGTCTCTATCTGCTTCTGCGCCTCAAAAATCCCCCCTGCATTTGAGTTGACTCAAAAACTAAAATCCCCCTGCATTTGAGTTGACTCAAAAACTAAAATCCCCCCTGCATTTGAGTCGACTCGAGAGCAAAAATCCCCCCTGCATTTGAGTCGACTCGAGAGCAAAAATCCCCCCTGCATTTGAGTCGACTCGAGAGCAAAAATCCCCCCTGCATTTGAGTCGACTCAAAAGCAAAAATCCCCCTTGCAGGGTCGGCCTGCAGACCCTCTACTCCATACTGGGTGATTGCGGAGTGCCTTCTCTTTGTTGTTTCAGAGGTGACTTTTGAGTCGACTCAAAAGTCGCCTGCAGACCCTCTACTCTACTCCATCCTGGGTGATTGCAGAGTGCCTTCTCTTTGTTGTTTCAGAGTATTTTGGCAGCCCTTGGACGTTGCTATGCCCTGTACCAACTCTAAACCCTTCTCCATTCATCCGTCTGTCTGTCATCTTGGCCTGTCCATCCCAGCTGTCCCCACTTGGAACAGCTGACTGACGCCAATCGGGACAGCTTAGGGACACTCTGGGACACCTTCACTGCCCCATCCTGGACCTCCCATATTCATCCCCTCATCAGTCATCAAATTTAAGTTGAATTTTGAGTCAACTCAAAAGTCATCCTGGACCTCCTATATTCATTTCCTCATCAGTCATCAAGTCTAATGGCCTATGAATGGCTATCTTGTTCTTATATCTCTCGTTCCACTGCCCCCTCTCGTTTTTGTCACGGCAGAGTACCCCGTTCGCACCACCCTCGCCCGGCTCTTTGTGGTCGTGTTTCTCATCGTCGGCTTCCTTATAGTCACCATGTACACTGCAAATCTCACGGCTATTGTCACAGTCAACCGGCTCAAACCCTCCGCAATGGTGAGTTTTGAGTCAGCTTAAAGTAGACTCAAAAGTGGCTTCCTTATAGTCACCATGTGCATGGCAAACCTCACGGCTATTGTCACAGTCAACCAGCTCAAACCCTCGGCAAAGGTAAGTTTTGAGTAATCCACCTGTGCTTGGGGTCGTTTTTGAGGCGCCTCAAAAACGACCTTAATCCAACTGTGCTTGTCTCGAGTGTGCCCAAGTCCGTTCAGCACTTCAATAGTGTGGTTTGTGTGAAACCGACAAGTCTATTCTATGTGTATATATGTAGATACTTTATATACATGTTATATACTATACACAATAACCTATCTGTCAGAAAGCCCGGCTTGCCTTCAGTCTTATACGACTCTATTCCACAGTCCACGCGTCGTGTGCTGCTCATGATCCCATAACGTGCTTGTTGCATGACGTGCTTACTCCATAGTGGGTTCTTGAGACCTGTCGAAGCCTGCCTCATCCCATCCCACCGCATCCCACCGCATCCCACTGCATCCCACACGGCCCCACCAGGACATTGGTTCCGCTGCCTCAACCTCAACCCCCATCGGGTACCAGCTGGGGTCATTCATCAATGCGTACCTGCAGCAGATGGGCATCCCTGCGGTATGTGCTGCTGGAGGGGAGGGGTTGGTGGGTTAGAGGCTACCAGCTGGGTGGGGTCATTCATCAATGCGTACCTGCAGCACATGGGCATCCCTGCGGTATGTGCTGCTGGAGGGGAGGGGTTGGTGGGTTAGAGGCTACCAGCTGGGTGGGGTCATTCATCAATGCGTACCTGCAGCACATGGGCATCCCTGCGTTATGCTGTTCACTGCTAGGTGCGGTAAGTTCTGAGAGTTCTCCCTGCAGTGAGTGAATGGGCATGCCTGCAATAGGTGAATGGGCATGCCTGCAATAGGTGAATGGGCATGCCTGCAATAGGTGAATGGGCATGCCTGCAATAGGTGAATGGGCATGCCTGCAATAGGTGAATGGGCATGCCTGCAATAGGTGAATGGGCATGCCTGCAATAGGTGAATGGGCATGCCTGCAATAGGTGAATGGGCATGCCTGCAATAGGTGAATGGGCATGCCTGCAATAGGTGAATGGGCATGCCTGCAATAGGTGAATGGGCATGCCTGCAATAGGTGAATGAGCATGCCTGCAATAGGTGAATGAGCATGCCTGCAATAGGTGAATGAGCATGCCTGCAATAGGTGAATGAGCATGCCTGCAATAGGTGAATGGGCATGCCTGCAATAGGTGAATGGGCATGCCTGCAATAGGTGAATGAGCATGCCTGCAATAGGTGAATGAGCATGCCTGCAATAGGTGAATGAGCATGCCTGCAATAGGTGAATGAGCATGCCTGCAATAGGTGAATGGGCATGCCTGCAATAGGTGAATGGGCATGCCTGCAATAGGTGAATGGGCATGCCTGCAATAGGTGAATGGGCATGCCTGCAATAGGTGAATGGGCATGCCTGCAATAGGTGAATGAGCATGCCTGCAATAGGTGAATGAGCATGCCTGCAATAGGTGAATGGGCATGTCTGCAATAGGTGAATGAGCATGCCTGCAATAGGTGAATGAGCATGCCTGCAATAGGTGAATGAGCATGCCTGCAATAGGTGAATGAGCATGCCTGCAATAGGTGAATGGGCATGCCTGCAATAGGTGAATGGGCATGCCTGCAATAGGTGAATGGGCATGCCTGCAATAGGTGAATGAGCATGCCTGCAATAGGTGAATGAGCATGCCTGCAATAGGTGAATGAGCATGCCTGCAATAGGTGAATGGGCATGCCTGCAATAGGTGAATGGGCATGCCTGCAATAGGTGAATGGGCATGCCTGCAATAGGTGAATGGGCATGCCTGCAATAGGTGAATGGGCATGCCTGCAATAGGTGAATGAGCATGCCTGCAATAGGTGAATGAGCATGCCTGCAATAGGTGAATGGGCATGCCTGCAATAGGTGAATGGGCATGCCTGCAATAGGTGAATGAGCATGCCTGCAATAGGTGAATGAGCATGCCTGCAATAGGTGAATGGGCATGCCTGCAATAGGTGAATGAGCATGCCTGCAATAGGTGAATGGGCATGCCTGCAATAGGTGAATGGGCATGCCTGCAATAGGTGAATGGGCATGCCTGCAATAGGTGAATGGGCATGCCTGCAATAGGTGAATGAGCATGCCTGCAATAGGTGAATGAGCATGCCTGCAATAGGTGAATGGGCATGCCTGCAATAGGTGAATGAGCATGCCTGCAATAGGTGAATGGGCATGCCTGCAATAGGTGAATGAGCATGCCTGCAATAGGTGAATGAGCATGCCTGCAATAGGTGAATGAGCATGCCTGCAATAGGTGAATGAGCATGCCTGCAATAGGTGAATGGGCATGCCTGCAATAGGTGAATGGGCATGCCTGCAATAGGTGAATGGGCATGCCTGCAATAGGTGAATGGGCATGCCTGCAATAGGTGAATGGGCATGCCTGCAATAGGTGAATGAGCATGCCTGCAATAGGTGAATGAGCATGCCTGCAATAGGTGAATGGGCATGCCTGCAATAGGTGAATGGGCATGCCTGCAATAGGTGAATGAGCATGCCTGCAATAGGTGAATGAGCATGCCTGCAATAGGTGAATGGGCATGCCTGCAATAGGTGAATGAGCATGCCTGCAATAGGTGAATGGGCATGCCTGCAATAGGTGAATGAGCATGCCTGCAATAGGTGAATGGGCATGCCTGCAATAGGTGAATGGGCATGCCTGCAATAGGTGAATGAGCATGCCTGCAATAGGTGAATGAGCATGCCTGCAATAGGTGAATGGGCATGCCTGCAATAGGTGAATGGGCATGCCTGCAATAGGTGAATGGGCATGCCTGCAATAGGTGAATGAGCATGCCTGCAATAGGTGAATGGGCATGCCTGCAATAGGTGAATGAGCATGCCTGCAATAGGTGAATGGGCATGCCTGCAATAGGTGAATGAGCATGCCTGCAATAGGTGAATGGGCATGCCTGCAATAGGTGAATGAGCATGCCTGCAATAGGTGAATGGGCATGCCTGCAATAGGTGAATGAGCATGCCTGCAATAGGTGAAAAAGCATGCCTGCAATAGGTGAATGGGCATCCCTGCATTACCCTGTCTGGAAGATTTGGTGGGTGGTTAGGGAGCTTCGCTTGTCGAGGGACCGTGCGGGTTCAATCAGACGGAAGACTCAACCCGGCCAAACCGGCATGCTATTGTGGGCTGTACTCAACCCCACTGCACCGCACTCGTGATAAGTCGATTTTTTAGTCGACTCAAAAATCGGCTGGACTCAACCGCTCTGCACCGCACTCCCTGCCACACTACCCAAACCCTGATCGCTGCAACTTTTCTCCCTCGACCCCTTTGCTGGCTTGTAACAGAACCGCCTGGTGGCACTCAATAACGAGGATGAGTATGCAGAAGCGCTGATGTCGGGGCGTGTGGGGGTGATAGTGGATGAGAGCCCCTACCTCGAGCTCTTCTCGCTCGACTTCTGCGACGTTGCCCTGGCGCCGCAGCCCTTCTCACTACTCAACCTTGCGTTTGTAAGCGCTCTCTCTCTGCGAAGTAACCTCAGGCCGTGTGGGGGTGATAGTGGATGAGAGCCCCTACCTCGAGCTCTTCTCGCTCGACTTCTGCGACGTTGCCCTGGCGCCGCAGCCCTTCTCACTACTCAACCTTGCGTTTGTAAGCGCTCTCTATCTGCGAAGTAACCTCAGGCCGTGTGGGGGTGATAGTGGATGAGAGCCCCTACCTCGAGCTCTTCTCCCTTGACTTCTGTGATGTCGCCCTGGCGCCTCAGCCCTTCTCCCTGCTCAACCTCGCCTTTGTGAGCACTCTCTCTCTCCGCCATGCCATCTCGTTCCAAACCCCACATTGTCTACACATAATAATAATAATAATAATAATTATTATTATTATTATTATTATTATTATTATTATTATTATTATTATTATTATTATTATTATTATTATTGTTATTTATTTAAAAAAAAAAAAAAAAAAAAAAAAAAAAAAAAAAAAACACACACACACACACACACACACACACACACACACATCTCCCCCCACCCAACTCGTCCCTTCCCCCCAGGCCTTCCCCAAGGGCTCGCAGCTGGGTCTAGACGTCTCCCAGGCGATCGTGCAGCTGTCCATGTCGGGCCAGCTGCAGCAGCTGCGGGAGAAACACTTCAGTGGGATCAATGGCTCTTGCACCCAACCCAGCAGCAGCAGCAACAGCAGCAGCAGCAGCAGAAGCAGCAGAAGCAGCAGTATAACCTCCTCATCTTCCTCCTCCTCGTCCTCCATTTCCTCGCTGGCTGCAGACTCGGCAGTGCAGCTATCAATGCAGAAGTTCCTCGGGCTGTATATCATATTTGGCGCTGTCTCCCTGGGCTGCTGCATGCTCTACGTGCTGCTCCTCATTCACCGCGGCTACCGAGCCAGCAGGTATGGCGCGTGCAGGTATGACGAAGGCAGTAGGTACGGCTGAGCCAGCAGCAGGTACGGTATATCCTCCTCGTCTTCTTCCTCCTCCTTTTCGACTTTTTTTTATAGCAGCGGACTCGGCAGTGCAGCTGTCAATGCAGAAGTTCCTCGGGCTGTATATCATCTTTGGTGCTGTGTCGCTGGGCTGCTGCGTGCTCTACATGCTGCTCCTCATTCACCGCGGCTACCGAGCCAGCAGGTACAGCAGACGCAGCAGGTTTGGCCGAGCCAGGAAATATGGCCACAGTCAACTCGGTTGGGTAAAGGTTTATCACTTGGCCACACATTTGCCAGTGCGCTTTTCCTTTGCATGTACTAGCAGGCAGGCACTTTTTTTCCCCTCGAATGTGATCCAGAATTTATCAACAAGCAACCGACCCAGATGTGTGCTCTCGCTTTAAGCCGCTGCCCCATTCCCACCGACCTTTCGATTCGAAACCCACTTCAATCCACTGCCCGGCAGAGGAGGGTTTTGACGCGCCACACAATTGCCTCATTGTAAGGTGCCTCATTGTAAGGTGCCTCAAATGCCTCTACCGACCTTTTTTAAAATTCCCCTCTCCTTGCGATTTTTTTGGCGCCTGAAAAAACGTACTAACGCGCCACACAATTGCCTCGTTTTAAACCCCCCTCCCCTCGCTGCCTCGGTGCATCAAATGCCGCTACCGACCTTTTCTAAATCCCCCTCCCCTTGCTGTCTTTACAGAGAGGCTGCTCGCCTGCAGGACGCTCAGAACCAAGCTGAGATCCAACGGCTCGTGTTCGATCATCATCCGGTGCACACAGGATCCGACGGCCCAGATGGAGCCGAGCCAGCATGGGCAGTTCCAGGGGAGGGGGTGGCATTAAGAGGGAACGAGTGGGGGGGAGGTGGCAACCGGGGTAGGGAGTATCTGGAGGGGGAAGACCTGTTTGTTTTCGGTCAAACTGCTCCTTTCAGTGGCAGGAGCAGCTGCAGCAGTGGAGAGAGTTTTGAGGCGCCTCAGACCAGTCTTCCTCACTGCAGAGGGAGCAGCAGTGGGGGTTTTGAGATGGGACAGAGTGGAATTGGTGGGAGTGGTTTTGACAGCAGTGGCAGCAGTTTTGGCGGGGGTGGCAGTAGAAGAGTGGGGGGGCTTCACAGCAGCATTGGCAGAACGATCGGCAGCAGAGGGTGCACTGGGGCTCGCGCTGCTGTGGGTGGGTCAAGCTTGACACAGGTTGCTGAGGAGGGCGAAGAGGCAGAGGAGGATGAGGAGGAGGAAGATGAGGATGAGGATGAGCTTGAGAAGAGCACAATTTTGAGAGGAGTTGAGATACGAGAGAAGGAGAAGGAGAAGGAGAAGGAGAAGGAGAAGGAGAAGGAGGAGAGGCGGGGGAAAGAGATGAGAGTGACCGAGATACGAGAGGATGCCGAGGAGGATGAGGATGGTGAGGAGGAAAGGGAGGGGGAGGAGGATGAGCAACTGAGAGGATTGCTTGGAGAAGCTGTTGTTTATGGGGATGGCGACAGCAGACCCAGTAGTAGGCATGGTACCAGGCCCAGAAGCAGGCCCGGTAGCAGGAACGGAAGCAGGCCAGGAAGTCGGTCTGGAAGCAGGGACGGAAGCAGGCCCGGGAGTAGGTCTGGAAGCAGGCCCGGGAGCAGGAGCAGCAGCCAAGGCGAGAGGTTTGGCAGTGGCCGGAGACTCTCCATTCAGCGAACACTCTCTGCTGCAGCTAGACTCTTGTACGGTAGTGCAGATGCTTATAGCGGGTCAGAATCCGAGGGCAATGACGAGGTTCGTGTGCGTCGGTACAAAACTCTCCCACGGTTGTCTGAAAGCGAGGGAAATGCAGAGATGTCTGATCATAGACAGGGGAAATTCGAGACGTCTCAAAAGTTGTCTGATCATAGAGATTGGAAGTTGGGTGCGAGCGGAAGGAGAGGCGGGGGATGTGAAGGAGAGGGAGCAGAGGGGGCGAGCGTTGTCAACATGTGGAGCAACAGAGAGGGAGGAGCAGCAGGGGCATTTGAGCAGAGGCAGGGGGAAGTGGAGGCAATACGGCTTCTGGAAGAGGAGAGGGTGGTAAGGTTTGATGTAGAGGCATGGAGGGCTGGAGAGGGAGAGGGAGAGGGAGAGGGAGAGGGAGAGAAGAGGAGGGATGGCAGGGAGCAGGGGGTGAGTGCTAGTGAATGGAGCTGGGCAGTTCTTGCTGCTAGTGATGGTGGTGGTGCTGCTGCTGCTGGTGCTGCTGCTGCTGTTACAGCAGCGGCACCAGCGGCACTGGTGGCACCAGCGGGCTCTACTGGCACTGGTGGTTCTTCATCTGCTGGTGCCGCTGCTGCTGTTACTGGCACTGGTGGTGCTTCTGCTGCCACTAGAACCCCTGCTCTTGCTCCTGCTAGTGATGCTGCTGCTGCTGCTGCTGCTGCTGCTGCTGCTGCTGCTGCTGCTGCTGCTGCTGGTGCTCCAGTCACTCGTGCTGCTGCTGTTACTCATGCCGGTGCCGGTGCTTCAGTCACTGGTGCCGCTGCTGTTGCTGCTGTCGTTGGTGCTGCTGTTGGTGCTTCTGTCACTGTAGCCGTTGCAGCAACAGCAGGATCCCCTGTGGATTCTTTCAGCCTGCATACTCCCTCCTCTCCTAGCGCTCTCACTTCTCCTCGAACTGACAGGTGGCAGTACCAGATGGCTCGCAACAGACGAGCAACGCAACACCGCTGCACTCCTTCTCGCCCTCTCTCCATGCGCCCTCTCTCCCCCCGCTCCCCCTCCAACATCTCCCCTCACTCCCCCTCTCACCTCCTTCCCCGTTCCCCCACTCAAACCCCTCAGTCCCCTGCCTCTCAACACCAATCCCAACACCTCCCCACCCCATCAAACGCCTACCCTATATCACCATCTCTATCCGCCCCTCGCCTCAGTCCACACTCACACCGCCTTGTTCCCAGCCGCCTGCTTTCCCCACCCTCACGCCTCGTCGTAAATTCCAGCCTCCAGGACAGGCGAGGAGTGGCTTTAAGTCAGCTGCACCTGCCCCACCAGCGGCCATCTCCCACCAGACGACAACATGACTCGCCGGTTTCCCACCAACCCCCACTTGGCACGCCTGACCCTTCGCCGTCGAATTGTTTGCCCCCCAGGTCACCGAAGCTCCCTGAGCCGCAGAATCTATCACACAGGCCACGAGACCTGTCACCCAGATCACCAGACTTTCCCAATTCACCTAAGGCGCACTTAATGACAGGAGCTGCATCTACGGTGCATGGTAGGAGCTGTAGCAGTGCTTGCGAGTTGACTTTTGAGTCGACTCAAAAGTCAACAGGTACGCTGCATGGTAGGAGCTGTAGCAGTGCTTGCGCTTACACCGGAGAGCAGGGCAGTGGGCAGATGCTCTCAGTTTCCCATCGCTCCATCTCCTTCAAGTCTGCGTCTCTGCCTGCGTCTCCTGCCGCTTCTCCCTCCGCCTCTCCCTCCGCCTCTCCCTCCGCCTCTCCCTCCGCTTCTCCCTCCGCCAATCTTACAGCTGCTGATGTTTCCGCATCAGCTTCTGCTTCGTTCCTTGCTGTGCCGTCTGCTTTTGAGTCGCCTCAAGAGTCTGCCGTTCCCACTGCAGCTGGTGTTTCCACCACATCAGCCTCTGCTTCGTTTCTTGCTGTGCCATCGTCGCTCCTCTCAGCATCAGCAGCATCGCTAACCTCTGCAGCACCAGCCGCTGTGAAAGCCCTTGAACAGGCCGCACGGGTTGATGCAGGGACCAAGGCGCTGAGCAAGAGCATGGGGGCTAACACAGGGCTCAGAGCGTTGAGCAAATCGGTGGTGTCCGGTTCGCAGAAAGGGCTGCTGTCGCTTCGGCAGACGGTCAACACCCTGGTTGATAAGTACAACAAGGGGCAGCAGTGGAGCAAGGACAGGAACCTGGCCGGCAGCCCATACACAGCACAATCAGCAGCACCACCACCACGTGCAGCACCAATTGCAGCAGCACAAGCGGCAGCACAAAGCGGGAGAAGAGTAGGTTCCTCCTCCTCCTCCTCCTCCTCCTCCTCCCTGAGTCCTATCTACCGCTCTCCTAGGACCAACAGGGGGAAGTTTGAGCTCACTTCGTCGGGCCAAGACCTGAGAAAAGCAGGAGGGAGAGCGCTGCCGAATCAGCAGTGGCAGCAGCAGCAGCAGCAGCAGCTGCACCGCAGAACCTCCTCTGCTGAAGACCTGAACCTAATCCGCACAGCCAATCGCATCTCGCCACGTCAGCGCCTTGCTCGATCACCCGATGACCACTCACCCTTACAGCTGTCCCTCCGTGGCAGCTCCGAGGAGCAGCAGCAGCAGCAGCAGCAGAGCCTCATTATCCCTCCACAGGCCTTCCCGCTTGGCCCTGAGCAGCAGAGCCCTGTGGCTCTTTCCCAGCAGATGCAAGCAGGAAGTTTGGTTAGAGGTTCTGGGGCAGATTTAGGTTCACACAGCAGCATGCAGCAGATCTCTGGTCCTAACAGAAGCGGCAGGAGCTGGAGAAGCAGCGCAGAGACAGCAAGGCAGCTGCGGGCAGCAGCGACAGCAACTTCAGAGGCGCCTTCAGAAGTGTCTGGGTTCACCAGGGGGGGGAGGAGCTGGAGGAGCAATGCAGAAACAGTACGACAGCTGCGGATGGTGGGGGAGGGCAGGAGCAGGAGGGGGCTTCATGGGCAGGAGGGCGCTCACAGGCCGTGGCACAGGAGATCGGCTTCTGGTGATGCTGCTTCTGCTCCAAACTTCTTCGACAGGTGTGTGCGCTAAACCTGAAACATTTTTGAGGCGCCTCAAAAATCGTCTCAGCTCACGCGGATTTTGAGGCGCCTCAAAAATTGCTTCTGCTCCAAACTTCTTCGACAGGTGTGTGCGCTAAACCTGAAACATCAAACCCAAAGCCTTGAACGATTGCTTCCCACATCGCCTTTGGGTTCACCCGGTTCAACGCGTTTTGACAGAGGGGACTTAGATAGTCATGGTCTGTGTGCTTGTGCCTTCCCTTCTCAGTCAGAGGTTATCATTCTCTGTGAAGCAATCCAATTAGCAATTGGCCACAGAATTCGACCATCTGCATGTGTGGCCGATTGCTCACCAGTGGACTATGGAGCTGTGAAGCACTCACACAGCTGTACTGGCACGTGCAGGTTGGATGAGGGCAGAAGAGGATCGTCAGTTGCAGACCAGCTGAGAGAGCTTCTGCAAGCAGAGTCTGGTTCTTCCAGTCAAGTAGAGGGCAATGAGGTCAGCGCAAGAGGGTCTGGCGGGTCAAGAGAGAGTGGAGATAGTGGACCTGGAGGGGAGGACCCAGAGGAACGAAGGCTGGTTCGAGTTGATGCTTTCGACCTGGTTTCCATCCTGAAATCCAGCAAGTGATTGCATGCATTAGTGAATCTGTTCAAAACTGCATCTACCGTATAGATTGTTATTGTTATATATTTTGTTGTGTATACTCATGCGAATCACAGCAGTGTGTCAGTGTGTGGTCGATTATGTGGTGTAACTGTGTGGTGGCTCGGCTGGTGGAGTCAACAACCGAAGGGCAGCGATGGTTACCACGTTCATGAGGCTCAGCTGCTCCGCCACGCCTGCCAGCATTAGGCTCTTTGACTCGTCTCAGATGGTAGCTGAGCTGGAGTCGAACAACCGAAGAGCAGCAACGGTTACCACGTTCATCAAGCTCAGCTGCTCTGCCACACCTGCCAGCATTCGCTCCCTCTGCCATGCGAAGTGGGGACAGAGAGAGACAATGGGAGAAAGAGCCTAAGGGGAGGGACAATGGGGAGAGACGAAGGGGAGGGACAAAGATGAGAGACGAAGGGAAGAGAAATGGATTTGAGATGCTGGAACGAGAGGTCATGTTGGGATGATGTATGATAGAAACACCACACAATGTTGGGAGTCAGGCTGTGAGACCAGGTACAGCCAGCCAGACCAACCTGCCGAAGCTGGTGAGTCAGCTCGGGAGACAGCTCCGGTTGTGAAGCTGCAGGTTCGGCAGATGCAGCAGCGGCTCCGAACCAGGAGGACCAGAGGGAAGTCACCCCTCCTCCAGCACCCCCAGTGCCCTCTCCTTCCTCCTCCTCATCATAATCCTCCCCTGCGTTTGGTCCTCCTCCTCCTGATTTGGCACTCACAGCACCACCCGCAGTACCAGCAGCAGCACCACCACCACCACCTCCACCACCGGGAGCAGAAGTGAGAGTGGAAGGAGGGTTGGTGGGAATGGCTTGGCGTTGGAAGGAGAGATGGTGCAGTGCGAGAGAGAACCAATCCATAGACTCAAAGGCAAGGCGCTGATTGGCCACCTGGCAGGCGGGAGGAGCAGTTGAGAGGACAAACACAAAGGGATGGCGCAGGGAATATATGCAGGCACTTGAGATTGGAATGAGAGATGGTGCAGGGCGAACGCAAGGCAAGGCGCTGATTGGCCACCTGGCGGGAGAGAGAAAGAAACCAATCCATGGAGAAATACAAGGGCCACCACCTCTACCATCATCTTGATCTACCATCAGCCACCACCTCCGAACACAAGAAAGATAGTAGAAAAATACCACAGATTCCAGCAGCCGACGAACATAACCCTTTCTCTATCCTGTGAACAAGCTGTGAGAAGAAAGGTCTTTAGTAGAGCGGGTGACGTACCGTGAGCAGAAACGCCACTCCCAGTGTGAATCCAACATCAATATATTCTACACGTCTCAAGAGGAGTGTTCTCCTAACACGGTGTGAGCAGGAGAGCTAGTGACGTACCGTGAGCAGGAAAGCCACTCCCAGTGTGATGTGAATCCTTCATCAGGCAACCAGTCGTCATCTTGCGCCTCCCATCCCATGCTCCGTGTTTAAGGCACCTCAAAAATAGACATACCGTGAGAAGAAAAGCCACTCCCAGTGTAAATCCATCATCAGGCAACCAGTCGTCATCCTCTGCCTCCCACGCTCCCAATTTTTTAGTCGACTCAAAACTTGCATCATGAGTAGTAAAAGATTCTGCCTACCGTGAGAAGAAAAGCCACTCCAAGTGTGAAGCCATCATCAGGCAACCAGTCGTCATCCTGTGCCTCCCACGCTCCCCCATCACCTTCTCCTCCTCCTCTCTCCCATCCTCCCCCTCCCGCACTCCCCCCAGACCCGCCACCAGCCCTCCCTCCCCCCACACGACCGTCCCTGCCACCACCCGCCACTGCATCTGCTAGTCTCTGCTGCGCTAGTTGTTTTTTGGAAGCCAGCAGCAGGGAGAGCGGGGGAATGGCGGCAGGGAGCGTGACGAAAGGGCGATGAGGCGAGCCTTGCAGCTCCTGAGAGGGATGGGAGGGGTCGTGATAAGGAGGGAATTTGAGGGGACGCGAAAATTCCCCCACACGACCGTCCCTCCCACCACCTCGCCACTGCATCTGCCAGTCTCTGCTGCGCTAGCTGCTTCTTGGAAGCCAGCAGAAGAAAGAGCGGGGGAATGGCGGCGGGGAGCGTGAGGAAGGGGCGATGAGACGAGGCTTGCAGCTCCTGCGTGGGGGATGGGTGGAAGGAAGTGTGAAAGGGAGAAATTTTCAGTCGTTTCAAAAGTCCCCCGCACGGCCATCTCCCTCTCACCACCCGCCACTGCATCTGCCAGTCTCTGCTGCGCTAGTTGCTTCTTGAAAGCCAGCAGAAGAGAGAGTGGCAGAATGGCGGCTGGGAGTGTGAGGAAGGGGCGATGAGATGAGGCTTGCAGCTCCTGAGGGAGGAAGAAAGTGTGAAAATATTAGATTGTTAGTCGTTTAAAGAGTTCCCCACGTGGCCATCCCTTCCACCACCTGCCACTACATCTGCCAGTCTCTGCTGCGCTAGTTGCTTCTTGGAGGCCAGCAGGAGGGAGAGCGGGGGAATGGCGGCGGGGAGCATGAGGAAAGGGTGATGAGACGAGGCTTGAAGCTCCTGAGGAGGGGATGGGATGGAAGTGGGAAAAAGACGGGGCGAAGGGGGGCGGAGAGGACAAGACAAGGCGAGAAGCTGGTGAGGATCTGAAAAAGGGGGACGGTGAGAGAGGGAAGGGCGAGGGATAGAGAAAGGATGTCGTTCGGATGGGGAAGGGCGGGGGCCCAAGTGAGAGGAGGCAGCAGAGGGAAGACTGGTAACCAGCATGGCAGTGAGAAACTGAGCAGGGCGGCAGAAGAAGAGAGTATGCGCAAGTGAATAAGAAAATGGCGGTACTGGGAGGGTGCTTGCCTTCTGGAGGAGGTTTACGAGCAGATGGAGCAGCGGCACGGGGTGACCATGCACTACTGCTGGCTGATTCTTGAGTCAACTCACAATCCGAGTCGACTGAACATTGGTGCGTACCTTTTGGAAGAGGTTAACGAGCAGATGAAGTAGTGGCACGGGTTGAGTGTGTGCTGCTGGGCGGAGGGTATTGGAGAGCGAGGAGAGGAGGAGGAGAGGCTGGTGGGAGAGAGGTGAGGTGAGCAGGAGGCGATGGAGGGGTGTTCCTGCAGCGTGTGAGGGAAGGGCGCTGGGAGAAAGAGGGATGGGGAAGGAGGACACAGGAAAAGGATGGTGGATGGATCATCACTGTTGGGAGAGGGTGGCGACTGTCCTAGATGTTGGAATCTGATCTAAGAGGAGAATGCTTGTGGATCAGAATTGCATGACAAAAAGACAATAGGGAGCTCCCAGCCGATCCTGTAGGCACCTCGGAAAGTTGCCGGAGATAGTGTGCTCCATGCAGCAGTACCCAATCAGAAGCACGCACATTCTGTGCTGCCAACACCTGACCTGAGCATGATTGCTCACTGTTGGTCTCACCTGAGAGTGTGCTCCGCACTGTGGCAGGCAGCTGTAGCAGCAGCCAACACGAACCCGAGCGCTAACCCCATCTCCCTCACCTCCTCCACCACCACCTCCCCCCACGGCCTCTTCTCTGCCCCTCCTCCCCCTCCTCTTCCAATCTTCTCATCTTTCCCCTTCGCTGCAACCCCATGTGCTGCTGCTGCTGCTGCTGCTGATGATGATGCTGCAGGGGCAGTGGATGCGTGGTGGGGTTTGGTAGCAGGGGCGGGCTGGGATGCCCGCCAATCAGCTTCCACTAAGATCTCCTGCAGTTTCTGTTATTTTTAAGGAAGGATCAGAGGCAGTTTAAAGAAACGGGGAGGATGCATGGAGATCTGTACGTGCAGCCACCAAGCGTGCACGTGAGCACACATACGTGTGTCGTGCACACATGCGTGTGCCATCCACACATGCACACACAAACACTCGCTCACACGCTCACACGAACGCAAACCCACACATAAGTGTGACTTGGATGGTGTGATTTAAGAGCTCGGAAGCAGTGAGAAGCGGTGAGAAGGAGTAACGAGGTGTCAATGCTCCTAATGTTACGGTGGGGAGGGTGGAATGAGTGAGAAGGAGTGATGACGTGGCGAGATGAAACAGTGGGCTCACATTCAAGGAGGGATGCTCACATTCTTGAGCTCATCTACCGCCTCCATTGTCAATTCCATGCCAGCGACAGTCTCAGAAGTAGGATGTACTCCAACACCCGGTCCAGTGCCACCAGTAGAGCCTTTACCACCAGCACCACCAGGAGCGGCAGAAGCAGCAGGAGCAGTGTTGGCTGAAACAGCCAAACCAGTAGCTTGGCTTTCCTGCTGTTGGTTTCCTCGTTGCTGCTGCAAATGCTGCTGCTGTTGCTGTATTTGCTTCATTGACTGCAACAGCAGCGAGTGAGCTCTGTCATGCAAGAACAGTCGAGACAGGTGCGACAGCTTCCCCGCTATCAGCTTGCACGCTGACGTGGCGGCGTGCTGGAGGAACAGCATGGCGTGCGTGGATTGGAGGAGAGAGGACAGCTGGCGCAGCGTGAGTGACCGAGGCCCGTGCGACGAGGAGAACGGCGGTGATGAGTCAGCATGGTGGGTGGAAGGGGTGGGTGAGGAAGCTTCGTGGAAGCTGGCCAGGGTGGAGGGCCGTTGGTGGAAGGTTAGGGTGGAAAGGTCAAAAGAGAAGGCAGAGGCGAAGAAGGGGAGATTGGCAGCGAGAGAGGGAGGGTGGAGGAGTGAAAAAGGCAGAGCAGGAGAGGAGGTGGAGGAGGAAGTTGGGGTGCTATGGAGTTTGAATGCCAGGCCTCCCCCTATGGCAATCGGTGGCAGAAGCAGCCGATATTTGCTTGCCGCCAGCTGTCTCACGTCTTCGCCTAGCTGGCGGTGGCAAACGGCACGCAGGGGAAGAAAGAAAATGGAGAGAAAGACCCCCGAGATAGAGAGAAAAGGGTAAGTTGATTAATGCAGTGGGGAGGGATTTGCAGTTCGAACGTCATGCAATCTCCCAGTGCTTTGAGGAGTGAGCAACAAACGTAGCAGCTATGAGAAAGTCTAGTTTTGAGGCGCCTCAAAACAGTGCTTTGAGGAGTGAGCAACAAACGTAGCAGCTATGAGTAAGCAAGGAGATTGAGAAGACAACACCGATCATGGAATTTATTTTGCAATTATCAAGGATACAGACCTTCCAGTTGGCAGGAGCGGCTGCAGTGTGATTGTAGAGGGAGGCTGCCAGTGCTTGTGTGACGTGTGCTTGTATGTCGATCTGCCTTGAGAGCAGGCGGATGGGTAACAGCTGCAGAAATTGCAGCAGGTTGCGCACCCCTGTCTGCTTGCAGGGGTGGTGAGGGGTTGGGGACACAGTGGAAAGTAGAGGATAAAAGTGAGAGTGCGGCTTGGGATACCTTGAGAAACTGTGGGTGGGTTCTTGGAAGTCTTGGAGAAAAAATCCACTTGAGAGTGAGTGAGAGAGGGGAGGGCGAGGAGATTTCCTATGTGTGATGATCTAAGGAGTGACTTTTGAGTCGACATATTGTACCTTGCGAGGGTTGAAGCGTGGATTGGCAGAGTGCAGATCGGAGTGGGAGATGGCGTGCAGATGGAGGCGGCGTGCAGATGGAGGCTTTCAATGATGCTTCAAATGAGGGCACGTAACGTGTGGTGGGGGGAAGGAAGGTACCTTGCGGGGGTTGAAGCGCGGATTGGCAGAGTGCAGATCGGAGTGGGAGATGGCGTGCAGATGGAGGTCTGCGATAACGTCTCGAGTGAGGGGACGAAGGAATGACTGCATTGCGTATGGGATGTATGGAATGTATGGGGAAGGTGTGGTGTGGGATGTGGAGAAAAAAGGAGGAGGCGATGAGACGGCGTGCAGAGGGAGGTGCGCAATGACACCTCAAATGAAGGGTTGAAGGAATGACTGCACATGGGATGACAAGGGACGTGGCCTCCCCAGTTGCCAAGAATCAGACCTACCAACCAAGAGCATCACCGCACGACCTGCCCCAGTCGCCACTCATAAGGTTCTTTCGAATCTCTGGCTGTGGAAACACCCAAAACCCAATCACCTGAAGCAACGCAGACTCCAGTTGATTCTCCACACTGTAAACGTCACCCCAAGAGACGGTCCGGCTGCCGCTCTTTCTCCCTGTAAGCCCTTTCGGCTGCTTCCCATCTCTTTCCTGCGTGTGTGGCTGCAGGAGCAGCAGCCGGGCCCCATCCAAGAACGCGTCTATCAGGGACCTGGGAGGAGGTTCACAGCACAGCGACAGGACTTGTGAGAGTTGTAGGATGGAATTGCCACGTGTAGAAAGTGAACTTTTGACACGTCTTCTGCAGGAGCAGCAGCCGGGCCCCATCCAAGAAGACGTCTATCAGGTTCACAGCACAGCGATAGGACTTGTGAGACTTGTAGGATGGAAATGCTAAAGCAGGGAGTTGTACAGAGTGGGAGTGGTGAATAACGCCAAAGCACATGGTGGGGTGGGCCCGTGGGGTCTCGGGATGAGAGAGACCTACTGGAGCGAGTTGGGTTGAGTCGATTTTTGAGTCGACTCAAAAATCGACTCATCACACCTGTGGGGTCTCAGGATGAGAGAGGCTTACTGGAGCGAGTTGGGTTGGATGAGCGGCTGAGAGTAGAGAGCAGCAAGCGCAGGCGCGAGGAGATGAGGGCGCGAGGAGAGGAAGAAACAGGCGGTGGTGGTGGAGGAGGAAGAAGAGGAGGGTGAGGAGGATGAGAGGGAGGGGAGGAGTGTGGCGAAGTGGATTTGAGCGAGTAGAGGCTGGCAGGATGGGATGGGGGCAACCTGCAAATGCAAGGAAGGGATGGGAGAAGACTTTTGAGACGTCTCAAAAGGGAGGGGAGAAGGGGGAAAGGGAGTTGATATGTGGAATTGGCGGGAGCAAGGGGGTGGTGGAAGGGAGGGGGGTGGGCGGGGAAGAGGGGGGTTGTAAGAGGGAAAAAGGGAAAGAATACGGATGAGGTGATATGGTCGAAGCAAGAGGATGGAGAAGAAACTGGAAGAGGTGATTCGTCCATTTGAAACGAGTGAATGATGGGTCGAGGGAAGGGAGTGGAGGTAAAGGCAACAGTTGGAAACGGTTGACGCGGTGATGAATGTGTGAAGAGGGTCCACCAGTTCCTTACTCCAGAAAGAGGAGGTTTACAAGGAAAGACTTACAAGGGGGCTTACAACGGGAGGGATGAGGGCGCAAGCAGTTGAGAGGAAGGAGAGGAGGCGATCTGATGGCAGCTGATGCCACGTCAGCTGACGCATGCTGGTGAGCTGGAGGGCAGGGATGGTGATAGGGGTGACGGAGGAACTGTAAGAGAGACGGGGTGTGTGGATGGTGCGATGGGAAAATGTGACAGAATGGAAGCATCCGGAGGGAAGGGTGTGGAAATCTTGTGTAATCTGATGAGTGTTTTGTTTGCGATGTGGTGTCGTGTGTGAAGCAAAGAAGTTTGTCGCCATGTGTCTTTGCAGCACGGCAACAAGAGAAAGACACTGGAACGGCGCGTGAGGAGTGGAAGGGCAAGCAAGCAGCAGTGGGCGAAGGAGGGGACTTTTGAGGCGCCTCAAAAGAGGAGTGGAAGGGCAAGAAAGCAGCAGCGAAGCAAGGATCGGTGAGCTAGTACGTACGAGAGGAGCAGAATTGGGGTTGAGGCACTCGGAAAGAGCGCACAGGAAGACATGATATGTGAGTGTTGGGTGGAGTGCAGTGGGGTGGTGGGGCAGGGGTGACAGGAAGCGGTGACAAGAAGAGGTCTCAAGCAAGGGGCTTACAGTGGCAATGGAGTTGACAAGCTTCTTGTGGGTATCCATAGCAGCTGCAAAGGCACAGCAGCATAGTGGCATGGCACATGTGGGCTGATGAATGAATCAGTGTGTTGTCGTTGTTGCACAACAAAGGGCTCAACAAACATGGAACACAACAACTGGCAAAACAAACAGCTCAACAAAGGGCTACCAAATGAATCTGAGCATGGGTAAGGCTTTCTTGTTGCGATTTCATTACAAAGGATATGCCATGGCATGGCATGGCATGGCATGGCATGCATGCATGCCAAGGTGCGTACGACGTGCGTGGCCTGTATGGCATGGCATGTATATGGCAATGTCATGCAGCCCTTCACTCACCCTTGTTGCTCCATGGGAAGAGGGAGACAGCAGGCAGGGGCGCTGAAGCAAGCAGAGAAGCAACCGACAATGATGAATGGCCTGCAACCGACAAAGATGAATGGCCTGCCACCTCGCCCTCTATCCCACCCCCTCCTCCCCCCATCGCCTCGCTCCCTCCTTCCACATCTCCTGTAGTTGGATGTGTTTGCGAGGGAGGTGGCCGGGGTAGCTTCGCCAGCTGATCCATCTGGTGGTTTTGGGCAGGGGTGACGAAATAAGAACGGGTGGGTGGAAGGGTGGGTTTGAAGGGGCATGGAATGGTGAGTTTGAAGGGGCATGGAATGGTGAGTTTGAAGGGGCATGGAATGGTGAGTTTGAAGGGGCATGGAATGGTGAGTTTGAAGGGGCATGGAATGGAATAGCAGGGGAGAGAGTTCCTCAGAGAGGTGAGGACGTAAGTGTTGTAAGTCTTTTATATCAATTGGCATGATAGCACTGCACTGCACCAGGGAGTGAGTGGGGGAGACAAAAAAAAAAAAAAGAGGGAGGCTAGGGGAAGTGCAGCACAGACTGTTGTTGCTATTGCAGTGCTGCAAAAATCGAAACAAAAAGCACCTGAGGAAAACACCTGAGAAGACCCAGAAAGCACCTGAAGAGGGAGCAAGGCAGCATTGAGTTGCCGCAGCAGGTGCTGCTGGTAAAGAGGCAGGTGGAGGGAGAGCGAGGGGAGGCATGCTGCCACAGCCGACTCCACTTGCTGGAGTGAGAGGAGCAGGTGCAGAACAGAGGAGAAAAGAAGTGGGGAGGAGGGGGCTTGGGGGCCGAGAAAGAAGATGAAGTGAAACAATCTTACAAGCAGAAAAGGGGGTCATGGAAGTGCACAGAGCAATTAAATACCAAAAAAAAAAAAAAAAAAAAAAAAAAAAAAAAAAAAAAAAGGGAAGGGCGGTGTGAGGCTCAACATTTTTGTTTCTTTGGAATCAGAAAGCAGGATTCACACGTCAGGACTAGAGAAGAAGGACTAGTTCACCTTGATTGCTTGCAGCACCGCAGCCACGAGCACAATCTGACGCCTCTTGAGAGACACCTGCCATGACGACGACGGCATAAAGCAAAACACAGGAAAACAAACGCTGAGATTATCCCAGTGAGTGCAAGGAAGGGGGCGCATGACATGGAGACTACACACCTAGTGCTGGTCGACTTTTGAGTTGACTCCAAAGTCAACTCTTATCCCAGTGAGTGCAAGGAAGGGGGCGCATGACATGGAGACTACACACCTAGTGCTGGTCGACTTTTGAGTTGACTCCAAAGTCAACTCTTATCCCAGTGAGTGCAAGGAAGGGGGCGCATGACATGGAGACTACACACCTAGTGCTGGTCGACTTTTGAGTTGACTCCAAAGTCAACTCTTATCCCAGTGAGTGCAAGGAAGGGGGCGCATGACATGGAGACTACACACATAGTGCTGGTCGACTTTTGAGTTGACTCCAAAGTCAACTCTTATCCCAGTGAGTGCAAGGAAGGGGGCGCATGACATGAAGACTACACACCTAGTTCTGGTCGGTAAACAGAACTCGTTTTGTAATTCTGAACAGTGGCACACTTTGCTCGTGATGCTGCAAGCAACCGGCATTGTCAAGCTCACTCACCTGCAGGCTGGTATGCAGATCAAGCAAGGTCTGGACCTGATGCCTCGCGTTGCACGTGACGGCAAGAGTCTGCAAAGAACGAAAAATACAAAAAGGAAGGTACATCTTGTCTGTTTTACTAAGAATCCGCCTCGACAGGCGTGTGACAGTGGTAGGCGTGACCTGACTGACACACATGAGAGGGATAAGAAACGACGTGTCTCGAATAGACCGGGCTTGACTCCTTGCCTCATCCTGCCTACCTCCTGCTTCCCCACTAGAGGAACGGGGAGGTGAGTGAGAATGCTAAGAATGCTAACACTGCACACATGCACCCACACCCACCCACACCCACACCCACATCCACCCCACACCACCCCACACCACCCCACAGCACACCACACCTGCATGCAATGTCCTCAATATAGAACCCCCCACCTGCTGCACCAACTTCACTTGACTCCCCACCGCCTCCTCCAACGAGTCGCACAGCAAAGACAGGTTCAGGGGGAGCCTGAGGGCTGCGGACAGAGAGCCTGCTAGGGGAGGGAAGGCTGATGCGAGCCTGGTATGTGTGGGGATGTGGAAGATGGGAGGAGGGGGAAGAGATTGACCCAGATTAACTTAATAAGGTCTGAGGGGGGAGCCTCAGGGCTGCGGAGAGCGAGGCAGCTAGGGGAGGGAAAGAATAAATCAGCTGGGACAGGAATGCCGAAGAGGAAGAGCATTTGTGGCACGGCACGGCACAATCTAAGAGGAAGGCGAGGCACATATTGGCATGGAGGTGGTTTTTGAGTCGACTCAAAAATCACGACAGGAAGGCCGAATGGCATTCCTTGAACAATATTTGAGGCGCCTCAAGGGCCAAATGACATTCCTAGCACAGTATGGGAGGAAGGCACCAATGCCATGCACACCTTGGCAGGTCGTCATTAGCCCGATGCAATGCTCCTCTCAGTATATCCTCACACACCTCCCTCACTCCGCGCGCACTCTCTCCCCCGTTCCCCCTCCCCTCCGCACTTCCCTTCCCTGCTTTCACCTCCCTCTTTCCCCCTGCCCTTTTCGCTCCCGCCTTCCCCCCGCCCTTGCCCTCCCCCAGGGCAGAGAAGGGCACAGGAGAAACCGCCAGAAGTGCAGGGGGGAGGTGGAGGGCGAGGAGGGGGGGAAGAGAGGCGGAGAGGGGGAGGGGTCCGGCGAGAGGTAACAGCGGATGCAGCCTGACTGCCTCGAACAGGCTTGGAGTGGCCTTTATGAGTTGCTTCTCATAGCCCGATGCTGCCACGAGAACGAGAAAGGTGGAATGATTACGATGAGTATCGATTCTTGAGTAGAGACGAGAATACAAACAAATACGTGAAAACAAGAAACAGATTAAGAGGGTGCCAAAAAAAAAACAAAGAGAAACTTAGAATCTACAAGGTTAACTCACCTGCTATGGGTGCGAGTGAGAGAAAGAGAGCAATGCATCCGGCTTTTGAGTCGACTCAAAAGTCAGTCACCTAGAAACATTGAATCTAGATGTTTACCTCACCTCACCTGCTATGGGTGCGAGTGAGAGGAAGAGAGCGATGCATCCGGCTAAGTGGCGACGCGTGTTGTGCTGCTCGGAGTGACTGGCTGGCAGTGCCAGTGACATGGTGGGCGGGTGGGAGGGGACGGGAGGGAGATTTATAGTCAACTCAAGAAATGGCGACGCGTGTTGTGCTGCTCGGAGTGACTGGCTGGCAGTGCCAGTGACATGGTGGGTGGAGACAGGAGGGAAGAACGGGAAAAGGGGACGAGAGGGGGAAGGGAAGGAATGGGGGAAGGATGATGGAGACCTTGAACTGATGGCATGGAGTGCAAAGCTAGCAGAGGAGTTGAAATGGGCCACCAGTGACTAGAAGAACATCACGCACCAATGGCATCTTAAAAGTCTAACAGAACAGCACGCACCAACGGCATGGAGCGCAGACTCAGCAGAGGAGTTGAGATGGGCCAACAGCGGCAGCAGCCACCTCTGCTGCTGCCGCCACAGCGCCCGCCCACTCAGCACCTGCCGCCCCGCACTTGCCTTCGCCCTGCTTCCCTTTCCTCCTTTCCCAGCCTTTGCTGCAGGCAGGGGTGGTGCCGCAGGACCCACCGCCCGGGCGACACTCTCCTTCCAGCTCTGAAAGAATCAATCAAGTGGGTTGGAGTTGCAGATGGGCGTTGGGTAAGAAAGTTGGGGAGGAATTGGGGAGGGCGGAGCTGGTTACCAGAGGAGTTAAAATGAGCCATCAAAGGCAGCAGCCACCTCTGCTGCTGCGGCCACAGCGCCCGGCCAATCAGCACCTGCTGCCCTGCACTTGCCTTCGTCCTGCCTCCCTTTCCTCCTTTCCCGGCCTTTGCTGCAGCAGCAAGGGAAGGCGCTTCAGGACCCACTGCCCAGGCTACACTCTCCTTCCAGCTCTGTGAAACGTCCGGTTGGGATGGGAGGCGATTGTCAAAACTAAGGATCCTAGTTTTGAGATTTTGGATAAAATCAAAGGATTATGGAGAACAAAGGAGAGAAGGAATGCAGGAAAACCTACCTGGAAGAAAGTTCCCTGTTCGCCTTGCGGCCCTATTGCTTCCTCGAGCATCAGCAGCAGCCCCTGCAGCTCCGCCAGAGACATCTCGAATTCTTCGCGTTGCCCTCTGCTGCCTCTCCCTCCCTTTTTCTGGCACCGCGTTGTACCGCTGCGCACCGTGGAGTATGCCTCCATGTTACAACGCACTGCCTGAAGCATTCTGGTTGGCGAAAGGGTGTTGGAAGAAGACGAGTGAGGGAGAGCGGAGAGGAGTGGACAGGAGAGGACAAAACAGGAGGGGGCAGGATGGAAGAACGGATAACGCATGATGAGCAATAGGATATATCCCAGGGGTGTGGACATGGAAGAATGGGGGCATGGAGAGGGAATGGACGTGAGGAGTGGACCAAGGCATTGACAGAAGTAAAGAAAAAAAAAAATCGCGATTCTGTGTGAAACCCCCCATCACACACCTGTTGTATGCAGCAATCCCCCGGGCAACAGCAGGGTTAGCAGCACGAGCTGAGTCAATAACTAGGAGCACAGCCGCTCCTGCTGCGAGCGCGTCTAGTGCCGGCTGAGGAGGGAGGCGAGATGGGGTACACAGAGAGGGGTAAAGGGTCTAGGAAGAAGTCTAGTTTTGAGGCGCCTCAAAACTAGAGAGGGGTAAAGGGTCTAGGAAGAAAAACAACGAGCAGAGAAGGGGTGGCAGAAAAGACCGAGTGGATCACCGGAAACACAGCCACCCCCGTCACAAGCACATCTAATGCAAGCTGAGAAGGTAAAACAGCGGCTCAAACGTTTCAGTCAGCATATGCACTACGACTGTGTGCAGACGTACTGTAAAGTACTCGGTTGATTTGAACCAATCGGAACAGAGCAGCTACTGGAGCCCCTCACCCGTCTCACCCTCTCCCAATCCTCCTGCCAATCCTCCATCCCACCCGGCGCCCCTCCCCTCCTCCCCTCCAACCAGCGCCACTAGCAGCACCAGAAGCTCCTCCATAATGGCGGTCAGGTCCTTCCCCACCAGCACCAGCGCCTGCAGATCTACTAACACACTTACTGTGAAGTACACTGTTGATTTGAACCAGTCGGAACGGAGCATTTTGAGGCGCCTCAAAATGCACCAGCGCCTGCAGTTCCACCAACACACTTACTGTGAAGTACTCTGTCGATTTGAACCAATCAGAACGGAGCAACTCCTGGAGCCCCACATCCGCCTCCTCCTCTCCCACCCCTCCTGCCACTCCTCCATCCCACCCTGCGCCCCTCCCCTCCTCCCCTCCAACCAGCGCCACGAGCAGCACAAGAAGCTCTTCCATAGTGGCTGTGAGGTCCTTCCCCACCAGCACCAGCGCCTGTAGATCTACTAACACGCGCGCCACCTGCTGCTGCTCCTCCCCTTCCACCCCTCCCGCTCCCTCCTCTCCTGCTCCCACTATACCCTCCTCTCCCCCTCCGCCTATTCCTTCCTCTCCCCCTCCCTCCCTTCCCTCCTCCTCCACTGCATTCCCGCCCTCCCAGTCCTCCCCGTCCTCCCCGTCCTCCTCTCCTGAATCCTTTTCTTCACCTTGTTCCCAAACCTCTTCGCCTCCACCCCCTTCCCCCTCGCCGTTATCACCTTCAGTTCTGTCACTCTTGCTTGTACTACCCTCACCCCTCGCCTCAGCTGGTTCTCCCCCTCTGCTATCCTCACCTCCCCCAACCCCTCCCCCTAATCTCCCTTCATCGCCATCTCGCTCTTCCTGACTCTTCTCCAATCCACCATCCCCATCCCCACCCTCCCGCTCCTCCTTATCCTCCCCTCCTCCCCTACCACTATCACCAGCTACACGCGCATTTTCGTCCTCATGCAGATCTGCTATCTGTTCTCCCACAGCAGAGGATTGTGTGTCGGAATAAGCGAAGGGACTGGAGGGAGGGTTGCCTGCGGATGATTTTCCAAATAGCAGTAGGCGTGGCAGCAACCGATGTAAGACCTGCAAGAAATGAGGTGAACGGGTAGCAATGGGGGAGGGCGGATAGGAGGGAGGGATAGGAAGGAAGGAGGGGTAAGGGGCAGGAAGTGATTGAGGAGAGCAGGAGAGGTGAGGCAAGAGGCAGAAACGAGAGGGGGGTGCAGATGAATAGGGAATGAGGAGTGCAAAAAGAAGGAGCTGACGATCGTTCTTTAACATGATTCCATACACACACCTCCACATCCATCCTCGCAAGTGTAACGCACACGTGCGCGCGCGCACACACACACACACGGGTGCACGCGCTCGCGCGCGAGCGCGTGCAGATGTGCTCACACACAGACCTCCTGTTCAGCATCGTATATGGCACAGCATTTGGACGAGATGTGTTGAATGAGCAGATTCAACGAATCTGGCGATACTTGTGTCGACCCCTCTGCTCCTGCGGGTGCTGCTGCTGCTGCTGCTGCTGACGCGACTACGGAAGCTGCTGTGGATGCGGCAGCAGGATTCCCTCCGCCCCATGGCTCTGCAGATACGCCAATCACGTCGTGCCAGCTGTCTAGATCACATGCTGACTGGCTCCGAGCCTGCAACTGGACATTGGAGAAGTGTCAGAAGGGTTGAACCCAAGGATAGTTCTGGTGGAATGAATTGGGAGTCTGATAAAGGACTGACCATGTTATTGCGGAACGCAGTGGTGTAAAATGATGCCAGCTGATACATATTGACAGACATTGATACACTGACAAGGATTCACAAGGATTCATAGTGACAGGAATTGACAGAAAAAACACCAGAAGCGGGATCAGATGTGGGGAAGGGAAAACGGAGATGAATTTACGAAGACAAGACATACTCATGGAAGGTGTGCAGATAAGTGAAGGAGGAGAAACGGGTGCGCATAACGGGTGCGCATATAGTACCTGGTGCGTCAACTCCGTCACGTGAGAATCCCAATCGTCCACGCATCGGCGAAAGCTCTCATGGTGCTGCTCCACGGTTGCTGCTGACGGTAGTAATACCGCTGATGGAGCCATGTCCGGTTGTTTTCAAATTCTAAATCACTTCTAAGAATCTTTAAAAGCAACAGCACTCATGGTGCTGCTCCACGGTTGCTGCTGACAGGAATGATGCCGCTGATGGAGCCATGACCGGTATACAAATCTGAATCACTTCTAAGAATTCTTAAAAGCAGCAGCTCTCATGGTGCTGCTCTTCTGCTGCTGCTGACGGTAGCGATGCTGCTGATGGAGCCATGTCCGCTTGCTCCTAGCACGTCCTTGGTTTCTACCTGCCGACGCATGTACACTCGTGCTTATCGCAGAACTACTCATCCACTCGCTCTGATCATTCGTGTACGAGGGAGGCTACAGGCGTCAGAGGCGAAACGGATTCTTCTGCCGTGTGGCCCAGAGCTGATGCAGTCCCAGAAATTCCCGACGATAAAAGTCAGTTGGAAGTCCCAAGGTGAGGAATCATTGCAGGCTGTACTCGTTATATTTTGTACTTGTTTTTACTTGTTGCTCGTTTCAGCTTTACATCAGGCGATTTTCCTGGACTCAATATTACGCTGTTTTTGAAGGTAATAAAAAAATAATTTCTATTTATGGTTTTTTGTTTTTAATTTGTTACAGGAAACGTTTTCCGAGCGTTTAATTCTTATCCAGTGTGTAGTGACATGTGTATGCACCTGTAAGGTGGTTGTTCATGTACACTGGCTGAGATCACAAATGCACACATTTGAGCGTTGATCACGGCGGCTTGAAGCCCGAGTACAACATGGCTGTTTTCATAATCAAGATTCTTGAATATGAATTCGCCAAATACCAAGTTACCACCTGAAGTCGAGCATTCTCTCACGATAGTGATCCATGATTGGCCAGCGACACTCAAAGTCTTACCGAGCGGGGGGTCAGCTGGCAAGGCATCACTGTTCACTTGAAGTGAACTTGAAAACCATCTGGTACTAAATGCACGTCATACTTTTCCAAGTTCACCCGCTATTCACGCTCAAGGGATCACTCCCTATTTCTTTTTCAGCCAGCGATTTATCAGTGAACGAATGAGAACTGCTTTGTAGAACATGCTCGCTGGTCACTTAGGTTTAGGCCCCGTCGCTTTCGCCTGCCCGCGACGCCTTCGGTCCCTTCGCCCCCGGTAGTCGCGTCCTTACGTCGCCCACGCTTCCTTACATCACTATGGCTTCCTTACGTCGCCCACGCTTACTTACGTCGCCCACGCTTCCTTACGTCGCCCACGCTTCCTTACGTCACTCACGTTTCCTTTCGTCGCACACGCTTCCGCTCGTCTCTCCCTTCCATTCGCCGCCCTACGGTCCGTCCGTCGCCTTCGCACCGCTCGTCACCCACCCTTTTGCCCGTCGCCCTCCCTGGCGCACGTCGTTCTCCCATCCGCGCGTTGTATCTCCCATCCGCGCGTCGCCCTCCCTACCGCCCGTCGCCCTCCCTACCGCCCGTCGCCCTCTCATCCAAGCGTGGCCCTCCCTTCCGCCCCTCCCTTCCGCCCGTCACCCTCCCTTCCGTCCGGCGCCCTCCCTTCCGCCCTGCCATCCACGCCGCGTCGCCCTCGCCATCCCTCCCGTCTCCCTTACCATCCCGCACACTGGTCACCCTCCATTTTCTACCCTTACACACGCCCTTCCCTCCCCCCAATAATCGCAAATCTCCCCCACGCTGCTTACCTCTCCCACTCTCCCCATCCCCTTCCATGCCGCCTCCAATCCCCTTCCCTGCTTCCCCCCATCCCCTTCCCTGCTTCCCCCCATCCCCTTCACTGCTTCCCCCCCTCCCCTTCCCTGCTTCCCTATGTCCCCTTCCCTGCTTCCCCCCATTTCCTTCCCTGCTTCCCCCCATCCCCTTCCCTGCTTCCCCCCATCCCCTTCCCTGCTTCCCCCCATCCCCTTCCCTGCTTCCCCATGTCCCCTTCCCTGCTTCCCCCCATTTCCTTCCCTGCTTTCCCCCATCCCCTTCCCTGCTTGCTCCCATCCCCTTCCCTGCTTCCCTCCATCCCCTTCCCTGCTTCCCCGTGTCCCCTTCCCTGCTTCCCCATGTCCCCTTCCCTGCTTCCCCATGTCCCCTTCCCTGCTTCCCCATGTCCCCTTCCCTGCTTCCCCCCATCCCCTTCCCTGCTTCCCCCCATCCCCTTCCCTGCTTCCCCCCATCCCCTTCCCTGCTTTCCCCCAGGGTCCTCCCCTTCCCTGCTTCCCCCCATCCCCTTCCCTGCTTCCCCCCATTTCCTTCCCTGCTTTCCCCCATCCCCTTCCCTGCTTGCTCCCGTCCCCTTCCCTGCTTCCCCATGTCCCCTTCCCTGCTTCCCTATGTCCCCTTCCCTGCTTCCCCCCATTTCCTTCCCTGCTTCCCCCCATCCCCTTCCCTGCTTCCCCCCATCCCCTTCCCTGCTTCCCCCCATCCCCTTCCCTGCTTCCCCCCATCCCCTTCCCTGCTTCCCCCCATCCCCTTCCCTGCTTTCCCCCAGGGTCCTCCCCTTCCCTGCTTCCCCCCACCCCCTTCCCTGCTTCCACTCAGCCCCTACTCTGCTTCCCCCCATCCCCTTCCCTGCTTGCCCCATGTCCTCTTCCCTGCTTGCCCCATGTCCTCTTCCCTGCTTGCCCCATGTCCTCTTCCCTGCTTCCCCCCATTTCCTTCCCTGCTTCCCCCCATCCCCTTCCCTGCTTCCACCCATCCCCTACTCTGCTTCCCCCCCTCCCCTTCCCTGCTTCCACCCATCCCCTACTCTGCTTCCCCCCCTCCCCTTCCCTGCTTCCCTCTGTCCCCTTCCCTGCCTCCCCCCATCCCCTTCCCTGCCTCCCCCCATCCCCTTCCCTGCTTTCCCCCATCCCCTTCCGTGCTTCCCCCCATCTTCAGCCGTGCTTCCCCCCATCTTCAGCCGTGCGTCCCCCCCTTTTCAGCCGTGCTTCCCCCCATCTTCAGCCGTGCTTCCCCCCATCTTCAGTCGTGCTTCCCCCCATCTTCAGCCGTGCTCCCCCCCATCTTCAGCCGTGCTTCCCCCCATCTTCAGTCGTGCTTCCCCCCATCTTCAGCCGTGCTCCCCCCCATCTTCAGCCGTGCTTCCCCCCATCCCCTTTCGTGCTTCCCCCCATCCCCCTCCCTGCTTCTCCCCATCCCCCTTTCTGCTTCCCCCCATCCCCCTCCCTGCTTCCCCCCATCCCCCTCCCTGCTTCCCCCCATCCCCCTCCCTGCTTCCCCCCATCCCCCTCCCTGCTTCCCCCCATCCCCCTCCCGGCATCTCCCCTCCGTTCTCACATTCCTTCCCACCCTCACGCTCCCATTCCTCTCTTTCCCTCCTCCTGCACTCTCTTTCTCCTTGCACCCGCGCACTCTCTCTCTCTTCCTCCCGCACTCTCTCTCTCTCTCAGTCCTCTCGCACTCTCACTCTCCTTCCCACCACCCTCAGCCCCTTCCCCCCACCCTCTGCCCTCCTTCCCCCCACCCTCAGCCCTCCTTCCCCCCACCCTCAGCCCTCCTTCCCCCCACCCTCAGCCCTCCTTCCCCCCACCCTCAGCCCTCCTTCCCACCACCCTCAGCCCTCCTTCCCCCCACCCTCAGCCCTCCTTCCCCCCTCTCTGCCTCCTTCCCCCCACCCTCTGCCCTCCTTTCCCCCACCCTCTGCCCTCCTTCCCCCCACCCTCTGCCCTCCTTCCCCCCACCCTCTGCCCTCCTTCCCCCCACCCTCTGCCCTCCTTCCCCCCACCCTCAGCCCTCCTTCCCCCCACCCTCTGCCCTCCTTCCCCCCACCCTCTGCCCTCCTTCCCCCCACCCTCTGCCCTCCTTCCCTTCCTTTTCATGTCCTATCCCCTCACCCCTCCCTGTCCTATCCCCTCACCCCGCCTTGTCCTATCCCCTCACCCCTCCCTGTCCTATCCCCTCACCCCTCCCTGTCCTATCCCCTCACCCCTCCCTGTCCTATCCCCTCACCCCGCCCCTCACCCCTCGCCATCCCAGGCGAGCATGACAGAGGCCCAGACGACCTGCATGGACGTGCCGCCTCCCCTTGCTCCTGCTTTCAGCATCTCGAAGGCCCAGACGAGCCACATTGCATAATGGGACAGCTTGCAGATTCACAATGGATACACACAAGACTAGCGTAATGGTTCGAGCTTGTCTTGTAGTATCCTGATACTGCATGCTTGTGTCGTGTAGTAATATCTCAAATAAAGGATACTTGTATAGAAGGTTTACATCTTATCGCCTGATTTGTATCCTGATCTACTGTACAAGGATTGCAAACAATACTACTATAGGCTACCATAACAGCTGCATGAACAGCAACTTGAGTACAGTATCAATGAGGGCACAATGAGGGCACCGAGTAGCCTCAAATGAAATCAAATCCTACTTGGTTGCTCCATTCTGTAAAGCAAAGCTCATAATGTTAGGGAAGGTGGGAAGGACTGGACAGGGAAAATAGATACAGGGAAGGGAGGGAACACTCTTAGTAACTGAGAACAGCGGAATGGCTTGCATTGATTGAGTTGGGGTACAAGTACCTAACCCTAATTGTTTGTACCCCATATAGTATGACCCACTAAGGGCTATAACATTTGACAAACACAGGTGAGTCACAGGGTGAGACAAGGAGAAATTGGCGAAAGGCACAGTCAAAACAGAGGGCAAGCAAGACAGAAACCGAGACAGACAGCAATATTTAGAAAGCCGCCCAGAGGCTAATAGTGCACCCTCCAGGTTTCCGCCCAGTGTCACGCACTGGTGACTGCGGCAAAACGCACATCTGCGCAACGATGAAATAGAGTTACATGGTCGTGAAACCACACAAGCACTTCCGAGTTACATGCCTGTTGAAGACAATAACAGGGTTGAAAAAGGACAAGAGAGGGGAGGAAGGGCTGAGAGAGGGAAGGAAGGGATGAGAGAGGGGAGGACCAGATGAGAGGAGTGAGGAAGGGATGATAAAAGGGGGGAGAGAGGAGGACAGAGGGGAGAGAGGAAGATAGGGGGGAGAGAGGAGGACAGGGGGGAGAGAGGAGGATAGGGGGGAGAGAGGAGGACAGGGGGAAGAGAGGAGGACAGGGGGACCAGGGGGGTAAACAGGGGAACCAGAGGGGTGGAAACAGGGGAACATGAGGGCATTGAGGGAAAGGAATATGGGATTGGAGGGGGGACATGGGGGAAAGAGAGGGGGGAGGGATCGACAGAGATAGAAAGAGAGGGGAGAGGGTGAAGGAGTGATAGGAAAGGGGGGAGGGAACGCAGGGGGATGCCGGAGGACATTTATGAAGGAAACTGAGCGCAATCAGGAAGGGGGGGGGGGACTGAGCACAACCAGGGGGGGAAACTGAGCGCAATCAGGGGGGGGAAACTGAGCGCAAACAGGGGGGGGAAACCTAGCGCAATCAGGGGGGGAAACTGAGCGCAATCAGGGGGGAACTGAGCGCAATCCGGAGGGGAAACTTAGCGCAATCAGGGGGGGTCACTGAGCGCAATCAGGGGGGGAACCTGAGCGCAATCAGGGGGGGAAACTGAGCGCAAACAGGGGGGGAAACTGAGCGCTATCAAGAGGAAACTGAGCGCAATCCGGGGGGAAAATGAGCGCAATCAGGGGGGGAGACTGAGCGCAATCGGGAGGGAAACTGAGCGCAAAAAGGAAGAAGCAGCGAATGAAGGGGCGAGCGATGGGGCGGGGAAGTGAGGGCGACGGGCGGGGGAAAGCGAGGTAGATGGGCGGAGGAAGCGAGGGCGAGGGGCGGAGAGGCGGCGAGGGCGAAGGCGAGACGAGTGGTTAGGTGGGGAAAGCGAGAGCGACGGGCGGGGGAAGCGAGGGGGATGGGCGAGGGAAGCGAGGTCGACGGGATGGGAGAAGCGAGCGCGGGTGGAGGAAGCGAGGGCGGGCGGAGGAAAAGCAAGGGCGACGGGCGGGGAGGCGGCGATGGCGACGGGCGGGGCGAGGGCGGTGGGCGGAGAAAGCAAGGGCGACGGGCAAGGGTCGCGACGTAGGCAAAGCGGCCCTTCCTCTTCTCCTCACACCCATTTTCTCCGTGCTTCACACTCGCATCTTGCACCTGCGCTTCCCTTTGTTTGCATATACGCGCTTTCCCTACTAATGGAAGTTGTCAGAATCGTGTTCACTAAAAAACCCTAGCTGGTGTGCAATGGTCGGAGTCTGTCGCGACTAAATAAGTTGTAGCTGTTGTGTCGAATAAAAAGAGGTGTGGCGAACATGTGTTTTGCTTCGCCAGGGTACTCTCAACGAAAGCAGTTCTCGCTACTCTTCCAGTTAGTGTTTAAAACCCTAGAAACCAAAAACGCTTTGCCATGCTGACCTCGGGCTTTGAACGGGAATCCCATCTCCCGCCGTTCCAAATTTCGCCACACGAATTTACTGTTCAACGACAATCGAGCGATGCGAGATTTGGAACCTCTGCCCAATCAGGTTGAACATTCGAACCGCAAGTCAGGTGAACATTTTGATCCCAACTTCGCATTCCCGCTTGTCATCGCTGACGTTCATTTGTCACATGTGACCGACCGCAACAGGGTGGGTGGGTGGCCCTCGCTCACACCCTTCACTTCCACAGCCAGAAACCGCTTGTTTGCATTCTAGAGTCTAGACCCACATGGTTGACACCACACTATCCATCCATGACTCCACACCGATCTCGAGAGCTATATCACTTCGGCGTAACTACCGCTTTCTTATTCATGTCACCTACTTTGCCAGGTCAAGCGTAGAAACTACGCTTCGTGTGTGTTAGTGCATCCCAAGGAAACCCAACCAGCACAGCAGATAGTCATGGCAGCTCACCTTCATGTGCGCAAGTCACGTCGTTTCTCGATATTGGTCCACGTTGCCAGAGCTCCCTACCTCAGGGCAGCAGTAATGTTAGCATTATTAGTAGCTCATTTCGTGCTTCTGCCTCATCAATCCGAAGCAGCCGTGATAGAACCCTCCCAAGAAGACGTGCTTCTGGCGATAAAATCCGAATGGGGCGAATTCGACGGCTCAGATTCGTGGATCTCAGGAGCGGACTGCTTCAAGTGGTCGGGCATCAGCTGCACCCGCAATGGCGACGTCAACGGGGTGATGCTCATTTCGTCACGGGTTACCGGAAGTATTTCGCCCAACTTCGGCGACCTATCGGCCCTCGAGAGCCTCACCCTCGTGGGGAACAATCTGACCGGCTCGCTTCCTGCCGAAATCAGCAACCTTCGGTTCTTACGGGAGCTGTACATTTCGGGAAACGGAGACGGATTATCGGGAACTTTTCCAGAGACTGTCACGGCGCTTACGGATCTGTCCATTCTTATCCTCTCGGACAACCAGCTGACAGGCAACCTTCCGCGAGGGATTGGCGAGCTTACGAACCTGGTAACCCTCTCCTTGAGCGAAAACAGACTCGCGGGACGGATTCCTCGCGAGATTTCGACACTGCATCGGCTGACGTGGCTAGACCTCGCCTCGAACCGACTGGAAGGAGTCATCCCGCCGCAACTCGCGTCGCTGCGGTCCCTTGTGGAGCTTTCGTTGGAATCCAATCGCCTTTCGGGATCCATACCTTCCAGTTTCGACAAATTTCGCGTACTTCGCACGCTTCGCCTGGGACACAATGTCCTCTCGGGCGACCTCCCTTTCAGCGCGATTAACTCCATGCGGCGGCTGGAAGTGCTTGACCTTCATCGCAACTCGTTATATGCGTCTTCGTTAGCGCCACTAGCGGTGCACCCTTCGCTACAGTACATCGATGTTAGCTGGAATAAAATCTCGGGCAGCTTTCCAGCGGAGTTCGGGCAGATGAAGAACCTGACGGGGCTGAATCTTGCAGGCAACGCGTTGCAAGGGAAGATTCCACGGAACCTGTTGGGAAATGGGTCTCAGCTCAACTACCTCAACCTGGCTTATAACGGATTCGATGGAATCTTCCCGTGGACGGCGCTACGCGGAATGGAACACCTCGATAGTATCACGCTGAGCCATAATCGCTTTGTGGGTATCGTGCCTCGCGATGCCCTAGTCAACGTCCCTCTGAGCTTCCTCAACATCTCCCATAATTTCTTCTCGGGGAGATTGCCGGACTTTGCCCGACCAAATGAAGATTTCGCAGCTGATTTCAGAGGAAATTTCTTCTACGGGAGTGGGGAGGTGCTGGTGGGAGACGAGCCGATTTGCCCTGTTGAATCTCCCAATCATTACACGCCAAGTGGCACCCCCTTGGATTTGCCGACCACAAAGCTACTTGCCTCGTGGAACTGCCTTGCTTCAGGCGATCAGGTCTGCCCAATGAAGTACGTGCACCGAGTTGAGCTCTGCAGCACGTTCTGCGGCACCAATGCCACCAGTGCTCCTTGCTCGGGCCATGGCGTGTGCGTCCCGGCGACCACTCTAGAGGATTATGAATCAGGAACGCCACCAGATTATGGATCTGCTTCGGAGGAGTATCTCCAGTTTGAGTGCCTGTGCTTCAGGGGGTACCAACTGGCTGAGGGTAGCAGGCATGAGTGTGTGCCAATGGCGGCAGACATGACATCAAGGAGGAAACGGCCAGCGAGTCTCAGTTTTAGGGGAGAAAGATGGTATGGTAGACATCAGTAAGCCCAGTTGCTGTGGTAGTACTTTTCAGTAGTAGTTAAGTTCTTTAGTAGCCACGTTGAGCTCACTATGTTACATATATAAGCTCACTGAAGTTAATTTTCCTTGTAGAGCTTGCAAATGTGAAGTTTCTTATGAAAATAGTAAACATGTGTAAACAACCTGTACTGGACGTACGCATGGTGGCCAGCCCCTCATCAACAATGCTACTTTGGCATATTATGGGCACCAATTGGGCAAATGGTAGGTAGGGGGGTTGTTGGGTTGAGTGTAGCTGTGGGCCAATGGGTATATCCAAGAGGTTTGTGCTCCTTTTGTTGCCTCCCCCGCATGCCACACATTGAGCATAAAACAGAGATGGCGAGATGCAAAAGCTTGCCAATCCCTTGATCTTCCACCTCATCGTGGTGTGAAAGATGTGGAGTCATGGTTAGCAAGTTTGCAAGGCGACAGAGCATTTAAATAGAGCAACAAAGCTTGGAACATGGGGGTATCAACTGAAAACGATTATGATGTCAGTTATGTTTGTTACGTTTAGTGTACACCCCGTGTTGATAGTAAATTACAGCTATTTCATGGTGTCCCCACCCCCATGATCGGTTCGTCCGGTGGAACACAAGTGCTTTGCGTCATCAAAGCTATCTGCTTGCGTGTCCCCTTACTCGAATTCCGTTCCCTCCAGGTATCAAACTGCAATTCCTTGCTGACGTGGTTTTCGAATGCCGATGGGTTGTGATTGCTGTGGGGTGGAAGGCATGGGGAGGAAATCCGTACCACATCTCCCCCCAACCTCACCAGGTTCGAAAGTACTGGCTCTGTTCTGCAGGCACATGCCGTGGGGGGCAGGAGGGGGGGCGAAGGTAATGACGAGGGTTCCTAAGCAGTTTCCCTGTCGAAATCAACCCCAACCGAAAGCGCGAAACTTCTGGAGCTGGGAAGGAAGTTGCTGACGGTTAATGACGCATTTACCTGCTCAATTTCGCGCCCCATAGGTATGGGTACATCGAATCGATCAACCCTAATGAGGAGTGTAAAACATTGCCGGGGGGTTCAGCGTTTGAAAAACTAAAGGCAAACCTCCAAACCATTTTCCCAACCACGTCGTGCAAGATGGCTCGGCCTTGTTTTTCACGAGCGGGTTGTTCTTGAGAGGATGGGTTAAGCGCGACGTTGGTACATGTCTATCTAGGGTAGAATGTGGGTGTCCCCCCCCTGGAACATCCCTCCCATGTCTCGCCACGCTCTGAAAAAGCAGGTTTCGAAGGGCGGGGCGAGTGGCTTGATTTTTGCCCGAGAAGGAAGGTGGGGAGGGGAAGTTGGTAGTTTCCTAGGAGCCTAAACCACAGAGGGTAGTGGTTGTTCTGTAGCCATTTCCCCTCGAACAGGTTCGGAGGGGAAATGACTGGCTCGGCACCGTTTGCTGAACGGTTAGCCGTTCCAAACCAAAAAACGAAGGAGAGGGAAGCTACCTATTTCCCCTCGTACCCACCGCCAGGGCCTACAGAACAGAGCCGCTGATTCCGCACCTGGGCGGCAATCCCGAGGCACAGAAAACATTGTTGTGCTGTGCATCGGCGAAACCTTCTGGTCTGGTTACGTATCAAAGTGGAGCCTCAGGATTGGCTGTCCGAACGTTCGCCAGGCATCGCTGTGTGGCGAGGAGGTTGAGAAGGGGTACCTGCCCTCTGGCTCCTTTCTGCTCCTGACTCCGTTCAGGAACACAAATTTCAGTGTGCTATTTCATTAGGCACATTTCTCGTGGTAGGCCGTTAGCTGTTTTGCATCGCCAGCCGCGGTGTGAGTATCTGCTGTTGGGCCAGAGGGTAGTAGCGAGTGATCCATTGTTGTCAGTCTTTCCTGCTGCTCCGCCTTTACTTCAGCCTCTCGCCGGATTCTTGCAGTTAACAGCCGCCTGCATCGGCTCGACCTTATCGCATCCTTGTTGCGGTCATCCGTGTCGCTTTTCCGCTACCGATCCTCCTCTCCCCGCCATTCCATCGTCGAAATTTGTATCTGCACCCACAATCCTTTCAAAATCGTCGAAACAATTGACGCAGCGTCTTCCATCAATCATCGCGCCCCGTCATTCCCATCCGTCCTTTTTAGGAACCATTATCGCTCTCAACTCGCCTCTACGACCACCGTCCTAGTCCACAAGGAAAAGCAGTAAGGTTAGAACGGTCGACAGCGGTGAACAACGCGGCCGGGTTTTCAGCGCAGCAGCAGAAGTACCTCTTTGCTCTGCTCAGGCGCTACTAGCGTGTTCGGAGGAGGATATTATTCTCCGAATATTATCAGAATATTCTTGACATATATCGACCTCCGCGAAGCGTCTACATTTCCTGGCTGCCATTCGAGCGTCCCTCATCGTTGGCTGCGAAGGATTAGTTGCTGTTAATTACTCTTTAAACGTCAAGCGTCTGTCACTGGCATTACTGGCTGATACTTCGCTGGTTGAGTGTTCAAATTTCTGACATCATGTGGAGATTCTGTCTTTCGAGGCTCCCGCCCGGTACAAGGCGTCTCGCACAATCCGGTCGCTCAACACGTGTCGCCACGTCGTCCCTTTATCATCACGCGACACGCCACGACGACGTATCCACAGCGTCTTCCACGTCAGCAGCGCAACATGACGCGTCAGCGCATCTGCAAAGTTCTCAGCCACCCTATGCCTCCCTTCAGCCGCTGCTGCCGCACTCTCGCCAGCCTTATTCTCATCAGCCGTTTTCTCGTCAGCCGCCTTTTCAGCCACACCAGCGGCGTTGGTTGTCTGACTCGGCTGGTCAACTCGAGATTCCGAAAGAGAAGGTAGGAATAAGGTAGTCTAACACACATGTTGGAGCCTTAGTTGGTCTACTATAGGGTTGCGCAATCTCCCACTATTTCTGACGACAAGCTCAGTGCCTCCTCCCTCCTCACTCCATCTCTTCTCCAAGGTGCTGGTGGCGAACAGGGGGGATATCAGAAGGTCGTGTATGCCCCTCATTTCCCTCACCTCACCTCTTCCCCCCGCACTGCAGCTCTTCTCCAAGGTGCTGGTGGCGAACAGGGGGGAAATAGCATGTAGAGTCATGAAGACAGCGCGGGCACTGGGCATTCGCAGTGTGGCCATCTACTCCGAGCCCGACGTGGAGAGCCTGCACGTCCGCATGGCAGATGAAGCCGTCTGTGTGGTGAGGCCTGCTTGCCTGCCTGCCTGCCTGCCTGCCTGCCTGCCTGCTTGCTTGCCTGCCTGCTTGCCTGCCTGCCTGCTTGCTGTCTGTTTGTGAGGTGCCTTAAAGGTATTCGCAGTGTGGCCATCCACTCCGAGCCGGATCTGCACGTCCTACAAGTCAGCTGCACATGACGGCTTCCAGCACTGCCGCCTCGCTTGTTCTCGCTCTTTCCGTGCCGCTACTTCATCTTCTCAGTCTCTCCTGCCGTGGCTCACTTCCTTCCTCTGACCCCCAAACTATTGTTCTCCCCATTTCCGTCATGCTTTCTTGTTTTCTCCTTCTTCAATCCGTCTATCTCTCTTTCCTCCCCCACCCGCACCCTCTTCCTGTTCCCCACCTCTCCCCTCTCTCCATGCCAGGGCCCAGCACCAACAGCGCAGAGCTATCTGAACACGGATGCAGTGCTGGAAGCGATCAGGAGCACCGGGGCTGACGCTGTGAGTATCCCAAGCAAGTACCCGTGTACCTTTTCTGAACTGACTGCACATCGCAGAGCTATCTGAACACGGATGCTGTGCTGGAAGCGATCAGGAGCACAGGGGCTGACGCGGTGAGTGCTGCATGCATGTAATTGTTTTGATATGGTGAAGATCTAAAACGAGGGACTAGAGGAGGTGCTGGACTGATCACACAGATGCTTTGTTGTACTGGGCGCCCCTTAGAACACAGTGGCTGATGCAGTGATGTTGATTGACCAATTGCTTTTCACGCCTCTTCCGCCCTTGCTCAGGTGCACCCCGGCTACGGCTTCCTGTTGGAGGACGCCATGTTTGTGTGGAGCGGCTGGATGAGACACTTTTGATTTCCCAGGTCCAGGTTCCAACTTGATACCAAGTGATCATCTCTACCTCCTCCTCCTTCTCCAGGTGCACCCTGGCTATGGCTTCCTGTCAGAGAACGCCCTGTTTGTGGAGCGGCTGGATGAGGAGGGTGTGACGTTCGTGGGGCCCAATCTCAACGCCATTGACGCCATGGGGGATAAGGTGAGGTGCTTTAAGGTGGGGTGCGGTTGACGCCATGGGGGATAAGGTGAGGTGCTTTAAGGTGGGGTGCGGTTGACGCCATGGGGGATAAGGTAATGTGCTGTTGGCTTCACAGGGGAGAAGGTGGGGTCCCCTTGTGGTTGAGGATTTCAGGCTCTAAGCTTGCGGTTGTTGGGACAGCTGAGAACGTGGGGTGCCATGTTGTTCACAGAGAAAACGAAAGGTATAATGCTTTTCTGAAGCAACCATGGATGGTGGCGAGACACTGACACTGAATTTAATTAAATGTCAATAATTTGAACTCCTTTTTTTTTTGTACTCTCGGTACGTCCTCATTAAAAGCACCGTGCTGCCTTTCTCCCTCCGTGCTGACTCATTAGAAGCACGGAGGTTCTCCCTCCGTGCTGCCTCATTAGAAGCACGGAGGTTCTCCCTCCATGCTTCTCTGGTCTTTCACGTCTTCCCCTGACCGCCTCTCCACATCGTTGTCCCGCTCCTGCCTGCTCTCCCTTCAGATTCACAGCAAGCGGTTGGCAAAGGAGGCCAAGGTGACCACCATTCCGGGGAAGGAGGACGTCATTAGAGATGAGGACCATGCGGTTGAGATCGGTGAGTGTCCAACAAATCTTGCCCAGTGAAGGAAGACCATGCTGGTGAGGGTGGAGAGAAGCATAACTTCATCCTTCACCCTCCCCTTCCTGCTTCTCTGATTGCCATATTTTGAGGGCAGTCTTCTTCCATATCAGCAAATCCGCCATCTCTAAGTTACTCAAAGGAATATGCATGAACTTTACGCTGTTTTCACTTCCGTCTGCGCCATCGTGCTCAATGCTCTACCCCCTCAAACGCCAATCCTTTCACACTGATCCCTCTCTCACCGCCCCGAGAGCCCCCACTCTTCCACCACCCGTTCCCCATATCCCATATCCTATCTTCGTCTCTTTCCCTCAGCGCAAGAGGTGGGCTTTCCAGTCATGCTCAAGGCGTCAGGTGGAGGAGGAGGCAAGGGCATGCGCGTCGCATGGTAGGGGTGTGAGGGTGATGTGGTGAGGGGGGCGGGTGGCATGGTGGGGGTTGGGGGGTGGGTGGCGTGGTGAGGAGTGGGAATGGTTATATAGTTAGGGATGTATGTGAGAAATCCAGGCGAATTAGTGGGTGTTACATGGTTTTGGAGGGAATTTCCCCTCTTTTCGCATCCCCCTCTCCCTGCCGCCCTCCGCATCATATCCTCCAAATCTGGTTTTTGAGAATTCTCAAAAACCAGCTCGCATCATATCCTCCAAATCCCTGTTCCCTTCTCGCTCACCGCCTCCCCTTTTCCCCCCCTGCTCCCATAAGTGCAGGAACGAGAAGGAGGTGCGGGAGCAGTTCAGTGTGTGCAAGGCGGAGGTCTCATCCAGCTTTGCTGACGACCGCATCTTCGTCGAAAGGTCCGTCTGTCAGCAGGGCGCAGCTTGTTCTGTCTGCAGCTGGTAGCTTTGAGGCGCCTGAAATATATAGCATATCTGTGTGGAGAGGCCTGTGTGCAAGGCGGAGGTCTCATCCAGCTTTGCTGACGACCGCATCTTCATCGAATGGTCTGCCTGCAGCTTTCTGAACGTTTTCTTTTCAAGTTACGACTGTTTTCATCAATGATAAGGAGTCCCATCAGCGTTTTCGACAGCCAGCTGAACCACGAAGAACCGTCTTCTTCTCTGTTCCGTTTCCTGCTCCGAATGACGTGGGCAGGTTCATAGACAAGCCAAGGCACATCGAAGTGCAGGTCATGGGGGATAAGCACGGCAATGTGGTGCGTGATGCTTCTTGCTCCTCCCGTTCCTCCCAGCCCAGATTACAGTTATCTGTGCTCGTTGAATGACCGCTCCCCTCCGTTTCAAAAATAGTTCTTTCTTTCTGCGGACCTTCGAGCGCTTTATTTTCTAGTCACAATTTTGTGCATGTGATGATTTGTTGTCTGCCCTTGCCTGTGCCATGCTAGGACTCTCACGTGGCAAGGTCTTCTGCCTGTCTCTTGGTCCTGTGCTTGTTCCGTGCCTTGTTGTGTCGTACCATGTTGTCATATGATGTGGTGGTGTGGTGCGGCGTGGTGTGTTGTGTTGTGGTGTGGTATGGTGTGGTGTTGAGTGTCTTTTCCGGTTGCGTCCAGGTTTGGCTACCGGAAAGAGAATGCTCCATTCAAAGGCGAAATCAAAAGGTGCGTTCCGTGCTTGCAATAGGAGGTAAAAGAAAAAGCTGAGATCAAAAGCTGGAACGACGTCGTTGGACGAAACCACTTGGAAAGGCACATGGTGGGATGTTATGGGTATCAGCCTGCTGCTCACGTCTCCGATCCCCAAACCGTCTGGAATCTCGACCGGCAGGTGAGCGAGGAATCACTCACCCAGCATGTTCCTGGACGAGGCAAGGGACGCCAGGTGCATCATCTCACTTGCACTCCTGCACAACCCCTCCCTCCAATCCTCTCAACCCTTGATTGCCAGGTGATAGAGGAGTCACCCAGCACGTTCCTGGACGAGGCCACGAGGGAGGCCATGGGAGAGCAGGCCGTGTCCCTTGCCAAGGCAGTGAATTATGACTCTGCTGGTATGTGTGGTGGTGGGGAAGTGGGGGCTGTGCTGGTGCATCTGTAGCTGAAGAGGGAGAGGAATACGCTGATTACGTTACTCGCAGTGTTGATGGCGAAGGGGGTCGTTTACGACTCTGCAGTCCCGTTCCTCTACCCCTCATCCAGCCAGGCACAGTGAAGTTCGTTTTGAGATGTGACTTTTGAGACGTCTCAAAAGTCTCCAACTAGACATGCGCTTGCAGGTGGAGCACCCAGTCACGGAGAGCATCACACACCTGCACACCTTGTCCCCACCTCGCCTCCCTCCTTCCCTCCTTCTCCCCTCTGCTCGCCTCCATCTCTTCCCTCCTCCCTCCAGGCACGGTGGAGTTCCTATGAGAGGCACATCGCCATTTCTTCTTCCTTGAGATGAACACGCGCCTGCAGGTGGAGCAATCTTTGTTGCCTGTCGTTATTTTCCCTCTCTCCTATCTGCTTCCCTCTCACCTCCTCCCTCAGGTACCGTTGAGTTCGTTGTGGACGCCCAACGCAACTTCGTTTTCCTGGAGATGAACACGCGCCTGCAGGTGGAGCATCCGGTCACGGAGTGTGTCACAGGGCTCAACGTCGTGCACCTTATGTTCCATGTCGCAGCCGGCCATACTGTTTTTGAGCTGCCTCCAAAACAGACAATTGCGTGCTGCTCCTCGTGTACCTCATGTTCAACTCCTTTCCCCTCCACTCCTCTCCCCCCTCTCTCCCTTCTCTCTCCCGCCCCTTTCCTCCAGGCACGGTGGAATTTCTAGTAGACGCGCAGCGGAACTTCTTCTTTCTGGAGATGAACACGCGCCTGCAGGTGGAGCACCCAGTCACGGAGTGCGTCACGGGTCTCGACCTCGTGCACCTCATGTTCCACTCCGCTGCCGGCCATACGCTGCCCATCGACCAGGAGAGGGCGAGGAAGATCCACGGGTGGGCGTTGGAGTCCCGGGTTTACTGCGAGCACCCCTTCATGAACTTCCTCCCGTGAGTCATTTGTCACACAAGTCACTTGTCCCCTCGAACAGAACCCAAAGGCCTCTACGGCGGTCCTCTGGGACTGGGAGCCCAGTGAAGTGCAAGTGCACGTAAGATGGTGCACTGCATCACTTTCCCTTCGTCCTCTTCTGCTTCCTCCTCACCTCCCCTTGTTTCCTTTCCTCTTCTCTCCTCTCCTCTCCTCTCCTCTCCTCTCCTCTCCTCTCCTCTCCTCTCCTCTCCTCTCCTCTCCTCTCCTCGCCTCTCCTATCTTATCTCCCCACCTCCCCCCAACCAGGTCCACGGGCAAGCTGCGCAGGTACCGGGAGCCCAAGGAGGTGCGGACGCCGACTGAGATCGTGCGGCTAGACACAGGGGCGGTGGAAGGGCAGTACATCTCCATGTACTATGACCCACTGCTCTCTAAGGTGTGTTGTTATGCAACATTGCTCGCACTGGCAATGGCACTTGTGAGCGAGCCGAACGGAATGGTGTGCGGCTAGACACAGGGCCAGTGGAGGGGCAGTAAGTCTCCATGTACTACGACCCACTGCTCTCCAAGGTGTGTTCCCATGCAGCATGGCTCGATGTTGAAGGTGTTTGTGCCACACTATCTTCATGCACCATCACCCTGCATTGTGGCAAATCTTTTAACTCCTTGCTATTAATCACATCATCCTACGCCCATCCCATCCCTCCCACTTCTTCCCATCTCATCCAACCAGCTGATCACGTGGGGCCCAACCAGAAAGGACGCCCTAGAGTCCATGCTGTGGTTCTCCCAAGCACTCCCTTGACTGTTGCATACAGACCCTTCAACACCACCTCCTTCCCCTTTGCACGCTTGTTCCCCATCTCATCCAACCAGCTGATCACGTGGGGCCCAACCAGAAAGGACGCCCTAGAGTCCATGAAGGTACAGCAAAACTCGTAACGGAGTGTGGAGCCATTTCCAAACTCGCCCTTGGTAACGGTTAGCTCGATTGCTGCCATATGTCTGTAAAAGAGGGCGAGATTCTCTGTTTGGGACCGGCTGACTTGTTTGAGAAGGCGTCTCAGTTAGTGGTTGTACCAACAATAAGGCTCATCTGCACCTGGTGTACTGTGCTGGATTTACTGTGCTCCTGAACATCTTTCTTTTCCTTTCCTCTCCTTTCCTCTCCTCTCCACCTCTCCTCTCCTCTCCTCTGGCTCTCTGCCGTCCACACCCTGGACTGTTACCATGTGTGTGAGCCTTTCAACATCAAATCCTTGTACCTCCTCTTCACCCTCCTGTTACCTCCACCTTTCTGCCCCTCCCCTCACCCCCCCTCCTCCCCCCCTTCCCAAAAGTACATTTTCCCAGCATGCCTTGGACTTTTGAGAACTCTCAAAAGTACACACCACATAGCTTTCCCAGCACGCCTTGGACCAATACTAAGTATGCGGGCCAGTCAACAACATCTCCTTCCTTTCCACGCCTGCTCTCTCTCTCTACCTCTCCCCTCTGCTTCTCCCCCCTTTCCACCCACACCACTCTTTCAAATCCTCCACAGCACGCCTTGGACCGCTATTACGTGTGCGGGCCGTTCAACAACATCTCCTTCCTCCGCTGCATCTTCTCACAGCCGGTAAACTGCACTGCACTGCGCGCACTTTGCCACTCTGCTGCCTGCATATACCTCACTCTTTATAACGTCTATGTGTGCTTTCCCATGCAAACTTGCCAAGATAATTCGCTCTGGCAGAGCTGGCAGGCAAGCCCTCAGAGGTGCCTAGTTGTCTGCCCTCAGAGTCATGCACTACTCTGTTCCGAGGTGCCTCGTGCCCCAATATCAAAACCCGTTCCTCTCTCTTTGCATGGCCCTTCCTTTTTCTCTCTTTCTGCCGCAGGCGTTTGAGTCAGGCGATATCAGCACCAAGTTCCTGGACATCCACTACCCGAATGGCTTCACAGATGACAGACTGACACCCAGAGAGGAGGTGAGAGTCGAAGTGGGAAGAGGTGAGAGTGTGTGGGCCTCTGGGCTCTCTCCTGCTGCCCCAGGCGTTTGATTTGGGCGATATCAGCACCCAATTTCCTGAACATTCACTACCCGAATGGCTTCACAGACGACAGACTGACGCCCAGAGAGGAGGTGAGCGTGGGAAGCGGCAGTACAATCATGACCAGATTGCTGCAGCTTCACAGATTCATCCGTACTCCCCTCGTCCATACTCCCCTCGTCCATACTCCCCTCGTCCATACTCCCCTCGTCCATACTTCCTCTCTGTGTCACCTGCGCCCTTCCCTCTCTGTGCCTTTCCCTTCGTCTCTTCCTGCGCGCATCTTCCTCATCGCCCGTCCCACACAGAAAGAAGTTGCAGCTATTGCAGCCTTTCTCGACATTGTCAAATCCCGGAGGTCTCTGCTAGCTGTCAACGCTGCCGCCCCTGGCACGCCCGGCGCAATAGGAAACGGGCACCTGGCACACGCCGGTTGGGCGGAGGAGGAAGGAGAGGGGGGGGGAGAGGAGGGAGAGGAGGATGGGGGGGAGGGGCTGAGGGGGAAAGCGGAGTTGGTGGTGAGTTCGGATGGGGTGGAATATCCTGTGGTTGTGCGGCATTGGAGCAACGAGAAGAAGCCGCACCTCTGTGTCGCTGTGAGTGCTTCTCTTGTTTCCGTGTTACAGTAGGTGTCTACAGGCGGGTGGCAGAGTTGATGGTGAGTTCGGATGGGGTGGAATATCCTGTGGTGGTGCGGCATTGGAGCAACGAGAAGAAGCCGCACCTCTGTGTCGCTGTTGAGTGTCTGCCACAGTTCTTATCTTTTGTTCGCACTGTCACCTTCTCCTGCCGTTTGCTGAGGTTTCCTAATCTCATCTCTCATCGTTCCCTCCTGTCCTCCACATTCCCCCATATTACCCCTTCCCTCCTCACACCACCACATCACCTCTACCCTCCTCACACCCCCATAATCCCGTGATTATCCCCTGCTCCCCGACAGGACATAGAGGTGGGAGGGGAGGTTATTCGGGTGGAGGAGGCAGTGCCAGTGGGGCTGGGGCGAGGGGTGGTGGATATCCGCGTGGATGGGGAGGACACCGTGTGCATGGTCATGGAGAAGCATGCGAGAGGGTTCAAGCTCGTATATGACGGCTGCACCAAGGTGCGCTGTTCTGGTTAAGTTTCCCTCTTTCTGTAAGATTCAGCATACCGTGTGTATGGTCATGGAGAAGCATGCGAGAGGGTTCAAGCTCGTATATGACGGCTGCACCAAGGTATGCTCTCCTGAGTGACATCATCTTGTTTTGGTGATGTCCATGGTGTGGTAAAATCCCATTATTTTCTCCTCCCAAGCATTTCCTCCTCCCTCCCATTCCCCGCTGTCCCATTTCTTCTTCCTCCTTCTTATTCCTTCCTCCTTCACATTCTCTCCGCTTTCTTTTTCTGCCCTCTCTCCCTCCTATTTCCTCCTCCCTCCCCTCTCTCCTCTCCCCCATTCCCTCCTCCTCCCACTCCCTCCTGTTTCCCACTCGTCCCTCTTGTCTCTGATTCCCTCATGTGTTCTCCCACCACGCTGACTGCAACGGGACGAGGTGCTGGTGCATCAGAAGAAGAGATGACTTTTGAGTCGACTCAAAAGTTTCCCACTCGTCCCTCTTGTCTCTGATTCCCTCATGTGTTCTCCCCCACCACGCTGACTGCAACAGGACGAGGTGCTGGTGCATCAGAAGAAGGTGGCGCCTCTACAGAAGTACATGCCGCCCAAGAAGGTTCAAGACGTATCAAAGGTGAGATTTGATCGTGCATATCTTTAGGGTACAATGTCCTCTGCAGAAGTAGATGCCGCCCAAGAAGGTCCAAGATGTGTCCAAGGTGCGTTATCTAATCTTGCATGTTTCCAATCTATACCAATTCCTTACATTTTCTTTAAGTTGTTGTCGCGTGGTGGGTACACAATTCCATGGAGCCCGTCTACAGTCATTTCTCTTTGAAGGTGTTCACGCTAGTACTCTCGTGCATATGTATCCATCCACTCAATCTCCTAGCCTTTCTTCCCCATTTTCTCTCCTTATGCCTATGCAGATGGTCAAGGCTCCTATGCCTGGTGCAGTGGTTGCAATTGGTGTCAAGCCAAACAAGAAGGTGAGGAAAATGGTCCATTTCTCAAGGCCATGCACATGCAAAGCTATGCAGCTGGCAACTACCTGCATGCTTTAGTCACCAAACACCACTCGGCAACAATTTTCACTTGGCATTGTCTTGGAACTTGTACATTTCGTTGTCCAACAGGTGCTTCCTGGCGATGAGCTGATAACAATTGAAGCCATGAAGATGCGGAATGTTTTACGTGCTGAGGAGGCGGCCACTGTAAAGGCTGTATATGTAAAGGTTGGGGCCTCTGTGTCGCTGGGCGAGACCTTGATCGAGTTTGAGTAAATTCTGCTCCCCCAGTAGCCGGTCGGTAGCTACCAATGTTGATAGATTTCAATACAATAGTGCCATATTTGAGAGAGCGCCAGTGCGGCAAAGCAGTTGTTGCAACAGTGTCTTGTGTCAACGAATTTGATGGGTTTATTAAGGACATCACAGCATTGCAACCCTCAGATCAGACTTGTGGGAGCAGTGATTGCAATTGGAATCATCTGGTAAAATGTATGGGTTATTAAGCAATCGAATTATATTTCTTGTGTTACGGCTTTAGTTAGTCACGTGTAGCCTGTTATCACAATTTAGTGCAGGCGGTGGCATACCAACACTCACGGGAAGATCGAGGTTTGCAATTCGAGCTTCATTTTCGCACTTCGTCTCTGGTTCCTCTTAGCTGAAAGCGTTGTTTATCAATAAACCAGTAGTTTCCCGATGACGCACTTCCCCCCCGTTTCTCCATTTTCTCCCGCTCAACATGAATCACCCCGCCACAAGCTTTCCCCGATTATCCCCCTTCCGAACCATCTTCCCCCATCTGTCCGCTTTCGCTTCTCCGTCTTACCTCCCTAAGTTCGGTACTTGCTGATTCTATTGCTCTCTTGCCAGGGAGCAGATCAGGCACCCTAGGAGCTATCAGTGCTCAGGCCGCCTGCAGCACCCGATTCGCCATTCAGAACCTCGGTCTTCGCGACTCGAGCCTCTGACATCTGCAGCCATGGCGTCCCGTTTCTGGATGCAGGTGCGATTTTAGGTGGATAGTAGACGCGCGTACTGGCTGTGGATGAGAATTCCTGATTGCTTACTCCCTCTCAAGTACAGACGCGCTGATCGGTAGATGGTAGACGCGTGGATGATAAACTTTTTTTTTACTCATTAGTGAGACTAAGACTGGCCGAGCTTGTGAGAATGAGGTTGTTGCAGACGATTAGTTGCGCATCGTCCGATCAGCCACGACATACGTCTAAACCGTCTGATTAACTTGTAACTCCATGTGTAGATCGATCGCGAACCTGGTGATATGCTGTTTGATCCTAAAAACTACATGGAGATCGACGGTGATTTTTTTGCGTAGTCGTCTAGACCTAATTATAAAAGGATCGGAATTCTATATTATTGTCAACCATCGAGGAGCGGATGTGTGGGTCCGTCTAGAATCAATTGGCTTGACAGAGAGTCCGATGAACTCTACCAAGTTTAGAGTAACATGAACCCTAATTTTCCGTTCCATTTTTCGCAGTTTTCCACTGAGCTTCCCCGCATGCGTTCGATCAATCAATTGGAGGAGGAGGGCGATGAGATTGTTACGTTTAGTAGTGAGACGTTCGGAGGAGGGGGATTCGTGAAGTAGTCATTGTATAGGATGAGGAGTCAGAGTAGGTTCGAAGATGAGCAGAGGATGATTCGGGGGAGTAGGGGATGGGAGAAAGAATAGGATAAGTTTGTCATTGACATGTTGATCTATTTTCCCACCACATCCCCTTGCAGTCTGACAGCGAGTCCGAGGAGGAGGTAGAAGTTGAAGAGTAGTGTCGGAGGAGACGGGAGGAGAATCCTGTTACTGAAACCCCAACTTTTAATGTTTCCATTCCACCAACTCTCTTTGCAGTCTGACAGCGAGTCCGAGGAGGAGGAGGAAGAAGTCGAAGAGGAAGAGTCGGAGGAGGAAGAAGACGATGCTCCCAAGGCCGCCGGCGATGCCGGGCGAGCGTCGATCTACCTGCGACAGGGCGACAGCGACAGCGAGGACAGCGACGACGGTCGCGCGCGCGTCGTTCGGCCGGCTCGGGAGAAGCGGTACGACGAGATGGTGTCGACGGTGGAGCAGATTAAGAACCAGATGAAGATTAACGACTGGGTCGCTCTGCAGGTACGGTTTTTTAAGAATGGATCACCTTCAGAATGGATTTTCCGTGCCCGATGTTGCTGGAATTCCCAAATGACGTGCAGCTGTGAATCTCCGGCCATGGCGTACAGCGGTAGTTCGGACTGTAGTCATGTTACCGTTATCACGATAATTTGGAAATTAGTGGGGGCGATTCCTCCGACCACCCGTGGCCGTACATCCATGGCGTTGTGCTTCAGGGCGCTGTGCCTTGAGAAGACAGCTACTCAAACATTCCTCTGGTCGTTGTTGTTCCTCGTCTCCTCCTCTTCCACTCTATTTTTGCACTACGCGCAGGAGAGCTTTGAGAAGCTGAACAAGCATCTTGAGAAGGTGCTGCGCCTGATTGAATCCTCCGTGCCCCCGCGGCCGTACGTCAAGGGAGTCGTGCTGCTGGAAGATCACCTGAACTCCTCTTTTCCTGTGCCCTGCCCGTCTTTCACCACTTTCTTTTTGCAATACCCGCAGGAGAGCTTTGAAAAGCTGAACAAGCAGCTGGAGAAGGTGCTTCGCCTGATCGAGTCCTCCGTGCCCCCGCGGCCGTACATCAAGGGCGTGGTTCTGCTCGAAGACCACCTGAACGCCGCTTTGACGAACAAAGAGGCGAAAAAGAAGATGAGCAGCAGCAACGCCAAGGCTCTGAATTACATGAAGCAGAAGCTGAAGAAGAATAACAAGCTGTACGAGGCTGTTATTGAGAAGTTCCGAGCGAGTCCGGAGTCTGAAGAAGAGGAGGAGGAGGACGAGGAGGAGGAAGAGGAGGATGAGGACGAGGAGGACGAGGAGGGGGTGGAAGATCCGTTGGATAGGAAGGGAGGGGATGAGGAGGAGGAGGAGGGAGGGGAGGGGTGGGAGACGCAGAAGAGCAAGAAGGATCGGGCGTTGGAGAAGCAGTTTCAGAGGGATCATAGCGAGATTAAGTGGGAGGAGGTCAATCAGAAGCTGAAGGAGATTATTGCCGCTAGGGGTCGCAAGGGGACGGATAGGGTGGAGCAGGTGGAGCAGCTGACTTACCTGGCTAAAGTCGCAAAAACCCCTGCGCAGAAACTGGAAGTGATGATGCAGGTGGTTTCCGCGCAATTCGATGTTTCGCAGAACCTTCACCTGCATCTGCCCGTCCCCGTTTGGAAGAAATGCGCGGAGAACATAATGACGATTCTTGACATTCTCGAGGGGAACCACAACATTGTTTTGGACGAGAATTACGAGGTCGTGGAGGACGATAACGAGTCGCAGAAAGGCGCGGACTATGAAGGGAAGATTCGGGTGTGGGGATCGGTGGTGTCGTTTGTAGAGCGTATGGACGACGAGCTGTTTAAGAGCCTGCAGTGCACGGACCCCTACACTAAGACGTACTTAGAGCGGCTTAAGGACGAGCCCACGCTGCTCGCGCTGGCGAACGCGCAGGCGTACGCGCTGCGCGTGGGCGACACCAAGGGCGCGTCGCGCGCGGCTCGTCGTCTGTGCGAGCACATTTACTACAAGCCTCAGGTTAGCCTTCTAACGGGTAGTTTCCAACGGGGTTAGCCTTCTCTTGGGTTAGCTTTCTGCCGCTTTTATATGGCGTCACAAAGCGCGTCCCTGGTCGATTATGTTTACCACATGTCTCCGGTAACCCATTCCTCCTCATCTCTCTCTTCCTCTCTCCGTCGTTCCTCTTCGTCACCCACCAACCCCCCCTGTCGGCGCCCTCCCCCCTCCCCATCGTCGTGCTTTAATATTTTGCGTCTTAATTCGTGTTCTTAGATTAGGGTTTCGTTGTCCTTTTTGTAGCATTGTTCTTCCTTCTGTTTTTGTTCTCGCGGATTCCCCTCCCGCTCCCCCCTTCCCCTCCCTCATCGTCACGTCTCTGCACTTTCTCCCCCCTTTTTTTCGAGCACTCTCGTTTCCCCCCTCCTCCCCCGCTCTTCCTCTCCCTCCTCTTTCATCTCAACCCCCTCTTTCCTCCCCTCCTGTCTATATACGCATGCCATCGCTCCACATCGCTCGCCATGCACCCCCTCCCTCCCCATCGCACCCCCTCGCTCCCCATCCCTCCCCACACACCCCCTCGCTCCCCATCCCTCCCCACACACCCCCTCGCTCCCCATCTCTCGCCATGCACCCCTTCGCGTCCCCGCAGAACGTGTATGCAGCTCTGCGCCTGATGTCGGAGCAGCAGCAGCAGGCAGCCGTGGCCGCCGCCGCCGCCGCCGAAACCCCCGCGGACGCCGCCGCCGCAGCAGCAGGCGACGAGGACGCTTCCCCAGACGACGAGCCCGAGTCCGCCGCCGCGAAAGACGCCAAACGCCGCGCCGCGATCGCGGTGAACTCGTACGGGCCGCCCGCATTCATCCCGACGCCAGAGGCGGTTCCGCGGTGGCCGGTTTTCCCGGAGAGCGGGCGCGCGATGATGAAGGCGCTGCTGGCGGTGGTGTACGCGCACGGAGAGGAGCGCAGCAAGGCGCGCGCGATGCTGTGCGACATCTACCACCACGCCATCAACGACGAGTACCACACTGCGCGCGATCTCATGCTGATCTCCCACCTCCAGGTAGGGTTTTAGAAGGGGCGTCTGACTGCTGCCTGCAGGGGAGGTTGAGGGTTTAAAGGGGGTGTTTCAGGAGGGGTTTGAGGGATGAGACGGGCTTTCGAGTACCCCAGGGATGAGAAAGGCTTTTAACGGGTGTGAAGATGAGGCATATCAACCTCTCGCGCACACCCTTTTCCCCCCCGCCCCTCATCCCACCCAACAGGACGCGGTGCAGCAGATGGACATCAGCACGCAGATTCTCTTTAACCGCGCCATGGCCCAACTCGGACTCGCAGCCTTCCGCAGGGGGCTCATCCCCGACGCCCACAGCTGCCTCGCCGACCTCTTCGCCGGCGGCCGCGTGAAGGAGCTCCTCGCACAGGGCGTGTCTCAGTCGCGGTTCCACGAGAAGACCCCCGAGCAGGAGCGCGTGGAGCGGCGCCGGCAGATGCCGTACCACATGCACGTGAATCTGGAGTTATTAGAGGCGGTGCATCTGCTGTGCGCCATGCTGCTGGAGGTGCCGTCGCTGGCCGCACACTCCACTGACGGGCGTAGGCGCGTTATCTCTAAGAATTTCCGCCGGTTGCTCGATATGTACGAGCGCCAGACGTTCACCGGCCCTCCGGGTAAGCCTTTTCCCTTTCCCGCCTCCCTCCTTCCCCCCCTGGATATTCTCTTTCCTGGCGTCCTTTTAGGGCGATTTTCCAGTGGGGGGAGTACTGAGGGGAGAGGGGGTTGGTAGTGCTGGGCAGATGCCGTACCACATGCACGTGAATCTGGAGCTGCTGGAGGCGGTGCATCTGCTGTGCGCCATGCTGCTGTGTGGCGACTGGCAGAGGGCCGTTCAGCTGGCAGAGGCGCTGGGCGTGTGGAAGCTGCTGCCTCAACCCTCTTGTTCCTGTCCTCCCCATTTTCCCCTTCCTGCCCCAACCTTTTTGTTCTAAATAGAGAACGTGAGGGATCATGTGATGGCGGCACCATGGGCGCTCATGTGTGGCGACTGGCAGCTGGCCGTGCAGCTGGCAGAGGCGCTGGACGTGTGGAAGCTGCTGCCTGCTTACCGCAACCCTTCTCTTCCCCTCTTTTCCATCCCTCCCTACAGAGACCGTGAGGGATCACGTCATGGCAGCGTCACAGGCTCTCACGTGCGGCGACTGGCAGAGGGCCGTGCGGCTGGCAGAGGCGCTGGACGTCTGGAAGCGGCTTCTTCTCCAACCCCGTCTTCCCCTCCTGCCGATCCTGCTCCGTCACTTTCTCTCTCCCTGCAGAGAATGTCAGGGATCATGTCATGGCTGCTTCTAGAGCGCTCATGTGTGGCGACTGGCAGCGAGCTGTGCAGCTGGCAGAGGCGCTGGACGTGTGGAAGCTGCTTCCGGTGGCGCAGAGGGAATCCGTGCTGGGGATGCTGAGGGGCAAGATCCAGCAGGAGGCACTGCGGACGTTCCTCTTCAATGCGTCGTCCACTTATGCTTCCATCAGTCTTGACCAGCTGACGCAGGTGTGGATTGGTTGGGGCTGCCTGGGACAGGATGGATTTGGGTTGGGTTGGGTGGGAATGGGTGGGAATGGGTGGGCACTAAGGGGCTCAAAGGGGGAGCTGAATGGGTGAGGCGCTGGACGTGTGGAAGCTGCTGCTGGTGGCACAGAGGGTGTCCGTGCTGGGAATGCTGCAAGGCAAGATCCAGCAGGGGGCTCTCAGGACGTTCCTCTTCAACGCGTCATCCACTTATGCCTCCATCAGTCTCAACCAGCTCACACAGGTGGGTGTTTGGTAGGGTTGAGTGTGGTTGGGTGGGGTTGTGAGGGAGTTGGTGGGGTTGGGTGAGAATGAGTGGCGGATTTAAAGGGGTTCGAAGGAGGGGGTTGAAAGATGGGACCAGTGCGGATTGAGCGGTTGAGTGGGTTGAGAGGGTTTGGAGAGATTTAACAGCGGATATTAAGGGTTTGAAGGAGGGGAACGAAAGAGGGAGGAGGTGCTGGGGATGCTCTGCCTTGAGCTGCAATCCCCTTGTGTTTTTCTTTGGGAGCAGATGTTTGGGTTGAAGGCAGTGGCGGGCGTGACAAGCTGCGTGATGATGAGAGCGAATAGATCAGTGCCCATCTGCATGCCAACTCACTCATTCCCTGCATCTACCCATCTGCATCTTCACTTACAGATGTTTGGCATGGCAGAGAAGGCAGTAACGGGCGTGGCCAGCCGCATGATGATGAATGAGGAAATCAGCACCAGCTGGGACCAGCCCTCGCACTCTCTTACCGCCCTCCTTCCCCCTGTGTTTGTGTTTGCTATTCCCTCAATCTACAGATGTTTGGCATGACGGAGAAGGCAGTGACAGGGGTTGCCAGCCGCATGATGATGAATGAGGAGATCAGTGCCAGCTGGGACCAGCCCTCCAAGTGCATCGTGGTCAACGCGGTCAACCCCACGCGCCTGCAGCACCTCGCCCTGCAGGTGGGGTTCTGGAACTTGCATGTGCAGTGTATGCGTAGGGTCTAGCCCTGCGGCTTCAGTTTTCGACTTCTGAGGTGCCGTAAAAGTCATGTGCAGTCTGTGTGTGGCTTATAGCCATGTGGCTCCTGTTTCATTTTTCTTTTTGCATTGTCTGGTGTTAATTAGAGACTGACAACCAGCCTCATCTTTGCTTCTGATTCTGCGTCAGTACTCCGATTGGCTATCGATCCTGGTGGGAGGTAGCGAGGGTGCCTTTCCAAAGCCTCTGCCGCTTCTCACTCTCCTTTCCTCCTCCCTATCAACCATTTTCGTTTCTTTCCCCTGCTTTTGACTCATTACAGTACGCCGATAAGCTATCAGTTCTTGTGGAGGGCAACGAGCGAGCCTTCTCAGAGAAGACTGGCGGCATGACCATCGAAGGCGCAGGGGGAGAGAGAGGCGGGGGCAGGCGGGGCAAGGACGGAGGCGGGGACTATGGAGGCGGGCGCAGGGATGATTACGGTGGTGGGGGCGGGGAGAGGTACGGGAGAGGGGGAGGACGAGGCGGGTATGGCGGCCGGGGGGGAGGGAGAGGAGGATGGGGCGGCGGTGGGGGAGGAGGTGGTGGGGGCGGGAGAGGGGGGTATAGAGGGGGAGATGGGGGAGGAAGGGGAGGGCGTGGGGGAAGAGGGGGGTATAGAGGGGGAGATGGTGGAGGGAGGGGAGGAAGGGGTGGTGGCGGCGGTGGTGGTGGTGGGGACGCTAGCAGGTTTGTCAACCTCGGTCGGGCGGGAGGGTATTAGATCGAGTGGCTGTTTCAGTGAAGTGCTGCTGTCGGAAGTGTGCCTGAAATCCAGATTTTTGACGCGTTACAGTAAAGGTGTGTGCAAGAGAAGGCTGGTTGGGCAGTAAAGAGTAATGTAGTCGTGTTACAGAGAATGAAGTATGTCAGTGAGATGAGCAGTTGGGGAGTCTGGATCAAACTTCTTATGTGCTGCCCTTTCAAGTCTAAAGGGTTCAGAATTTTGTCATGAATGCATACATTTTGTCAATTGATGGCTGCGTTCTGTAGGCATTTCCCTTGGGAGGGAGGTGGGGGGGCGAAGGGAAATGACGAGGGTTCCGAGACAGTTTCCCCTTCAAGTCCTCCCCCCCCCCCCCCCCCCCCCCCCCGCTACAACGAGAGTTGGAAATTTCGAGTTTAGGGTGCAAAGCTGCTGAAGGTAAATGCCGAAAAAACAGCCACAATTTCCAACTCTCAGAAGTTGGGTAGATAGAGCTGCGCGAAATCTGGAAAAGGGTTGAACTTCTGAGAAGGGTTACCACGTAGTAAAAAAGGTCCCTATCTGCACTCCCCCCAGCAAGACACAAACCCCGCTGATTCGAACCTTTTTTTTAGCTGTTAGTTTGACGCGTCCCTGTTAGGGCGACTCAAAGGAGGGGCTGTTTGCTTTCCAGGGTTCAAGTGTGGTGTTCCCTAACCCAGGACCTCCCTCCCCCCTCCGTCTCACATCCCGGGCAAGAGCAGTTTTCGGAAGGGGGGGAGAAGGAGACAAATTTTGCCAGAGAAGGAAGGTGGGGTGGGGAAATAAGCAGCTTCCTACGCCCACATATCCATGAGGGTAAATGGCTGTTCTGTTGCCATTTACCTTCGTTTACGTTCGGAGGGTAAATGGGGGGCTCGGATCCATTTTCCGGGCTGACCGGGCGTTTGATCCAAAAAACGCAGTTGGGGGAAGGTTCCTATTTACCGCCCTCCCCCCCCTCTCTCGTGCCTGCAGAACGCAGCCAATGTGTTACTGTTTTTTTTGCCCTGGTTGATAATTGTAAGAAATTTTCTTAACATTCCTTTCAGTGTACGACAACATCGTGTACAGAGGACAGCTGCCAACTCACACGTACCAGCACATGCAATCTTGTATGTTTACAACACACAACGCACTTACAAAGATATACCGGTAGGCTGCAATTTTTTAAACTGGAGGCCAAGTAGGGTCGAATTGGTTCAACCTTCCCAACCAAGCTTCCTAAGATGGATTTTTTGTTGTGGCTGTATTGCCAGTGAGGGTTGGCCAGCTCACGGATTTCAAGTCCTTGGTTTTGGTAGGTTCGCACACGGAAGTCACCGTGGTGGTCCTGACCATCACTTTTACGCTCGGTGTCGTGGTTGGCTGGGTCGTGGCCGCCATTTTCACGGACGTGGTGGTTGACTTGGTGGTGCTTGCCAGTTTCACGGCGGTTGGGGTCGACTCGACGGATTTCTGGAAGTGGTTCACAGTCCCTCCGGGGATTCCCCCGCCAAGAATGCGCCGCGAGGAGACAAATCGCTTGGATGCTGCTCCACAGAGACGGCGGAAGTGCTTAGGTTAGATACCTCATCCAAATACTACCGATATTGGCTCAGGTAGTAGATTACCGTTCGAAATGCATGATGGTACTTGCAACAAAAAGTCGGAACGCAAAAATTGCTCTTTGAGGCACCTCTAAAACCGTTCAAAACGCATGATAGCACGAGTGTACTCGTAGGTGCGAGCTTACCAGCCGCAACATACGATGCTGACGTCACGAGCAGCAAAAATAGAAGCACCGGCAGCACAGCCTTAACACCTTGCTTTGTCCGAGCCATTAGTGGCAAAGGAGTTTATTCCGACTAGCAAGAATAGTAAGCGTGAGAGGAGAATAGCCGGTGAACAGGAGCAGAAGGAATGGCTGGCTGAGAAATTCTTGAAGAAGGTGAACGACTACTGATGAGAACACGAGATGACGAGCCTGTTATAATTTACGAGTGGGGGTGGGTCTCCTATATGACATGGTTTCGTGTTGCCAAGCGGAGGGAGAGGCTCCCACAGGAGATTGTGCGTTCAACCTGGGGCTGAGCGTTGCGCATGTTTCACAGGCGTGGGATTCGGTGGGGGGAGGAAGAAAACTCACGGCTTGGCAGTATGACATTTTGCTTTCCCGCCAGGTGGAATCAAATGTGGGAATTGCTTGTCGCGCATGCTTCGCAAATGTTGTGAACGACGACGATGCGATTTTCGTGATATGGCTCTCCCAAGACCGGCGGTTGCGCGAACCCAATCATCCACTTTCGTCAATGTTATCGCGACGCATGTATTTTCACAACAACAGAGAGGTTGACGCAGTGATTTCGATCTGAGGGGTGTTCCCACGGATGGACGACAAGTGATTTTGCCCACGCGACTGGCGAATCTCCAATGTTGTAAAATTTGAATGGTTGCGGCTCCAGGTCTGGACACCATTCCGCAAAAAATATTGATCGTAAGATCCATTCTGGTTACCCGATCGAACGTTGGACGACCACGATGTGACGTGCACTCGACGGGCAGGGTAACGAATCACTTTTGGGGCGAAAATGTTTCAAAAATCGAGTAGAAGCTATCAGAATCACTAGGCAAGAATGAATGAACTAACAGAAGTTTGGGTACAAATATGAAACCCTAGTTGGGGTTGTACCCCATATTGGCTACCCCACTACAGCCTACAAGCATAATACAGTTTAACACACCCCCATAGGCAAAGTGGGGGAGAACAAAGGGTCACAAGACCAGTCCAGCAAAGCAAAACAAAGCCCAGGGTGGATCACAACGTCACCACACTCCGAGCACAAGTAAAGGCCACAAGGCCAGTTCACATGCAGTGCTAGATATAGTACAAGACAAGCAACACAGTGATCAAAACCTAGCAAGCAAGCAACAAGATATATATAAAGTACAGTACAAAGAATGTCAAGCAGTGAGCAAGTGAGGAAACGTGGACACAAGGCCTAAAGAAGTACAGTGCCGCTGATGATCACTAGGCGGGAGCGCCTTGGTGAAGATATCAGCAGTGTTGGCCTTCGAGTCCACGTACACAAGCCGAAGCTGACCGCGCTGCTGAAGCTCTCGAGCAAGAAAGTAGCGAAGAGCAATGTGCTTCGTCCTGTGCTCCAGTCTGTGCTCCTGACACAAGGCAAGAGCCGCCTTGTTGTCACCGTACAGAACTGGAGGAGAACTAGGCCGCTCTCCCAAGTCAGTCAGCAGGTAGGTGAGCCAGCGTAACTCCTGTGCAGCCATGGCTGTGGCGTAGATCTCAGCCTCACAACTAGAGCTGAGAACAGAGGAAGAGCGGGTGGACCGCCACGAGACAGAACCTGAGCCAAGGCTGAAGGTGTAACCCTGTGACGACCGCTGCGTAGCCAGGTCGTCCACCCAGGAGGCGTCCGAGTGACCAGTGAGGACAACTCTGTCGCGTCCTCCAAGCACCAGCCCCATGCCTGATGTACTGCACAGGTAACGCAGCACCCTCTTAGCAGCCTCCCAGTGCTCTCGCCTGTGTCTCCCAGGCGCAACGTAACGAGCAAGGATGCTAAGAGGGTACGCGAGGTCAGGTCGCGTGCAAGTCATCAGGTACATGAGGCAGCCTACAAGCTCTGGGTACGGGCCACTCGGCTCTACGGACTCGTCCGAAGGTGGAGCTGAGAGCGAGTGGCTGGTAGCCAGAGGTGTGGCCTGTGGTGAGGAGAACTGGAAGCCGAAGCGCTGAAGGACCTGCTGCACCATGTGTGACTGAGTCAGGGTGATGGTGCGGCGAGCTCTGTCCCGGGTGATCTGCAAGCCAAGGTAGCTACGCAGTTCACCCAGGTCAGTGCAGGTGTGTCTCTTCTGCAGCTCCGACTTCACACGAGCGAGTGCCTCTGTGTCAGCAGTAGCAAAGACCAAGTCGTCGACGTACACGAGAATGTAGAACGGCGGCAGCGACGTGTCTGTGCGCAGAAACAGCGACGGGTCAGCAGTAGACGGCGCGAACCCAAGAGCCGCAAGAGTAGTCCTCAGTGTGTCGTGCCACTCACGTGGCGCCTGGCGGAGACCGTAGACTGGCCGGCGGAGACTCCACTGGGTACCAGGGGGAAACGACCCAGTAAAGCCAGGTGGGCGGCGCAGCCAGATCTCCTCGTGCAGGCTGCCCTGCAGGAACGCTGTGCTGAAGTCAAGAGAGTGAAGCTCGTAGTCACGCTGAGCAGCAACGTGCAGCAGAACCCGAAGAGTGGTCATCTTCGGGGTGGGGGAGAAGGTCTGGAAGAAGTCGACCCCCTGACGCTGACTGAAGCCTCTAGCAACGTAACGAGCCTTGAAGACAGGCGGAGAACCTGGCGGCCGCTTCACCCTGAAAATCCACATGCCATCGACGATGTTCGCCCCAGGAGGGGGAACCTCGTCGACGTAGGTGCCTGTGGACTTCCAGGATGCCATCTCTGCGTCCATGGCTGTCTGCCACTGAGAGGAGTAGGGACCCGAGATCGCCTCTGCGTAAGTGCGCGGAGTGGGGATGTCTAGTGCATCCGGGTCTCCCTCAGGGGCAAGCAACCAGGCCACGAGATGAGGTACAGCAGCCGCAAGAGAGTCAAAGTCCTCCTGCCTGTCCTCAAGGACGTCCGTGCCAAGAGCACACTCACCCCCGACGGACGGAGGACAGACAGACGCAGACTCTGACTCAGCAACAAGGCTAGCAGCGTAGTCTAGACGACAGGCAGCAGCAAAGTCAACCAACTCAGCGACCAGAGCAGACGCAGCCGAGGACTCAAAGGTAGGGTCAGTGACAACAGTAGCGAGGAGACGCGTGACTGTAGGGTGCTCAGCGCGATACCGGTCAGACTCAGGGTCCGGAACGGCAGGCAAAGAGGACGCAGGAGGAGACGGTAGAGGGACACGCCGAGGAGCAGTAGAGGGACGCAGAGTCATGTAGTGAGTGCCTGGGACAGGAGGAGGACGCTCACGACGGACACGACTAGCAGTGCGAGCAGGACGAACAGGCGACGCAGGACGAGACTCAGGCTCACGACGCTCTGTAAGACCTCCTGTGGGACCAGTATAAGGAGAGGGAGCAGGGAGAGGCGAGGCGGGCGGTAACTGTGACTGCGGCTGGACAGGCGGAGGACACTCTACGGAGGGAGGAGGACAAGGAGGAGGAGCCTGCCCAAGAACCTGCTGAAGGAGCGGTACGAAGTACGGTCGCGGCCGCGCAGCGTCTCGAGAAGCAGAAGGGACTCCAGCGGCCGGGTCCTCAGCACCAGTAGGAGCTCCAGCGTCCGGGTCCACAGCACCAGCAGCAGCTCCACCGGCCGGGTCCCCAGCTCCAGCAGCAGCTCCACCGTCCGACTCCTCAGCACCAGCAGCAGCTCCACCAGGTGGGTCCGCAGCACCAGCAGCAGCGCCACCCCCAGAGTCGGCAGCTCCAACTCCGCTAGCACCGCCAGCGCCAGAGTCCCCAGCTCCAGCAGCTCCAGTCGCAGTGCTCCCAGAACAGCCAGTCCCTGCAGCTCCAGTACCCCCAGTACGAGCACCCCCAGGACGAGCAGCTCCAGCACCCCAAACTCCAGCCGAGCCACTAGGACGGCGAAAGCGTCGGACGTACCAGTCACGAAGCTGCTGCGGTGTGAGAGACTGCTCAGCACCCCGAACCGGAGCACCCCCAGACGCAGTAACCCGAGGCTCCGTAGGCTCAGTAGCAGCACCCCCAGGCTCAGTACCCGCAGGCTCAGTACCCGCAGGCTCAGCACCCCCAGTCGCAGCACCCCCAGGCTCAGCACCCCCAGGCGGCAAACTCTCAGGCACCGTACCCTCAGCTCCAGCACCCTCAGTCCCAGCACCTGCAGCCCCAGCACCCCCAGGCCCAGCACCCCCAGGCTCAGCACCCCCAGGCTCAGCACCCCCAGGCTCAGCACTCCCAGCAGCACCACCCGCAGCAGCACCTGAGTCACCTGTGACCTCGACAGGCTCAGCGACGGGAGGAGGGTCTACCTGAGAGACACCTGAAGGAGCAGGACCCTGAGGGGGAAGGGGGTCTACCGGAGGGGGACCAGGAGCAAGGAAAAGCGGCGGGGGAGGGAGGGGGGCAGTGCGGTAGGGGAAGAGACGGTAAAAAGGGACCGACTCGTCAAAGGTGACATCCTGAGAGGCGAAGACCCGGCGCGAGGTGGGGTGGTAAAACTGCCAGCCAGGCGCGTCAGGGACAAAGCCAAGGAAGACACAGGGAAGCGTGCGGGAGGAGAGCTTGTCCGCGGACGTATCGCGGACAAGGGCACGAGCACCCCACACCCGGAAGCGCGACGCATCGCCAACCTCCCCCGTCCAACGCAGTGTGGGCGAGGTCTCCGGCAAGGAGACACGGGGCCAGAGGTTGAGCTGATGCGCGGCGTACCGGACAGCAAACGGCCACAGAAAATGGGGAGCCGCCGCGTGGACCAAGGAGGTACGAGCGACCTCCATGACCAGGCCAATGCGGCGCTCAGCAACCCCATTCTGCTGTGGGGAGTCCGGAAGCGTGAAGGTCTGCTCGATGCCCTCCTCCTGACAGAAGGTCCTCAAGAGGTCGGAGGAAAACTCACCACCTCTGTCAGAGTGCAGACGCAGGACAGGAAGATCCGTCCGGAAACGGCGGCGGAGCTGGAGACGAACAGTGCGGATCCAAGGGATCAAAACAGCAGGGACCTCACCCTTGGTGCGCAAGGGGAAGACCGTGGTGTAACGCGAGTAGTCGTCGACAACCAGCAAAAAATACCGCTCACCGCCCTGACCACGAACGCGGGCTGGGCCCCACACGTCCAGGTGGAGGGTCTCCAGAGGAGCCTCTGTCGGGGGGAACGAGGAGGAGTGAGGAGCGGCGCGCTGCCGCCCCTCGACGCAAGGAAGGCAGGGTGGCGCAGGCGAGGCAGGTAGGGGAGGGAGGGACCGGGGAAGACCGGACACAAGGAGGCGACGGTGCATGCCACGAAGGCGTGGCAAGGAGGGGTGACCCAGGCGGTGGTGCCAGAGAAGAGTCTGGTGCGACAGGGAACGACACTCACAGGCGTGGGCCACCAGACCTGACGCAGACACCTGACCGACAGCAGCTACCTGGGGAGACGCAGTGGTCAGTGTGTAGAGACTCGACCCCGGCCGACGGGTGAACGTAGCCAGGTGACGGCCAGTCCTGGAGCACGTGCAGATCGCCACACGCTGTCCGCCAGGGGTAAAGGTGTCAACCCACTGATCCTGGAGGACAGCGTTGCTCACCAGGTTCGTCGAGAACGAGGGGAGGTGGAAACCCGACAACGAGCCAGACGGAACCGCCGGACAAGGGAGGACAGTGGTGGACTGGGCAAGGACTGGGCCCCCAGAGGGGTCAGCCAAGGAGACTGGGACCGGTGCAGGGAGCGGTGTGAGCTCAGTACTGTCACGAAAGAAGCAACGGGAAGCACCTGAGTCAAGGGTGAAGGTGTGACAGGCCTCAGCCGGTGCGGTACCTGAGAGAGCAGTCTCTGTGGGTGCTGTACCTGAGAGAGCAGACTCGAAACCAGTCGGGACAGCACTGGAGGGAGCAAGTACACGGGGCACCATACCAGAGAGAGCAGACTCACTAGTACCCAGGGCAGCGGGCTCTATACCTGGGTCAGGCGGCACACACAAGTAACAGTCTCCCTCGGCACTAACAGTCAATGCATACATGGCAGCAATAATAGCATCATAGTCAAGAGCAAAGACATCAACACCAGCCCTCATGAGCTCAGCCCAGCGGGGGCGCTCAACATCCGCACCCATCTCCTCACGCCAAGCGTCGTCAAGGCGGGAGAAGCAGCGGTACGGGGTGTGGAACCTCCCACACGTCTGTCCCTTGCGGTCACCTGTGCGAATGACATAAGAACAGCGGGCACTGGCCCCCGACGTCCCACGCTGAGCAAGCCACTCACGAAGCTGCTGGGTCGTCTGGGGACGCTGCTGCTGCTGGGAGCTCTGGCCAGAGCCAGTGCCTCCACTCCGACCTCCGCCGCCACCACTACCACCGCTCCGACCGCCACCGCCACCACCGCCACCGCCGCCACCGCCGCCGCCGCCACTACTGCCACTGGTCCCTCCGCCGCCCCCGCCTCCACCACCGACCCCACTCCCACCAGCGCTCCCGCCACCGCTCCCTCCAGCACCGCCTCCCCCCCCACCTCCCCCACCTCCTCCCCCCCCAGCGCCACCACCACCACCCTTGCCCCCCTTGCCCTTGCCGGTGCGGCGCCTCCCACCAGGAGTAGAAGCAGCGCCAACAGACTCAGCACCAAGGAAGTCAACAGCAGCAGCAGCAGCGTAGGAGGGAGCGAGGGGAGAGGGAGAACACCCCTCAAAGATGGGGGTGCGAGGAGCGCCACGAGCAGCACCGACAGCTACAATGCTCTTTTCGGCCGCGAGCAGGTGCTCCTCTAGGAGGGCGACTGTGAGCTCAGTGGGACAGCGAGCAAGGAAGTGGTCTCGAACTGAGCGGAGGGTGTCAGGGAGACGGGTGACTATGAAGTGGAGTGTCCAGTACAGTGGAGGGGGGTTCTTAGCGCAGAACTCGGTGGGAAGGGCGGCACGCAGGCGAGCATCACTAGTGCGAAGGTGGGTGATAAGATCGGCGACTGTAGTAAAGGTGGACAGATCGGGGAACAGGTACGGCAGCATGAGGCGGCTAAGCTCGGCTGTGGCAGGCGAGGAGTAGCGAGCGACGACAGCGTCGTACAGGGCCTTAGCGGATTTGCAGTCGCCAAAATGCTCTAGCTCAGCTAACGGCAGGTGACTGCGAATGGCTAGGCGAGCAGCTGCGTCACGAGTCTGCCAGTGGGAACGAACACTAAGCTCAGCTGTGGCAGGAGGGGCAGGCGCAGCACCAGACGCGTAGTCATAGAGCGACACATGCTCCTTGCTATCGCTCAGGAGAAACAGCTGCAGGTCATCTAGCCAAGCGGTGAAACGCACAGGGCGGCCCTCAGCATCGAACGACAGCACGCGAATGGAAGCCATAGCGACAGTGTGACAGAGTAACGAAAGCTGCCGCAGCAGGGGAAGACGACTGTGCACGGATAGAGAGCAGCGGGCGAGGCTGGCGCTACGGGCAGGCGGCGCTGCAAGCGGTCAGTGCGACGGGAGGGCGACGCTGCGAGCGGGCAGCGCGGCGGACGGGCCGGAAAGCGGGCAGCGCGGCGGGCAGGCGGCGCTGCAAGCGGGCAGCACGGTGGGCGGGCGACGCTGCGAGGCGGGCGGGCCGCAAAGCGAGCAGCGGGCGGGCGGGCGGGCTGCGAAGCGGGCAGCGGGGCAAGCGGGCTGCGATGCGAGCGGGCCGCGAAGTGGGCAGCGAGCGGGCGGGCGGGCTGCGAAGTGGGCGGGCCGCGAAGCGGGCAGCGGGGCGAGCGGGCTGCGAGGCGGGCGGGCCGCGAAGCGGGCAGCGAGCGGGCGGGCGGGCTGCGAAGTGGCGGGCCGCGAAGCGGGCAGCGAGCGAGCGGGCTGCGAAGCGGGCGGGCCGCGAAGCGGGCAGCGAGCGAGCGGGCTGCGAAGCGGGCGGGCCGCGAAGCGGGCAGCGAGCGGGCGGGCGGGCTGCGTAGCGAGCGGGCCGCGAAGCGGGCAGCGAGCGGGCGGGCGGGCTGCGAGCGGGCGGCTCGGCGAGGGGCGCGCGAGGGCGCTAGTGAGAGGCGCGCGAGGGCGCTTGCAAGGGGCGCGCGAGGGCGCTAGCAAAGGGGCGCGCGAGGGCGCTAACGAAGGGGCGCGCGAGGGCGCTGACGTGGGTGCGCGCGAGGGCGCTAACGAGGGTGCGCGCGAGGGCGCTAACGAGGGCGCACGAGGGCGCTACGAGGCTAGGGAACGGGGTAGCGTGGTAACCGCATGCGAGCGGTGGTGGGCCCTAAAAACGATCGGTAGGTCCTAGGGACCTCCTGCTCTGATACCATATCAGAATCACTAGGCAAGAATGAATGAACTAACAGAAGTTTGGGTACAAATATGAAACCCTAGTTGGGGTTGTACCCCATATTGGCTACCCCACTACAGCCTACAAGCATAATACAGTTTAACAGAAGCTACTTCAACGTGCAAAGACCAGAGTCAACTCTACGCTCGAAAAAAAAGAACTACTTGCAAAAATACACCTGAAATTTCATAACGGAAGTTGCTACGGTTGGCAAACTATAATTTTTCTTTGTGATTGGAGGCGAGACTGTTGCCGAATATGCGACCTTTCGGGCATAAAATAAATAGGTATCCGTAGTGGGGCAGTACCCCACCACGGACATCATCCTCAACATTTACGAACCGCGTGTGCACACATTCTTGTTGTCCAAACCGTGGGAACGTCATCTGAGATTTGCTGGGTGCGCCGCTTTGTTGGGTTTGCTGGTGCAAGTGGGAATGGAGAGTGCGTTTATGTACGAGTACAATTGGTGCGTCAGTCCAAATTTTAAATGGTCGTACGCTGGAACAGGCGACTTGTTTCGAGCTTCGTTAACGTTTCGAACACGCTTCCACTAGGTCGTTAGACAAACGAACACTCACTAGGAGAAACACGAAACTGGAAACCCGAGAGTTTTGCTCAATCCCGCGGAATCGCGGTTCGTTTTATTATCGCCACGTGGCATGCCTTCGATCGCGTGAACCGCGATCTGTTTTATTGTTATCACAAACTTCAACAGAAAATTAGTTAAGTTCTGTACAGCGCTGCCCGCGGGCAAAAATAAAACCCATTTGGGCCTGGCATGCGTTAGGGAGGCATCAACCCTAAACACCTTGCCTCTATGAGTTTAGGATTGATGCATCCCTAACGCATACCTTACCTATAGGGGTTTTATTTTTGCACGCGATCAGCGCAGTATAGAACTTAACTAAATTTCTCTTGAAGTTTGTGATAGCAATAAAACAGGTCGCGGTTCACGCGATCGAAGGCATGCCACGTGGCGATAATAAATCAAACCGATCTTCCGCACGATCGAGCAAAATTCTCTGGAAACCCGTTGCTTGTTCGAATGTGGGACGACTTCGAATTTGGGGGTAACGCACTGGTTTCGCCTTGTCCGGGTATGCGAGGGAGAAATTTTGGCGCGATGACGCATTTTCGCGCCAGCTCAAATTAATTCAAAAGTTTATACGGGCGATTGCTTCAGCAAGCGCTCGTTCGCGCTGCCCGCGGACAAAAAAAAAAAAAACCCAGAGGGAAGGCATGCCGCTCGGGAGGCATCAACAGAGCGTTGATGCCTCCCGAGCGGCATGCCTTCCATCTGGTTTTATTTATTTATTTATTTATTTATTTATTTATTTATTTATTTATTTATTTATTTATTTATTTATTTATTTATTTATTTATTTATTTATTTATTTATTTATTTATTTATTTATTTATTTATTTATTTATTTATTTATCTATTTTTTCTGCCCAAGGCAGCGCGCCGGCAGAAAGCTTGCGCGCGCAAACCCACCAAACCACCGGGCGGGCGCTCGATAGTTTGGTGTGTTAATATTGCCGTACCACCCGAAGGAACTCGGGAGATGCTTCTCCCCCCAACTGCTCGCATGCTTCGCAGGTGTTTGCGAGGCGAATGTCGGCAAATAAGCTTTCGCGTGGCGAATGATCGGTGTGTGGCGGGTGTCAAACATTGCATGTTTATATTGTCTAGGCTGTAGTGGGTTACACCTTAGGGGGTACACAAAGTTAGGGTTTACTACTTGTACCAAACTCTGTTCTAGTTTATTCATTCCTGCTCAGTTATTTCTGACATGGTTTCAGAGCAGGTCCTTCGCTAGGACTGTTCTTAGGGCCCACCGACTTACCTACCTGCTTACCTTCGCTTGTTTCCGGCCCCGCTGGCCCCGTCGATCTAGCAAGATCTAGCGGCCCTGCGGCCCCGTCGAAATTTTTTTTAGCGGCCTCTCACGGCCCCCGTCGCGTCGCCCCTTAGCGCCCCGATCGGCCCCGTCACGCCGCCCGCGAACCGCACAGCGCGCCGCGCTCACAGCCCGCGAACCGCCCGCGCACAGCCCGCGACCCGCCTGCGCAGCCCGCGACCAGCCCGCGCAGCCCGCGCACAGCCCGCGAACTGCCCGCGAGCAGCCCGCGACCTGCCCGCGAACCCCCGCGAGCCGCCCGCGACCCGCTTACGCAGCCCGCGAGCAGCCCGCGCAGCCCGCGCTGAGCCTGCGCGGCTCGTGCGCTGACCGCCGCCGGCCCGCACGCTGCCCGCACTGCTCCCGGCCCGCCGCTGCTGAGCCCGCAGCCGCCCGCGCACCGCCGCTGCTGAGCCCGCCGCCGCCCGCGCACCGCCGCTGCTGAGCTCGCCGCCGCCCGCGCACCGCCGCTGCTGCGCCCGCTGCCGCCCGCGTATCACCGCTGCTGAGCCCGCCCCTGCTGCGCCGGCTCTCGCTGCCGCCTGCTGCGCCTGTGCACCACTGCAGATCCTACTACTACACTTCCTGCTACTGCTGCTTGTGCGCCACTACAGTCTGTAGGCCCCACCGGCCCTGCTGACCCTGCGCACGCCTGTTCAGTGACTTTACTGCTTCTACTACTGCCGCTGTCGCTATGGCTAGTCCTCCTGTTCTAGCGTTCGACGCCGAGGGCCGTCCGGTCAAATTCGAAACCTGGCTAGATGATCTGCACCTTTTCCTACAGCTCACTGCCAAGGAAGATATTACACTGTACGACCACGCTCTCGGCCATGCGACCGCCCCACTCGCTACTGCCCCCCCAACTGAGCGCTCACAGTGGCAGACCCGTGACGCGCACGCTCGCTTTGCTATTCGCAACTCCCTGCCGCTAGATGAGCGCGAGCACTTCGGCCAGTGCAAGACTGCTAAGGACCTCTACACAGCTGTAGTGGCCCGCTACTCCTCACCCGCTTCTGCCACACTAGGCCGCCTCACTCTCCCCTACCTGTTCCCCGACCTAGCCTCTTTTCACACTGTCGCAGACCTCATCACCCACCTTAAGACTAGTGAGGCTCGCTTTCGCGCTGCCATGCCTGATGAGTTCCTCGCTAGCAACCCCCCCCCGCTCTGGATCACTCTCTACCACGTTGTCACCCGCCTCCCTGACTCTCTGCGCCCTGTCAGGGACCAGTTCCTCTCTCGCTCCCCCACTGAGCTCACCATAGCCCTCCTCGAGAAGGAACTGCTTGCAGCCGAGGCTAGTATCGTCGCTGTAGGCACCTCTCGTGGCGACCCCCGCGGCCCCTTCTTCGAGGGGTGCTCCCCTTCCCCCCTCCTCCCCTCTGTCGCCTCTGCTGCTGCTGTCGACCTCCTTGGTGCTGAGAAGGTCGGGGCTGCGTCTGCTTCAGGCGGACGACGCAGGGGCAGGAGTGGCAGGAGTGGGGGTGGTGGCGGAGGAGGCGGGGGTGGAGGTGGTGGCGGTGGAGGTGCGACTGGAGAGGCTAGTGGCGGCGGTGGTGGAGGTGACAGCGGTGTTGGGAGTGGTGACAGGGGCGGAGGTGGCAGCGGAGGCGGAGGTGGTCGTGGCAGCGGCAGGGGTGGAGGTGGCCGGGGCGGAGGCGGAGGGGGTGGTGGTCGTGGAGGCCCGGCGGGCGGTCAGAGTCAGCAGCCTGCCCCGACCCTTCAGGCCGCCCGTGAGTGGTATGCGCGGCGCAGCGTCACCTGCCAGTACGTTATTCGTACAGGTGACCGCACTGGCCAGACGTGTGGGGGGCCGCACCAGACGGAGCGCTGCTTCGCCCGCCTCAACGATGCGTGGCGCACTCAGTTTCCTGGTGGGGGTGAGCTGCCGCGCTGGGCTGATCTGCTCAGGAAGGGTGTTGATATTTGGGCACTTGACTTTGATGCTATTCTCACTGCCATGTATGCGATGTCTATTAGTGGAGAGGGTGCTCAGTACTTGCGTGTTCCGCCCGACCCGGGCATTCAGGCCAGCCCTGCTGCTGCACTAGGTGCTAGTGTGTCTGCTTCCACAGGTACTACTGCAGCTGCTGCTCTAGGTGCTTCTGCGTCTGTGCCCCCTGGTACTGAGTCGACTGCAGCACTGCACACCTTCACACTTGACTCAGGTGCTTCTCGCTCTTTCTTTCGTGACCGCACTGTCCTTGAGCCTCTAGCTCGGCCGGTTGCTGTCTCTCTTGCTGACCCCTCTGGGGGTCCGGTCCTTGCGACCTCCTCCACCACCCTTCCGTGTCCAGCGGTTCCGTCCGGCAAGCTCTCAGGTCTCTACCTCCCCTCGTTCTCCACGAACTTGGTGGCAGGTAGTGCGCTCCAGGACTCGGGTGTTCACCAGTTCACCCCTGCCTACGAGCGTGTGACTCACTGCACGTGTGCTCGGACGGGCCGCCACCTGGCTACTTTCACTCGAGAGCCGGGGTCTGACCTGTACACACTGACCACTGAGTCCCCTCAGGTAGCTGCGTCTGCGTCAGCGTCAGGTCAGCTGTCCGCCCCCTGCTCGTGTCGCTCTCTGGCGAACGACACCGTCCTCTGGCACCACCGCCTTGGTCACCCGTCTGTGCAGCGCCTGCGGGCCATGCACAAACGGGACCTTGTTGCTGGTCTTCCCAGGGTGCTCCCTCCCCTTCCTGACTCCCCTACTCCTGACTGCATTCCCTGTGTCGAGGGGCGGCAGCGCGCCGCTCCTCACTCCTCCTCCTTTCCCCCGACGACCGCTCCCCTGCAGACGCTCCACATGGACGTGTGGGGCCCAGCCCGCGTCCGTGGTCAGGGTCAGGAGAGGTACTTCCTGATAGTTGTTGACGACTACTCGCGCTACACCACGGTCTTCCCCTTGCGCGCCAAGGGTGACGTCCCTGGTGCTTTGATCCCCTGGATCAGCCGAGCCCGTCTCCAGCTAGGCGAGCGCTTTCACTCGGACTTTCCTGTCCTGCGCTTGCACTCTGACAGGGGTGGTGAGTTCGCCTCCGACCTCTTGGCAGCCTACTGTGCTGAGCACGGCATTGAGCAGTCGTACACGCTTCCGGCCTCTCCACAGCAGAATGGGGTTGCTGAGCGCCGCATTGGCTTAGTCATGGAGGTCGCTCGTACCTCCCTGACCCATGCGGCTGCTCCCCACTTTCTGTGGCCGTTTGCAGTCCGGTACGCAGCGCATCAGCTCAACCTCTGGCCCCGTGTCTCCTTGCCGGAGACTTCCCCGACTCTACGGTGGACGGGAGAGGTTGGCGATGCGTCGCGTTTCCGGGTCTGGGGATCTCGAGCTTTTGTCCGCGACACGTCCGCGGACAAGCTCTCGCGTCGCGCTGTTCCCTGTGTCTTTCTTGGCTTTGTTCCCGACGCGCCTGGATGGCAGTTTTACCACGTCACCTCGCGCCGGGTTCTGGCCTCTCAGGACGTCACTTTTGACGAGTCCGTCCCCTTCTACCGCCTCTTCCCCTACCGCACTGCCCCGCTCCCCCCCCCGCCTCTCTTCCTCGCTCCAGGTGCTGAGGTACCAGACCCCCTCCCCCCTCAGGGTGCCGCTCCCTCAGGTGTGTCCCAGGTAGACCCGAGTGAGCCTGTCGAGGTAGCTGTTGACTCGCGTCCTGCGTCTGGGGGTGCTGAGCCTGGGAGTGCTGCGTCTGAGGGTGCGGAGCCTGGGGGTGCTGAGCCTGGGGGTGCTGAGCCTGGGGGTGCTGAGCCTGGAGGTGCGGAGCCTGGGGGTGCTGAGCCTGGAGGTGCGGAGCCTGGGGGTGCTGAGCCTGGAGGTGTGGAGCCTGGAGGTACTGAGCCTGGAGGTGCGGAGCCTGGGGGTGCTGAGCCTGGAGGTGCGGAGCCTGGAGGTGCGGAGCCTGGTGGTGCTGAGTTTGGACGTGCTGAGTCTGGGGGTGCTGAGTCTGGGGGTACTCCATCTGGAGGAGCCCTCTCCTCCCAGCAGCTGCAGGAGAGGTACCTCGAGTACTGCCGCCTCCGGAGAGGTGCTTCTGGAGCTCGTCCCGGTACTTCCCCTCCTACCCAGGAGCTCCCCCCCATTCAGGTGATCCGCGAGTGGTACACGCGGCGCTGCAGTCTTCGTAGTGGTACTCCTGGTGCTGCGGACCCGAGCGGTGGTGCTGTTGCTGGTGCTGAGGACCCGGATACTGGAGCTGCGGCTGGTGCTGAGGACCCGGGCGTTGGAGCTGCTGCTGGTGCTGAGGACCCGACCGGTGGCGCGGCTGCTGGTGCTGAGGACCTGACCAGTGCCCCTGCTGCTGGTGCTGAGGACCTGACCAGTGCCCCTGCTGCTGGTGCTGAGGACCCGGGCGTTGGAGCTGCTGCTCGTGCTGAGGACCCGACCGGTGGTGCTGCTGCTGGTGCTGAGGACTCGGGCGTTGGAGCTGCTGCTGGTGCTGGGGACTCGGACGTTGGGGCTGCCACTGGTGTCCCTGCTGCTTCTGGAGACGCTGCGCGGCCGCGACCGTACTTCGTACCGCTCCTTCAGCAGGTTCTTGGTCAGGCTCCTCCTCCTTGTCCTCCTTCCTCCGTCGAGTGTCCTCTGCCTGTCCAGCCGCAGTCACAGTTACCGCCTGTCTCGCCTCTCCCTGCTCCCTCCCCTTACGCTGGTCCCACAGGAGGTCTTACAGAGCGTCGTGAGCCTGAGTCTCGTCCTGCGTCGCCTGTTCGTACTGCTCGCACTGGTCGTCGTGTCCCACGTGAGCGTCCTCCTCCTGTCCCTGGCACTCACTACATGACTCTGCGTCCCTCCACTGCTCCGCAGCGTGTCCCGCTGCCGTCTCCTCCTGCGTCCTCTCTTCCTACTCTTCCTGACCCGGAGTCTGACTCCCGTCGTGCTGCCAGTCCCACTGTTACGCGTCTCCTCGCTACAGTTGTCACTGACCCGACCTTTGAGTCCTCTGCTGCGTCTGCTCTGGTCGCTGAGTTGGTTGACTTTGCTGCTCGCTGTCGCCTAGACTACGCTGCCAGCCTTGTCGCTAGGTCTGAGTCTGCGTCTGCCTGTCCTCCGTCCGTCGGGGGTGAGTGTGCCCTCGGCACGGACGTCCTTGAGGACAGACAGGAGGAGTTCCACTGCCTTACTGCTGCTTTGCCCCGTCTCGTGTCCTTGCTAGTTGCCCCTGAGGGAGACCCGGATGCACCAGACATCCCGACCCCACGCTCTTACGCTGAGGCGATAGCGGGTCCCTACTCCTCTCAGTGGCAGACAGCCATGGACGCAGAGATGGCCTCCTGGAAGTCCACAGGCACCTACGTAGACGAGGTTCCCCCTCCTGGGGCGAACATCGTCAGTGGCATGTGGATTTTCAGGGTGAAGCGGCCGCCGGGTTCTCCACCTGTCTTCAAGGCGCGCTACGTGGCTCGAGGCTTCAGTCAGCGAGAGGGAGTAGACTTCTTTCAGACCTTCTCCCCACCCCGAAGATGACTACTCTTCGGGTGCTGCTGCACATAGCCGCTCACCGCGACTACGAGCTTCACTCTCTTGACTTCAGCACTGCTTTCTTGCAGGGCAGCCTGCACGAGGAGATCTGGCTGCGCCGCCCCCCTGGCTTCACTGGGTCATTTCCTCCTGGCACCCAGTGGAGGCTTCAGCGGCCAGTCTACGGTCTCCGCCAGGCGCCACGTGAGTGGCACGACACACTGAGGACGACACTTGCGGCTCTTGGGTTCGCTCCCTCTACTGCTGACCCGTCGCTGTTTCTACGCACCGACACCTCGCTGCCGCCTTTCTACATCCTCGTGTACGTCGACGACTTGGTCTTTGCCACTGCTGACACCGCGGCACTCGCTCACGTGAAGTCGGAGCTGCAGAGGAGACACACGTACACAGACCTGGGTGAGCTGACGAGCTATCTTGGCTTGCGGATCACCCGGGACAGAGCGCGGCGCACCATCACCCTGACTCAGTCACACATGGTGCAGCAGGTTCTCCAGCGCTTCCGCTTCACGTACTCCTCGCCTCAGTCCACTCCTCTGCCTACCGGTCACTCGCTCTCAGCTCTGCCTTATACCCTCTTAGCATCCTAGCACGCTATGTCGCTCTGGCCCGTCACCCGGAAGGAGCACATGGATGCTGCTAAGAGGGTGTTGCGCTACTTGTGCAGTACGTAGGGCATGGGGCTTGTGCTGGAGGGGCGAGACCGGGTTGTTCTCACAGGGCACTCAGACGCTTCTTGGGCAGACGACCAGGCTACTCAGCGGTCGTCCCAGGGTTACACCTTCAGCCTTGGCTCTGGCTCAGTTTCTTGGCGTTCTACTCGCTCTTCTTCTGTTCTCAGCTCCAGTTGTGAGGCTGAGATCTACGCCACAGCCATGGCTGCTCAGGAGCTACGCTGGCTGACCTACCTGCTGACCGACCTCGGAGAGCGGCCTCGTTCTCCTCCAGTGCTGTACGTTGACAACAAGGCAGCCATTGCCCTGTGTGAGGAGCACAGACTGGAGCACAGAACGAAGCACATCGCTCTGCGGTACTTCCTTGCTCGAGAGCTGCAGCAGCGTGGTCAGCTTTGTCTGCGTTACGTGGCCACGGAGGCCAACACTGCTGATGTGTTCACCAAGGCGCTTCAGCCTTGTGACCATCAGCGCTTTTGCACTCTACTAGGCCTTGTACCTACTGGGCCTCACTTGCTTACCTCTTGACCTTGCTTGTACTGTGATCACTATATATATATGCCTACTTGTTTACTTTTGCTAGGTTGTGATCACTGTATCTCTTGCTTTGTTATAAACCTGCATGTGAACTGGTCTTGAGACCACTTGCTTGTGCTCGGAATTTGTGTGGAATCCTTGAGATCCACCCTGAGCTTGCTTTACTTTGCTTTGACTGGTCTTGTGACCCTGTGGTTGTCTCCCACTGCGCCTATGGGGGTGTGTCAAACATTGCATGTTTATATTGTCTAGGCTGTAGTGGGTTACACCTTAGGGGGTACACAAAGTTAGGGTTTACTACTTGTACCAAACTCTGTTCTAGTTTATTCATTCCTGCTCAGTTATTTCTGACAGCGGGGCAAGCGAGATTGGCCCAGTTATGGGCGCATTCCAAATTGTTTCAAAATCATTGTTGGTGTCATCCGAGATCTTGGACGACCAATGAGGTGAAATTCAGTACCATTGTTGGAGTACCATTGGTTGTGTCAAGAATCTCAGATGACGCAAACATAACTCCTGACATAAACAAGAATACGACATTTCCGACAGAGTCATAAACCATGGTTTGCAACAGTCTCGGCTTGATCCAAGCCAATTCGCTCGTTCTAATTCGCCACCCCAGTTACAAAATTGTTTCGATACAGAGTTGTAATGAATTACATAGATCACAGGAGCATAAAGCTTTAGTGCGACTTAGAGATAATCCAAGTCACACCCAAGGCCAATTGTCGAGGATATTGGTGTTCCAACCAGGGCTGACGTTTCAAATTAGGCCTCCCTGAATCCGGGGAAAAAAAATCCTGCTGTATTATGGGTGCATTTTTTCAGAGAAAAACATCACCCTGATTGCTCAGGTTGGGAAGTTATATAGTCTGATTGTTCAAGGTCGAAAAGTCATGATCAGAGTAGTAACGCGTTGTGATCATTCAAACTGAACATGTCATGACGTTGGATACACTTTGTGTTCAATAATACACCCTTCGCAATGATTCAGCTGTATTTGTTCATCCGCTTTATCGCGAGAAAAAAGCACGTACATTCGATCAACCTGAAATGCAATACTTCAGATGTCGCTAGATTTTATCATCGCCAATACGTTGGGTAATTCACACTTTTGTTGTTTGACATCCCTTGCTAGAAATCTTGTAACACAACATTCTGCAAAGTTTACTTTTGTACAGTTACGACAGACAAGCAACCCTTTGAAGATGTGTGTTTTGCCGAGAAGAGAGTGTACTCCAATGTGATTCATAGTGCTGTGTTCGCCCGTGCCCGCACTGTACGATCTCGATGGTGGGTGTATCGGAACGAAATTTCGAAGAAACTTTGTCTCCTGATAAAGCGCGGGGGGGGGGGGGGGGGTGACGCACATGCAGGCCTGTTCGATAGGCTAGCCTTAACGCCCGCGGAATCCTCGCGGCTGTTTCGACAAAGGTTTTTTTTTCGCGGTCAGCCCGTGATTTGTTGTCACGGGGCTTTAACGCTCAAGAGTCCGAAGGGTTAAGGTTAGCCTGTCGAACGCAACCCATTCGAGAAGCTTTAGCCCGCTGGGAAAGTTCCACCGTCCTTCTCTTTCAGGCAAAGGTTTAGCCCTCGCCTAGCCTAACCCTCGCCCCCCCAAAGTGGGGTTGCCAAAGGGCTCGTCAAAGGTTAAGGATGGTAGGGTTACCCTCTCCGTGGACCAAAAAAAAAACCACCACGCTGCTTGACTCCCCCTAAAAAAAAAACCGCGCTGCTTGTGAGGCGAGCTCTTTGTGGGGAGGGCTTTTTTTTTCCGGCCTTGTTACCCAGACCACTATAGCGGGCAGTTAAATCTTTCTACACAGACCAAGATGACCCAGCCAGAAGGGGGCGAGAAAGATCGCCCTCAGGCTGTCAGAATGTTATATTCTCTAGCCTGCAGTGGGGTGCTCTATAGCGAGTACAACCCAGTTAGGGTTTGCTATTTGTATCTCAACTGCTGCTGTAGTGAAACTCCTCTTTCTGCTTCTAAACTTTCTAGCTACTATCTCGACATGCTATCAGAGCAGGTCGACCCCCTTGGGTCGATCCTGTGGGTGGGCCCACCACCTAATGCTTCCGCTGCTGTACTCTGTGTCGCGCGCCCCGTGGCGCGCGACGGATTTTTCTTCCCGCCACGCGCTCGTGCGCACGGCGGTTTCTGCTCGCCGTGCGCACGGAGCGCGCGGCGGTTTCCTGCCCGCCGTGCGCCCCGGGGCGCGCGGCGGTTTCCCCCCGTCGTTTCCCCACCGTCGCCTGCTTCAGCCCACCCGTCGCCTGCAGCAGACCCCCCCGTCGCCCCCGCTGCCTCGTCGCGGCGCCCTGGAAGCGCGCGCGACGCCTGCTGCCCCGTCGCGGCGCCCTGGGGAGCTGCGCGCGACCCCGCAGCCACGTCGCGGCACCCTGGGAAGCCGCGCGCGACCCCGCAGCCCCGTCGCGGCGGCCTGGGGAGCCGCGCGTGACCCCGCAGCCACGTCGTGGCACTTCCCCTGGGGAGCCGCGCGCGGCCCCCCGCTGCCCCGTCGCGGCGCCCTGGGGGGCTGCGCGCGGCCCCTCGCTGCCCCATGGTGGCGCCCTGGGGGCGCGCCGCCTTCCCCCTCGCCGTCCCCCGCGCTCCTACCCCGTTCTGCCCGTTTTAGGGTTTGGGGGTGGGGAGTGTGGGGGTGGCGGTTGTGGGGGTGCCGGTTGTGTGCCCCGTCCCCTACTCCTCCTCCTCCTCCGTCTCCCGCTGCTGCAGCTGCCGCTCAGGGGGGTGGGTGTGTGGGAGCCGAAGGAGTGGTGCTAGGGGGGTGACGTGGGAGTGGAGCTAGGGTTCCAGCAGGGGGTGTGTGTAAGGGGGGTGGGACTGTTTGGGGAGGTTGAACGGAGTCTGCCGTCTTGTCGTCCGCAGCACCTGTAGTCCGGGGCGCTGTCCTGGTAGCCCAGAGAGCCTGCTGCGCCAGTCGCCCGTGGGTCCGTTGCTTCTGCCGCTCAGAGTTAGCCGCAGAGCCAGTTACTCCCTGTAGTCCGGGGCGCTGTCCCGGTAGCCACTGTGCCAGCCGCTCCTGTTGCCCGTGTGTCTGCAGCTTCAGCCGTTGCCTCCCATCTTCTCTCCTGTTACAGTCTCTCCTCCTCCTCACTTGCCCTCTGTGACTGCCTCTAGCTTTGCTCATAAATTGTGAACTACTGCTATGACTGCTGTTGTTGCTGATTACACCCCACTTTGGCTATGGGGGTGTGTCAGAATGTTATATTCTCTAGCCTGCAGTGGGGTGCTCTATAGCGAGTACAACCCAGTTAGGGTTTGCTATTTGTATCTCAACTGCTGCTAGTGAAACTCCTCTTTCTGCTTCTAAACTTTCTAGCTACTATCTCGACAAGGGCCCCGCTCCTTCCGATTTCTAGGGGCGAGGCTTCCGATCGGGTTTAGCTAGAGGAAAATGCGCCGAGCCCTCCTCCTAACCTTAGCCTAGCCTTCACCTCTTGCAAGGAGTTAGCCTATCGAACAGGGCCGCAAAGTGCTTATACGAAGCTTCTTGGAACCTTCTCCCCAATAATGTCTAATTCGGGGTCCACAGGACTCGTACTCTGTAATGACAGGGACCGTAAAAATACTAATATGAGAGTGTATACAATAATTCAGGGTCCCCTAAAGTATTACTCTAAATGGGTCACTGTTGAAAACTCATTAATTTTGAAATTTCAGTCTACGCAAGATGGCAAGTCTGAAATCACCCTCAAATCAGGGCAATTACTCTGACAAAAACAACCCTGGTTCCAACTGCGTCGCGGGCATGGCTGTTGTTATCATGGTAATTACACTGATTTTAGGGTGATTTCATTCTTGTCACCATGTGGTTCCTGTAAAATCAGATTCGACAGGTTTTGAACCAGGGCTGACGTTTCAATTTAGGCCAACCTGAATCTGGGAAATCCCCCCCCCCCCCCCCCCCCCCCCCCCCCCCCCCCACCCCCCCCCCCCCCCCCCCCCCCCAGTATTATGGGTGCGTATTTTCCACAGGTCTGCTACTCTGATTGCTCAGTGTTGAAAATTAGTCAACTCTGATCGTTCGTGGTCGAGAATTGAACATCAGAGTAGAAACGCGTTCGGGGAAAAAGGTCTCGCTTCGCATTGTCGCAACACAACGCGACGTCATTTCGCTCACACCTTGTGCGTGGTAAATTCTACCCCTTTGCTTTCACAGCAATGGTATTTCTCCACATGTTTTAGCGCGGGGAAGACACGGGCGATTTCGGTCAAGCAAAGAGTTCAGTACCACAGACGTGCCAAGATTTTCTATTCGCCGATTATCCGCGATTCGCCAACTCCGCTGTGCGAAACGCAAAAAAAGTTTTCGTAACTTCACGCATACGCAGTTACAACAATGCAACCAACATTTTTTGACTTTGTGAAAGTAACGAACATAGAGTGTACTCAACTATCGTACATTCTGCTTTGTGTTGATCACGCGCTGGTTGTAGTGCGACCAATCTGAAGGCGGGGTTTTCGAAAGGAAATTTCCGAGAAACCTCTTTTCGATAACGTCAAATTCAGGGACCACAGGGTCGATACTCTGTTAAGTCAAGGATCACTAATAGGTTAGTCTGTTACACTGTACTTAAAATCAGGGACAGGAAAAGTACTACTCTGATTGGATCAGTGTTGTGAACACATAAATTTTGAAATCTCAGTCTTCACAAAGTGGAAAGTCTGAAATCACCCTGAAATCAGGGTAATTATGTCAGAACATAATGCTTGTCTAGTCTGTAGTGGGGTACTCAATAGTGAGTATAACCCTTTTGGGCTTGCTATTTGTACTCCGCTTCTTTCTAGTTCAATCATCTTTCCTCTTCTACTGCTTGCACTTCTCTTTCGTGTACCCTAAACCTAGCTATGGCTTCTTAGTCTTAGCTACTATTTTGTCATGGAATCAGAGCGGTTACGCTCTTGGCCTGTGGGCCCCACGTGCTTCCGCTGCTTTCCTGTCTGTCGCGCGCCCCGTGGCGCGCGACGTCTTATTTTTCTTCCCGCCGCGCGTTCGGGTCGCGCGGCGGTTCACTGCTCCGTCGAAGCGCCCCCCCCACCCCCCCGTCGCCTGCAGCAGACCCGCCCGTCACCCCCGCTGCCCCGTCGCGGCGCCCGGGGGAGCCGCGCGCGGCCCCGCAGCCACGTCGCGGCGCCCTGGGGAGCCACGCGCGACCCCGCAGCCATGTCGCGGCGCCCTAGGGAGCCGCGCGCGACCCCGCAGCCGCGTCGCGGCGCCCTGGGGAGCCGCGCGCGACCCCCCGCTGCCCCGTCGCGGCGCCCTGGGGAGCCGCGCGCGCGACCCCCGCTGCCCCGTCGAGGCGCCCTGGGAGCCGCGCTCGCCCCCCTCCCGCTGCCCCGTCGTGGCGCCCTGGGGAGCCGCCCGCCGTCCCCCGAATCGCTCACGGATCGCCCCCCCCCTCCCCCCCGCTGTTGCCTCTGTTAGGGTTTGGGGGTGGCGCGTGTGGGGGGGTGGCGCGTATGGGGGTGCTGGTTGTGTGCTCCGTCCCCTGCTCCTGGCGCTGGCGCGTATGGGGGTCTGGTTGTGTGCTCCGTCCCCTGCTCCTCCTCCTCCTTCGCTCCCACTGCTGCAGCTGCCGCTGAGGGGGGTGGATGTGTGGGAGCCGAGGGTTTAGGGTTTAAGTGGGGGTGGCGTGTGAGTGGGGCTAGGGATGCAGCAAAGGGGTGTGTGATAGGGGGGTGTGGGACTGGCAGGGGGGGGTGAGCGGAGGTCGCAGTCGTGTCGTCTGCAGTGCCTGTAGTCCGGAGCCCTCGTGCTCTCGGTAGCCCAGCGAGCCTGCTGTGCCAGTCGCCTGTGGGTCTGTTGCTCCTGCCGCTCCTCGTAGCCGCGGAGCCTGATAACCCCCGTAGTCCAGTGCCCTCGTGCGCTCGGTAGCCACTGTGCGCGCCGCTCCTGTTGCCCGTTGTGTCTGCAGCTTCGCCCGTCGCCTGCAGCAGATCGCCCCCCACAGTTTCTCCTCCTCCTCGCTTGCCCTCTGTGTTAGTCTCTAGCCTTTGCTTATCACTATGATCTACTGCTCTGAATGCTTGTTGTGCTGGCTGTACCCCACCTTGACTATGGGGGTGTGTCAGAACATAATGCTTGTCTAGTCTGTAGTGGGGTACTCAATAGTGAGTATAACCCTTTTGGGCTTGCTATTTGTACTCCGCTTCTTTCTAGTTCAATCATCTTTCCTCTTCTACTGCTTGCACTTCTCTTTCGTGTACCCTAAACCGTGCTATGGCTTCTTAGTCTTAGCTACTATTTTGTCAAATTACACTGATAAAACAACCATGTTTTGAACACTGATCCAGTCAGAGTAGTGCGGTCGAGATCCTGAGATTTTGTATACACTCTCAGAGTAGTGTTCTTAAGGACCCAGTCAATACAAAGTGCGCGTCCTGTGGACCGTGAATGATACGTTAGCGGGACGAGCCATGTGCGTAATCGTGATTTCGCTCGTACCTATGTGAGGGAGCCCTTTCACGTGAAGAACTGACGCAACACCGACAAGTAACACCCAGATGGGAAGGTGGGATGGATGTTTGCAGGGAAGGTGGGGTGGGGTGGATGTTTGTGGTGTCGTGCGAGGCACAGAGTGCTGCATGGATTTTCGGCAGAACAGCCCTGACACAGCAGATCTGCTGTGTCAAGGCGAATCGTTTGTCAATGACAGGGCAAATTTCTTGTGCCAGGGTGAATTTGATCTGACTGGGCGAATCTGAAGTGTTGTGACGGGGCAAAAATTTGCTGTGTCGTGCGGATTGCTATGTCAGGGAGAATCCGCAGTGGCCAGTCAAGTCCGAACCGCCTGCATCCAAAACCGAAACTAGATTGTACAATCGTCGTTTTTTATTGGTGAAGCAAGGTCTGGCCAAATATCTAAATTGTGAAAGTGTCCTTAGGCCAACTTGTAAAGGCAGCGTGCTTCATTTCATATGGAGGTAGTACATCGTTCTCGTCCTATATATCGGTACATAACAGCATCACAATTGGGTGGGCGGGGGGGAAATGGAAACTTCAACTAGAAATGAAAAACGTGGGTGAGGGCGAATGACCTCACGACCCTCTTTTGTAGGCCAAAGAGGGTGAGTAGCGCTTCGACGCCACCTTTGCTGTGTTGGCCACCTACCCCCTTTCTCAATACAAAATTTGAGAAAATGTTACTACTTTCAAAAAATATAATAACATCGGACACTGGAATCAAAAATTTTATCATGAATGAGACGGGCCCTTCCGGCCCGTCTGATGCATCGGGCCCCCTGAAATCCTAACGAGGACCCTGGCGTGCTGCGAGCCATGCGTTGGCAACGAATCTTGTCAAAGCTGCCTGCTATGTAACCCCGATTGGTTGGATTTCAGCTGATTACATCTTTTGTTGTACCAACGCGACTATTCGGTGCCACGTGGGGGAAATTTGTGTGTTAGTGATTGACTGCAACACTGATTTCTTGCTGTGATCCCTAACGAATCAGAGTGAGACGTTGTTGGACACTGAGCAGTCAGAGTAGCAAACTTCTGGAAAATTGGCACCCATGTTGAAAGAAATAGCAGGAATGATGAACTATGATATGAATGGGGTACAAATGTGAAACCCTAAAGGGGTTGTACCCCTTAGTGGCTACCCCAGTGTAGCCGACACAACCTACATAGCATATACAATTCAACACACCCCCATAGGCAAAGTGGGGGAGAACAAGTGGTCACAAGACCAGTCAAGAAAAGCAAAGCAAGCTCAGGGTGGATCACGAAGTCACCACACATTCTGAGCACAAGCAAATGGACACAAGTGTCAGAAATAACTGAGCAGGAATGAATGAACTAGAACAGAGTTTGGTACAAGTAGGAAACCCTAACTTTGTGTACCCCCTAAGGTGTAACCCACTACAGCCTAGACAATATAAACATGCAATGTTTGACACACCCCCATAGGCGCAGTGGGAGACAGCCACAGGGTCACAAGACCAGTCAAAGCAAAGCAAAACAAGCTCAGGGTGGATCTCAAGGATTCCACACAAATTCCGAGCACAAGCAAGTGGTCACAAGACCAGTTCACATGCAGGTTTATAACAAAGCAAGAGATACAGTGATCACAACCTAGCAAACGTAAACAAGTAGGCATATATATATAGTGATCACAGTACAAGCAAGGTCAAGAGGTAAGTAAGTGAGGCCCAGTAGGTACAAGGCCTAGCAGAGTGCAAAAGCGCTGATGGTCACAAGGCTGAAGCGCCTTGGTGAACACATCAGCAGTGTTGGCCTCCGTGGCCACGTAACGCAGACAAAGCTGACCACGCTGCTGCAGCTCTCGAGCCAGGAAGTACCGCAGAGCGATGTGCTTCGTTCTGTGCTCCAGTCTGTGCTCCTCACACAAGGCAATGGCAGCCTTGTTGTCGACGTACAGCACTGGAGGAGAACGAGGCCGCTCTCCGAGGTCGGTCAGCAGGTAGGTCAGCCAGCGTAGCTCCTGAGCGGCCATGGCTGTGGCGTAGATCTCAGCCTCACAACTGGAGCTGAGAACAGAAGAAGAGCGAGTAGAACGCCAAGAAACTGTGCCAGAGCCAAGGCTGAAGGTGTAACCCTGGGACGACCGCTGAGTAGCCTGGTCGTCTGCCCAAGAAGCGTCTGAGTGCCCTGTGAGAACAACCCGGTCTCGCCCTCCAAGCACAAGCCCCATGCCCGACGTACTGCACAAGTAGCGCAACACCCTCTTAGCAGCATCCATGTGCTCCTTCCGGTGACGGCCAGGAGCGACATAGCGTGCTAGGATGCTAAGAGGGTATGCAAGGTCAGGTCGAGTGCAGGTCATCAGGTACATGAGGCAGCCCACAAGCTCTGGATACGGGCCACTCGGCTCTACGGACTCATCCGAAGGCAGAGCTGAGAGCGAGTGACCGGTAGGCAGAGGAGTGGACTGAGGCGAGGAGTACGTGAAGCGGAAGCGCTGGAGAACCTGCTGCACCATGTGTGACTGAGTCAGGGTGATGGTGCGCCGTGCTCTGTCCCGGGTGATCCGCAAGCCAAGATAGCTCGTCAGCTCACCCAGGTCTGTGCACGTGTGTCTCCTCTGCAGCTCCGACTTCACGTGAGCGAGTGCCGCGGTGTCAGCAGTGGCAAAGACCAAGTCGTCGACGTACACGAGGATGTAGAACGGCGGCAGCGAGGTGTCGGTGCGTAGAAACAGCGACGGGTCAGCAGTAGAGGGAGCGAACCCAAGAGCCGCAAGTGTCGTCCTCAGTGTGTCGTGCCACTCACGTGGCGCCTGGCGGAGACCGTAGACCGGCCGCTGAAGCCTCCACTGGGTGCCAGGAGGAACTGACCCAGTGAAGCCAGGGGGGCGACGCAGCCAGATCTCCTCGTGCAGGCTGCCCTGCAAGAAAGCAGTGCTGAAGTCAAGAGAGTGAAGCTCGTAGTCGCGGTGAGCGGCTATGTGCAGCAGCACCCGAAGAGTAGTCATCTTCGGGGTGGGGGAGAAGGTCTGAAAGAAGTCTACTCCCTCTCGCTGACTGAAGCCTCGAGCCACGTAGCGCGCCTTGAAAACAGGCGGAGAACCCGGCGGCCGCTTCACCCTGAAAATCCACATGCCACTGACAATGTTCGCCCCAGGAGGGGGAACCTCGTCTACGTAGGTGCCTGTGGACTTCCAGGAGGCCATCTCTGCATCCATGGCTGTCTGCCACTGAGAGGAGTAGGGACCCGCCATCGCCTCAGCGTAAGAGCGTGGGGTCGGGATGTCTGGTGCATCCGGGTCTCCCTCAGGGGCAACTAGCAAGGACACGAGACGGGGCAAAGCAGCAGCAAGGCAGTGGAACTCCTCCTGTCTGTCCTCAAGGACGTCCGTGCCGAGGGCACACTCACCCCCGACGGACGGAGGACAGGCAGACGCAGACTCAGACCTAGCGACAAGGCTGGCAGCGTAGTCTAGGCGACAGCGAGCAGCAAAGTCAACCAACTCAGCGACCAGGGCAGACGCAGCAGAGGACTCAAAGGTCGGGTCAGTGACAACTGTAGCGAGGAGACGCGTAACAGTGGGACTGGCAGCACGACGGGAGTCAGACTCCGGGTCAGGAAGAGTAGGAAGAGAGGACGCCGAGGGCCGTCCGGTCAAATTCGAAACCTGGCTAGATGACCTGCACCTTTTCCTACAGCTCACTGCCAAGGAAGATATTACACTGTACGACCACGCTCTCGGCCATGCGACCGCCCCACTCGCTACTGCCCCCCCAGCTGAGCGCTCACAGTGGCAGACCCGTGACGCGCACGCTCGCTTTGCTATTCGCAACTCCCTGCCGCTAGATGAGCGCGAGCACTTCGGCCAGTGCAAGACTGCTAAGGACCTCTACACAGCTGTAGTGGCCCGCTACTCCTCACCCGCTTCTGCCACACTAGGCCGCCTCACTCTCCCCTACCTGTTCCCCGACCTAGCCTCCTTTCACACTGTCGCAGGGGCCGCAGGGCCGCTAGATCGTGCTAGATCGACGGGGCCATCGGGGCCGAAAAGAAGCGAAGGTAAGCAGGTAGGTAAGTCGGTGGGCCCTAAGAACAGTCCTAGCGAAGGACCTGCTCTGAAACCATGTCAGAAATAACTGAGCAGGAATGAATGAACTAGAACAGAGTTTGGTACAAGTAGGAAACCCTAACTTTGTGTACCCCCTAAGGTGTAACCCACTACAGCCTAGACAATATAAACATGCAATGTTTGACCACAAGGCCAGTTCACATGCAGAGTTATATAAAACAAAGCAAGTAGTACAGTGATCACTACCTAGCAGGTGTAAGCATGCAGGAATATATAGAAAAACACAGTACAGGCAAAGACTGTCAAGCAGTGAGCAAGTGAGGGAAAGTGGACACAAGCCCTAAAGTAGTGCAGTGACGCTGATGATCACTAGGCGGAAGTGCCTTGGTGAATATATCAGCAGTGTTGGCCCGCGTGTCCACGTAAGCCAGCCGAAGCTGGCCACGCTGCTGCAGCTCTCGAGCTAGAGAGTAACGGAGAGCAATGTGCTTCGTTCTGTGCTCCAGTCTGTGCTCCTGACACAAGGTAAGGGCGGCCTTGTTGTCGATGTACAGATTTGGAGGAGAACGAGGCCGCTCTCCTAGGTCGGTCAGCAGGTAGGTGAGCCAGCGTAACTCCTGTGCAACCATGGGTGTGGCGTAGATCTCAGCCTCACAACTGGAGCTGAGAACAGAAGACGAACGAGTAGAACGCCAAGAAACAGAGCCGGAGCCAAGGCTGAAGGTGTAACCCTGTGACGACCGCTGCGTAGCCAGGTCGTCAACCCAAGAGGCGTCTGAGTGTCCAGTGAGGACAACTCGACCCCGTCCTCCAAGCACCAGCCCCATGCCTGATGTACTACACAAGTAGCGTAACACCCTCTTAGCAGCCTCCCAGTGCTCTCGTCGGTGTCTCCCAGGTGCAACGTAGCGAGCCAGGATGCTAAGAGGGTACGCAAGGTCAGGTCGTGTGCAGGTCATCAGGTACATGAGGCAGCCGACAAGCTCTCAATACGGACCACTCGGCTCTACGGACTCGTCCGAAGGTGGAGCTGAGAGCGAGTGGCCCATAGGCAGAGGAGTGGACTGTGGCGAGGAGAACCGGAAGCCGAAGCGCTGAAGGACCTGGTGCACCATGTGTGACTGAGTCAGGGTGATGGTGCGGCGTGCTCGGTCCCGGGTGATCTGCAAGCCAAGGTAGCTGCGTAGCTCACCCAGGTCTGTGCACGTGTGTCTCTTCTGCAGCTCCGACTTCACAAGGGCCAGTGCCTCAGTGTCACCAGTGGCAAAGACCAAGTCGTCGACGTACACGAGGACATAGAACGGCGGCAGTGCGCAGAAACAGCGACGGGTCAGCAGTGGACGGAGCAAACCCGAGAGCCGCAAGTGTAGTCCTCAGTGTGTTGTGCCACTCACGAGGCGCCTGGCGGAGACTGTAGACTGGCCGGCGGAGGCTCCACTGAGTACCTGCAGGAAACGACTCAGTGAAGCCAGGTGGGCGGTGGAGCCATGTCTCCTCGTGCAGGCTGCCCTGCAGGAAAGCTGTGCCGAAGTAGAGAGAGTGAAGCTCGTAGTCACGCTGAGCGGCAACGTGTAGCAGCACCCGAAGAGTGGTCATCTTCGGGGTGGGGGAGAAGGTATGGAAGAAGTCAACTCCCTATCGCTGACTGAAGCCTCAAGCAACGTAACGAGCCTTGAAGACAGGCGGAGAACCCGGCGGCCGCTTCCTTCTGAAAATCCACATGCCATCGACAATGTTCGCCCCAGGAGGGGGAACCTCGTCGACGTAAGTGCCTGTGGACTTCCAGGATGCCATCTCTGCGTCCATGGCTGTCTGCCACTGAGAGGAGTAAGGACCCGTAATCGCCTCTCGGTAAGAGCGCGGGGTCGGGATGTCCAGTGCATCCGGGTCTCCCTCAGGTGCAAGCAGCCAGGCCGTGAGACGAGGTACAACAGCCGATAGACACTCAAAGTCCTCCTGCCTGTCCTCAAGGACGTCCGTGCTAAGAGCACACTCACCCCCGACGGATGGAGGACAGACAGACTCAGACTCAGCGACAAGACTGGCAGCGTAGTCTAGACGACACGCGGCAGTAAAGTCCACAAGCTCAGCAACTAAGGCAGATGCGGCAGCAAACTCAAACGAAGGGTCAGTGACAACAGTGGCAAGGAGACGCGTGACAGTAGGGTGAGCAGCAAGAACAGCGTCAGACTCAGGGTCGGGAACGACAGGAAGAGAAGACGCAGGAGGAGACGGCAGGGGGACACGCTGCGGAGCAGAGGAGGGACGAAGTGCCATAGTGTGAGTACCTGGCACAGGAGGAGGACGCGGACGCGGGACTCGACGAGCACGGCGAACAGTGCGAACAGGGGAGGCAGGACGAGACGCAGGCTCACGATGCTCTGTCAGGGACTCTGGCTGCTCTGTGTAAGGAAGGGGGGCAGGCAGCGGTGCGTCCGGACAAAGGGCAGTGGACGAAGGAAGACTAAGAACCTGACGGAGCACCGACTCGGGCGGAAGGTCAGACAGCTGCGGCGGCGGCAAGAAGAACGGGCGCTGCGGCACGGTACCTCCAGCTCCAGAACCTCCAGTGCCTCCAGCGCCAGCGCCTCCAGCTCCAGTGCCTCCAGCTCCAGTGCCTCCAGCTCCAGCACCTCCAGCTCCAGTACCTCCAGCGCCAGTGCCTCCAGCTCCAGCGCCTCCAACTCCAGCGCCTCCAGCTCCAGGGCCTGCAAAACTACCTGCCGCGGCAGCTCCAGCATCTCGAGGACGAGCACCTCCGGGATCAGCAGCTCCAGCACCTCCGGGTCGCCAACTGCAGCGCCTCCAGCTCCAGCACCTCCAGCTCCAGCGCCTCCAGCGCCAGGACCTCCGGCTCTAGCGTCTCCGACTCCAGTGCCTCCAGCTCTAGGGCCTGCAGAACCACCAGCCCCGGCAGCTCCAGTACCTCCAGTACGAGCACCTCTGGGACCAGCAGCTCCAGTACCTCCAGGGTCGCCAACTGCAGCGCCTCCACCTCCAGGATCTCCAGCACCAGCGCCTCCAGTGGCAGGACCTCCAGCTCCAGCAGCGGCACTCCGAAGGCGAGTGCGTCGAGCAAGCCACTCACGATGCTGCTGTGGGGAGAGAGGCTATCGCCAACTAGACTGTGGTGGTGGGGCACCTAGAGGACCTCCAGGACTAGTAGCTCCAGTACCCCCAGTACCTCCAACTCCAGCAAGACCTCCAGCTCCAGTGTCCCCAGCGGGAGTGCCTCCAGCTCCACCAGGCTCAGCACCCCCAGACGTAGCACCCCCAGGCTCAGCACCCCCAGAAGCAGCACCCCCAGGCTCAACACCCCCAGGCTCAGCACCCCCAGGCTCAGCACCTTGAGTAGCACCCCCAGAACCAGCCCCTCCAGGCTCTGCACCCCCAGGCTCAGAACCCCGAGCAGCACCACCTCCAGCAGCACCTGAGTCACCCGTCACCTTGATAGGCTCAGCTAAGGGAAGTGGGTCTACCTGAGAGACACCTGAAGGAGCATCGCGGACAAAGGCACAGGAACCCCAGACCCGGAACCGCGACGCATCGCCAACCTTCCCCGTCCAACGAAGTGTAGGCGAGGTCTCCGGCAAGGAGACAGGGGGCCAGAGGTTGAGCTGATGCGCGGCATACCGGACCGCAAACGGCCACAGAAAATGGGGAGCCGCTGCATGGATCATGGAGGTACGAGCGACCTCCATGACTAAGTCGATACGGCGCTCAGCAATCCCATTTTGCTGCGGAGAGGCCGGAAGCGTGTACGACTGGTGAATGCCCTCCTCCTCACAAAAGGACCCCAAGAGGCCAGAGGAGAACTCACCACCCGTGTCACAGCGCAGACCAGGATAGGAAGGTCCGTGCGGAACCGCTCGCGCAGCTGGAGACAAACAGCTCGGATCCAACGGATCAAAACCGCAGGGACCTCACTCTTGCTGCGCAAGGGGAAGACCGTGGTGTAACGCGAGTAGTCGTCAACAACCAGCAGAAAGTATCGCTCGCGGCCCTGTCCCTGGACGCGGGCTGGGCCCCACACGTCCATGTGGAGAGTCTGCACAGGGGCTGTCGTCGGGGGAAACGAGGAGGAGTGAGGAGCGGCGCGCTGCCGCCCCTCGACGCAAGGAATGCAGGGCGGGGCAGGCGAGGGTGGGAGGGAAGGCAGAGACCTGGGAAGACCAGAGACCAGAAGGCGAGAGTGCATGCCACGAAGGCGTGGCAGGGAGGGGTGACCAAGGCGGTGGTGCCAAAGGAGAGTCTGGTGCGACAGGCGGCGACACTCACAGGGGGCTGCTACCTGACCTGACGCGGACACCTGAGCAGACGCAGCTACCTGAGGCAGCGCAGTAGTCAGTGTGTAAAGACTCAACCCCGACCGACGAGTGAACGTGGCCAGGTGACGGCCAGTCCGAGAGCACGTACAGATCGCCACACGCTACCACCTAGGTGTAAAGGTATCAACCCCTGCATCCTGGAGGACTGCGTTGCTCACCAAGTTCGTTGAGAACGAGGGGAGGTGGAGACCAGACAGGGAACCGGACGGAACGGCCGGGCACGGGAGCACAGTAGAGGAGCGTGCAAGAACTGGGCCCCCAGAGGGGTCAGCCAGAGAAATGGCCACAGGCCTGGTGAGTGGTGTGACTGTGGTACTGTCGCGAAAGAAGCAGCGAGAAGCACCTGAGTCAAGCGTGAAGGTGTGCGAGGCCTCAGCAGGCGCAGTACCAGAGAGAGCGGACTCACTAGCACCTAGAGCAGCAGCCTCTATACCAGGGTCATACGGCGCACACAAGTAACAGTCACCCTCAACACTAGTAGACAGAGCATACATGGCAGCAATAATAGCATCAAAGTCAAGAGCAAAGATATCAACACCAGACTGCAGCAGCGCTACCCAGCGGGGCAGTTCATACTCGTCGCCCATCTCCTGACGCCAAGCGTCGTCTAGGCGGGAGAAACAGCGGTGCTGGGTGTGAAACTTCCCGCACGTCTGACCAGCGCGGGGACCTGTACGAATAACGTACGGGCAGCGACCACCAGGGCTTACGTTAGGATTTTCGCCAGCTCGGACGTTTTGGCTCCCTTGCGAAAACTGCCTTGAAAACCCTGGGTCAGGCGGAAAATCGCTCGGAAAAATCAGGGCCAGCCGAATAACTTCTCGTTTACGTAATTCTTGTGTTCCGCGGCAGTGGACACTCTGCGGACTTTGCGCGTTGGTGTATGTTGTGCTGGATTTGTGTGGATCTCTGCTCAGACAGCAAATTGATACTCGCTTCTCCCCACAAACAGAAGGTATACAAATGTAGAATGCGATGAGGGAGGAACGAGAAGGAGCTGGTGGGAAGATTTCAAACGTCCAGGAAGAGGGGGTGGAGTTTGCGTGTGTTGTGGGGGGAGGCGGGAGGTAAGGGGGGTTAGAGCCTTCATAGGAAAAAGCTCCGAGTTAGTTAGGTGAATACTCGGATTCATCAGAGTCAGTCCTGGAAGTGCTCGGATTCAGTAAGGGATGGCTGAAAAACTCCCCTGTAAAAATCTGAGTTCGGATGAAAAATACCTTGGATTTTCAGTCAAGAACGAGCATTTACCCTGATAGCCTGAGCCCTGGCGACCACTACCACCACCCCTATACGCCGCACGCTGAGCAAGCCACTCACGAAGCTGCTGGGGCGAGAGGGTCTCACGCGGACGCTGCTGCTGCTGCTGCCGCTGACCACCACCGCCGCCGCTGCCACCACTCCCGCCGCTGCCACTCCCGCCACCACTGCTCCCACTACCACCACGACCACTGCCCCCACCACCCCCGCCGCCGCCGCCACCTCTGCCGCCGACGCCCCCACTCGCTCCACCACTCCCACCGCCACCTCCACCACCTCCGCCACCCCAACCACCTCCACCGCTACCCCCCCCGCCGCCACTCCCACCACTCTTGCCCTTGCCCTTGCCACGGCGGCGCTTCCCACTAGGAGCAGAAGCAGCGCCGACCTCCTCCGCTCCAGTGAAGTCGACTGTAGCGGCAGAGGCAACAGAGGGGGCAAGGGGGGAGGGGGAACACCCCTGTAGGAAGGGTGTCCCGGACCCCACAAAGAGAGTCAGGGAGGCGGGTCACTATAAAGTGGAGAGTGATGTAGATCGGGGGCTCGTTCTTGGTGAGAAACTCGGCAGGGAGGGCAGCACGGTAACGAGCGTCTATAGCGCGAAGGTGGGAGAGGAGGTCGTCTACAGTGGCAAAGGACGACAGGTCGGGGAAAAGGTAAGGCAGGAAGAGGCGACTAAGCAGGGAAGAGTAACGGGCAACTACAGTGTCGTACAGAGCCTTAACAGTTTTCGCCTGGTCAAAATGCTCGCATTCAGCTACCGGCAGGTGGTTGCGAATGGCTAGGCGAGCAGTAGCATCACGGGTAAGCCACTGCGAGCGTGTGGTAGCGTCAGCTGAAGCTGGTGGGGCAGTGGAGGCACAAGTCACTAGGTCATAAAGCGAGACACCGTCCTTAGCGTCGCTCAGGAGGTACAGTTGCAGGTCCTGGAGCCAGGTGTCGAATTTGACTGGGCGGCCGTCAGGATCGAATGCAAGAAGGCGCAGAGTGGCCATTGTGCAGGAGCGCAGACTGCAAGGGCGGCGCACGAGCTGCAAGGGCGGCGCACGGGGTAGAGCAGGGGCAGGGGGCAGCGCGACGGCTGCAGGGGTAGGGCACGGGCTGCTGGGGCTGCGCGCGGGGTGGGGCAGAGGCAGCGCGACGGCTGCTGGGTCAGGGCGCGGGCTGCAGAGAGCTGCGCGCGGATGGGGCAGGGGTAGCGCGAGGGCTGCTGAGGGTGCGCGCAGGGCAGGGGACGCGGCGCGCGGGCAAGGGAAGCGGCGCGCGGGGCAGGGGATGCAGCGCGCGGGCTAGGGAAGCGACTCGCGGGGCAGTTAGGGGGGCCACGAGGGGCAGGGGAGGCAGCGCGAGGGCTGCAGAGGGTGCGCGCGGGGCAGGGGATGCGGCGCGCGGGGCTGCTAAGGGGCCGAGAGGGGCAGGGGAGGCAGGGCGCGGGCCGCAGGGGTCGAGTGGGGGGCAGAACAGGCGGCGGGCGGGGCTGCTGAGGGGCCGCGAGGGGCAGGGAAAGCAGCGCGCGGGCTGCAGGGGTCGTGCGCGGGGCAGCAACTAGCGGCGCGCTATGCAGCAGAGGCAGCGTGCGTGGCTTTAGGGGCGGCGCGGGTGGGCGGTATAGGGCCGGGTAGGCTGTGGGGTAATGCGGTAACGGGTGGGCCCTAAGAGAAGCGGTCCTACGGACCTACTGCTCTGATAGCATGTTGAAAGAACTAGCAGGAATGATGAACTATGAGATGAATGGGGTACCAAAGTGAAACCCTAAAGGGGTTGTACCCCTTAGTGGCTACCCCACTGTAGCCTACACAACCTACATACCATACACAATTCAACAACCCATAATACAAGGGGATTTCTTTTCCCAGATTCAAGGAGGCATAAAATGAATCGCCAGCCCTGGTCGCGGGTCAATCAAGCGCACACAACGAGGGTCTAGAAACGATTAGCGGTATTCTACCTTACACGGTATGCCCAAGTCGCTTTTAGAGTTCTTAGGTTGCCTCATTTCCGCATCCTGGCCCTTTCAGCCTTTTCGGTTATAGAACTGTTCCGATTCGTCAAATTTGCTAAATTCGCTAGTACCGAAGATGAAGATGAAGGGCCAAGGTGTGTCGGAAACGGTTGGAGCATCAGGACTGTCGCAAGCAGATGCATCAGTAAGGGAAAAGGCAGGAACCGGTTTGAAACGGGTTCCCCACGGCGCACGGTTGAATTTCGCCGCAGGATCAAGGCGCTGTGCTTGAGGTTCCGGCCCGGCCGGGGGTTCTGCAGCATCATTTGACTCGTGGGCATGACATGACTCATCTGGTTTTGAGTCGGCTCAAAAGCGTTCTGCAGCACCATTTGACTCGTGGGCATGACATGACTCATCTGGTTTTGAGTCGACTCAAAAGCGTTCTGCAGCACCATTTGACTCGTGGGCATGACATGACTCATCTGGAGCCCATGCCTTGTGCTAGGTGCTGCTCCTTGCTGCCTTATGCTTCACGTAAAGCAGTTGGTCCTTTCCCGACACAGTCAGGGGATTGTGGTTGAAGAGCACAGTAACAGGGTTAAGGCTAGAAGAGCATGGCATCGTGGGCAAGGTCTCGCAGGCTCTGCAGCACCATGGGACGCGTGGAACCGACGTCCTCTGCTAGCTGCTGCTGCTGACTGTCCTCCATCAGTGCATACCTGGTGGGTGCATAGGACGCATGGGACACACGGGTTAAGGGTTGATGGGTGGATGGGAGCAAGGGGAGTTCTGTGGTCGGTGCTGATGTGAGTGGTGCTGATGTGAGTGGTGCTGATGTGAGTGGTGCTGGTGTGAGTGGTGCTGGTGTGAGTGGTGCTGATGTGAGTGGTGCTGGTGTGAGTGGTGCTGATGTGAGTGGTGCTGATGTGAGTGGTGCTGATGTGAGTGGTGCTGGTGTGAGTGGTGCTGGTGTGAGTGGTGCTGGTGTGAGTGGTGCTGGTGTGAGTGGTGCTGATGTGAGTGGTGCTGATGTGAGTGGTGCTGATGTGAGTGGTGCTGATGTGAGTGGTGCTGATGTGAGTGGTGCTGGTGTGAGTGGTGCTGTGTGAGTGGTGCTGATGTGAGTGGTGCTGATGTGAGTGGTGCTGATGTGAGTGGTGCTGATGTGAGTGGTGCTGATGTGAGTGGTGCTGATGTGAGTGGTGCTGATGTGAGTGGTGCTGGTGTGAGTGGTGCTGGTGTGAGTGGTGCTGATGTGAGTGGTGCTGGTGTGAGTGGTGCTGGTGTGAGTGGTGCTGATGTGAGTGGTGCTGGTGTGAGTGGTGCTGGTGTGAGTGGTGCTGGTGTGAGTGGTGCTGATGTGAGTGGTGCTGATGTGAGTGGTGCTGATGTGAGTGGTGCTGATGTGAGTGGTGCTGATGTGAGTGGTGCTGATGTGAGTGGTGCTGATGTGAGTGGTGCTGATGTGAGTGGTGCTGATGTGAGTGGTGCTGTGTGAGTGGTGCTGATGTGAGTGGTGCTGATGTGAGTGGTGCTGGTGTGAGTGGTGCTGGTGTGAGTGGTGCTGGTGTGAGTGGTGCTGATGTGAGTGGTGCTGATGTGAGTGGTGCTGATGTGAGTGGTGCTGATGTGAGTGGTGCTGGTGTGAGTGGTGCTGGTGTGAGTGGTGCTGGTGTGAGTGGTGCTGATGTGAGTGGTGCTGATGTGAGTGGTGCTGATGTGAGTGGTGCTGATGTGAGTGGTGCTGATGTGAGTGGTGCTGGTGTGAGTGGTGCTGGTGTGAGTGGTGCTGATGTGAGTGGTGCTGATGTGAGTGGTGCTGATGTGAGTGGTGCTGATGTGAGTGGTGCTGATGTGAGTGGTGCTGATGTGAGTGGTGCTGATGTGAGTGGTGCTGATGTGAGTGGTGCTGATGTGAGTGGTGCTGGTGTGAGTGGTGCTGATGTGAGTGGTGCTGATGTGAGTGGTGCTGATGTGAGTGGTGCTGATGTGAGTGGTGCTGATGTGAGTGGTGCTGGTGTGAGTGGTGCTGGTGTGAGTGGTGCTGGTGTGAGTGGTGCTGATGTGAGTGGTGCTGATGTGAGTGGTGCTGATGTGAGTGGTGCTGATGTGAGTGGTGCTGATGTGAGTGGTGCTGATGTGAGTGGTGCTGATGTGAGTGGTGCTGATGTGAGTGGTGCTGATGTGAGTGGTGCTGGTGTGAGTGGTGCTGGTGTGAGTGGTGCTGATGTGAGTGGTGCTGATGTGAGTGGTGCTGATGTGAGTGGTGCTGATGTGAGTGGTGCTGGTGTGAGTGGTGCTGATGTGAGTGGTGCTGGTGTGAGTGGTGCTGATGTGAGTGGTGCTGGTGTGAGTGGTGCTGGTGTGAGTGGTGCTGATGTGAGTGGTGCTGATGTGAGTGGTGCTGGTGTGAGTGGTGCTGATGTGAGTGGTGCTGATGTGAGTGGTGCTGATGTGAGTGGTGCTGATGTGAGTGGTGCTGGTGTGAGTGGTGCTGATGTGAGTGGTGCTGGTGTGAGTGGTGCTGGTGTGAGTGGTGCTGATGTGAGTGGTGCTGATGTGAGTGGTGCTGATGTGAGTGGTGCTGATGTGAGTGGTGCTGATGTGAGTGGTGCTGATGTGAGTGGTGCTGATGTGAGTGGTGCTGATGTGAGTGGTGCTGATGTGAGTGGTGCTGACTGTCCTCCATGTGTATCTGGTGGGAGCATGCTAAATGGGTGCCGGCATGGGAAACAAGGGTCTAAGGGTGTGTGGATGCATGGCGGCATGGGAAAGGTCAACTCACTGAGCAAGAAGCTGAGAGTCAATCATTCGCTCCACTCCGGAATGCTGCTGCCCCTTCCCCAGCCCTTGCACCGCCCGGAACGCCAGCGGGTGCAACCCTGCTGTCTGCTCCACTGCGGTTACCATGTAACGCTGCACAGTGTCCAGCCTCCGAAACACCAGCTCCGGCACCGGCGTCACCACCGCAATAGCCCCGCCGAGCGTCCCTGCCAGCACGCCGAACCTGTTGGTCCGGCCCGAAGCTGCCGCTGCTGGGTTCCTCTGCTGCTTCCCTCCCCCTCCACCCACCCCTCCTCCAGTGGTGGCAAGAGGAGGGGGTAGCGGCAACCGAAGAACCTTTGAGAGCACCTCTCCTGTGTGAAATGAAGCCTTTAGGAGGAGCTTTTGCCCCATGTGTGTTTCGATCGACTTGGAGTATGCGAAGACTTGGAGGTTCTTGGCTGTGTCGGCCGCTAGCAGGCCGAGAGCTGAGCCGTCGATGAGGAAATCGACGGCTGTGATCGGAAGAGAGGAGAAGTCGCGTGCGAGGAGGGTGAGCTGAGCGCCCTCTTCTCTCCAGTGCAGGAAGTAGACGCTTTTTAGCACATCCCCTACAATCACAAAGCTCTTCACCTGAAACACAAGGCAGAGAAATGGGGTGGAAAAAGGAGGGTGGGTTGAGCATCCTCTTCTCTCCTGTGAAGGAAGTTGACACTGTTTAACACATCCTTAAGAATCACAGAGATTTCTATCTCATTCCACACGTACAGCACTAGCTGCCGCCACAATGCCAGCAGCAAGTTTCCCTGAACGGAACTGCGGCTCTTAGCAAAACCCCACTACTCACCGTGGCCATGAACACAACATATAGGGGAGCATCAAGGAAGGCGATTCCTTCTAACTCCACCCCGTTCCACGCGTACAGCGCCAGCTACCTCCCCACTGCCAGCAGCAGGTTGTCATGCAGGCTCTGTAGCGTGATTGTACAAAACTCAACCCAACCCAACCACTCACCGTTCCCATGGAAACAACATAGAGGGGGGAATCAAGGAAGGCGATTCCCTCTAACTCCACCCCGTTCCACGCGTACAACACCAGCTGCCTCCCCACCGCCAGCAACAGATTCCCCTGCAATGCTGTGAGTGCTGCCACGCTGCCCCTCTGACTGCTGCCCGCTATAGGCTCCTTTGAATAGAGCTCCCTCAGCTGGGAGAGAAGGGGTTGAGAGGGGTTGAGAGAGGGGACAGGCGCTGAGTGGTGGGAGGCAGGAAGCTGCAACAGGGGAGAGCTTGCCTAGTCCTTGTACTAGAAGAGCGCAGTGTGACATAAGAGGGGCGGAAAGGCAGGCTTACCAACGGAAAGGCAGATGCGTCTGTTCTTACCAAGGGAACTCCACTGCTTGGATCTGCCCCCTTGCCCTCCGCATCAACAGCAGCATTGGCGCCACCACCAGGACCATCCCCATCAGCCGTTGCCAGAGGGTTATATTCGAAGAGCAGGATCCTGCCTTTCCCAGGTGCGTCCTCCCCTGTTATGAACGTCGTACACACTGCCAAGAGCGTCTGCAGCTGTCCAGTGCTGCGATTCCTCAGCACCACTGACTTTACCATTGTCACCGCTTCAAACGGCTGGAACTCAAAGCTCTGCCGAACCTCCAGGGCGCGGCTTGGAGCCTCCAGGCTCGGGCAGGTTACCACCCGAAGCTGGAAGTCCTCAACCACAGCTACTGCTTCGCCATCCTTTTCCGAGCCTGTGCCGGAGTTGCCTGGAACTCCCAGACTTCCAGGTCCGGCCAAGCCTAGTGCTGCGGTTGAAGGATCTTTTGGGTCTTCTAGGGAAGGAACGAGGAATTGAGAGACAGGGCGGGACACCTGACAGAGGGGAAAGTGAGAGGGAGAGAGAAAGGAAGAGTGAGTGGCAGAACGAGGGAGGGAACAAGAAAACAAGGTGGAATACTTGAATGGAGAAAGAGAACGGAGCATCGCAGAAGAGAAAAAAACAAGGTTCAAACAAATAGGGAGAGAAAGCAGGAGGGAGTAAGCAAAGCTGGGATGCATACGGGGGTTGAGGTGACAAGCAAGAGATGAGCTGCGTCGGGGGAGAGAGTGACTGAGTGAGGGGTTGAGCGCAGGGGAATCTGTATAGGGGGGGAGAATGGGGGAGAGTGGGGGAGAGTGGGGGAGGGGAGAGCAAAGGCATTGGAGTGTGCAAGTGTTTGTAGAGAATTCTAGAGAAATGGCAGCGGCGGGGCAGAGGAGGTAAGGCACGAGAAGGTGAATTACTGGTGCAAATAAATAAATAAATAAATAAATAAATAAATAAATAAATAAATAAATAAATAAATAAATAAATAAATAAATAAATAAATAAATAAATAAATAAATAAATAAATAAATAAATAAATAAATAAATAAATAAATAAATAGATAAATAAATAAATAAATACAAAAAGAGGGTTCCTTGAGCGTTTAACCTCCACGCATTCACGCACCTTGTTCAATGGCCATGCATTGTCAAACTGGAAAAGGGGGGGCAGCTGGCAGATGGAGAGCACTCCGAGTGAGGAGATGAGGAGAAAGCCATGCGTGCAGTTGACGTTGTGGAAGGGCGCCATTGCCACCACGCTCGATGCTGAATCCGTGGCCTGTGTTGAAGATTGTAAGGTAATATAAGGACGAGATGGAATGTGTGGTATGTGTGGCATGGATTGTATTCTAAATTGAATATAGAAAAGTAGATTTTGTTTGGCATGAATTGCATTTGGGGCATGGATTGCATTTGGGGCATGGATTGCATTTGGGGCATGGATTGCATTTGGGGCATGGATTGCATTTGGGGCATGGATTGCATTTGGGGCATGGATTGCATTTGGGGCATGGATTGCATTTGGGGCATGGATTGCATTTGGGGCATGGATTGCATTTGGGGCATGGATTGCATTTGGGGCATGGATTGCATTTGGGGCATGGATTGCATTTGGGGCATGGATTGCATTTGGGGCATGGATTGCATTTGGGGCATGGATTGCATTTGGGGCATGGATTGCATGTGTTGGGAAGCGGAAGAATGAAGGGAGAAGGGGGAGAAGGGGGAGAAGGGGGAGAAGGGGGAGAAGGGGGAGAAGGGGGAGAAGAGGGAGGATTCTTGGCAACATTTCCTTGTGTGTAGTTTCTGGTGTTTCTGGTTTCAGAAGCACAATTCAAGGCACAAGATACCAAAGCATGTGGCATTTGGTAGCACTGCATGCATGACTCAATATGGGTTGCATGGCTCAATATGGGTTGCATGGCTCATCATAGCATGAATGAATGACAAGAACTCACCACAGGGTGCATCCACACTCTATCTCGCAGCAGCATCAGCCATCTGGGTCTGCGTCCAGCTACAAACACGCCGTCGATGCCACCACCCCCATCACCCATCCCCCTCTTACCCCTTCCACCCACACCCCCTCCTCCGTCCCCTCCTCCACTCCCCTCCAGCCCCACCCCTTGAAACGGGAATAGCATTTTCTTTCTCACTCTCCCAACTTTCCTGCTCCTCCCCATACCCTCCTCCCCCTGTGCCTCCTCTTCTGCTGCAGTATCACCTCTCCCACTCTCGCCTTCCCCCTTCTCACCTCCCTCCTGCTTCACTGTGCCCTTTTCCCCTCCTCCCTCACTAGCACCTGCCCCTTCCCTCTCTCTATTCCCCTCCTCCACTTCCTCCTCCCCCTCCACCTCATGAATCCCTGCCTCTTCCTCCTCTAAACAAACCCTCTGGAACCGCAACCCACCTACCCCAAATCCACCTACCCCTATGCTATCTGCCCTTCCTCCAGGTTCCCCCTCCCCCACCCCCTGTCCTCCTCCCTCTGCTCGCCCTCCCACCTTCGCACCCCGCTCCCCCGTTACTGTCACACTCGCTGCAATCACATCTCCAGGGGAGGCTCCCGAGGGGCAGAACGCTCTGAACCCCAGCAGCCGCCCGTCCGAAAGCACTACAAACAAAAACAGCCGCCCTGTGATGGGGTTGACGGACACATGCAGATCCACGACAAACTGCTTCGGCCAATCAGGCGCTGACGTGTGTGCTGAGGTGGCAACTGGTGCAGGCGTGTGTGCTGCTACTGCCCCTGCTTGCCCATCCTCCTCTGTTTTCTGTGACCCCTCTGTTCCTTTCACCTCTATTTTCACGCTCTCCTCCCCTGTTTTGACATCTGTGCCCTTACCCACACCATTGCCAGCACCACTGCCACTATCCATCTCAACATCACCCTCTTTCGCCTCCTTCTTTCCCTCATCCTTCCCCTCCCCATCCCTCCTCTCCTCCTTCCCCTCCCCATCCCTCCTCTCCTCCTTTACCATCATCTCCTCATCTCCTACCACCCCCCCTTTCCCCGACCCCTGCTTCCCCACTGCCTCCTTCTCAGCATCCCCAGGCTTTAAGTCCACCTCCATTGCTTCACTCCCTGCTGTAACAGCAGCTGTAGCAGTGGCTGTAGCTTTTGTAGCTTCTTCTGCTGCAGGAACAGAGTCCTTTCCTCCTTTGCCTGCCTCTGCTGCAGCAGCAGCAGCAGCAGCAACAGCCGCAGCAGCAGCGGCTGCAGCAGGAGTGTGCTTCAAGAGAGTGTGACTATCCGCAAGGCCCAGAGAGGAGAACACGCAGCGAAGGGAGGGGAGCAGGTACATCTGGAGCAGGCCGGATCTACGAGCCACCGCACACAAGGGAACAGGAGGAGAAGGAGGAGGAGCAGCAGTAGAGGAGGGAGTTCCTTTGCTGCTGCTGTTACCACCGCTGCTGCCACCACTACTGCCAAGGGCACAAGCTAATGCACTGCTGGCGCTGGTGCTGCTGTTAGTGGTTGTGGAGCGACTGAGATTGGTTGTGGGTGGCGAGGGGGAGAGGAGGAGGGAGTAGGCTGTGATAGGATCAGAGGGAGGAGTGGGCAGGTGGCATGGAATGCGCACCAGGGAGAGAGGCTCGGACGGATCTGCAGGGTGGGTGGGATGGGATAAAAGAGAAAGAACAATTGTTATGTTACTGACGAGGGGGAGAGGAGGAGGGAGTATGCCTTGATCGGGTCAGAGGAGGGAGTAGGCAGGTGGCATGGAATGCGCACCAGGGAGAGAGGCTTGGACGGATCTGCAGGGTGGGTGGGATGGGATAAAAGAGAAGGAACGATTGTTACTGACGAGGGGGAGAGGAGGAGGGAGTATGCTGTGATCGGGTCAGAGGGAGGAGTGGGGAGGTGGCATGGAATGGGCACCAAGAAGAGAGGCTTGGACGGATCTGCAGGGTGGGGCGGTGAGCCACACCAAACCATCTTGGCAGAAACCATGAGCATTACCTGGGCCTAGCAGCACGAATCGGCCATCCACCAATCGCAGCAGGACATACGGATCCGCCACGTCAGCAGACTCAATCTCCACGTGCTCTCCCCCCTCCTTCCCTTCCTCCCTCCCCTCCCCATTCCCATTCTCCCCCCCAGACACCATGCCACGTGGCAGCATCTCCTGCAGCAGGCTGGCTGAGCTGGCGAGCAATCGGACGGCAGAGGGCGTGACTTGGAGGATGCAGCGGCGGGAGAAGAGGTTGGCAGCCAGGAGGGTGGGCGCGTCTGTGATAAAACTGACCTCTGCTGACACCTCCCGAAGCAGCTCGCCTGTTTCCAGCACCTGAGACAAGGAGGGGAGGATGGGGCAGGAGGGTCAAGCAGGAGAAGAGGTTGGCAGCCAGGCGGGTGGGGGCGTCTGTGATGAAACTCACTTCCTTTCGCTGATACTTGCTGGAGCAGCTCGCCTGTTTCCAGCACCTGAGGGAAGGAAGGAGGGGTGGGTGGGAAGGAGCCGAGGGGGAAAGGGGCAAGAGAAAGAGGGGCGGGAGAAGAGGTTGGCAGCCAAGAGGGTGGGAGGAAGCACACAGGAGGGGGGAAATGGGGAAGGTGTCGTAAGGAGGGAGAAGAGGTTGGCAGCCAGGAGCGTGGGGGCATCGGTGATGAAATTGTCTTCTGCTGACACCTCCCGAAGCAGCTCTCCTTTTTCCAGCACCTGAGGGAAGGAAGGAAGGAAGGAAGAGAGGGGGAGGGGGTGGGAGGGGGCGTGAGGGAGCGTGAGGGGGGAGAATGAGGGTTTATTGAGAAGGTAGAATGGTGAATTGATGGGATGGAAATGATTCTAGCTAGACTGCAACGACTGACAGCAAGGGGCATGGGAGAGTGATACATACATACACGACAACTGATGCATCATTTACAGTACATGCCACATCTCAAAAGTGAGTTTTTGAGACGTCTCAAAAACTCACTTCTTACAAGAGATTTTGAGACGTCTCAAAAACTCACTTTGGGCATGGGAGAGTGATACATACATACACGACAAGACAACTGATGCCATCATTTACAGTACATGCTACATCTCCCTTCCCTTCTCCTCACCATGCTTTGTCCTTCAAACGCCAGCACAAGAAACCCATGGTAATCTCCACCTCTATCTCCCTTCCCCCCCTCTCCACCACCCACCCCACTCCCTCCCTCCACCTCCATTGCACCTGCGCCACACCCCTCCTCACCACCCTCAACCCCTCCAATTCCAGCCTTCCCTGCTCCCTGCCCTCCTCCGGCTGTCCCTGTGGCCTCGCCTGCTGCTGCTAGCCCATCTCCTGCCACCTTTGATTCGGAAGGCAGCTCAGAGCCGTACACAGTCCACAGGCCGCAGCAGCCAGGGAGGTCCTCCTGTCGGTGGGGAGAAGGGAGGAACAGAAGGCACGAGTTGGGAACAGGCGCAGTCACAGGCAGGCTCAGGCTCTGGCACAGGCACAGGCACAGGCACAGGCACAGGCACAGGCACAGGCACAGGCACAGGCACAGGCCCTGGCACGAGTTGGATTGCTGTCAGCCCATCTCCTCCCTCCCTTGCTAAAGAAGGCAGGTTAAAGCCACAGACAGCCCACAGGCCGCAGCAGCCAGGGAGTTCCTACTGTCGGTGGAGAGCGGAACAAATAAGAGTGGGGTCTTGCAGGGGCGGAACTTTGGGATGGTATGTGGACAGACCACAATGCTGAATGGACATTTGAGGCGCCTCAAAAGTCGTCTCATGTCTCGCGGATTTTGAGGCGCCTCAAAAGGATGGTATGTGGACAGACCACAATGCTGAATGGACATTTCCACCCAGTTCGATCACAGTACCTGTGTGAGCACATCGAGCGGCACTCGCTGCAGCAGCACGGACAGGGCACCGTATCAATGGCACTTTTGGGAATTCTTAAAGCTCAACACCCATCACCATGGAATACCTGTGTGAGCACATCGAGTGGCACTCGCTGCAGCAGCACGGACAGTGCACCGTTCTTCCCATGCCCACTGCACGCCACTAACATCTGTGGCTTCCCCCCCTCCTGTTGCTGCTGCTGTTGCTGCTGCTGGGATGTGGGCGTGGGGAAGGCTGGGACGGGCACGAGGTCTCGGATGGGGCCGATGTTGAGCAGCGAGTCGCACACACGGAAGGAGAAGCCCTCGTCCTCCCCACCAGCAACAGCATCAGCAGGAGGAGAAGAATCGGCAGCAGCAGCAGCAGCAGCAGTGCCATCGCCAACAGAAGCTTCGTCTGCTTTCAAGCGCTTGGCCCCTCGCTGCTTTTCCTGGATGATCAAGCGTGGGACGGAAGGGAAGTGCGGGGGAGAGGTGAATGGGGGAGGCGAATGGGGGAGGCGAAGGGGGGAGGCGAATGGGGGAGGCGAAGGGGGGAGGCGAAAAGAGGGGGCGATGGAGTTAGTCGAAGGGAAAAGGAGAAGAATTCGTGAAGTAGAGATAAAGCTAAGGAAGTCAGGGGCAAAGACACAAGCTGTAAGAGCTCGAATACAAAGAGGGTTACTTTTGAGAATTCTCAAAAGTAAACTCCATAAAGGGGCAAAGACACAAGCTGTAAGAGATCAAATAAAAGGGTTGAATGCAATCACGAGTTTAAAGCTCAACGTTACAGTTTGAGCCTGGACCTCGCTTACACCGTGACATACCAGTCCATGCTCATTGGCTCGGTAGCAAATGAGCATGCTGTCGCCGAGCCTGCTGGCCACGAACAGCAAGTTCGGACCGAGGCTGAGGATGCCCGAAGCCTGGACAGTGGCCCGAACCTGGAGAAGGTCCAAGCAGAAAGTAGATGCCCTGTGGCACAAGGTTGGGGGGATGCAGGATGGGGGGTTGAGGGTCGCAGTGAGTGGGTGAGGAAAGGTTGAGTGGGTGGGTGGACTGTTGTGAGGGGGGGTGAAGTGACACACGCAGAGGGATAAAGAAGGGGTGAATGAAGCAAAGGGAAACAGGGATAGCACGATCACTCTCTCAGAAGCATGACAATGCACAAAGGGCTGACTCACGCATCTCACACCCTCCTCTCCCTTACTCTGAGTCATGTACTTGAACTCAAACCTCTCTTTTGCATTCCTTCCCGGTTTCTTACTTTGGCTCACGCATAACTTTCACCACCACCAGCGCCCCGCTTTTACTCGCAAGAAACGCAACAGCAGCTGCTGCTGCTGCTGCTGCTGCTCCCACCGCTGTTGCTCCCACCAACCCCAACCGGCCCTCCACTAGGCCCAATCACAGGCAGCCACGTGGCATGGGCTGCTTCCAGCTCCACAGACAGCGGCGCCTGCCCCGGCTGCTGACGTGGACGGGGAATCTCGGTGCCATCTGGCAGGGCGGGCGGCGACGAATCATTAAGCGCCAGGTGGCAGGTGGAGGAGGAGGAGCAGAAGTGGAGGGAGTGGGGGGAGAGGACGAGGAGACCTCCAGGAGGGTAAGGGGCGGGCGAGAGCGCGTAGGAGTCGAATGGAAGATGCTGCAAGAAGGATGGAGCCGCCGGAGGGGGGGGGGGGGGGGTGGGTGGGGGGGCGAGGAGAGGGAGGGGAGACGGGGAGAGGTTTGGGGGAAGGTTTTTAAGGAGGATGTTGGGGAAGGAAGCTGAATGGAGGATTGAGGTAGGTTTTCACTGGGGGGTTGGGATGGATGCAGCCGAAAGTATCCCCCACAAGACAGAGTAACAAACCTCACCTTTGTGGTCCCTAGGATGTGGTGTGAGCGGGTGTGCAGCGACACTCTCAGGAACGTGACAGCACAGGAGAAGTGGGCCTCTAGCACCGAGGGGACGGCCCTCCCAGCCTTCCCACATCTTCCTTCCCACAACCTGCCAGAACCTATTGCTGACGTACCTTTGTGGTTCCTAGTATGAGGTGCGAGCGCGTGTGCAGCGACACTCTCAGGAACGTGACAGCACAGGAGAAGCGGGCCTCTAGCACAGCAGGGGATGACCCCCCCAGCCTCCCCGCCCACACACTGCCCTCCTCCCACAGGACGGCAACTATGGGATCCCCAGGCTCGGACAAGAAGACAAAATCCCGCACCTGGAGGTTCGGGAAGACATGATTCGGGAGGACATGACAGGGGAGGAGGAAAACTGAGCATACAGGAAAGGCTTCTGAGGGGGCTTGACAGAAGCACGGGGGAGGCTAGTAAAGCAGGCATATAGGAAGAGGCACAGAAAGGGTTGCATAGGAAGAGGAAAAGAAGTTGTCGCACAGCACAGCCAAGTGGCTGCATCAGATCCTTCGACTTGGGTTTGCAAACCCTTCATTTGTGTACGCAGTGTTGCGGAATTTCACCTCGTGTATGCTGGCTACCTGATTTTGAGTCGACTCAGGAATCTCATTTCGTGCATGCAGCAGACTTCCTACGGCCACGCATCCACCACAACATTGCAGACCATGGTGCAGATGTCTTACCCGTGGAGATCCCAAGGGGACAATTTCTAAGGCGCCTAAAAAATGCAGACTAACTACAGCCTCGCATGTGCGCATCCACAGCATTGCAGGCTGCGGTGCGGATTCCTTACATTGGAAATCCCAAGGGGGCGCAAGTCAATGGTGAACGAGCCACCAAACCTAGGAGCTTCGCCTGCCGAGCCTCCTCGAAAAGAGGAGGACCGGTCCAAGCCTCCCTTCAACGAAGAATTCCGGTCCAAAGAGGTTCGGTCCGAACCAGTCTTGTTGAACGGAGCAGAACGTTGGGCTGTGGGAGACATAATGGTGTCCGGTCCTGTCTCTGTGCTGCCTGTCTGGTTGTGACCTGTCTGTTTGCGAGTGAGGAAGTGGAGGTGACAGCGGTACACCAGCACAGCTGAGCATCTGCCCAACCAATCAGACCGCGCGATGGGCGGGAGCGGAAAGTTTTCTCTGCCCCGCTTTCGAGCCGTCCACTCGGGCCCTTCGAGGTAGTGCAGGGAGCTGTTGGGATCACAGTGCGGGTGGGTGGGTGGGTGGGTGGGTGGGTGGGTGGGTGGGTCAAAGAGTGAGTGGGAGCGAGATACAGAGAGTGATACCAGCCTCTCAGTGACACTATTAGACTCCACCACAGAGACATAGATACCTCGCATGGTGTGCCATGCCATGCTGAAATCACTTTTAAGAATTAATTCTCAAAAGTGACATGCCTTGCCCCACTGCCCAATGCGCCCGCGCAGGCACGCATACCATGCATGCATGCACCATCCGCACCTGACTTTAAGCCTCTGCACCGCATCGTCAAACTCCTTGGCACACTGCGTAGTGTGCCTTGACTTGACATGCCTTGCCCACTGCCCAGTGCAAGTACCCACACACACACACTCATACCCATGCACCACCAGCCGCACCTGACTTTAAGCCTCTGCACCGCATCATCAAACTCCACCACGGACACCTTGGCCTCTCGAAACGTCAGCACCAATGCATCCTTGCGCCCACTGTAGCCCATGCCGCCACTGCCACTGCCACTGCCAGTGCCGCTGCTGTTGCCAATGCCACTACCAGTAGAACCCTGCACTGTGCTCGGGTCCCCTGCGCTCCCCCCACCACCTCTTCCTTCTCTCTTTCCTGACTGCCGTCCCCCCCTCCCTCTCCCTCCTCTCCCGGCCCCCTCTCCCCCTGCCGCGCCTCGCCCCCCTCCTCTCCCCCCACCACCCGCGGAGGAGTTAGATCCACCTCCCCAGTCCCCACCCAGCCTGCTGCGTCAGCTGCTGCAGCGCCTGGCACGACCGCTATGCTCTCTACCACTCCGTTCAGCCTGAGGCAAGAGGAAAAAGGAGAAAAGGAGGTCAATTGGAAGGATGAAAAAAGAAGGTTGCTTTTTACCTTCGCTTCCATTCTTGCATTTACTCTCCCACCTGAACTCGCAGACAACGTTTAGGGTTGCTCCTGGAAGTGCCTTTCCTACCTTTGCTTTTAATAATGAATTTGCTCCCACCTGAACTCGCAGACAACATCAAGGGTTGCTCCTGGAAGAACGTTGCTTCCAGCATCTTTCTGACTTCCCCCATCTGTCCCCGCTTCCCCTTTCCGCTCCCCCTCCTCCGCCTCCCCGCGCAACCCCTCGCTCCGGACAGAGAAAACTTGCAGGACATTTCCGCGGCTGACGATCAGGTTCGGCAGAGGCTCGGCGGCCGCGGAGCGAGTAAGGAAACCGGACGCACAGCAGGTGACGCCGGTCGGCGGGTGGACGACTTTATAGGCCGCGTAACTCATATTGAGACCACTTTTGAGAATTTCCAAAAATAACTCGTATCTGCTGCGACCATTTGACGGGTGAACTGCCGACAAGACCACGTATCAGGTAGCCTCCTGCAGCAGCGTGAAATGCGCACGGATCGCGTGATTTTAGGTCAAATCCATTTCAGGAATCCGCCATTCTCGTGAAATGTGATGGTCAGTCAGAACGGCGCAGGTTGTAGCCGCAATGCCGTGGTGAGTTACGGCAAGCAGGCGTGAGCGCGAAAAAGCTGCGCACTGGCTGTGGCTTTCTGTGTCAGCAATGCTAAGGACGCGTCACCTCTAGCACCGATCGTGCGATTGAGAAAGCTTGCTTCTGTCGCAATTGGCATCGTTCTCATTACAATGGGTTCAAGTACAACAGTTCCTAGCAGTTATACTAATATACTATCACATCCAAAATGTCTAAGAACTACTACTCTCATAAGCTGACTAGCCTGGGGAGGGTGGGTGGGAATTGAACTTGAGCGATTGTAAAATGAGAGACGTGGGTGGGGGAAGAATGACCCCAGCCCACATTATATATTCGGAGAAGGCGAATACCGCGCTTCGACGATGCACAAATTGCGTTACAGTCAGCTTCGCTTTCACAATACGCAAATTTGAAAGCGATAAAACGCTTAAAATTTTTTATATTTTTGGTTCGCAGGATCGATTTTTGGCGGGGTTAGAAAAGTTTCTGAAAGTTTTAGAAGCACTAATCAAGGTTTTAGTACGGTGGAAGATCGATTTTTGCAGGATCGAGCCAGAGGGGACGCGTCCTAACCTCGTGCTACCTCACAGTATTGAACTCTTCAGTTGGAGGGCGCCCCACAAGTTGGTCTGGAACAGATAACTATGTACATACAGTATCCTTTCTAACTCCGAAATTCATGTGGCATTAATATCCTTTCTTATAATATTTCTATTAAGTCAGAATGGAAACCAAAAGTGTTAGGAAAACACAAATACGGTAGCGCTCAATCAGCAAACCACACCCAGAAAGACCAAGCACCAAAGAATCCATATGCTAGATGAAGATATTAAATAGGATGGCATGCCAATACTGCTCCACTGGAGCTTCCGCAACCACTGCAGCAGCAACCCGTCCAGGTGTCTGAACACAAGGGAACTCTGAGAATCTATGTCAGCCCTTGAGAACTAGAAACTAGGAGAATTGACACAGCCGCTATTTCAGCACAACCTTGAAGAGTTTGACCATATCTTTAGAGTTTGAGGGTAAGATCAACCTCAGAAGCTCCTCTCTGCTGCTTAATTTCATCCATCCCTCCACCTGCTGCATCAACTCCATTGTCTGCCCCTTTAGCAGCTTCAAACGCAAAACTCAATGCAACGCCCTTTATCGGAACCGCTGCCATTGAACCAAACCCTAACGCGGTTGCTTTGGACTTCGCGGTGTTCCCAAGGCCCTTGGTTTCATTCTGGTCGAGCAGCGTCCCGGTTCCCGCCAAAAGCTTCGCAGCTGCGTTAACAACTTCCGGGGGAGGCGCAGATCTGTGCGACCGGGGGACAGGCAGCCACGCGGATGCGGAACCACTTCCGGCGGAACCAGTGCCCGCTGCAGCAGGGGTTTCATCCCCGTGCTCCGCCACCACACTCGACGCTGCTGCAGCAGACTCTTTTTTCGGCTGTCCCAGCGAACGTTTCATCTGCCCCAGCATCCAATCGATGGCTGGGATTGCGTCAGGAGAGGGGGACACTTCAGAAGTCAGCGAAGATCGACCTGCAGTGCCAGGAGAAGCCGCATCCCCATCCTTTCCACCGTTCTCCGCCCCACCAGCACCCGCCGCCGCGGAGGGTTTCACAGCGCCGCTACTGCCCTGCTGCTCTTGAACCTGTAACAAACCGGCATCGTTAGCGGCGCCGCCAGTTGCGCCGTTTGCGACGGACACAGCCGGTTTCAGAACGGAGGGCTGCGGCAAGCTCACGGACGGCGCGCGTAGCGTGCTCTCGAGCGGTTTGACCAAGGAGAAAATATTATAGCCGTGAACAGGGATACCAAGGACAGGCGGCGGCACGTTCCCCGCCGTTGCGCTAAGAGGCGTAGCAGCTGCGAACATTTGCGATTGCATTATTTGGGCCTGTTGTTGCTGCAGCTGCAGTTGTTGCTGCTGTTGCTGTTGCTGCTGCTGCTGCTGCTGCTGCTGCGCAGCTTCGTACATGACCTGCGAAAACGATCCTAGCGACGAACACGGCCCAGCGGCGCCACCGACTGGCGCAGCCATTGCCGCTGCCGCAGCCGCCGCGGCCGCCGCTGCCGCCGCAGCATAGGGACCACCGGAAAACATCGACGGGTGCATAGGAGACGAGCTTAGATTCGCGCCGTACGGCGTAGACACGTGCACGGGCGGAAACCCGGCGGAGGGAATAGAAGTGGCAGAGGCGGGAATACGTGGTAAAAGCTGCGGCATTTTTCGCTCTCCAGGCTGGCTCGTGGTGAGGTTGGATTGGTCCGTGGTCGTGGTACCGCCAGTAACGGCAGTAACGCCAGCAGGTGTCTGTTCCAGCGGGTTACAATCTGCAGAGGTACCGCCGGCGAGAGAGGCTGCGCCAATCGCGGCAGACGCAGTTCGTGCAGCTGCAGAAGCGGTATGCGATGCCGCTGCCGCCGCCGCAGCTGCCGCCGCGGCTGCAGCGCGATCTTTCTTCGAAGGACGTCCTCTTTTTCGCGGACGCAGCGCGAGAGCCGGATTGCTTAACGCTTCTGACGCATTCTCGTTGAGCCGCTTGCCCTTGCTGTCAGATCCAGACGCCGCGGCGGCAGCAGCGGAAGCGGAAGCTCCCGCTTCCATTAGCTGCGCCGCAGCGAGAGTGTTCGTCAGGCGGAACTGCGGGAAAGTGAACATGGGCGGCGGAGGCTCGGCTCCGGGGAACGAGAAGCATGCGGAGCCGTTGGGTGCGGGAGGCGGAAGGGCCTGGCATTGGAATGGCGAGGAGGCCCAGACGGGTGCGTGGGACTGCGCTTGCGCCGCCGCAGCAGCGGCTGCAGCCGCGGAAGAGGGCCAGGCGGAGGAGCCGTCCGGGGGAACGACGCTGCAGGAAGGGGTCATGGAGTGTTGCGCGGATAGCATGGGGTCGTGGTTGAGAGCGGAGACGAGGGACATGGATGCTGATGCGGTGGAGTGCGGTCGTGGTAGGTAGGAGTAGGCTGGATATGAGCAGAATTTGGTGGCGGCAAATGCGGAGGCGATTTCCGACGAGCGTTCATTTGCCATGGCTCTAGACAGAGCAGGAGCAAGTGCAGGTAGCTCGAAAGCCTGAGAATTTCTGCAGAACAAAGCAAGGGGGTTAGTCGGGTGGGTAGAAGTGCTCGCAGGTACGAACGACTACAACCGCTTGCTTGTTCCACTGGACGCACGACGTGGTACAGGTAGCTAAGCAACACTGCTGTGCTACACCCTCGAAACCTACAGCTGCGGGACTTGAAATTGGTGAGAGGCTGCTTGTTATCTATCCAAGTGTTGCTGACTGGGTTGGATTGAATGTCAAGGAGGATGTGAAACGAACAAGCCGAGTCTTGTTGGTGGGAAGGGGCGGGAGGGAAGGGCTTGTGAAGTGAACCAGCAGCACAAAACACGGGCGTTCTAGGCACGGGCATTGACTGAAAATCCGAGGCACTGAAATACACGGGCAGAACACGGGCAGATTTTCTTTCTTGAAGTTGTTCAGTGTAAACTGTAACCGTCAAAATTTCGTGTCTTGGCGATAGATTTTGGGCAAAGGTTGTGTACCCCGTCAAAGGGAATGCGGAAAATGCAGAGACGCGTGGCACTGAGGAGAGGTTTCACGCGGCTTCAGGTCAGGACGATCTGAATTTTAAGCGTGCAACAGAAGTATACGTTGCCCCATGTGCTGATCTTTGCGAGCAGCGGCAAATCCACATGTACACTCAAAGCGGAAAATGAGCTAAAAGGGCAAAAAACTGCTACTTTGATGCCGCTAAAAAAACAAAAAAAAAAACAAACAAATTAAAAAGCTCGAAATGAAGGGTTTTTATACGGGCCGTCACAAAACATTCGGAGTTATCACGAGCAGTCACATGTTCCGCCAAATCTATCACGGACAGTCACAAAATCTGCCAAATCTATCACGAACCATCACACGGGTATCACCCGCCGTCACTCAAAGGCACTAATTTCTATCACGGGTAGTCACACTCGAAACTTTGCTATCACAGATGAACCCTCTCATCATTTCGTTGACCCGCCCTGAAACAGTGTACAGATTTAGGGACTAAATTTCGGATTGCTGGCTTTTGTCTTGTATACGCGACCAATTTGGATGCAAAGATAAGTGGTTATGTTCGAATTGATGTAACACACTTTTGTTTCAAAAAATTTTATGAAAGAATTCAAACGCATATATATATATATTGCTAGAGTTCACAATTTAAACACATCGGCAATGCTTGACTAGATGTAAAATTTGCAGTACATAGCATAGTTTGTGCAACATGGTTTCCTAAACCCTTGTGATACAATGCCTCTGTATTTAAAGTCTGAGGAGATAGGCTGACATGATATTATTATATGTCTGTAGTATTTAATTGAAGGCTAGTGTTACAGTATTACGGTGAGATCATTCTCATTCTGTACACTATATCCGCTGTATGACGAAATATAAATTGTGCGTTGATAAACATTTAGGCAGATCCAATGAATTGTGAACTCTAGCAATATATATATATGTGTGTTCGAATTACTTCATAAAACTTTTAAACAAAAATGTGTTACGTCGATTCGAACGTAACCAGGTATCTTTGCACCCAAAATGGTCGCGTATACAGGACAAAAGCCAGCAATCCGAAATTTAGTCCCTAAATCTTCACAGTATTTCAAGGCGGGTCAACGAAATGATGAGAGGGCTCATCTGTGATAGCAAAGTTTCGAGTGTGACTACCCGTGATAGAAATTAGTGCCTTTGAGTGACGGCGGGTGATACCCGTGTGATGGTTCGTGATAGATTTGGCAGATTTTGTGACTGTCCGTGATAGATTTGGAGGAACATGTAACTGCTCGTGATAACTCCGAAATTTTTTGTGACGGCCCGTATAAAAACCCCGAAATGAAAGTCTGCACTGTTGTCGACGCAGCCACAAGGATACGCCACTTGATGGCACCTGGCATCAATCTGCCACTGATTCTTGAACAGCCTTTCTCATCCCAAAGCGCGGTGACGAGCAAATGCAAGGGCCCTAGATGATGACGTGGACGAACCATAAAAGACTGCTTTGCGCACGAGTTTCCAGATTGTAATCATAACCATAACACGCAGCAGATCTGAAGCATCCACCCGCCACAATTCAGTTCAACGATCCCCTCCCCAACCAACCCAGCCATAGACACTACTGTACCCCCACCACAACGATTGAGGTAAAGGTTATAGGGGAAACCCCCTTTGGTATTTACCACGCTGTCGGTCGTAACCTGCCTACCCATTTGTTTACTCGCCTCGCTGGGTACGAGGATGTTCTATCCACTCCCAGATGAGAAACTGTGTAGCCCCTCTTAGTGGGGGCTGGCAGAATTCGCCGCAGGGGAGATTTGATCCGGTGAGCTCATCTTTCGAAAGTGAACCACAACGATTGAGGTGTTCTGTACAAATTGAGTGTTCAGAACAAAAGATCAGGGAACAAAGACTCAAGGGCGGGCAGACAAAATATTCAAAAGCCAGCGCACCGCTCCATCATTATCCATATCCTCTGGAAGGAGCTAGAACGTTTCACCGAATCGAATGGATGGGAGCTCATCATTGCCGATATTCCAGCGCCACACGATTTTGCAGATGAAAGCGAAGCAATGCTGCAATTCCAACCAATCAGTTCATGCCGCATCGGTGGATATCCCCAAAACAAGCAGGCCACATCAGCACGGGATTCATTCCATACCGACATACGACATCTGCGCTAGAAGGTGCACTCAACTTTCTGTTGCCGTAACATAGTAACATAGTCAGCCACTCCAATGCAAATTCGTGCATCTTACATTGAAGCATACACCCACACATTGCAAAAAGCCTGGTCTATATGTGTGAAATCTTTTATGTTTACACCATTGATTTCCATTTATTATGATTCATCCATTACGTAAGGGGTAGCAGGTATGGTCACGTAAACAAATGCCAAAAAAATGTCTAGTAGTGTGGCACTGAACCAGGGCTATTTACTTGGTGGCATCTGGTCTGGAATCCTCATTCCAGGTCCTCGCTTCCGATTGTCAAGACTGTTAGGGGATAGCAGGAAAGAGGAGGGATTTGATGGCATGCATGCACCGACTAGGAGATCTAATGTGTGTGCGTGTGCTTCTAAGCACTATGTGTGAAGTGACATGCAAGTAGCACAACGGATCAACTTCCTGTGTGTGTCTCGACTGAACTCAGAAATCGAATGACAATGCGGCACGCTTCTCGAACTCAACAAGGAACTTCCCATTAAAACCGGGGTACACATTCAGGATGGGGAACAGTAAATTTGGGGGTTTAGGCCAAATTTGGCCGTAATGTGGGCATCAAGGGATAACCCCTGATGCCCACCCAGGTGAATGTGCACCCCGGTTTTAACTCCACCCGACACATTTCAGTGCAGCTCCACTCAAAAGGAGACCATGCATTCATAAAAACATCACCAGCATATTCCTACCAGCACATCACCCAACTTGTCTCAGGGTCACACCCCCGCCATCCACTCACGATGGTGCGAGCTTCCCAAGGTTGACCAGGAACTCCCCACTGAAACCGTCAAACACGCTCCCACTCGCCTCCACCCCACACTCCGACCTACACCCCGTGCACATCACAACTCACGAACACGCTTCCCACTCACGATGGCGCGAGCTTCCCAAGGTTGACCAGGAACTCGCCACTGAGACCGTCAAACACGTTCCCATTCGCCTCCACTCGATACGCCATGTTGTCTGTCAGCGGTAGGCCTCTCTTCACGAGCCTGTCCAGGTCCTTGCGGTGAAGCTCCCTCGCATTCACATACACCTTGGTGTCGCCACCCGAGCAGTTCCTTGGGAGGGCAGGCCCCAGGTCGATAGCAGGCTGGTGCGGAGAGAGGCAGTATGGTAGGGAGGAGAAAAAGAAGCAGTCAATGCATCTGTGATTCAGCAAGAGTCCCCCTCTTAACGAGTCTGTCCAGTTTTGAGGCGCCTCAAAACTAGACTTCTCTTAACGAGTCTGTCAAGGACCTTGCGGTGAAGCTCCCTTGCATTCACATACACCTTGCTGTCACCCCCAGAGCAGTGGCCCAAGCTCAATCGCAGGCTGTGGAGGAAGAGAAAGGGAGGGGGAGGGGGAGGGGGAGGGGGAGGGGGGTTGGGGGAATCAGGGAGAGTGTTAGGGTCACTGCTATGGTCCTTGCGGTGAAGCTCCCTCACATTCACATACACCTTGGTGCTGCCCCCAGAGCAGTTTATCGGGAGGGCAGGCCCCAGAGAGACGCGGAGAGAGAGAATGGTACGGATGAGACGGAGAGAGTGTGTGAATGTGTCCGTCCGTCAGTGGCAGCCCCCTTTTCACATACACCTTGGTGTCGCCACCCGAGCAGTTCCTTGGGCGCCTCAGGAATCATAACTCAGGAACTCGCCGAATAAGGTGAGCTTTTCAGATTCAATCCTCCAAGATATTCGCAAGTTAATCCAAGGCCCTCAGGCATGCCAATACAGCAGCTGCTGCCAACTCACCGGGATCATCCCAAGGCAAGGCCCTCCCATCTGGCCCCAGAAACCTTGGGATCAGTTTCGAGAATTCTCAAAAGCGATGCCAATACAGCAGCTGCTGCCAACTCAGCGGGATCATCCCAAGGCAAGGCCCTCCCATCTGGCCCCAGAAACCTTGGGATCAGTTTCGAGAATTCTCAAAAGCGATGCCAATACAGCAGCTGCTGCCAACTCACCGGGATCATCTCAAGGCAAGGTCGTCCCATTTGGCCCCAGAAACCTTGGGATCAGTTTCGAGAATTCTCAAAAGTGATGCCAAAACAGCAGCTGCTGCCAACTCACCGGGATCATCCCAAGGCAAGGTCGTCCCATTTGGCCCCAGAAACCTTGGGATCAGTTTCGAGAATTCTCAAAAGTGATGCCAAAACAGCAGCTGCTGCCAACTCACCGGGATCATCCCAAGGCAAGGCCCTCCCATCTGGCCCCAGAAACCTGACACTTGGTCGTACCTGCAAGGGAGTTGGTGATACAGACAGATAGGTGGAAACGGAGGGCAACAAATGCGTGCAGATATTAACTTTACTTAAAGACCAGGCTGCCAAATGGAATTTTACTCAAATCAAAATGGCGGTACCAAGTGACTTCCAGGTGGGGGGGGGGGGGGGGGGGGGGGGGGGGGGGCATGCACATGCACTTACCAGTAGTTCCCGGGCTGGATCGGCCCCGCACGTTGCTCTGCAGCTGCCACGCGGTCATCACTGATTGGCTCCCCGTTCACCACCACACATCGCGAGTACGTCGGCCTCGCATCCCCGCTCTGCGCCCCAGCACCACCCCAACCCTTGCTTCCAGCCTTTGCAGGGGAAGCACCAGCTAGAGACTCACTGTCAGAAGAGTCTCTTACCGAGCCTACAGGGGACGGCATTCCAGTGCTGTTGCTCCTAAGCGACTCAGAGCTCCCAATCCTAGTTATCCTCCCCCGACCATCCGTGCCTGTTGCCGAACCTGCTCCTGAGCCTGTTCTTGGACCTGTTGCCGAGCCTGTTTCCGACCTGCCGGCCCCCAAACCTGATTTGAAAGGCTTGGAGGGACTAGAATTGGAGACCCTGCTGTTCCTCCCTCTGCCCAAACCTGTTGCAGCACCAAACCCTTTAAGAGCAGCCCCGTTAGTGGCAGCCCCAGGACTCTGTACAGTGGCTGCTGTTTCGTCACTAGTGGAGGCCTTCGATTCAGTGCTGTCAGTGGAAGAAGAGAGAGCACAGGGGTGCTGCTTCATAGCATCAATGGCAGAGAGAGATGAGGAACGAACATGCTGTTGAGATTGCTGCTGCTGCTGAAACGGCTGCTGCTGGGGCTGCTGCTGCAGCTGCTGCTGTAAGTGCGGCATGTGGGCGACAAAGGCTCGAAAGCGCGAGAGACCAATGCATTTGCCGCAGCGCAGCTTGTGAATGCCCTTCTTGGTGGGCGGCAGCACGGCAGGGACCTCCAGTAGCTGCCCGCAGTGCTGGCACTGAGAGATGAAGGCGGGAGAAAGGCGGGAGAAAGGCGGGAGAAAGGCGGGAGAAAGGCGGGAGAAAGGCGGGAGAAAGGCGGGAGAAAGGCGGGAGAAAGGCGGGAGAAAGGCGGGAGAAAGGCGGGAGAAAGGCGGGAGAAACGGCAGGAGAAAGGCGGGAGAAATGGCAGGAAAGGAGAAAAGAAGATTGAAGAAAGAAACGTTCTCTGAGACGTCTCAAACGAAACGGGAAATGTGCTCATTGCTGTCTCGTAGATAGAAGTCCATTGTTTACAAATTGATTTGCCTTGATTTAAAACTTTCTAAGCCGGAACTTTGAAATCAATGTCTAAGAAATCGCAAACATAAAGCTCTAAGCGCCACCTTTTTTTTTTTTTGCGAACACGACCTTAGCAGACAAAAACGAAGCTTACACTAACGAGCTCACATGAGCTTCGCATTCCGCCTAAACCCGTGAGCTTATCTCAACAAGCAAGTCCTGTTCGTCATAACAGCCACCAAAAAACTCTTCCAAGTGCCATTTCATTGTTGACCTACCAAGACAGCTAAACACCTTCCCTTCTTTGGCGTGAATTCGTTATCTCACTGTCCGGCATAATTTCTTGTCCTGGCAATGATATGATTTTGAATTATTTTAACAAATTCAAACCCACTCCCGCTCTTTCTGAACCATCCCAACCAATCCCTGACCTGACCATCCCCATCAATTCCTCACTCACGCACTCCAATCATCCCACAACCATCTCACCTGAACAATTGAGGCTTCAAAAACCAGACCAGTCCCATCGTCCCACTTGCACAATTTGAGGCCTTAAAAGTCATACCATCCCCATCATCTCACCCTCACCTGCACGACCTGAGGCCCTAAAAACCATACCATCCCCATCACCTCATCATACCAATCGCCTCACCTGCACGACTTGAGGCAATCCCGGTGCTGGCAGCATAGGCAGATCCGCCGCCTCCCCCTCCCCCACTTCCCCCTCTTCCCCAACCTGCGCCAGCTGGGGAAACCCCGCACGGGTGGGGGACACCAATGCCCCCGCGCCAGAGATGTTCCCCCTAAGCGCGCTCCCCCCAGGGCTGCTTCCCCCGAGCCCTTCCATCCGCGGAATGGCGGACACGGTCCGCGCAGGGCGCCCGACTCCCCCTCCTCCTCCCCCCTTCAAGCCCGAACCTGCTGCCGAACCTGTTCCCGAGCCTGCCCTCAACGCTGCACCTGCTGTCGAGCCTCGTGGCTGGACTGGCGAGTACTGAGGAGCAGCAGCAGCCCTCACACCCAACGGCTGCACCAGCACTCTTCCACTGCTATCCATTGTAGGGGTGGATGTACCTCCCCCAACCCCCCCTTGCGCACTAAACACCCTAGGATCTGCAACCTTTTTCCCTCCCAAATTAAGAGCACGCACCCCGCCGCCCGCCCGCCCTCTATACCCCGTTGTAGTCACAGCCTTGGTGAAATCTCCCCCGTTACCCTCACTCCCTGCCGCCTCCCCGTGGAGGCTCGGGCTCTTCGCGGTGCCTGGTAACCCGTCGCCTTGTAACGCGGATTTCTGCAAGCTGACGGGCAGGACCTGGCCGCTGATTGCGCGCCTTAGTCCTTGTGACTGTGCTCCCGCTACCACCGCTCCCCCTCCCCCTCCTGTTACTGCTCCCCCTCCTGTTACTGGTCCCGCTCCTGTTACCATTCCCCCTCCTGCTACTCCTCCTGTGATCCTTGCTCCTGCATTCCCTTTTTCTTTTGCCGCAGCAGCTGCTGCTGCAAGTGCCGCCACACCCACTGCCCCTCGTTGCGGCTGCGCCTGTCGCTGCTGCCCTTGCTGCGCGGACCTCTTTCGCACGTCCACTTCGCCAATCGTCACAGCTCGCGAAAACTTTACGCCCGTTTCGCTGCCAACCTGTCTGTTCGCGACAGCACTGCCTCCAGCCCCGATATTTACAGACCCGACAGCAGCGGCGCCAGAAGAAGCACCATTTCCAGCCGCAGTAACGGCGCTACCAGCGCTAGCGACGCCACTAACGCTAACGCCGCTGCTCGCGCCAACGCCGCTGCTAGCGGTGACGCCGCGTCCGGGAACGGCGTTTCCACTAGAGGCCATAGCCAGGGTTTTAAGACCGATCGCGCCGACTGTCCCGCGAGCGGGTTTCAAGGGGGAGTTTTGGAACCTCGGCTTGCACCCGAGCGTCATGGACCGTCCAAACTTATCCGCCTCGTTTTCCGGCTCGTCTTCGTCGTCATCGCCATCGTCATCGTCATTGTTATCGTCATCGTCATCGTCTGAAGCAAGAGCAGGTTGCTGTTTCTGCTGCTCCCGCTGAGGCTGCAGGGAGTGTGACTGCGGACGCTGTGATCTTAGCGGAGAGATTCCATTCGGCCCCCGCTGTAGGCCCAGCATGGACGGCGTAAACCCTTGATGCATCGCGATGACGCTCTTCCCGTCTAGAAGCGACACCGTGCGACTGATATGCGACGGCAGATGCGACTGCTGCTGCGACTGTTGCTGCGACTGCTGTTGCGACTGCTGTTGCGACTGCTGCAGTAGCAGCTGTTGCTTGTCCACGGGGGGGGACCGTTGGACGAGCAGCGATTGCACTCGATTGTACCCGCCAATGGCTGCCGTCGAGTCATCCGTGTCCGCACTCGCTGATCGACCTTTCTTTCCTGGGAAGTTCCCTTTATAGCCTCCAACACCGCTGTTGACGATGCCGGAAGCTGCTCGGAAGAGTCGCGCGTGCTGCGGCGACACGTCTAAGAGCGACGTGCGACGAGAAATCGTCGGCTCTCGGCCGTATGGTGGCTCGTCTGGCGTGCCGCTCGCAATCTGCGTTGAGCCCTGAGGAAAACTCATTTTGTTACTCGCACGGAATTGCTTTTTTTACTGTAAACTATTGTTTGATGATTGAAAAGGCAACTAGATTATTGTGCTTGCTCCTGGGAAAAGCAAAGAAATTGGGACCTCTACTGATTGTATAATGCTCAAATGCACATGCCTTGGTAATGCTTCATAGTCTACTATACAAGGACACAGCTATGGCGGTTGAAACTGAGAAGCAGAGAAGCAAGTCACAGACCAAGGACGTGGGGCCTCCGGCTAGTTCGGCTGCTAAAATTACAGGTAGCGAGAATCGCCTCTGGCCTAATATTCCGGATTTTGCACGCGTGTACATGAAACCTCTTTGAATGACGCATTTTCCCATAGTAGGAAGCGTATCTCCAGCCAAGAGGCGGCTGGCTGGCTGTAATACTGTATTGTAAAGCTGAGCAGGAGTAGAGAGGATGGCGGTGGTTGTGGCGGCGACAGGGCAAAGAATGGCCATGGTCCAGAATGTGACGAGGGAGGTCAGTGGGGCGGTGTGGTGCGGTGGTAGTTAATGCGTGCCCCTTGAAGTTGGTTTGCAGCTCTCTACCATTTTTCACCGTACTAAAGAATATGGAAACTCTTGATAACGCAACGAACCTCCAAGAATCATATACGCGTTAAGCAGACACTCTCGTTCTGTCCTCGGCAGAATCGAGGGAGGCTAGAGCAGGTGGCCATAGGAAGCACCATCGACGGCCAGGCCCTGGCCTCCAGCAAACCAGTCTGCACACACAGAGACATACTGTTTGATTACACGTGGCTGAATTGGCGCAGGCTTGTTTCGTCGCCCACGGCACAGCACCTGCGAGGACAAAGAACTGTAACTGTTACTTGTGCAACTGAATAAACCAGTGGTGGCAAAACGAACAATGTGGGCGAACATTAATCGTGAAAACATTCAAACGATACCCGAGGGCTTGCGAGCTAGCTAGTGCCACACTTGCAGTTATGCCCGGCTAGTCCCTAAGCGTAGGCCTGCGGAGATCCACTCTACAACGGTAGTGAGCTAGACTATGGGGGTTGGCACGAACTACTAGGAGTGATCGCAGCTTTGCTTAGTTCCTTGGCGCTTACGTATTCACAGGAGAAATCGGCAAGAGTTTTACTAGGCAAAGATTGTATTCCAGAATGATTGAACAAGCAATGACAGAAATGACTACATCAGGCACCTAGCAACTCTGCAGCTAGCCTGGTCGACTGCCAGCACTGCATGGTCGACCGCCTGCCAGCGTTGCATAGAGGAGCCGCGCCAGCACTGCAGAAAGGCGACCTGCCAACAGAGCAGGTCGACGGCGTGCCAACGCTGCAGCAGAGCGGCCGTCCAGCGTTGCATCCGTAGATGGCAGCAGTGCGCGTGCTCACAGGTGCGCGCAGACGATTGGCCCGACTTGCATCGTTGTGCATCCGTCGGCTGTTGTCTGCGCCTGACGAGCCACATCGACTTCGAGATACCAGCCCGAAGTCACCTTCGTCACTGCGACCTTGACGACGTTCGCGCGCCTCTGCAGAACTCGCCGAGCAGGCTACCTGGTCGGCCTGGACACCACCAGGTGCCTCTGGTCGACCACCAGGTGCCTCTGGTCGACCACCAGGTGCCTCTGGTCGACCACCTAGTGCCTCTGGTCGACCACAGCTCCTGTCGAGCAACGCCCGGTCGACGGACCCCTCCGTCGACCGGCACTGTCACCTGGTGTCGCCAAGCTCCCCTCGTCGACCGCCGCTCACATGTCAGGTCGACGGACTGCTCCGTCGACCTTCCAGTCGAACTGCTTCCCCTGGTCGAAGGCCCACCTGTCGACCAGCCCAATCGGATGCAACTGTCGAGCTCCATGGTCGATGGATCCAGCCCCGTGACAGTCTAGTGCAGGCTGGCGACCACCCCGTCGACCTGCCCCGCAGAAGAAGGTCGTCGAGCACCTCAGGTCGACGGCAACACCACAGTGATACCCCGCAGCTCGACGAAGCCCGTCGAGCAGCTTCCTCACTGTGAACGGTCGGTTGCTTCTCCCGTGCATCCGACCAGGACGTCGGCGTCGCTCAAGCGAGGGCGGGGCCAACATGCCATTCCCCCTTAACAAGGCCGACTCGGCCGAGTACAATAGTGCGTGATTTGGTATAGTGACGCGTACGAGCGAACACCGTAAATCATTAATGTGTGAAGAACGGTCGAGTGTTGTACGCATTATGCTGGTACGCAATGGCGATCCGAAATTTTTCTTACACTGCCTCTTCTCAAGAAGCACAGCCCTCTGCTAGGTTAAACTGTGAATGTCGCTTGATATTCGGCTCCTAAAATACTCCTAGAGAGCAGGTTGATTCTCAATGTTGCCTAGTGGCACCGAGTTGTTTTCAGTTGGCATGCGATCCTTCTAGCGGACAATTACTTCAATCCTACGAGATCCTTGGGGTCTTGGGTGCGATGGTTGAGAATTTTCTCGGCTTGGACGATCGGTTCAGATGCAAAGCGAGTCATTGATTATGGTCGATGTCTTGGTAGCTCGCTGGTGGTTGGGACGTATGGTCAGAATAGACTGACGTGGAACGAGGGGCTGATGTACCAACCCGCGAGTAAAAGGAGATGGACAGTAACCAGGTGATCATATGGTTGATTTGAAATGTGCCACAGTTTCGAGGCTGAAGTTTTGATACGACTGATAGATGAATGTACTGAGTGTCATACAATACGAATTCTCATGACTGGATTCGACGGGAAGGCGATGGCGATTTTCATTTATTTTTGCTATGACATTGGTTCTTAATTGCCTCCGTAGCAGGGGTCCATCCTAAAGTGTCCAAGCCATTTAGCTGTGGCACTTCCAAGTGATGAGGTTCCAGGTTCAAACCTTGTTCCGGCGTGTATTCAGCCAAACCTCCGAAAGGGGATTTCGCATGTGCCCACTCCTGGGAGTGGATATGCCAACCTCGATACCCAACGAGGCGTGTAAACAGATGGGTAGGCGGGTTCCAACTGAAAGTCATGTACAACAAAGGGGGTTTTCCCTCTACTTTACCGATACGTTTTACCATCTATTAAAGGGTCCAAGTCGCTTGCAGCATCTCGGCGAACGGTTGGGCGCATAGCGTCGATTGTGCGGGTTCCTCGTCATGGCCATTTTGGGTTCTTCCCGTAGTTCAGGTAGAACGGCGATTGTTTTGTCTTGGCTGACACGGCATTGTTGTAAGCGAACTTGATGAACAGTAGCTACTGCTCCCATGTTGCGGAGTCGTCACATACAACGCAAATCAACAACCCCATCGTCTGATTTGTTCATTCGTCTGTCCGTCGATTTTGGAGTGATATGTTGAAGCGAACTGTAGGTGCGTGCCGAATTTCTCCCAGATGTTCTTCTAGAAATTGCTCGTAAGCTTCATGTTGGGGTCGCTGATTATTGCTGTCGATATCAAGTGAAGTCGAACGACGACTGCGATGAACATACGAGCAGTTTTTTCGGCTGAGATGGACTTCTTGCATGCAGCGAAGTAGGCCATTTTCGTCAAGCGGTCGACGACAACTATGACTACGCCATTACCACTAGAACCTGTAGGTAACCCTATGACAAAATCCATGGGCATTTGCTGCCAGGCGCGTTCACGTTGCGGGATCTAAAAAAATTGCCCTGCCTGCTTTTTCCGCGAAGCATTCATTGTCAAACAATGCATATTGTGTTTGTGTAGGCTGCTAGTGGGGTAGCCCATATGGGGTACAACCCAATGTTAGGGTTAGCTTATGTACCCAACTCTTGATCAATGCATTCATTCTTGTCTCTAGATTCTGACATGGTATCAGAGCAGTAGGTCCGTAGGACCGTTTTTTTTCGGGCCCACCTACCGCTACCCCACGCCTGTGCCTCTGCCTGTGACGTGCTGCGCTGCGCGCGCCGTCTGCCTGTAGCCTACTGCCTGCTGCCTACTGTGTTGTCTGCTGCTGCTACCGCGCAGACCTAAGTAACGCACGCTGCCCGCTGCTGCCTCAAGCGTCGCCCTCGCTGCTCGCGCCGCTCTGCTGCCCCTCACACGCCGTCAGCGCAGCGCACAGCCCCCAGCGAGCCGCGTGCAGCCCCGTCGAACCGCGTGCAGCCCCGTCGAGCCGCGCGCAGCCCGGATTTGCCGCGCGCAGCCCCCGCCGAGCCGCGCGCAGCCCCGTCGAGCCGCGCGCAGCCCCGTCGAGCCACGCGCAGCCCGTTTTCTGCTGCGCGCAGCCCCGTCGAGCCGCGCGCAGCCCGTTTTCTGCTGCGCGCGGCCCCGCCGAGCCGCGCGCAGCCCGTTTTCTGCTGCGCGCGGCCCCGCCGAGCCGCGCGCAGCCCGCTGCTGCCGCGCGCGACCCCCTCCGAGCCGCGCGCAGCCCCTGCCGAGCCGCGCGCGGCCTGCTGCTGTTGCGCGCAGTCCCTGCCGAGCCGCGCGCGGCCTGTTTCTGCCTCCCGCAGCCCGCGCTCGGCCCACAGCAGCCCCGCGCGCTGCCCTGCATAGCCTGCAGCTGCATCGGCCCCGACCTTCCGCTGCTGCGGCCCCTCGCTGCTGCTGCCGAGGCTCCGACCTGCCGCTGATGCGGCCCCCACTCTGCGACTGCCGCTGAAGCGGCCCCCCACCCTGCAGTTGCTGCGGCCCTACTCTACTGTCGCTGTTCCGGCCCCATCGCAGCTGCGGTCGTGCGCCTACTCGGCCCTGCTCGCCCGGCGAGCACCTGCCCTTCCAGCCTTTGGTGAGCACCTGCCTGCCTGCCTGCCTGCCTGCCTTTCGGCCTGCCTGCCTGTCTTTTGCTTGCCTGACTGCCTACCTGTCGGCCTGCCTGCCTGCCTGCTGGCCTGCCTGCCTGCCTGCCAGCCTGCCTGCCTGCCTGCCTGCCTGCCGGCCTGTCTGCCTGTCGGCTTGCCTGCCTGCCTGCTGGCCTGCCTGCCTGCCTGCCTGCCTGCCTGCCTGCCTGCCTGTCAGCCTGCCTGCCTGCCTGCCGGCCTGTCTGCCTGTCAGCCTGCCTGCCTACCTGTCTGCCTGCCTGCCTGCCTGCCTGCCGGCCTGCCTGCCTGTCTGCCGGCCTGCCGCGCCTGCCCTGCCCGAGCTGCTGCTGCTACTAGCTATTAGCAAGGGACCAGATGCAGCTCCAGCGACACTCACGCGAGTCTCTCACGCCCCAGCAGCTTAGTGAGTGGTATACTAGCTGGGGTTGTCGCAGTAGCCGTCGTAGCTGTCGCCCTGGAGCTGGTCAGTTGGGGGCCTCTAGCAGCGGCCAGCTGCAGCTGCAGCGGCGTCCACGCGAGACACTTACGTCTCGGCAGCTCGAGGAGTGGTACGCTCAGAGTAGAGGGTCTTTCAGTCCAGTGCGCTGCCGGTACGTCATTCGCACAGGTGATCGAGCTGGTCAGACCTGGGTGAGCTGCGCAGCTACCTTGGCTTGCAGATCACCCGGGACAGAGCACGTCGCACCATCACTCTGACTCAGTCACACATGGTGCAGCAGGTCCTTCAGCGCTTCGGCTTCACCTGGTCCTCGCCACAGTCTACTCCTCTGGCTACAGGTCACTCGCTCTCAGCTCCACCTTCGGACGAGTCCGTAGAGCCGAGTGGTCCTTACCCAGAGCTAGTAGGCTGCCTCATGTACCTGATGACTTGCACTCGTCCTGACCTTGCGTACCCTCTTGGCCTTTTGGCCCGCTACGTGGCTCCTGGTCGGCACCAAAAGGTGCACTGGGATGCTGCGAAGAGGGTACTGCGCTACTTGTGCAGTACATCGGGCATGGGGCTCGTGCTTGGAGGACGGCGAGAGGTGGTCCTCACTGGGCACTCAGACGCGTCTTGGGTTGACGACCAGGCTACACAGCGGTCGTCACAGGGTTACACTTTCAGCCTCGGCTCTGGTTCTGTTTCGTGGCGTTCTACTCGCTCGTCTTCTGTTTTCAGCTCCAGTTGTGAGGCTGAGATCTACGCCACCGCCATGGCTGCTCAGGAGCTGCGCTGGCTCACGTACCTGCTGACCGACCTGGGAGAGCGGCCTCGTTCTCCTCCAGTTCTGTACGTTGACAACAAGGCCGCCATTGCCTTGTGTGAGGAGCATAGACTGGAGCACAGAACGAAGCACATCGCTCTGCGTTACTTCCTGGCTCGAGAGTTGCAGCAGCGTGGTCAGCTTCGTCTTGCACACGTGGCCACTCGGGCCAACACTGCTGATATATTCACCAAGGCACTTCCGTCTGGTGATCATCAGCGCTTTTGTACCTTGTTGGGCCTTGTGCCTACGTTTCCACACTTGCTGTAGACTTTGTCTGTACTGTGATCTTTATATATATACCTGCATGCTTGCTCTTGCTAGGTAGTGATCACTGTACTTTGTTTGTTGCATATATACCTCTGCATGTGGACTGGCCTTGTGGCCCTTTGCTTGTGCTCAGTCTGTGTGGTGACGTTGTGATCCACCCTGAGCTTGGTTTGTTTCTCTTGACTGGTCTTGTGACCCCTTGTTCTCCCCCACTTTGCCTATGGGGGTGTGTCAAACAATGCATATTGTGTTTGTGTAGGCTGCTAGTGGGGTAGCCCATATGGGGTACAACCCAATGTTAGGGTTAGCTTATGTACCCAACTCTTGATCAATGCATTCATTCTTGTCTCTAGATTCTGACATTCATCACCTGACACATGGGGCACGATCCCATGTGGTGCTGCACGCCAGTTAATAGCTCCGGCTAGTAGTAATGCCGCTGTAGTTGCTGTCTAACTTTTTTCTACCCTGAAGTGGCTGGGGTAACCCCGTTGTGTGCCTCCCGACGTAACAGCTCCCGCTGGAGCGGTTACGTTGGTACCCAGATGCGGTGGTACCCGTTTTTTCGTAATAGGCTCCTTGCGTGTTGCAGTTGAAACTAGGATACACCGTTGTGTGTCGTCATTATTATTTGTGACACCCCAAAGGAAATTGAGTGAAATTGGATGTCCCTGGACTCATAAGCGCCTGTCAGCGTTCTCCTTTTGTGACGGACCGCTCTGCAACGAAGCGAACATCTGCAGCATCGTGCAAAATTCTACTGCTCGAAACCCTTTCCAAACGTTCTAAAACCAAAAAGCCACTCTGAAACACATACAAGCTCTCTCCACCGCAGCAAAGAGATTTTGTTCGACTCGCCTAGTATGGCAATGGATCAGGGGGAAATGAACCCCATCTAGTCCCCCCCAAGGCGGTTTGTTATTAGTCGACGGGTGGAGTCTGCTTTCGGCTGCTCCGTCACCGTCGCGTACCATGCTGCGCGTCTTATCGCAGAAGTTTTAATATCCTATTTTTCACCTCCTCTTTGCACAGTAGTTTCGTGCAAGGGACGCGACGCGCAGTCGCAATGGTAGGCCCGCAAACCACGACGGCAGAGAGGACCGGCCGACTGAATTCCAATCCGATGGCCGAGAAAACGCACGGAGGTCCGGCTGGTCGATCCCTGACCGTCGATGCGATCCAGCGCGACCGCTTGATGAAAATCGCAGCCGTTAACTGGTTAAAATCCGAAAGCTCGCTCCCCCATTCACGTGTAGTTGCGACTGACAAATCAGGAGACGGCATTCGCGGGGAAGCTCCGAAGCCTGCTACCGCAATTCGATTCAATCCGGATCTGGTTCGGAAAATATACCGGGAGGATCTGAAAGTGACACGTGGCAGGAAACCCGTGCCACTGCAGCGCGTGATGGTTCTGGAAGTGAGCCAGTATTTGGAAAAATACCTATGGCCGAATTTCGATCCGGAAACCGCGTCCGTGGAGCACGTGATGTCGATCATTCTCATGGTCAATGAAAAGGTGGGGGGTTCTGTTCATTTGTTTCTTCAGTATTTGTCTTTTGTGTCACTTATCCGTCTGTTATGAATGCTGCAATCCCACTTGATGCGGTCTTTGCGTAATTGTCGATTACAACGCGCAGTTTGATAATTGGCTTATGGGGTTGCCGGTAATAATGAAAGTCATTGCTGCTATCGCTTGTGCATGTTAAGCCTTAGCCTTATTTTTTGCTGATGAACCTCACCTTCCCTGACCCGAAAACTTGATTTTGAAGCGAAATCTTTCTCGCACCCTTGACTTCCTGTTATCATTTATCCACACACCCTTTTCCACTCCAAGTTCTTTGGGTTTTATCCCCTTTTCTAACTGTACATTTCTTTTAAATATTGTTGTCGCCTGTTAGTTCCGCGAGAATGTCTCCGCATGGGACTGCTTTCAGTCTCGCGCTGACGTCTTCCCTGCATTCTTCAATCGAGTCCTCGCTCTCAAGGTAAATCCCAGCAATGCTGCCATCAATTCCCCTCCTAAAGCCCACGTTGTTCAGCCTTTACTGATCATTATGCGTCTCTTCTTGTGTGAGATGAGATTGAACCTCTGCTTACCGCGCATCATCATTCATCATCCAATCTCGGCCGGTACCCGTTTGCTTCTTCCTAGGACCCCAAGCGGAAGGCAGGGAGCAAGCGAGCTCGGCAGGAGGAGCAGGAGGAGGAGCAGGAGCAGAAGCAGCAGGAAGAGAAGGAGCAGGGGGAGCAGGGGGGGCAGGGGGAGCAGCAGCAGATGTCCGTTGAGGGAGAACAAGCTCTGGCGGAGGATGGAGCACACAAAGAAGCTGCTGCGGAGGGCAACGGAGCAGAGGGGGAGGGAGGAGAACCAAAGGAAGGGGAGGCTGGGGAAGGGGGAGCGGGAGGAGGTGCGGAAGGTGGGAGTGAGATGAAGAAGCAGGAGAAGAGCAGGTCGGTTGCGGGCGGAGAGGAGGAGTACGAGCTGAGCATATACGAGCGTGTGAACTACATCGTCTTCATCATCCACTGCTTCCAGGTGAGACCCGCCTTGTCCATCCACACAGCGGGTTTCCCACGTGCTGCTCCTTGCTCATGCCCGCTCTTTCACTCCGCCCCACCCCACCCGAGATGAGTCGATTTTTGAGTCGACTCAAAAATCGACTCATCCAAACAGCCGTTTTCCATGTGCTGCTCCTTGCTCATGCCCGCTCTTTCACTCCTCCCCACCCCACCCCACCCCCGCTTCCTCCACCACTCCTCCCTCCCTTGCACTCTCTCCTGCCCCCTCCTCCTGCCATCTCTCTTTTGAGGCGCCTCAAAAGTCATGCCCGCTCTTTCACTCCGCCCCACCCCACCCCCGCTTCCTCCACCTCTCCTCCCTCCCTTGCACTCTCTCCTGCCCCCTCCTCCTGCTACCTCTCTCTTACCTTCTCCTCCGTCTCCCCCTCCCCATTCTCCCAGTCGCTGGAGAATCCACTGGTGCGGGCGTGTGTGCTGCCGCTGGTGTCGCTCCCCCTGTGGCACGCGCTCTCACCGGCCCGCAGGGAGCGCGAGCTGCTTTGTTTGTTCCACGCTTCAGTGGCATTTTCTATTCACATCTCCTTCCCTCCGTCCCCCCAGTCGCTGGAGAATCCACTGGTGCGGGCGTGTGTGCTGCCGCTGGTGTCGCTCCCCTTGTGGCATGCGCTCTCACCGGCCCGCAGGGAGCGCGAGCTGCACCCCCACGCGCACCTGCTCGCCCTCTGGGCCCGCCTGCTCAAGCGCGACGCCAAGAACCGCGCTGCCAGGCTGGCAGCTGTGGCTGAGGGTGGGGAGAAGCGGGCCGAGGCGGAGGCGGCTGAGAGGAAGGAGAGGCGCGGGGTTCGATTCCTGCCTGGTCTGATTCTGGAGTTCTTTGCTGTGAGTGCTGGGCTCTGTGCCGGCTGTTGTTCTTTGCTCTCTGCATCTCTCTTTCTTTGTTGCATGCTTTTTTTGTCGATACACCATCCGCATCGCTTCCCGTCTGTGCGGTGTTGTGCTGTGCTGTGCCTGCCAGGTGTTGGACGAGGTGGTGGAGAAGGGGCCAGACTACGAGGACGACCAGAGCGAGTCCGCAGGGGTGCTGCTGGAGAGGATGGTGGACTAACTATGTCTCTCCTGCTTTCTCTGCTTCTGTGTGCTGCTGTGCTGCTGTGTGTCTCCCTGTGTGCCTCGATGCCTCCCTTTCTCAGGTGTTGGACGAGGTGGTGGAGAAGGGCGCTGACTACGAGGACAACCAGAGCGAGTCCGCCGGGGTGCTGTTGGAGAGGGCAGTGGACCAGCCGCGGCTGCTCTTCTGCGAGCGCTTCCTGGAACTGCTGATTGACCTGCTCAGCCAGCTGCCCACACGCAGGTGCGTAGTCGCGTATGCCTTACAGCACAACCTGCGTGTTGTCTTCTGCACTGGTAGACTGGGTCACTGGGCCATATTCGCCCGTTTAACCACCTTTATTGTGTCTTCTAGCATCCTCCGTAACCATTCTTCCTTTTCGCCCCTGTCCCCATTGTCATGTTCCCGTTGCTCCCCTACAATCAGGTTCTTTCGTCCTGTAGTGGATGACATGGCAGTCGCCGCCCGGTGCCGCCTGAGCCGCCTGTACCGGCACCCGCGCGGCCGTCTTTTTGTGCAGCTGGTGGATCTGCTGCGATTCTACGCTGGATTCCAAATGGACGACCACGCCGGGCGGCAACTGGATGAGGAGGAGGTGGACAGGGAGCACTGCGCTCGCGTGTCAGCCCTTCAGTTGTTCTTGTTCAACAAAGTGCCAGAGGTGGGATTTACTTGAGATTTTTTTTAGAATTCTCAAAAGTACATTTTTACAGCAACTGGATGAGGAGGTGGACAGGGAGCGCAGTGTGCTGGTGTGAGCCCTTCAGCTGTTGCTCTTTAACAAAATGCCAGAAGTGGGTGATGGTGGTCGCATGGTCATGACATCCGTACTGTTCATTACTGGTTCACCCGTGCACCTCCCCTTTCATCCCCACTCTCTTCCCCTCCTCCTTCTTACATACTGTGTCTCAGCTGCATGACATTGCTCAGACCAATGTGGGCAGTGTGCAGCATGCTGATGGTGTGCGCAAGTGGTTTAATAAAGATTTTGCTGCATGTTCCCTTCCTACCCACCCCACGCCCTCCCCTGTTGCCTGTATATCTTTTTCTTGTTGCCTCTTTCAGCTAGACATCGCGCTAACCAACGTGGGGAGCGCCGAGCATGCTGACGGAGTATTGAAATCACTTTTGAGAAGGCAACACAGATTCTCAAAAGCAAGTGGCTTATCAATCTGTGTTGCCTTCTTATGTTTTTTGAGAATTCTTTTGAGAATTCTCAAAAAAATCTCAAAAGCAAGTGGCTTATCAATCTGTGTTGCCTTCTTATGTTTTTTGAGAATTCTTTTGAGAATTCTCAAAAAAATCTCAAAAGCAAGTGGCTTATCAATCTGTGTTGCCTTCTTATGTTTTTTGAGAATTCTTTTGAGAATTCTCAAAAAAATCTCAAAAGCAAGTGGCTTATCAATCTGTGTTGCCTTCTTATGTTTTTTGAGATTTCTTTTGAGAATTCTCAAAAAAATCTCAAAAGCAAGTGGCTTATCGATCTGTGTTGCCTTCTCCCTATCCCCCCCCCCCCCCCCCCCCCCCCCTCTCGTCCACCCACACTCTTTCCAGCTACGTGACATCGCGCTGACCAACGTGGGCAGCATTGAGCATGCTGACGGTGTGCGCAAGTGGATGGGGCGACTTACAGACGAGCAGCTGGCAGAGCTGGTGCTCAACAAGGTCAGGACAAACCGAGCCGACCCAAACGTGGCATATTGACAAATGTGTGCGCGCGCGCGCGCGCGCGTGTGTGTGTGTGTGTGTGTGTGTGTGTGTGTGTTTGTGTGTGTGTGTGTGCGCTTCTTTGCTTTTCTGCCTTGGGCTGCATTCTCATTCTTAACATTTCTCTTTCTTGCCCCTGTATCCTTCATGTATGTTTTGAGAAGCAAATCTGTTCTTCCCTGTTCCCCTTTCTGCCACCGTGCAGCTGAAGCTGCTGTCTCGAGCAGGCCTGCCGTACCGCCCGCCACGCCACCTCCTCTCATCCGCTCGCTGCCCCAAAGCCCCCACACGAATGGCAGTGGAGGAGGGTTCAGAGGAGCAGCAGCAGCAGGACCAGCAGGAGCAGCAGGAGGAGGAAGAGGCAGAGCAGCAGGAGTACTGGGCGCAGCAGCGGGCAGTGCTCTTCCACCGCCTCCGCCCATTCCTAGAGGAAGTAGTCGTCTCTTTCTTCGAAAAAAAACGCTCCCAGCGAGCAGCACTCAACGCACTGCCGCTCTACCCCAACGAGGACGTCATGTGGGACGAGAGCCTCATCCCCAGCGTGAACTACACCGGAGAAGGCTGCCTCGCTCTGCCGAAACTCAACCTGCAGTTCCTCACGCTGCACGATTACCTGCTTAGGAATTTCAACCTGTTTCGGCTCGAGTCGACGTACGAGATCCGGGAGGAGGTGCACGACGTGCTGAAGCGGATGGGCGCGAAGGGGAGTATGTACAGCAGCGTGGATAGAGATACGGAGTTCACTGGGTGGGCCAGGATGGCGATTCAGATCTCTTCTTTCCGGATTGTGGAGGTTAAGGCGCCGCTGCTAGGCGAGGTGCAGCCCGCGGCGGTTTTAGCGGAAGTGGAGTACTCTATAGCGGGGTATAAGGCGGCGATGAGGAGCGAGTGGGAGGAGATTAAGGAGCATGACGTGCTGTTCTTGCTGGGTATCCACCCGGATGAGATCGCGCTGCAAGCTGCAGCTGATGCGGCCGCGGCACAGGCAGCGGCTCAGGCGAAGCGAGAGGCAGGGGAGGATGGGGCGGAGGAGGAAGAAGCAGCGGCGGATGCTGCTGCGGTGGTTTCGTCTCTGTCTGTCCCGCAGAGATTCGGGTTGAGATATGTGCGGGGGTGCGAGGTGATCGAGTTGCGAGATGAGGATAACAAGCTGATGAATGACTTCTCTGGGCGGGTGAAGCGAGAGGAGTGGAAACCACCCAAAGGCAACAAGCGCACAGCTCTCGTCGCCCTCGATCCAGCCCAGTTCCAACTGGACTTAGAGGCCAACGGAGGGACGCTGAGAGGAGCGCAGGAGGAGGTATACTCGGCTCTCAACGTGGTGATGAGGAGGAAGCCAAAGGAGAATAACTTCAAGCCGATTCTGGAGTCGATTCGAGATCTGATGAACGAGGAGGCGTCGGTGCCGGGTTGGTTGCATGACCTGTTTTTAGGGTACGATGACCCGGCGGCCGCCAGCTGGCGGCGCATGCCTGCTGAGCTGGCGCCGTGGCGGGTGGAGGTGGTGGATTTTAGGGATACGTTTGTGGATGCGGAGCATTTGAAGGAGTGCTTCCCGGGGTTTAAGGTGCGGTTTGTGGATGCGGATGGGTTTGAGAACCCTAACCCGCAGCCTCCGTTCCGCGTGACTATTTCGATGCCCAAGCCTCCGCAAGAGGAGGGGCGTGGGGTTGCGATGGGGGGGAAGAAGGGGCAGGAGAAGGGGAAGGGGAAGGGGAAGGGGAAGGGGAAGAAGGGGGGAAAGGGGAAGAAGAAGGGGAAGGGGAAGGGAGGGGAGGAGGAGAAGGGCGGGGAGAAGCAGGAAGGGGAGCAGATGGAGGTGGATGGGGAAACGGCCAAGGGAGAAGATGGGGGAGACGAGGCTAAAGGAAGCAGCAAGGGGGAGCAGCAAGGGAGGACCAAGGAAGAGGAGGGTGAGGGGGTGGTGATCGCAGAGTCAGTGCCTCTGCCTGACCCTGGGCCATACCCTCCAAGGATACAGAAGAAGAACCACGTCCGCTTCACACCCACACAGGTACCGTAACTCTTCTCTCTTCTCTTGGTTTGCTCCCTTGCTGTGTCTCATCTCACCTCGTCTCACCACCTCTCTCACCTCTTTTCACTGTCTCCCACCTCTCTGCACCACCTCGCAACCTCTCCCCACCGCCTCTCACTGCTCTGCTTCTCACCGCTTTCAACTGCCTCTCACCTCTCCCCATCACTTCTCTCCCCACCGCGTCTCACCACTCCCTACCGACTCCCACCTCTCCTCACCATATCTCACCAGGTGGACGCTATCATCAGCGGGGTGTAGCCGGGGCTCACTATGATAGTGGGGCCACCACTACCAGCTCTTAAGCCTCATCTCACTACTCCCCCTCACCTCTCCCCACCGCTTCCCACCAGGTGGACGCTATCATCAGCGGGGTGCAGCCGGGGCTCACTATGATAGTGGGCCCCCCGGGCACGGGCAAGACTGACACGGCTGTGCAGATCCTGCAGGTGAGTGGGTTGCCCGAGGTGCAGTGCTGTGCGGTGCGGTGCGGTGCAGTGCGGTGCAGTGCGGTGCGGTGCAGTGGCCTGAAACAACACACGCTGTTATTTGTTTCAACTCACATTGCGCTCATCATCCCTGATTTCTCCGGACTCAACCCCTCCTGTCCCTATCAGGTGCTGTACCACAATTGCCCAGAGCAGCGCACGCTGGTCATCACTCATTCCAACCAGGCCCTCAACGACCTCTTTGAGAAGATCATGCAGGTGGGTGCAGTGCGGTCTGTTGAGTTGCTGTGTGGTATTTTGTGCATGGTGTTACATTGGAGGTTTTTGAGAATTCTCAAAAACCAGGTCTGTTGTGGCGCTGTGTGGTGTTTTGTGCATGGTGTTACATTGGAGGTTGGTGCGGTGCTGTCTAGTGTTTTGTACATGGTGGTGTACATTGAACTTTTATCATTCCAGCCTAACCCTAGCCTAGCGACATGGTGCATGGTCAAGAGCATCAACTCCTCTCCATCATCAACAGTGATGATGCTAAAATTAAAATTTCCTCCTTCTCTCACCCCTCCGACCCCACCCCACCCCGCTGCTCCTCCCTCCTTCCCAACTTCCAGCGGGACGTGCCGGTGCGTTGAGGTCGTTTTTGAGGCGCCTCAAAAACGACCTCTACCCCGTGAAAAAAGAAGAGTTTTGTGACGTCTCAAAACCCAACTTCCAGCGGGACGTGCCGGTGCGTTGAGGTCGTTTTTGAGGCGCCTCAAAAACGACCTCTACCCCGTGAAAAAAGAAGAGTTTTGAGACGTCTCAAAACCCAACTTCCAGCGGGACGTGCCGGTGCGTTGAGGTCGTTTTTGAGGCGCCTCAAAAAGACCTCTACCCCGTGAAAAAAGAAGAGTTTTGAGACGTCTCAAAACCCAACTTCCAGCGGGACGTGCCGGTGCGTTGAGGTCGTTTTTGAGGCGCCTCAAAAACGACCTCTACCCCACCCCGCTGCTCCTTCCTCCTTCCCAACTTCCAGCGGGACGTGCCGGCGCGCTACATGCTGCAGCTGGGCATGGATGGGCGAGCAGGATTTGAGACGTCTCAAAACAACTTCCAGCGGGACGTGCCGGCGCGCTACATGCTGCGGCTGGGCATGGGCGAGCAGGAGCTGGACCCGCCCTTTCCCCTTGACATCCCTACCCCACACCTTCCCATCCAAACACCCCCCCCCCCTTCATCCCTCCCCAGCGGGATGTGCCGGCGCGATACATGTTGCGGCTGGGCATGGGCGAGCAGGAGCTAGGCTCACTCTTCTCCCTTGACACCCTATCCCCACACCTCCCCACCCAAACGCCCTCCCCACTCTTCCCAGCGCGATGTGCCAGCGCGCTACATGTTGCGGCTGGGCATGGGCGAGCAGGAGCTAGGCTCACTCTTCTCCCTTGACACCCTATCCCCACACCTCCCCACCCAAACGCCCTCCCCACTCTTCCCAGCGCGATGTGCCAGCGCGCTACATGTTGCGGCTGGGCATGGGCGAGCAGGAGCTAGGCTCACTCTTCTCCCTTGACACCCTATCCCCACACCTCCCCACCCAAACGCCCTCCCCACTCTTCCCAGCGCGATGTGCCAGCGCGGTACATGTTGCGGCTGGGCATGGGCGAGCAGGAGCTGGACACGGAGCAGAAGTTCAGCCGCATGGGGCGTGTCAACGACATGCTTGCTAGGAGGCTGGAGCTGCTGGCCGAGGTGGGCTTTAATGGGAGGGGGCTTGGTGCGGGAGTGCAAGGGAGAACAGCAGAGAGTAGTCACTGTTGCCAGTTTTGCAGGAGGAGGGGCTAAGGCGGATTCTCTGGGTTTATGGCCAGTCGAGGTAGACTTGGCGGCAGCTGAAGGGTTAGGGTTCCAGGATTCAGGCTCCAAAGTCTTGTTTCGGGATTAGGGTTACTTGTTTCGGGATTAGGGTTACTTGTTTCGGGATTAGGGTTACTTGTTTCGGGATTAGGGTTACTTGTTTCGGGATTAGGGTTACTTGTTTCGGGATTAGGGTTACTTGTTTCGGGATTAGGGTTACTTGTTTCGGGATTAGGGTTACTTGTTTCGGGATTAGGGTTACTTGTTTCGGGATTAGGGTTACTTGTTTCGGGATTAGGGTTACTTGTTTCGGGATTAGGGTTACTTGTTTCGGGATTAGGGTTACTTGTTTCGGGATTAGGGTTACTTGTTTCGGGATTAGGGTTACTTGTTTCGGGATTAGGGTTACTTGTTTCGGGATTAGGGTTACTTGTTTCGGGATTAGGGTTACTTGTTTCGGGATTAGGGTTACTTGTTTCGGGATTAGGGTTACTTGTTTCGGGATTAGGGTTACTTGTTTCGGGATTAGGGTTACTTGTTTCGGGATTAGGGTTACTTGTTTCGGGATTAGGGTTACTTGTTTCGGGATTAGGGTTACTTGTTTCGGGATTAGGGTTACTTGTTTCGGGATTAGGGTTACTTGTTTCGGGATTAGGGTTACTTGTTTCGGGATTAGGGTTACTTGTTTCGGGATTAGGGTTACTTGTTTCGGGATTAGGGTTACTTGTTTCGGGATTAGGGTTACTTGCTGACGCCTTGTTCTTCTCGTTGCTGTCCTGAATCTTGACTCGACTCGAAAATCGACTCACACCACACCACACCACACCCCGAACCCCCCCTCCAGGTGGAGCGACTGGCAGTGACACTTGGGCGGCCATCTGACGTGGCGTACACGTGTGAGAGTGCTGCCTACTTCTGGCTGCTGCACGTGCTCGCCAGGTAGGGAGCTAGTGGTGGTTTGCCTACTCAGATGATACATTGTTTTGGGTGGTGTGCTTTTGAGAGATTTTACAGACACCCTGTGGCTCTCTGTTGAAACGTACACATGTGAAAGTTATGTGTGGCCTGCTGTGTGCTCCTGCAAGTGATGGTGGGCGGGGCAATAAGGCAGTCATAATGTTGGTGCTGTTCGCCAGCAAATCGTTTCTTTAACAGAAAATGATGGCATCGGCATCGCGACCGCATCCGGAAATGGGGGCGGAACCCTCCTCCGAGGTTTGGGCGAAATGCCGCCCGAGAAACTACGCGCGCCCGAAAGGCGAAATTTCGCAACCGCATTGGGAAGGTCCATCCCCAATGGCGCGAAAGTTTAGCCTCACTGACCCTTGTGCTGCCCGCTGACCGAAAATTGCGCAACGTGGGTAAAAAACGCAAATAAAACACACCTTGCTCAAACACAACCCCCGCCACTGTTGACCGCTATTTGGGATAGATAGGCTCTAAACACACCTTTAATTCACACTAGGTACTCCCCACAGGGTCACCTCCAAGGGTCCTTGGGTGCCTGGCAGAGCCAGCCCCTATCCAAGGGTCCGTGTTTGTAGAGGGAATTCCCTAAGTGCAAAAACAGTCGTGTGTACTAGAGCGTTCCCAACATTCGTTGCGCAGCGTTGACGACGAAACGGGCTCGTGTGCAGAATAACTCTTCACGTCAATACGTTGATAGAGCACGTTAACTCGTGAGAGAGATTCAGAAAATATTTCCACTAGAAAGGATTGTCACAAACAAGCACAAGCAAGCATTTTATATTTCGTCTAACACACAAGCAGAGGGAAATAGCAAAGCAGTTGTCAAACTGAATTTCGGATCTTCGCCATGCTGTACTCGAAAACGGTTGCTCAACTTGTTGGGCTATTGTCTTCTTTCTCCTCTTGTAAAAACCTGTACTCAAATTTCACTTAGGACAATTTCCCCTGCTGACTCCTCGCATGAGCACTCATAACTTCCATGTGCCTCCAATGTGACTCACATGAGTTCCATGCGAGTTTACGGTTATAAAACGGATTCAACCGTTGGACGACGCGAGTAACCGAATTGTACCTGTGGCGAAATCATTCCGCAATACAGAGTGACTTTCGTGCGCAATTTCTTGTTCCACGAGTCAACTCCGAAAACAGTTTTTCAACTGTAATTTCCGAGCACCCTTCGGAATCTTGTAGCACCCCTCGAGACACATGCGCACCCCTCATGTGCACAATCATGCACGACCAGACAAACTGGTCGTGCTGTACAGCGCAAAAACGTGCGATCATTCGCCCTGTCTTGTTGCGATCGTGGGCCCTGCCACGCTCGCAACAGTGCGCAAGCACACGCTCGAGCCCTGAGGGCCCATACGCGAAATCGGGACCACACGCGCGGTCAAGATTTCGCGTGCTTGACCAGCGCGAAAGTCATCAGCATCCCCCTTGACTAGTCAGACTATCGAACCTCACAGAAACACCCCACGGTACACCACTCGCTCACATGAGCCACGAATGAAACATTCGAAACAAACGGGACTTTCATGGGAAGCTCATTTCAGCCTCATTAGAGCTTCATGAGAGCTTTCATTTGAGCGCATCATGTGAGCCTCATTTGAGCACTTCATGAGAACAGTGAAAATACAAGTGCAAATGCACTAACACAAAATGCAGTTACGGATGAAAACGAAACACACAAAATGCAAAAACAAATGCACACTGAACACACACAAAAATGTGCACACACAAAATGCAAAATGAAATGCACATCTTCCACGTCACAAATTACCTTCAACCAAACACCCCATTTTTATTTCACTGTCGTCGAATAGGCGGTAGGTTGACGTGCAAATTAAATATTTGCACCCAACAGCCACCTCGTGCTCATGCCCAGACCCAACTCACACTCCTCGAACTCCTTTACGGAAAAATGGGGGGTATACGAAGCCCCCTTTGTCAAACTGCAGGCTTGTTCAAGGGTTACCCTCTGAACAGCAATGCGTCGGCTGTGCCACCGCTGTGCTTCGAAAAACGCGGCATGACGATGGCATGGTTAGGGGATGGTATCTTGCCTGGGGACGAAGTTTCGTCCCCGCTTCCATATGCCGTCGAAGCGTTAGATTTGGTGGACAAAAGTGGGCGTTCGCCAGACGCCCACTTTGTTTGTTGGTTTGGACGGTAGGTGAGGCTCGGCACTTTTTTCACGGGCTGACCAGGCTGACGGAGGTTAACGAACTCTAACTGACGGGATCAGGAAGGCGAGACCCACCTTCCTGATCCCGTCCTTATCCCGTGTTTTTTTGCTATAATGGTGCTGGCGAACAGCCCCGTTGTGTTGCTCCCACCTTGTTCTTCACGTACCTGTGTGCATATGTGTGTCTTGCTGATAATGGAAATTGTGTGTGTCAGGTGGGAGGCCTATGTGGCAAGTGTGAGTGGGTCCACAACGCTGCTCCCTCTGCTGAGGGAGATGGTCCTAGACTCGAACTAAATAATGAACCGTCTCTCATGTCTGTGGACTGTGTGTGACTGTCTGTGTGTGTCTCACTGATATGATGTGTGTCAGGTGGGAGGCCTTTGTTGCCAAGTGTGAGTCGGTCCGCGACGCTGCTCCCTCTGCTGAGCCCACACCTGCTACTCCTGCTGCTGAACCCACGCCTGCTGCCGAAGCCACGCCTGCTCCCCCTGCTGCTGCTACTGCTGAGGAGGGCACTAAGGATGTTCCAATGCAGGATGCCAGTGACGCTGTTCCTGCTCCTGCTCCTGATGCAGCAGCTGCTGCTGCTCCTTCCAGTGCTGCCGCAGCTGCAGCAGCTGCTGCAGGCAGTGGAGGGGGCAGCAGGGCAGCGAGCATAGTGAGGGACACCTTTCCCTTCACGGAGTTCTTTCAGGAGGCACCGGGCTTTAAGATGATGGGCGCGTCGTACGCGCAGGACATGCGCATGGCTGAGAGCTGCTTCGAGTTCCTCAAGGGCATGTTCCAGGTGAGGCTTTAAGAAGTGGGCTGTCAGAAGTGGCTTTAAGCTTTGGGCACGTTCAGCTCCTCCTTTCAGTTCTCCCATTCCTCCACCATGGGCTGAAAGTGTGCCATAGCCTTGAGCTTGCTTAAAACTGCTTGTGGAGACCTCAAGAATCGCCTCCCTCCTCCCTCCCACGGCTCTCCCCCATTTTTTCCTGCCAGGAACTCGAGGAGTGCCGTGCGTTTGAGCTGTTCAAAACCATGTCAGACCGCTCAAACTACCTGATGGCACGGCACTGGATGAGTGTCGTGCTTTCAAGCTCTTTAAAACAACAGCAGACCGCTCAAACTACCTCATGGCGCGGCAGGCAAAAGTAGTCGCCATGACGTGCACGCACGCGGCGCTCAAGCGGCGTGACTTGCTCAACCTGGGGTTCCACTTTGACAACCTGCTCATGGCGGAGTCGGCTCCCCTCTCCCTCACCTCCTCCCGTGCCTCTCGCTCACTCCCTGTTTTTGAGACGTCTCAAAAGTCTTTTACTCCCCCTCCTCCCGTGCACCCCATGCCACGTGTAGTGAGGGTGTTTTTGAGACGTCTCAAAAACACCCTCACTACACGTGGCTATTCTTTATCTGGTTTTGAGACGTCTCAAAAACACCCTCACTACACGTGGCTATTCTTTATCTGGTTTTGAGACGTCTCAAAAACACCCTCACTACACGTCGCTCACTCCCTGCTTTTGAGACGTCTCAAAAGTCTTTTACTCCCCCTCCTCCCTTGCACCCCGTGCCCCGCCCCTCCCTACCGCCTCCCCCTGTCAGGAACTCGAGGAATGTCGCGCATTCGAGCTGTTCAAGACAACAGCAGATCGCTCCAACTACCTCATGGCGAGGCAGGCCAAGGTGGTGGCCATGACGTGCACGCACGCGGCGCTCAAGCGGCGGGACTCTTCATCCCCATGCTGCTGCCTCTTTCTCCCCCTGCCTCCTCTTCTCTCCTCTCCTGCCCCTTCTCCTGCGCAGGAGCTTGAGGAATGCCGCGCATTTGAGCTGTTCAAGACCACGGCAGACCGCTCCAATTATCTCATGGCCCGCCAAGCAAAAGTAGTCGCCATGACGTGCACGCACGCGGCGCTCAAGCGGCGGGACTTCCTCAACCTGGGGTTCCACTTTGACAACCTGCTAATGGAGGAGTCGGCTCAAATCCTCGAGATCGAAACCTTCATCCCCATGCTGCTGCAACGCCCCGACGGCCCCTCCCGCACCGTCAGCGGCTCCAGCAGCACCTCTGCTGCTGCTGCGGGTGGTGCGTCTGCTGGTGGTAGCAGCAATGGCGCCTTGTCCTACTCACGCCTGAAGCGCTGCATTCTAATCGGTGACCACAACCAGCTGCCCCCCGTCGTGAAAAACATGGCCTTCCAGAAGTACTCCCGCATGGACCAGAGCCTCTTCACCCGCTTCGTCCGCCTCGGCGTCCCCTACATAGAGCTCAACGCCCAGGGCCGCGCCCGCCCCTCCATCGCCCAGCTCTACAACTGGCGATACCGCGACCTGGGGGATTTGCCCGTGGTGAAGACAGGAGAGGAGTATGTGAAGGGGAACGGGGGGTTCGCGTGGGAGTATCAGTTGGTGGATGTGGGGGATTGGATGGGGAGGGGGGAGAGCGAGCCGAACCCGTGGTTTTACCAGAATCTGGGCGAGGCTGAGTATGTGGTGAGCGTGTTTCAGTATATGCGGCTGCTGGGGTATCCGGCTGAGAAGATCTCCATTCTGACGACGTACAACGGGCAGAAGCACCTCATCAGGGATGTGATTGAGAGGAGATGCGCCGGGAACCCCCGCTTCGGCCGTCCCAGCAAGGTGAGTGCGTGGTATGGCTTAGCTAGCCTGGTTGTAGGTAGGTAGCATGTCGTCTGCTCCCTGCTCTCCCTTACACGGTTACACCTACTATCTTTTTGCTCACTGAATCGACGCTATCCCTGCTCTCCCTTGCACCTACTATCCGAAAGAGTTATTCAGAGTGGTGAACAGCATCGTTTGCTCACTGAATCGACGCTATTCACCACTCTGAATAACTCTTCGCCTCTCTTCACCGCTCTTTCTCCCTCCAGGTGACGACAGTGGACCGTTTCCAGGGCAGCAGAACGACTACATTCTGCTCTCCCTCGTGCGCACGCGCACCGTGGCTCACCAGCGCGAGGTGCCCTTGTTTCCTGGTTGATACTATTTACTGCACATCACCACTCTTCACCTTTCTTCACCTCTCTTTCCCCCCCTTTCCCCCTCCCTCCAGGTGACAACAGTGGATCGCTTTCAGGGCCAGCAGAACGACTACATTCTGCTTTCCCTCGTGCGCACGCGCACCGTGGGCCACCTGCGCGACGTGCGGCGCCTCGTCGTCGCCATGTCCCGCGCCCGCCTCGGCCTCTACTGCTTCTGCCGCCGCTCCCTCTTCGAGCAGTGCTACGAGCTGCAGCCCACCTTCCAGTTGCTGCTGCAGCGCCCGGACAGGCTCGGGTTGGCGTTGGAGGAGGGGAGTGTGAGGACGGGGAGGGCGGTGGGGGAGGGGAGTGAGGGGGCGTATCTGGTGGGGGGGATTGAGGAGATGGCCCGGCTGGTGGAGTGGCGGCTGCAGAATGTGACAGAGCAGGTGAGGAGTTGAGGGGTGCACACAGGAGGGTTGTGGGTTGTGGGTTGAGGCAGGTGGGTTGTGGGTGCACTACAAGAGGTCAAGGTTGACTTCTCCAATGCAGTTTGTGGTTTGTTTGTTTGTTTTGTCGCTCAATCCTACTTACGTTTTAGTTATTTCGCGCTCCTCTCCTTTCTCTGCAACTGTTTTTTTTTTGTTGATTCAACCTGTTTCTTTTTCTCTCCTGCGACGCAGGAGTACATATTCAGAACGTGCCAGGGGGGCAGCGGGAGGGGAGTTTTGAGTCGACAAAAAACTTAACTGATACTGAATTTGTTTCTTTCCAACCCCCTTTGCACAGGAGTACATATTGCAGAACGTGCCAGGGGGGCAGCAGCAGGCAGCACTGGCCCAGCAGCAGCAGGTGTGGATGCAGCAGATTCAGCAGCTGAAGCACGCACAGGCCCAAGCACAGGCGCAAGCACAGGGCCAGACCCAGGCCCAGGGACAGGCACGGGCACAGGCACAAGGGCAGGCACAGGCACAGGGGCAGTCCCCAATGCAAGTGCAAATGCAAGGGCAGGCACATGCATCACCGCATGGGGCCATGCAAGGGCAGATGCCTGTGCGGTCGCCTGTGCAGATGCTGCCAGCGCATGGGGTTCATGTGGGGCAGGTGCCATCTCCTGGGCAGATGCTTCCAGCGCATGGGGTTCATGTGGGGCAGGTGCCATCTCCTGGGCTGCCAGGGCAAGCCCATGCGCACATGCATTCACAGGCGCACATGCACATGCAGGCACAGGCGCAGATGCACATGCAGGCACAGGCACATGCCCATGCCCATGCCCATGCCCATGCGCAAGCACAAGCACAGCTGCAGGTGCGGGAGCAGGCGCGGCAGATGGAGATGCACGCTCATATGGAAGCTCTGGCACGGCTGCAGCAGCAGCAGAGGCTTCAGCGGCGGCAGCACAAGAGCGGGAGAGGGAGAGGCAGAGGGAGGGGCAGGGGACGGGGAGGTGGGCAAGGAGGGAGGACGGGAGGGGAGGGGAGGGGGAAGGGTGGGAAGGAGGGGGTGGAGGAGGGTGAGGGGAAGGGGGAGGAAGGGGGGGCGGGGGAGCGGGAGGGGGATGAGGAGGGAGAGGGTGGGGAAGGAGAGGAAGAGGAGGAAGAGTGGGGAGAGGGTGAGGGAATGCAATGTGAGGACGAGCATGTGAGAGTGAAAGAGGAGCCTGGTGAGACTGATGCTGCTGCTGCTGGTGACGGTGCTGGTGGTGCTGCTGCCTCTGCAGTGCAACCAGCAGCAGCACGAGGACGACCACCTGCTGCTCCTGCAGGGCTAATGCCGCCCTCGCTCAGGAGCAGCAGCAGCAGCAGCAGGAGGAGGAGCAGGAGCAGGAGCAGCTGTAGCTGAACCAGCAGCAGTTGCAGCGGCAGAGGAATCAGCAGCAGCACGAGGACCACCACCTGTAGCACCAGCAGGACTGATGCCACCACTAGCAGCATCATCAACAGCTGCAGCAGCTGTAGCACCAGCAGCAGAACCAGAAGCAGCAGCGCCAGCAGCTCCTGAAGTGGCACCAGTGGCTGCTGCTGCCCTGGCTGCTCCTATCGCTCCTGCTCCTGCGCCTGCTGCTGGGGGAGCATCAGAGAGCGTGCGAGTGAAAACAGAGTTGGTGGAGCAAGCGAGGGAGGCAGGGCGAGTGAAGCAGGAGCTATTGGAAGAGGCGGGGCAGGGGGTGGGAGTGGTGGTGAAGGAGGAACCAGCTGAACCTGGCGCTGCAACTCCTCCTGGGGGTTCCTCTGACAGTGAATGATGCATGCGGTAAAGCTCAAATGGGACATGCAGGTACAGGGTATGTGCATGGTTCTGAGTTGCCAATTGGGCTACCTACATGAGCCTGGGGCAAGCTGTTTGTGGGGGTGAAGCAGAAGCTATTGGAAGAGGCGGGGCAGGGGGTGGGGGATCAGCAAGTGGGAGTGGTGGTGAAGGAGGAAGCGGCTGAACCTGGTGCTGCCACTCCTCCTGGGGGTTCCTCTGATAGTGAATGATGCGAGCTGGGGTGAAGGTGTGGGTGGGGAGGAGGTGAGGTTGCGGCAGGGTTTGGAGAAATGCTGTGGGTTATGCTTGCGGTTACAGAATTACTGATTGTGTCACAACACAGAAGGCTGATAAAACAACAATCAAACAAAAAAAGAGCTTGGATTTGTAGGCCAGCTGGCCACTCAGTTAATTTTACAAAAGGCTGATGTCACAAAACCGGTGCGTGCCTGTAAGCAGTTTTGATACTTTACAGTGTTTCTAATCGCTGGATTTCGTCTACAGAGTTTCTCATCCAGGCGACGGGAATCGAGTGCCTCTCAAGCATGGTGTAGTTCTGTCTCCCACAAAACCCAAAGTGGGGGGTTTGCGATTTGGCTCGAGGTTTCTCGCACCACCCGACCTCCCCCTCATTTCGTCCTCGTAGATTATATCTGTTGCTCGTTGTTCTTCTAGCTTTGAGATTCTTCCCTATGGCTAGTCGGAAGAAGCCTTTATCGGAGCAGTTGGCGGAGCTGCTAACCCCCGCGCCCACCGCGGGCCACGAGGATCCTGAAGACGCGCAGGGGTTCGGCGCAGAGGCGCGCGCAATCTTCGGCGGAGACGAGTCGGCGGAGGCGGCGGAAGGATGGGGCGCGGCGGAAGCCGGGGTTGTGCGGCAGGGGGAGGCTGGCGCAGGGCGGAAGCGCGGGGAGCGCAGGTCCACTGTCAAGGAGAAGGGGCTGAGCTTGCGGGGGAATTTGGTAATGGAAGGGCGGGAGTATGGCGGGAACAAGAGCAGCAGGTCGGCTCTTTTCGGTGGGTGGGCGGATGACGATGATGACGTGGAGGATGACGTGGATGAGGGGGGAGAGGATGATCAAGAGGGGGAGCAAGGGAGTGAGGAGGAGGAGGATGAGGATGGGGATGAGGATGAGGAGGGGGGAGATGTGGAGGAGAGGGGGGACAGCGCAGACGAGGATCGGAATAACGGGGATAACCTTAGCGAGGATGCCGAGGAGGAGGCTCTAGAAGGGAGCGAGGAAGAGCTCGAGGGCGGCGCGCTTTTGGCGGCGGCGCGCGCCACGATGGACCTTGGGATGGACGCGCTCGATCGAGACTTCGAGGCCGCGCTAAAAGACGAGTTTCGGCCACCTGCTACAGTAGCCGGGAGGGATCTTAGAGCTGGTAACGAGGACGATGTTGACGAGGATGGAGAGCGGGTAGGTCAGCGGAGCGGCGGTGGGGACGGTGAAGGTGGCAGCGCGCCGGTGGCGATAGCGAAAAGTGCTTTTAAAGGGGCGGTTCGTGACGAGGATAAGGGCCGCGCGGTAGCCGCGCAACGTGCGCTGTGGGACCGCGCGCTGGAGCTGCGCATAGCGCTGCAGCGCCCGCTGCAGTCCGCGTGCCGCCTCCCCCACGCGCGCGCGCACGCCACCTTCGCGGCTGTAGCGCCGGACGTGGCGGCGGAGTTCCAGGCTGTAGCGGCCGGCACGCGGACGGCAATCCGGCAGTTACTGACGTTGCAGGACGAACTGTTCACCCGGAACGCGGCGGTTGACGGCGCGTTCAAAGCCACGCGGGAGGTGCTGGCTGGAGGCGGAAGCGGAAGCGGAGAAGAGGAAGGAGGGGAACGAGATAGAGAGGGAGACACAAACGGGGGTTTAAGTGGAGGTTTAGGGTTCAACCTGGGTTCTATAGACAGTGGGAGCAGCGAGGAGGTGTGGGAGCAGATATCGAGGATGTATGAACGGTTTCGACCCTTCTCCCAGAGCTCCATAGACAGGTGAGGCTAGACTCTGTGAGGGAGTGTGAGGGAGTGTGAGGGAGTGTGAGGGAGTGTGAGGGAGTGTGAGGGAGTGTGATTGGCGTAGTGTGAGGGAACGTTAGGCACCAACCAGGAGCGTGATTGACTGCGTGCGAGGCCTCAACCAGGAGTTGTGTGCTCCAGCTCGGTAGTCACTCACCTGCTTGTTTCTCTCCCTCCTCCCGCCTGGCCATAATCCTTCTGATCTGACAGTACATGGAACGCAGGTGGCATTGCAATATTCACCTGCGTGGTTCTTTTTTCCATTTCTGCCCACTCTCCTCTTGTTTTGAGTCACCTCAAAACACGTTCCATTTCTGCCCACTCTCCTCTTGTTTTGAGTCACCTCAAAACACGTTCCATTTCTGCCCACTCTCCTCTTCTGAAGTGCAGGTGGAATCGCAAAACCCTGCTGACGTCAGGGGCCATGGCGGCGGGTCGCAGCAGCAGCCGGCTGAGGGCGCTCAACCAGAGCGTCTCCCAGCAGGTCGCCTCTGCCCTCCGCGCTCCCGATCGCCTCATCCAACGATCCAGATTGCCCTGTAAGGCCGTCAGTGTGATCGGAGCGAAAGCGGAAGCCCTGGCTGCTGGTGCTGCTGGGAAGAAGCGGAAGGGGCCGGATGGTGTTGGTGCGGGGGAGGAAGGTGGGGAGAGAGCAGTAAATGGTATTATGCATGGAAAGCCAGGTGAGCAGAAGCAGGATGAGGCGGAAAAAAGGGAGCAGGAGGGTGGTGAGGAGAATGAGGGGGAGGAGGAGCAGGAAGAGCAGGAGCAGCAGGAGGAGCAGGAGGGGGAGTGGGACATGGACTCATACGACGACACAGAGTTTTACCAGCAGCTTCTGCGGGAGTTCCTCGACTCCTCCCACTTCGAAGAACTCGGCATAGCGTCCCAGCAGGTGGTGCGGCGGGTGCGGGGCGGCAAGGGCAAGGCGGTGGACAGGCGGGCGTCCAAGGGCCGCAAGGTGCGGTATGCTCCGATGCCGGCTCTCGTGAACTTCATGGCTCCAGAGCCCGTTCAGTTGCCACCAGTGGTAGAACGGCTGTTTGGGAATCTTTTTGGGAAGAAGTAGCTTCTGCAATAGCTCCCGAGCTCATCCCACGTGGAGGAGCTGGGCTTACCGTAGCAGCGGTGAGCAGCAAGGGCAAGGCGGTGGACAGGCGGGCGTCCAAGGGCCGCAAGGTGCGGTATGCTCCGATGCCGGCTCTCGTGAACTTCATGGCCCCGGAACCCGTGCAGCTGCCGCCCGTTGTGGAAAGATTGTTTGGGAACCTCTTGGGCTAGGCGCAGGGGAAGGGAAGGAGTAGGTGGTTTTGTTGTGGGAGTGCAGTGGAGCCGATGCCAGTAGTTGTGGTTTCGGTAGACGAAAGCTGACCACCATGTACCTGCGTTGTACATCATTATGTTATGGGATAAAGTTAGAGCAACAACATATTTCAAATCCGATTGGGTTTGAGTTCCCTATCATGCGAGCCTTGTGTGTGCCCTTGAAGCTAAATTTGATGCAGCTCTCTAGTTATGGTTAGCTGAACATGGTTAGAGTAATGTGGCTGGCTGTAGTGTTCTGGATATCAGGTTCATTAAAGGTAGATGTGGTGTCGTACTTTGCTATGGTGTAATTGTGAAGCAAGAGACACGTGATGGTCAATATCATCAATGAAGCTAAATACAGGTAAGAAATCCTAGAAGCATGCTTTGCAAAATTATGGTCAAACCATATTCTGGTTTGACCATCACTGATGCTTTTATACATGGATAACCCTGTCGAGTCGTCCACCTACCCAAGAGCGTCAGAACAACTGTTGCGCAGGAAGCACTGAAAGATTCTCCGCCTGCCAAACTCGTAAGCAGTGTGGTCTTCGATCTTTCAGTCACTGTTCCAGATCGCATCGCAACTGTTCTCCGGTCATCAGCGACCGACGGATTGCCCCGCCGTGGTCCCCGGAGGTCGCTCACACGTGCCTAGAGAATGGAAGATTGCTGACATGTCAGATTTTAAGCCTTACGATTACGGATCGACTTTATTACAGGTTACCAGCATCTACTTGGTCTTTGACAATTTGCTCAACTTAAAACCTCAAACCTGAATTGCTCAACACAAGTCAATGCGGGGCAAAACTGTGGGCTGCGGGGCAGTTTGACTTCATCTCTTGTAATTCAAATTTTGGGTTTTAAAATTCCGCAAATCATAAGAGGTGAAGCGTGATTCGGTTAGTCGCCAGCCTTCCATCAACCTCAATCATGTCACGTCGCGTCGCCAGTCTCATCGCTTGATGTCGTCGTCAACGCGCCAGCCATTCCCTGCTGCTTGCCTGAGCATAATTCACTGTTGAACCAAGTTGCCCACCGAAATCCCTTGGGAATTGTTGGAGGCTTACTGGAGAAATGGTTCCTGCAGCGTTCCAGCAAGTGGGCTGTGAAAGTGCAACAATTCGCTTGCTTTGCGGTTGAGTAATATTCTCTGCTTCTGAAAGCATTTCATCTACGTTATAAAACGGTTCATAAGAATATTACACCAAAATGCAAGGTCTCCTGTCCAGTTCCTAGCAACTTCAAGTTGCTGTTTCTTGTCAGTTTCCGTTCAGGTCTGTCAGAATAGCGGCAGCCAACACAGAACTAGGGCTACAAATCTTATTGCCGTTTAGATTGTAGCAGTCCAGTGCAACCTAATATCCTCCACGCTTAGTTGGTAGCGTATACGTGTATAGCAGGGGAGCGAGGTAAGCAGGTGTTAATTCGCAACAACAGCTCCCGAGTGAAAATGTTAGATTGGTTTGGCGGTAACGCTATTCGATAAGGTCTATCAATGCGTATTAGTTAGTGACTCTGGGTGCGTGCTAACGGCTAGACGAACAAACGCTTCTCCTACTGCGCGTCCGACGGTAGGATACTTTTCTCAGGAGTACTCGTTAACTACAAGATTTGCGAAGCAACGGTGGCCAAGCATGAAGCCATTGTAGCCAGCGGAAAGTGATACATCAGATGAACAGTAGGGATTGTTGATGGCAAGCTCAGCAGGTTCTATCAGAATGCAGGTTAGATTAAGCCAATGTGAGAGCACTTGGTGTTCTCGAAAGCGAGTTCGTTTATTCATCAACAGGTCTTTTTGATACAACGTAGTTTAGGATTTTATCGAAAAGTCAGCAGCACAGGCCCTAGAATTCGAGTTTGACATTGATGGGCAGAGGTTTTCGGTTCCAATGTTCCAGAGAATGTGGCTTGCCGGTATACAGCACGATATAAGAAACCGCGGTCACCTATTTCGCTGGCGACTCGTTCACGGCAGCAGTTTAACTATGGGTCCTAGTCCGAGAAGATGCCAAACTTCAAGGCTACAGTGTCCCTTCTGGTAGGGTTTCATACAACGGTTATGGACGGCCATGGAGGCACAGTGACGTCGACCTCGTCCCAGTGGAGCGGATCGGACGGCTCTGATCTGTCCCCGAGGGACGTTAGGTGCGCGCGAGGCCCGAGACGGCGGGGATGGCGAAGATTGACGGCCATTCTTATCGGGACCCGGCATGAGGAGGGGGATGAGCGGGGAGTTGAGGGGAGCTTGGGGAGAGAACGCGGGGACGAGCACGAGGGAAGGGGGAACGAGGAGGGTGGTTTCGACGCGCAGAACCGCGGAGGCGGAGGGTTGCCTTTGGACGAGCGTGACTATAGCGGTGCTGATTCCGCGGCTCTGAATGATTCGCACAGTAGAGAGTCACAAGGGTACGTTACGGTGCGTGTACTTTTTACTGCATACACAGCGACCTGACTTTTGAGTCGACAGTCAGACCTGACTTAGAATCGACAGTCAGACCTGACTTTTGAGTCGACTCAAAAGTCAGCTCTTTTTGCTGCATACTCAGCGACCCCTCTGCATTCTTTGCGTCCCACCTACATGCATGTGCCGTTCAAGAAGACAATCAACGTTTGCACTATGTCAGGAAGAGTAACAAGTGGTCCAGAGCGGTGGTAAAGAGCGTAGATGTATGATCAGGGACCAAAAAGGACGTTCAAAAGCCCAGGTTCAGGTGTAATCGGGCGTAATTAGGAGGATTCAGACGCGTATCTTAGTCCACCAATATTTTTCTCTTTGCTCACTTGCGATCTCACTTCCCAAACCCACTGCCTCGCACATGTGCTACAGGTTCTGGCACTCGGCACATGACCATCCACATGGCGCGTCCCCATTGGATCAGGTCGTGGTGGACACGTCAGCAGCACCCTCCGTGTCATTCAGCGACGCGCTCATGCGGGAAGTCCTTCCCAAAGCCTTCCCGGATGGGAGTGAGGGGGAGGGGGAGATGTGGAGGAAAGGAGACAGCCTGAGAAAGGGTTTTGGAAGGGTGGGTCGGCGGCTTATTCGGGCTGTGAAGAAACGACCTGTGCTCATGCGACGGCTAGCAGCTGTGGTAAGCAGAGCGCTGACTTCATCACCCCGTCACACCACTTTGCCTGCCGGCAGGTGCTCCTTGCTGTTCCTTTTCCCCCGCCTCTTCTACCCTCCGTTTGTCACCCCCTTTCAACCAACGCCCTTCCAATCCCAAACCCCTCAACCTCCCTCCCTCTCCCATATCCCTGGGGTCCAGCCCATCCTTCACGATTTCCATTCGTCCTCCCTGTCACATACACCTCTGGTTGACGTCTCGCTTCTCCCTTCCATGGTCGCCCGTGTCCTTGCTCTTCCCTCACTTGGCCTCCAACCGCCTTAATAGATTTTTTATGCGCCTCAAGAATCATCCATCAATCTCTTGTCTGGGCTTTCATGGTCCCAGACAAGTCATTTCCTGCTTCGCTATCCAAATATCCCCTCTATATGCGCACGTGCTCCCCTAATCCCCAATTTCCTCCATTCTTCCCTCCCCCCTTCCCCCCTTGTTTCCCCTTCCCTCCCTCCCCCATTTCCCCCCCTTCCCTCCCTTATCCATTTCCTCGCCTTCCCTCCATCCCCCATGTCCCCCACTCCCACCCTCCCCGCTTTCCCCACTTTCTCCTTTCCCTCCACAGATATTTGTTTATATCCTCGTTGCAGCCTGCATGTCCCTCACATGGGCGCTCATATGCTCCTCCCCGTCTTCCCTCGCGTTGCCCATGTGCTCCTCGAATCCCCCCCTTCGCCCCCACTTCCCCTTCCCTTCCGCCTTTCCCTCCACAGATATTTGTTTGTATCCTCGTTGCAGCCTGCATGTTCCTCACATGGGCGCTCATGCGCTCTCATGCCACGTCAGCCCTCACCATTGTGGGCCGCGACATGCGGGCTCAACTGGTGCAGGGCGTATCTGCAGGGATGGGCGCAGCCCTTGCCACCTTACCCTCCTCCTCTGAAGCCCAACTGTCGTCTACACTACTGCAAGGAACGTTCGTCTCCTTCTCAGGAACCTTCCCTGGAGACGACTCATCAGGCCACTTGCACACGCACATACTCCTCGCTAGAATCACCAATAACACTCTCCACTACACCGTCGCTCCTTCACAACCCACCAGTCCCAGCCTATCCAACGCTGCCACGTCAGCCAGCCCTGTTGCATCCGCTGCAGCACAGTACCTTGCTTCCGCAGTCCCCCCCGCCCAGCTCCTCTCCGCCTGCTTCTTCTCCCCTGTCCTTGTCCAATTGGGGAACCCCGCAGTTCTGGGGAGCCTGGGGATACTGGGGCCGCCAAAACCACCGCCCAAACCACCGATGGGGGTACCGAGCAGCAATACTATGTAGACGCATGCCCTGTCAGTGTCAACGCCTCCGCCTCTAGCCTGCAGGGGCTGGTTCAGCAGCAGCAGCAGCAGCAGCAGCAGCAGCAGCAGCAGCAGCAGCAGCAGCAGCAGCAGCAGCAGCAGCAGCAGCAGCAGCAGCAGCAGCAGCAGCAGCAGCAGCAGGGTGATGGTCTTGTGGTGATCTCCATAGTGCCGTCGGCTCGTATCTTCTCCGCCTTGGATTCCGGCAGTGACACTGTCATGGCGCTCTGCATCGCCCTGTCTCTCGTTGTCCTCGTTATAGGCTTGCTGCTCGTCTGCATGAACCGATCAACGGACTCGGCTCGAACCGGCCAGACGCTGCGCCAGGAGCTGGTGCGGCAGCTGGTGGAGAAGCACAGGGTGGAGCAGCGCAGCAACCACAAGAGCCAGTTCCTCGCCAACATGAGGTGAGTGCTTGCGAGTGTTTTTTGAGAATTCTAAAAAATCACTCACAGGGTGGAGCAGCGCAGCAACCACAAGAGCCAGTTCCTCGCCAACATGAGGTGAGTGTGTGTGTCTACCTATGCTGATTCTGAGGTTTTGTTTGAAAATCTCCAATGCCTCTTAGGCGCCTGAGAAGCTGGTTCCACAGCTGGTGGAGAAGCACAGGGTGGAGCAGCGCAGCAACCACAAGAGCCAGTTCCTCGCCAACATGAGGTGAGTGTGTGTGTCTACCTATGCTTATTCTGAGGTTTTGTTTGAAAATCTCCAATGCCTCTTAGGCGCCTGAGAAGCTGGTTCCACAGCTGGTGGAGAAGCACAGGGTGAAGCAGCGCAGCAACCACAAGAGCCAGTTCCTCGCCAACATGAGGTGAGTGTGTGTGTCTACCTATGCTGATTCTGAGGTTTTGTTTGAAAATCTCCAATGCCTCTTAGGCGCCTGAGAAGCTGGTTCCACAGCTGGTGGAGAAGCACAGGGTGGAGCAGCGCAGCAACCACAAGAGCCAGTTCCTCGCTAACACGAGGTGAGATTGTGAGGCATATCTTGATTTTTGAGGCGCCTCAAAAATAACATGAGGTGAGATAGTGAGGCATATCTTGATTCCTTAGAGGGCTTTTGAGCCGTTCCAGAAGCTGGTTCAACTGCTGGTTCGCGTGTTTTCCCCCGCTCCGCCCCTACCCCTGCAGCCACGAGCTGCGCACGCCGCTAGCAAGCATCGTCGGGCTGTTGGACTGGACCTGCCGAAATGCGACAGTACTCTTGTTCTGAACTCCAAGATTTGTCGTCCTTTTTGTTCCACTCCTCTTCCCCCCCACGCAGCCACGAGCTGCGCACGCCCCTGGCGGGCATCATTGGTTTGCTGGACCTGCTGGCGTGCGATGCACTCTCCCCCGAGCAGGAGGCCATGGTGCTGCAGATCAAGCGCTGTGCTTCGGGCCTGCTCGCCCTCATCAACAACGTTCTCGACATCTCCAAGGTGAGAGCCCCGCCCTCTGCCCTGCCCTAAGCCGTGTCTTGTCTACTCTTGAAGCGAGTTTGAGGCGCATCAGAAAGCGCTGCACCTCAGGGCTGCTCGCGCTCATCAACAACGTCCTCGACATCTCCAAGGTGAGACAGGCATAACCTGTTTGCTCTTGATATGTGCGAGTCAAAACGGGAGTCAAACCGGTGACAAAAGTGCCGCATCCCTCAATCTGCTCTGCATCCATACATTCCTACTAACACCCTTCCAGGCGGACAGAACAGAACAATTCGAGTCACTGGGAAGGGACATCTTTGATCTTCTCTGCAGGTATCCATTCCCACAAAGCCTCTGCCGTTCTTCACAGCCCGTTTCTCCACTCCGCCCCTGCCTGCCGGTCCCTCCCCTGCAGGTGGAAGTGGGGGCGCTAGAGCTCACTATAGCGCCCTTCAGTATAGTCACGGAGATGGAGACGCTACTGGACATGTTTGCAGTGCACTGCATTGGCAGCGGCGTTGACCTCTCAATGGATCTAGCGGACGACCTCCCAGACATGGTGCTGGGGGATGCAATGCGGTTCCGCCAGGTGCTCAGCAACCTGCTGTCCAACAGTGTCAAGTTCACGGAGCAAGGGTATATTCACGTGCGCGCATGGGTCGTGCACACTCCCAACACGGTCGCCATGGTGAGTGAGTAGTGATGGTTTTGGGATCTAAGTGACTTTTGAGTCGACTCAAAAGTCACCTTATGGCCCATGGTGAGTGAGTAGTGATGGTTTTGGGATCTATCTCTCATTCTCCAACACCCCTCTTTTTCTCTCTGAACCAACAGTCCTTCTCCCTCCTGTTCTTACTGAACCAACACCCTTCTCCCTCCCTCTCACTGAACCAACGCTCCCTCTGCCTCCCTTTCTCAACGAACCAACAACCCTCCCTTTCTCACGGAACCAACAATCCGTCTCCCTCCCTTTCCCCCCTCTCTTTCATTTCTCCCTTCCCAGTCGCCAACAGCCCTGGAGAGCGGCGAAGACATATATTCCCTGCAAATGAGAGCTCTCAGTCCCCTTCTCCCCCACAAGCTGCGTCCGCTTGCTGCTTCGATTCGACTCAAAATACACCAATGCTCTCTCTCTCTCCCTCTCTCCCTCTCCTCCGCCCCACTGGTTTTCCCTCTTCCTTTCCAGTCGAGAACAGCCCTGGAGAGCGGTGCAGATATATATTCTGTGCGGATGAGCACTCTCAACGCCCTTCTCCCCCACAAGCCGCATCCGCCTGCTGCTGCGCCTGCTCCCTCCGCTCTCGCCTCTGCTGCTTCTTTCGGCAGTGCTGCTGGTAGTGTTGTTGGTAACGCTGCTGCTGCTGCTGCTGCTGCTGGGGCAGCTCGTGGTCGCAGCAGGCACACCTTACAGGCGACAAGAGAAAACACATTGGTAGGAGAAACGGAGCAGGAGGAGGAGGAGGACGGGGAAGAGGACAGGGAGGAGGAGGAGGATGAAGAGAGCGTGAGGGGTCACAGGGACAACCCGGGCTGTTCTCCCATGATGGCAGTAGCAGGATGCTTACCAGGCAGCCGGGAACGAGGAGAGCGAGGGACAGCAGCAGGCACAAGTGCACACGCAGAAGGCGGGGGAGGGAGGGTTGGGGGAGCGCGAGGGCAGGGTGAGGGAGCGAGAGGAGCCTTGGCCTGCGCAGGTGGGTTTCCCTGTGCAGGCGGGCTGCCCTCCTCAACCTCACTGAACCGCTCTGATAGTCTCAGGGAGCAGAGCAGCCCACTGTTAGGGATCCGGGAGGGGGGAGTGAGATCCCACAGTAGTCGTAGGGCCCCAGGAGAGGTCGTGAGAGGGATGTGCGTGGGAGGTGTGGCAGGTACGGCTGCTGAATCAGACACAGAAGGGAGTGAACTAGTAGATATCGTGATTGAGGAGGGAGGGCCAGTGGGAGAGGGCGAGGGAGAGGGCGAGGGAGAGGGCGAGGGAGAGGGCGAGGGAGAGGGCGAGGGAGAGGGCGAGGGAGTGGGGAGGGATGGGAGGGATGGGAGGGATGGGAGGGCTGGGAGGGATGGGAGGGATGGGAGGGATGGGAGGGCTGGGAGGGATGGGAGGGATGGGAGGGCAGAGCCTGGCGGTCAAACGGATGGGATGGTACGCAGAGGGATGGAATCAGGGTCAGCTGGGGCAGGTGTTACCGAGGACAGCGCACTTGCAGGCGCGGGGGAGGACACATCGGGAGACGGCCTGTCTGGGGAAGGTCCATCTGAGGAGTTTCCACCTGGGGAAGGCCCGCCTGTAGGGGAGCGCCCATCGGGCGAGCCTGCCCCGGACGACCGAGTGCTGATAATCTTTGAGGTGGATGACACGGGGTGTGGTATACCACCGGAGGAACGCGAGGCGGTGTTTGAGAGCTTCTCGCAGGTGGACGAGTCGGCGTCGCGCGTGCATGCGGGCTCAGGGCTGGGGTTGAACATAGTGAAGGGGCTCGTGGAGCTCATGGGCGGCCACGTGGCTGTTGCTGATAAGGAAGGTCCTGGTGCCCTCATCCGCTTCTCGCTAATGCTTCCCCGCATGCCCTCCCCTGGTGCTGCTGCTGGTGGTAGTGGTGACGGTGCTGCTTGTATGGACGACCCAGACCTATCAGCGTCTTTCATTCCAAGGTGCGTGTGTGCTCTTGAACACTCGATACACACTCACTCAGATGCTCTCGAGCATGTCAAATGACTTCTGAGTCGACTCAAAAGTCACCTCACTCGATACACACTCAGGTGCTCTTGAGCATGTCAAATGACTTTTGAGTCAACTCAAAAGTCACCTCACTCGATACACACTCAGATGCTCAGATGTCAAATGAGAATAATGTAACCACTCCTTGCATCGCCCCCATCCCATCCACCCATCATCCCATTCGCACATCCACCAGGTTTGGTGAAGGCCCATCAGATAATCCATGGGGGGAGCTGGTTCCCTCCCCTCCCCAACCAGCCCCACCTGCTCTCAACCACAGTGAGGTAAGCTCCTTCCCACCTCTTCCTTTTGAGTTCACTTTTGAGTTGAGGCGCCTCAAAAGTCTCGTCCTTGGCAGGCGACCTGGCTGGCTCCCTCGCCTCCTCAACCAGCCCCACCTGCTCTCAACCACAGAGAGGTAAGCTCCTTCCTACCTCTTCCTTCCGAGGTTCTTTGCTCACATCGCTGGAAAACCCATGGGGTTACCTGGCTGGCTCCCTCCCCTCCCCGACTCATCTTTTTTTTTGCCCTGGGGTTGCATTGCAACAAGGAGGCAGCTGTTTCTGCACTGAGTTAGTCCTTCCCTGCCCTCCCCTTTCCTCTCCCGAAGTGCAGGTTCAGGTGGTCTTGGCAATGTCTTGAGACGTCTCCTTCCCTCCACTCCCCTTCAGGTGGTCTTGGCATTGTGTTGAGACGTCTCAAAACACTCCTTCCCTGCCCTCCCCTTTCCTCTCCCGAAGTGCAGGTTCAGGTGGTCTTGGCAATGGATGAGTGCCCTGGCAGGGCCACAGCAACCACCTGGTTGGAAGGCAAGAAAATCGCAGTGAGGGAAGTGGGGGCGTGGGAGAGCGTCAAAACCGCACTGGACCACGCTGTTCACACCTCCCTGCTGCGCCGCCGAACCGCTGCCCTCACTGCTGCTGCCGCCACCATCGGCCATGGGAAAGGTGCAACGGGAGACAGAGGGATACAGAGCGGTGCAGCGGGGCGTGGAGATGCAGGGAATGGTTCTCAGAGAAGGGGCGGGGCGTATGTGTCGTCTGAGGCGCGACGGCGGTCGTTCACTGCACCCATTGTGCTTGCCGGGCGTGTGGGGGACACCCTGGGTCCTGCTGCTGCTGGCGCCGCTGCTAGTCGTGCTGCTGCTGATGGAGGCAACACCGTAGACGGTTCTTCTGCTGGTGGTGGTGTGGGGAGGCACGAGGGAGGGCGGGAGGAAGAGAGGGGAGGAAGCAGGAGGTGGCTGCCCTCCCGTCTGGCACACTTTGACTCCACTCAAAAGCCTTCGCAGGGGTTGCTTTCAAAGATGGAGCTGTCCTCAATGCTGCCGCATTCTCTCGCTGCTCTGACTGGCCTTGGGCTCTCGTCACATTACACGTTTTCTTCCTCCCACCACCACTCTCAGCCAGGGCGAGCAGGTCAAACAGGTCAAACAGGTCAACCAGGTCAACCGAGTCAACAGCACAGAGCAGCATCTCAAGAAGCCCCCGCGGTTCTCACCCACAGAGCGAACACCTGGGATGGGGACAGGGAGAGAGAAGGCTGTGAAGGGGAGAAGGGGAAGGACCGGGAGGAGAGTAACGGGGAGGAGGAAGCAGAGACAGAGAGGGAAGAAGTGAGGGAGAGAGAGGAGGCGGAGTGGGGAGAGGAGATGGACAGAGTCACAGCAGCCACAGACAAACACACAGATGCAGATGCAGATGCAGATGCAGACGCAGACGCAGACGCAGACGCAGACGCAGATGCAGACACAGATGGGATCAAGCTTGCCGATCGCAGCTATCCCATTCTGGCAATCATCGACATCATGCTGCTTCCAGGAAGCCGCGGGCTGTGCAACGCCATGCTAGATCCAGCAGAACAGGACCCGCTGGCAGTGGGGGCGAGTGCTGCCAATGACCTGCCCCGCTTTGACATCCATGGGGAGGAGCCGCGCTTTGGCGGACACACCAGCCCTGCTGCTCGTCCTCTCCTCGTTCCGCCGGAGCTGGAGAGGCTGTGTGCTGACCTCAACGCCATCCGCACCCAGTCCCCGCAGGTGAGCTGGTCGGGTCCTTTGTGCTTAGGGCTTAGAGCAGGAAACGCTGGCAGTGGGGACGAGTGCTGCCAGTGACGTGCCTTGATTTGACGTTCATGGACGTGGGGAAGGTGCGCACACCAGCCCTGCTTCTTGGCCGTTTCTCCTGCCGCCAGAGCTGGAAAGGCTGTGTGTGTGTGTGTGCTGATCTCATCTCAACACCGCAAGAAATCATGGATTCGAGCCGCAGCAAGCGTAGGTTCTCCTCGAAATTCTTGAGTAACAGCTAGGAGTATTTAGAGTGGGAAAAAGGGTAGAATCAGGACTTGGTAAGTCCAACTTCAGTAAAGAACGTAGGCGTACGCGTTTCGGCCGTGAGGCGTTCGTCAGCGCCGCCAGAGCTGGAAAGGCTGTGTGTGTGCTAATCTCATCTCAAGTTGAGATTGCTTTTGAGTCGACTCAAAAGCAGAGCTGGAAAGGCTGTGTGTGTGTGTGTGCTAATCTCATCTCAAGTTGAGATTCTCAACACCATCTGCACCTAGACCCCCGCAGGTGGGATCAGTGTTAGGTCTGTATAGGGCTGACTGCCTGGACCAAACGTGGCTTATAAGGTGCATAAGAAGCAAGAGCCCTCTGAGCTGGACAAGCTGTGTTTGTGCTGACCTCAACACCATCTGCACCTAGACCCCGCAGGTGGGTAACGGGTTGGTTCTGTCTCTCTCTGCTTAGAGCTGAGGCGGCTCTTGAATTGAAGGAAGACCAGGGTCCGCTTGTTCTGCAACCCTTAACTTTGTGCCTGCTGTATTTCGCCCTCTTCCCCCCTTTTCCCAGATGGCTGAGTCTCTCGTGGTGGCATCGCTAGTCCCCCTGGGGGTTGACCCTCGCCTGCGTCGCTTCTTACACCAATTTTGAGAATTCTCAAAAATGATTTCAATACAGCACCACTCACTCGTCACCACTCGCCCCCTGCACGCCTCACCCACATCCCTTGTGCCCTGTGTGTCCCCTGTGCCCCTTTTTCAGATGGCAGAGTCTTTTGTCGTGGCGTGGCTAGCCCCTCCAGGGGAGGACCCGCTGTGCGTCGTTTCCTCCTTGCCTCTCCAAGTCCCCCCTTATGCCCCTTATCCTTCCCCTGTCCCTCTCCTTCCCCCCCACCTCCCACAGATGGCAGAGTCTCTTGTCGTGGCATGGCTAGTGCCTCCAGGCGTGGACCCGCGTCTGCGTCGCTTCCTGCAGCAGCAGCAGCACCACTCACTCGTCACCACGCGCCCCCTGCACGCCTCCCGCCTCACCCACATCCTCTCCTGCTTCGCCCACGCCCTCAACGGGGACCCCATGGGCGGGGGCTCCTCTCGAGACTCGTTTGCCATGCAGGCCCCACCCGCTGCGGAAGTGCCTGTTGCATCGGCTGCTGCTGCTGCAGCTCCTGAGATGATTCAGCAGCAGCAGCAACAGCAGCAGCAACCACACTCCCCTGCCCATATCACCACCCACACGCCCTTGCATGCGTCAATACCAGCTTCTCCTCAAAATGCTGTTGCTGTTTCCGCACCCTCACACTCCCAAGGGCCCGACGAGTCCTCAGAGCAGCTTGCTACAGTCCCAGAAGCACTTTTGAGTCGACTCAAAAATGTTTCCGCACCCTCACACTTCCAAGAGCCCGACGAATCCAAAGAGGAGCTGGCTACAGTCCCAGAAGCAGCTGTCGCAGGCGTGGGAGTAGCAGGAGGGGGAGAAGTGGGAGGAGCAGCAGGAGTGGGAGTAAAAGGAGCAATAGACGGAGCGGCAGGAGGAGCAGCAGGGGCACGAATTGTTGCAGAAGCATTTAGTAGTGCTGGTGGTGCTGGTGCTGGTGCTGGTGCTGGTGCTGGTGCTGGTGCTGGTGCTGCTGCTGGTGCTGGTGCTGCTGCTGCTGGTGGTGCTGCTGCTGCTGCTGCTGGTGCTGCTGCAGCAGCAGCTGCTGCTGCTGCTACAGGTGCTGCTGGTGTGGGTTCAGGCGCCTCCTGGGGTGGGTTTAGCAGCTTCAGTGGCGGCGCTACTGGTGCTGCTGCAGGTGGTGCCCCTCCAGATGACGAAGAGCTTCCTTCTCAATTGTATGACGTTACTGAACCAGAAAATGCCTGCCTCACACTTTTGCCTGACCCAGAAATGCCTGCCCCGACAGTTCCTGCTTCAGCTGTGCCTGCATCAGAAATGCTGTGCTTAGCTGCGCCCCCAGCCTCCCATGTGGACGTCCCTCCTTCGCTCAACTCGGTGTGGGAGAGCATCACACGCAGCACCAGGCACCAATCTGTTGCTGCCACTGCTGCCGCCACTGCCACTGCTGCCACTGCTGCTGCTGCTGCTGCTGTTGATGCTGCTGGCGCAGTGGGAAAAGCAGTAGCAGTAGGAGCAGACGCAAGGGCAGCAGGTGTGGGGACCGGGGAGGGAGTAGAGGAAGAGGAGGAAGAGGAGGAAGAGGAGGAAGAGGAGGACAATGACGAGGAGGAGGAGGAGGAGGAAGAGGAAGAGGGTGTGGAGAAGGAGGAACGGGTAAAGAGAGGAGGGAGGCGGCGCCTCTCTTTCAACGCTTGGCGTGTGCCTGCCTCGGTCAGTTTTGAGTCGACTCAGAAGCTGCCAGCGTCTGTCGTGCCCTCTGCTGGTAGTGCTGAGGTACTGCTGCCGTTGACGGCTGCGCTTACTACAGCTCAGCACCCCTCTGCATCTTCTCCCACCGTTCACCACCTCTCTGCATCTCCGCACATACATGTGCACTCCTTGCAGCAGCGTTCCCACTCAGACCTGTACGCTCGCCGCACAAATACCACCAGTCCCGCTTACCCGCACAACCCCCGCTCAAGCCTATCTGACGGTCTGGAACGGCTTAGATTGATCAACGTGAATCTCAACCATGCCGCCTCCTTCCTGGCCCAACGCCCTTCGGCTGCTGCTGCTGCTGCTGCTGCTGCTGCTGCTTCGGCGTCGCTTGCTTCCCCCTCTGCGCTTCCGCATTTTACCACTCTAGTCAGCCCGGGCCAGGGAGGCAGCCTCGGGCGAGGCTCGGCACAGATCCGGAAGCTGAGCGGCAGCTTCGGCGGCAGTGCGCGTTTTGCTGCGGGTGGTGCTCCTGGTGCTTCTGCAGCAGGTGCGGGGAACCTGAGTGGCATAGGGTTGGGCTGGCCGGGTCTAGCCAGCCTGCCTCAGTTCGCATCTCTCTCCGGTGCCTCCCAACTGGGTCTCATTCGGTCCATGTCAGCTGTACAGAGCTATGCAGCCGCCTCCTCCCTCTCCGTCCTCTGCCAACCCACCATGCTGTCTGGGATCGGCTATGATCAACCCAGCTTGCTCTCCGGTTTGGGATATGACCAGCCTGCTATGCTCTCCGGTTTGGGGTACGATCAGTCTAGTATGCTGTCTGGATTTGGCCCTAGCAGCCTGGGTCACGAGACCATCTTTGAGACTCCGCACGTGTCGGCACAAATGTCGCCGCACGTGTCACCTGGCAGGTCACCTGGCGTGTCACCTGGCGTGTCACCTGGTGTGCTGTCCGGCATGCTGTACGCGATCGGGTCGGAGCCGATACCAGAAGCATATAAGGCGTCACCTGGGCATGGGAATGCCCCTGGGAATCTCCCTGGAGGAGCTACTAGTAGGCCTGGTCTGCGGGGAAGTGGGAGGAGCAGCAGTGGGAGCCCGATTCTCCCAGGTGGTAGGAGAAAGTATGATTTATTGGGAGGAGGGGGGAACAGGAGCGGGAGGAGCAGGGGCATGGGAATGCATGTAAGGGGAGGCAGTGCTGGTAGTGCCAGCGGATTTGAAATGCCTGAGAGCAGTGTAGGCGCTGGTATGGGCATGGGCATGGGGTTGGGAGGTTCTACTGGTAATCTGCTGCATTCTGGTCCACCTTACACCAGTAGTGCCCATGCCACGTCACCTGCCCATGCCGCATCACCTGCTCATGCCACGTCACCTGCTCATGCCGCGTCACCTGCCCGCGCCATATCACTGGACCAAGCCACGTCGGCCAACTCCCAGCCAGTGGCTTACCACAGGAGGGGGGCAGCCAATGCAGAGCGAACATTCTCACAGCCACCAGCATTCCTCAAGGGCAGCACCGTACTCTACTCCTCCACCACCCATTCCAACCACTCCCACTACTCCCAGCAAGCAGGAAGTCCCCTCGGGCCGGGATTAGCAGCAGCTCCGTCTGCGGCTGTGTCGTCCCCTCACTCCCAAGCAGCAGGCTACCTGCGAGGCTTTCACAGCATGGCCCGTACCACCGCCAACTCCAACGCTCCAGCTAGAACGCCCCAACTCAAAAACATCCAAAGGCATGCCTCGCACCACCTCGGCTTCTCTCGACGCGCCCAACAAGCGCATGCCGCATGCCAGATCCAGCGCTCTTGATGCCGCGTCCAAATGCGTCAGCCACGCCAGCCTGGCCCCCAGCAGCATGCCGCGCACGAGCTCGGCCCCTCTGGATGCCCCTCGCGTGGTTACCAGAAGGTCGTTCCAACACCACTCTGCCAGGCACTCCGTGAGCGGGGCGTCTGCTCTCCTTGAGGCGCCTCAAAAGCATCATTCTGCTAGGTACTGTGCTGCTACTGGAGGGAGTGGGTTCAATGAGGCGTCTGTTCTTGAGGCGCCTCAGAGACAGCAGTCTGCTAGATGCACTGCTTCTGAGGTGAACGGGGTGAGTGGAGTGAATGGGGCAAATGGCCGGCCCATTCTCCTCGAAGCGCCTCAGAAACAGCATTCTGCTAGATACACCACTAGTGGGGCGAGTGGGGCGTCTTCTCCTCTTGAAGCGCCTCAGAAACAGCATTCTGCCAAGTACACCACTAGTGGGGCGAGTGGGGGAATTGGGACAGTCGGAACGAGTGGGAGCTTTTCTGTTGCTGCTGCACAACCAGTCGCACAAACAAGTAGCAGTCAGCACCCAGGCACGCAGTCTAGCATGCTGCCAGGCGTGCACTCAGGAACGCAGGTTCTAGGAGTGCAGGCCCGGGCAGGACTAGCCGGAGGGGCAGTTGGGAAAATGAGGGGAGGAGGAGGGGGCGCAGGGGGCGCATTAGCAGCTGGGGGAGGAGCGGAAGCTGAAGGAACGGGAGGAACTGCCTGTGCTGCTGGCTGTGCTTCTGCCAGTGCCACTGGCATTGCTGCTGGGATTCCTGCTGGCAGTGGTGCTGACAGAGGTGGTGACAGAGGTGGTGACAGAGGTGGTGACAGAGGTGGTGACAGAGGTGGTGACAGAGGTGCTGATAGAGGTGGTGACAGAGGTGGTAACAGAGGTGGTGACAGCAGGGAGGGGAGTGCGGCTACTAGCGTGGAAGCAGGGCAGTCAAGAGTGCCTGCTGCTTCAGAAACAACACACAAGGATGGGCACGGCACGGGCACGGGAGGGATAATTCTTAGGTCAGGATCGGCCTTGGAGTTTGGGCCTATGAGGGGGCTGTCTGTGGTAGTGCCTGATGATTCTGCGGGACCAGAGCTGCTCGAGGAAAGAAACTTGATCGGAGGTTTTGAAGGGAGAGGTTTTCTGGGAAGAGGGTCTGAGGGGAGAGACTCTGTGGCGGTTCTTAGTGAACCTAGATTGAGTTCAGGTGAGTCGAGGGAGGTTGATGTTGACCTGAGGAATCACCTGGAGCATCCATCTGGCCATAGATTGCAGCAGAAGCAGCAGCAAGAGGAGGGGGAGCAGAAGAAGAGGGAGCTACAAGCAGTGCAGCAGCAGCAGCAGCAGGTGCCAGAGCAGCAAGTAGAGGAGCAACAAGAGAGGCAGCAGCAGGTACCACAGTCACCAAGCTCCCATCAGTTCCCTCGGCAGCACTCGCCATCTCTCCTGCGATCCACATCTGCAACACCCAACACCCTGCAGCACCACTCGTCACACCTCTCCACCGCATCAACTTCCCACGCCCAGAATCAGCCTGAGCCGTTCCCCTCTCTCTCCCACACCATACCTCAACGACCTTCCACGAGCCCTTGCTGCGGCGACAACCCGAGGGGTTTTTCCAGGCGAGGAACGGGAGGGAGAGGGGTGGAGAGGATTGCTGCAAGGGCGGAGAGTGGGGAGAAGGAAACGGAGGGGGGTGAGTGGGGGGTTGACACAGAAGCAGGATCGGCAGCAGCAACTGCCACGGTTGGAGCAACAGCAGCAGTTGGCGCAGCAGCAGGGGTAGCAGCAGCATGCATGTCAGCTTTCAGTAGCCATGGCAGCCAGTCAAACACCCCTAGTCCACGAGCACTGCTGCCCTTTGGTTCTATTGCGGAGGTGCTGAGCTCGGTGTGGGGTGGGAGCGAGAGGAGGAGCGCCGGAGGAGGGGTGGAAGGAGGGGGAGGGAGAGGAGGGGAGGGAGGAGGAGAGAGAGATGGGGAGGGTGGGGAAGAGGGATCTGGGGAAAGAGAGGGGGAGAGAGGGAAGGATGGAGAGGCAGAAGGACGCGGGGAGGCTCAGCCTCGGCCGACAAGAACACAGTCTAAGGCTCGCGTCCCCACGACTTCCCTCTCTCTCTCCCTCACTCACTCCCTCGCACACCGCCTCTCAGGCCTGTCCGGCCTCTTCCGCAGCAACTCCTCTTCAGACTACGAGGCAGCAACAGCAGCAGCCGGCATTACCAAATTCGGCGACAGCAGCAGCAGCAGCATCAGCAGCGGCAGACGAGCCGTCACCCCTGGAAGGAGGTCAAGAGGGGGGAGCGTGGAGTCCACCCAAAAGTCGCTGCAGCAGTCACGAGAGGGAAGCATGGGGTCAACTCAAAAGTCTCCGCAGCATTCGCGGGAGGGAACCGTGGGGTCGAATCACCAGTCCCCGGCGGTCACACCCGGAAGGAGGTCGCGGGAAGGGAGTCGGCAGAAGCAGCGGCGGGCTAAAAGACTGTCTGGTCCATTGTCTTCCACAGCTGCTTCTGCTTCTGCTTCTGCTTCGGGATCTGCTTCGGGATCTGCTTCGGGACTCACTCCTCCCACGCCTGCCCTCTCCGCCTCCTCCCTCCCAGGCAGTGTGGGCCCGTCCACGCCCACCACTCCTCCCACAGCAGCGCGACCCAGCTTTGACGCCCCGGCCAGGCGAGGGCGGCCCAGCTTTGAAGTGCCTCAGAGCAAGGTGAGACGTGGCATGACCGGGTCCCACACCCCTGGGAGAGACACCACTGTTAGACCCACAGCAGCAGGAGGAGTAACAGGAGGAGCTGCAGCAGCAGGAGGGGGAGCAGCAGGAAGAGCAGCAGGGGGAGGGGCGATGCCTACAGGCCAACCGCTGGCAGGGCTGCATATTCTGGTGGTGGAGGATACGGCGGTGCTGCAGAAGCTGGCAGCGTCGATGCTGCGGAAGATGGGTGCACGCGTGGCTGTGGCGTCGGATGGGCAGCAGGCTGTTGCTGCTGTGCTGAGCTCGTGGAAGGATGAAAATGGGTGCACTATCTGCTGCTGCTGGTGCTGCTGCTGCTGGTGGTGCTGCTGCTGGTGCTGGTGGTGCCGGTGGTAGTGGTGCTAGTATTGCCGGTTCTAGTGGGAGCAGTGGCACTGGCAGCAGCAGGAGGAAGAGTTTCAGCATGGCGAGAGAAGCAATGCTAGCCGGCTCATCTGCAGCAGCAGCAGCAGCACCTGCAGCAGCAGCAGCAGCAGCAGCTGCAGCAGCAGGGCAGCAAGGGGAGCTAGAAAGGGCACGCAGCAGCAGCCCCCGCAACCCCACCAGCACCGTCAGGTCTCTCTTTTCCACTGCTGGCTCTTCCCTTCACTCTGCCACTGCCTCCCTCTCTGCCACTGCCTCTCCCTCTTCAGCTGCTCCTCACTCTGCCGCTGTCTCGCCCTCCGCGGGTTCCTTTCGCTGGAAGCCGCGTCGTGGCAGCAGCGGCACTGTCTCCTTCCTCCTCTCCGCCCTCCCATCCGCGTCCGCCCTCCCATCCGCGTCCCCCCTCTCTTCCAGTCCCCGGGCGTCATCCCTCTCGTCCAGCCCTCCTGTGGCAACAGCAGGGGGAGGGGGAGGAGGCAGACCAGCAGCGACTGGAGCAGGAGGAGGAGGGGGAGGAGGTGGTGGTGTTGCTGAAGGGTGTGCGGCAGCAGGAGTGCAGCAGAGTCAAGTCACTGAGGCTTCTGAGGCGCCTCTGGTAGAGAGGGGAGAGGAAAGGCCCAGATCATCTTTTTCCAACCCGTTTGATCCATCAGGGGCAGCTGTTGCATCATCATCTGTAGCATCAACGGCTGTAGCAGCAGCTTGTGGCAGCAATGCAGTGGGTACAGCTGGAGAGGATGTGTCGAAGGGCAGTGGGATGAATGGAGGAGGGGATGCAGCAGCAGATCCGTTTGACATTGTGCTCATGGATTGCCAGGTACTTTGACGTTTGTGCTCAAGTCTTCCTCTTACAGGTGCTGGTGTGCTGGTTCGTAAGGTAGCAGCAGCAGCAGATCCGTTTGACATTGTGCTCATGGATTGCCAGGTATTTTGACTTGACGTATGAATGGGACTGCCATATACTTGACGTTTGAGGCTTGACGCTTGTGGTCAGGTCTTCCCCTTACATAGTGCTCGTCGCTGCCTGCCCACCCATATAGATGCCATTGATAAATGGGTACCCCACCCACCTTATGAGGACCATGTTTGAGGCGCCTCAGTGCACCCCTTGGAGGGGCACACATCGATGTGTGCCCTTCTTTCCTTCCATGCTCTTCTTTCCTTCCATGCTCTTCTTTCCTTCCATGCAGATGCCAGTGATGGATGGGTACACAGCCACAAGGACCATTCGGGCAGCAGAGAGGGGCACGGGACGCCACACTGTCATCTGTGCACTCACTGCTCATGCCCTCGCCAGGTGAAACGCTCTTCACTGCTCTGCACCGCTTTGCACACTGTCACACGTTCTCTCACCGCCCATGTGTCAGAGGTCCACTGGTGATCCCCGATTGATCCTAGGGAAGGGTTACAGGCATGGCGGCCTGGGGGGTTATGGGCGCACTCACCCGCTACACAAATAAGCCCTTTTATCCCAGTGGTTAGTGGCTGGGATTCTGACATGGTATCAGAGCAAAGGTCTCGGGTTCGAATCCCGGTGTGTGCACTTCGGGCATCCCAGTGCGGGGGGGTGTCAGAGGTCCACTGGTGATCCCCGATTGATCCTAGGGAAGGGTTACAGGCACGTTGGTCTGGGGGGTTATGGGCGCACTCACCCGCTACACAAACAAGCCCTTTTATCCCAATGGTTAGTGGTTGGGATTCTGACACCATGCACTTGCCAGGTGAAGGTGGGAGTGGTATGCGTATCCTGTGTTGCCTTGGCTTCCCATCATGTCGTTTTGCCTCTTCCTTTCTTGCCACCCTCTCTTTGCCCCCGTTGTTTGTCACGTAGTGACGAGGCCAAGTGCAGGCAAGCAGGGATGGATGGGTACCTCACCAAGCCAATCAACATACGGTGCGTATACTCACGGGGAGCCATGCATATGCACAGATAATGCACTCTTGCCTGCATGACGGCTCTCCTGCATGTGTTGATCATCTCAATCCGCTTGACTTACAATGACCACCGCACCATCTGTATGCTCCACTGCTACGCTAACAGTGCACACACTTCCCTGCAATTCTATCCATCTATCCAAGAATTGTACACCTTGCCCGTTGTTCAAGCGCCAAGAAAAGCCAACTCCCTGTGACCCTGACTCTCCATGCCTGTCTCTGCTTCTATCTTGCGCAGGTTGCTGGTGGACACAGTTCAGCGGCTGGTCAGCAGGAACAGCAGGGCAGCAAGGCGGAGCATGAGCAACCTCGGCGTGACTGCCACTGCCAGCGGCACGGCCTCGGCAAATCAAGGCAGCTTCAGCAGCGCTTCCAGTAACAGCCCTTACACCAGCCCTCTAGGGTCAACTGCTAGTACTACCGGCCCTACTACAGGCATACGAACATCGTTCTCCTACACAATGGGGGCAGATAGTAAGGGACATTGAATGTTACTGGTAAGGGGTAGTCCAGCTTTGTGTAGGTAGCAGGTAGTTTATTGTACAGGCTGCAATTGTGCAGTCTATGAGTTGCAGGTGAAAAAGTTGGTGCTTTCAACAGGTGTGGGGATCTGCTGGAGAAAGACAGCACTGCTAAGAGGTAGTAAAACAATACTCTTTAATGTCAGATCAGAAGACAAGGCTACGGTATAATGAGCTATAACAGTTATAATTGACCTCTCCACTTCATTCACCAGGGATTGAAACCCCCTGCTTGAGCCGTTCCCGCTTCAGCTTCCTCTGTGAGACAGGTTTCTTCTTCTTGGGAGGCATGACGCTCTGTGCGTAGAAATACATGGCAGCGTGGCCGACGAGGAAGAGAACGAAGAAGCCCACCACGACCAGGATGACCAGCAGCGTAGGGTTGAAGCCTGAATCAGGTGGCGTTTGACCCTGTGTGAGAGAGGGAAATCAAAGACGACGAATACTTCTAAGGTCATGATCAAGAAGGAAAATGCCATCTAAACACGAAAATCAGGCAATCCGTTAATTTCAAGGCTAATTAACGAGCTATCGGATGTAAAAGTCGTAAAATGGCGGTATCTAGCCTAGCGTAACGCGAGATCCAAGAGCAGAATGACTGGCTAAGAAAAAAAGCACGAGTGCATTACCTCTCCTGGGCCCGCCATGACGAGGTGCTCTCAGCAACGATCCTCCTCAGCGGAGATAACAGGGGAAGAACTGGCAGGCGAGTCACTGTCTTAGAGAGCTAAGTAAAAGGATAAGTAGGATCTGCGAATCTACGCTTGCGAACTAAAATCTAGGGTTGACGGAATGCGTCTGTGCTGGTGGTGACCAGGGTAAACAGGAAGAGGCTCGAAGTTGTTGGGTGGGATGCTGGATTCTAGAAGTGTGGGGCAGGTGTAGAAAGGGATGTGATAATAAACGGGGGAGCTTGTCAGATCGGAAGAACAGTGGCCGTTGGTTCCGTTGGTCGTGTTGGGACCCCCTACAGATCGACGATGTGGAAGGCGGAGGAGCTGATGTCCGTGTTTCAGATTAGAAGTTGGCGCCAAAATATTTGGCGAACTCGGTGATTGGCTTGCCAGTTCATATTTCAGTAACTCGGTAATTTGTAGAAGAGAACTGACACATTTCTCTAAGATTTTTTTTTATCATGAGAAGAACTGACAGTATTGTAACGCGTATTCCCTCACCCACAATTCGGCAACCCCAGTGCCTGCCAACCCAATTTCAATCTATTTGTCAGATTCCCAGTCTTACCTTGTCCTTGCTTTCACTGAAGTCGTATGTAAGGGCTCTAAGTGCATAATAGCCGCTTAGCTCAGTGAATTTGAGAGTGACATGGGTGAATGATTTCTGTTCATTGAGGAGCACGGTCTGTGTTGTCATCATCATCATCATCATCTCATGCTGCAGCCACAATGTCATGGCGCCCGTGCTCTGCTCACGTTCGGTCTTTTCCGAGAAAGCACAGTTCTCGTTCTTGGCTTTTCGGTCAAGAAGTTGACGGCGCGAGGTTTATTTATACCGGACAGTCTTTCTTACTTGCCGGCGCCTGCAGACAGCTTGCACGTGGAGACGGCGATGGGGTAACCAGATGTTCCTGGCGTGTAGTTGTTTTCGCAAGTTCGCTTGAGCGGCGTAAGCGACAGAAAGGTGGTATTGCGAGTGGTAGTAACCAGCTCGGCGAAGACATTAAGGCGCAAAGCGAGCCTGGAAGGTCTAGACGAGCTTCGCGAAAGTATGTGTACATCCGTCGCATCTCTACATTCCCTTGATTGCTGGACAAATTCCAAAATTTTTATCTACTAGAATTCACTCCATCCATGGCACGTCATGATGTCTGGTTTTTTATGTGAGGTTTGTTGGTACCTCAGATGCTTCTTGAGTCGCAGGGAGCATTCCTCCTTAGACGCTTGCGCTCATCCTTTTTCATTCATCCGTTTAATCTCATCCTTTTGTTCTCTCATCGTTTTGCGCTTGTCTGCTCTTCCTTTTCGCTGTTGTGCGCACAGGAATCCGTTGCGAAAGGCTTGGGAAAAGAGCGCACGAGCAGGAGGAAAGGACGGGGAACCGAAACACCAGACTGCTTTGGAAAAGAATCCAGACGAGGAGGGGGAGAGGGAAGCGAAGCACCCAGGCGAGGAGGACAAGCAGGGGGCTAAGAGGGACGAGAAGGAGCGTGCCGAGGGTCAAGACGCACACAGCCAATCCGGGCCGAGGAAGCAACACGAATGGATTTATTCTGTCGGACTTCCCAGCGGTATTTCCTTTTCAACAAGCTAACTAGATACATAGACTTAGAATTTAAAATAGAGGCTAACCATTCCCCCACCCCAGCTGCTCGTCCAGCCCTCTTCCAAGCGTCTGATCATTCATGAAGGAACGCATCTGGTCATTCCTTCTATCGTTTCTTACCCTCCACTATTCAACCATCCCTCCATGCCACTTTCCACCCCTCCTTCCCATGCGCAGTCCCTTCCCCCAGCAGCAGCGATCTCAAACGCCTACCTCCCGCACTGCTGTCCCTTGCTGTGGCCGCCGCTGCTGCTGCATGTGCCGCTGCTCTCCTCCTGCTGCACTCTCGTTTCTCCCAAACAGCAGCAATACGTGCAGGGAGGCGTGTAGAGGAGGAGGAAAGGAAGCGTGCAGAGGGGCAGGCAGGGAGGCGTGCATACGAGGCAGGGGAACGTGCAGAGAAGCGAGCAGACACACAGGAAGGCACATTAATGGAGATGGGGGTGATGGCAGACGATGCTGCACGGGATGAGGGGTTAGCAGGGGGCACGGTAGAGAAAGAGACAGAGGGTTCTGTAGGCAAGGTAACTGACAGGAGGAGGGTGGACGAGAGAGCAGAGGAGGGGAAGGATGGGCAGGAAGTTTGGACGGATGGTGTAAGGGAGCGTGGTGGGGAGAGTGGTGGGGAGGGCGTTGGGGGGGAGGGCGGTGGTGGGGAGAGCAGTTTGGGGGAGAGGGAGAATGACGCTGTGTGTGTCGCTGGAGAGGGGAGCGATGAGCAGTGCACAGAGGGAAGTGCCGAGCAGATGGAGGGAATGGAGGGGAGTGAAAGGAGTGAGCCAGATGGGCAAGAGTGGCTTGTCCCGGCTGTGGCTGGAGGGGCGGAGAGCAGGGAACAGGTGGGGGAACGGCAAGGGGGAGGGGAAAGGAGTGGAGGGGCGGAGGGAGGAGGCGAGAGTGGGGTTTGGAGAGTAGAGGGCAGAGATGCAGATGGGGGGAGTGGGGATGCGAAGGAGAGAGGTGGTGATGATGGGGATGAGAAAGAGGATGACGGGAAGGGTGAGGGGAGGGATAAGAGAGACTTACCAGAAGACTTGGAAGAAGAGGAACGTCTCAAGTTGCTGCAAGGTAACGGAAGAGACATGCGTGTGTCACTTCTGCAAATTTTAAGGGCGAGCGGAGGGAAACGGGAGACCTGCCAGGAGAGTAGAAAGAAGAGGAACGCCTCGAGTTGCTGCAAGGTAACCTAAGGGACATGCTTTTCAGAAATTTCTAAGGGTGAGGGGAGGGAGGGAGACATAGACCTACCAGTGATTGGGAACAAGATGAGTGGCTGAAGTTGCTGCAAGCAAGGTAACAGGAGAGACATGAAGAGAGCAAAATAGCATACTCAGAACTTGTGTAGTCTCCATCATACCTGCTGCCATCCTCCAATTTTTTTGGCGCCGAGAGAATCATCTTCAGATTCCTTCGTCATTACCATTTCGCAACCGTTACCATTACGCAACCGTTACCATTACGCAACCGTTACCATTACGCAACCGTTACCATTACGCAACCATTACCATTCCGCAACCATTACCATAACGAACCTCCGTTACCATTACGCACCTCCATTACCATTACACACCTCCGTTACCATTACGCACCTCCGTTACCGTTACGCACCTCCGTTACCGTTACACACCTCCGTTACCATTACGCACCCCCGTTACTGTTACGCACCTCCCTTACCATTAGGCACCCCCGTGAGCGTTACGCACCCCCGTTACTAGGGATGAGCATATGGCGAAAGCGAACATGTTCGCGTTCGTTTTAGCTCGAACAGGGCTGTTCGGCGAACCGAACACTGTTCGGTTCGCCGAACACTTTTCACCTGAAAGGATGTTCGAAGTTCGCCAAGAGAGGCGAACATTTCGTACGTTTTGGCGAACACGAACACGTTCGCCAAGAACATGTTCGCGTTCGCCTTTGAGGGGTTGGCACTACAATTTTACGTATTGGATAGAGGCTACGGTCTTAGTATTGAACATCGAAGGCACCATAATGCCTAAACGCCATAGTTAACTAAGTTCAGTTTAGGGCCTATGTTACTACTAGAAAGTGAGGGTGAGGTAGGTTGTTGTGGGGTGGGCGGGCTGTTGGGAGCACCATGGTCGACAAGCTAAAAAAAATGAGCCCAAATGGTAAGGGCCGCGACCCTAAATTAGGTCGCGGCACTTTCGTCGACGAACATTTTTGGTGTTCGTCGACGTGCCTGTCGAACACGAACATGTTCGTGTTCGACGCGCCTCGGCACATCGAGGCGCGCGAACAGCGAACATGTTCGCCCGAACGTCGAACATGTTCGGGACGAACATTTTTTGGCAAAAAAAAATCCCGTTCGGTTCGTCTCGAACATGTTCGAGACGAACCGAACGGGTGTTCGCCAATATGCTCATCCCTACCCGTTACCATTACGCACCTTCATTACCATTGCGCACCTCCGTTACCATTACGCACCCCCATTACCATTACACACCTCCATTACCATTACGCACCTCCGTTACCATTACGCACCCCCGTCACCATTACGCACCTCCGTTACCATTACGCGCCTCCATTTTCATTACGCACCTCCGTTACCATTACGCACCTCCATTACCATTACGCACCTCCATTACCATTACGCACCCCCGTTCATTACGCACCCCCGTTCATTACGCACCTCCGTTACCATTACGCACCTCCGTTACCATTACGCACCTCCATTACCATTACGCACCCCCGTTACCATTGCGCACCCCCGCTACCATTACGCACCCCCGTTACCATTACCCACCCCCGTTACCATTACGCACCTCCGTTACCATTACGCACCTCTGTTACCGTCACGCACCTCCGATACCATTGCGCACCCCCGTTACCATTACGCACCTCCGTTACCATTACGCACCCCCGTTACCATTACGCACCCCCGTTACCATTACGCACCTCCGTTACCATTACGCACCTCCGTTACCATTGCACACCTCCGTTACCATTACGCACCTCCGTTACCATTACGCACCTCCATTACCATTACGCACCCCCGTTACCATTACGCACCCCTGTTACCATTACGCACCTTCGTTACCATTACGCACCTCCGTTACCATTGTGCACCTCCGTTACCATTACGCACCTCCGTTACCATTACGCACCCCCGTTACCATTACGCACCCCCGTTACCATTACGCACCCCCGTTACCATTACGCACCCCCGTCACCATTACGCACCTCCGTTACCATAACGCGCCTCCGTTTTCATTACGCACCTCCGTTACCATTACGCACCTCCATTACCATTACGCACCTCCATTACCATTACGCACCCCCGTTCATTACGCACCCCCGTTCATTACGCACCTCCGTTACCATTACGCACCTCCGTTACCATTACGCACCTCCATTACCATTACGCACCCCCGTTACCATTGCGCACCCCCGCTACCATTACGCACCCCCGTTACCATTACCCACCCCCGTTACCATTACGCACCTCCGTTACCATCACGCACCTCTGTTACCGTCACGCACCTCCGATACCATTGCGCACCCCTGTTACCATTACGCACCTCCGTTACCATTGTGCACCTCCGTTACCATTACGCACCTCCGTTACCATTACGCACCCCCGTTACCATTACGCACCCCCGTTACCATTACGCACCCCCGTTACCATTACGCACCCCCATCACCATTACGCACCTCCGTTACCATAACGCGCCTCCGTTTTCATTACGCACCTCCGTTACCATTACGCACCTCCATTACCATTACGCACTTCCATTACCATTACGCACCCCCGTTCATTACGCACCCCCGTTCATTACGCACCTCCGTTACCATTACGCACCTCCGTTACCATTACGCACCTCCATTACCATTACGCACCCCCGTTACCATTGCGCACCTCCGTTACCATTACCCACCCCCGTTACCATTACGCACCTCCGTTACTATTACGCACCTCCGTTACCGTCACGCACCTCCGATACCATTACGCACCCCCGTTACCATTACGCACCTCCGTTATCATTATGCACCTCCGTTACCATTACGCACCCCGGTTACCATTACGCACCCCCATTACCATTACGCACCTCCGTTACCATTACGCATCCCCGTCACCATTGCGCACCCCCGTTACCATTACGCACCTCCGTTACCATTACGCACCTCCGTTACCATTATGCACCCCCGTTACCATTACGCACCTCCGTTACCATTACGCACCCCCGTTACCATTACGCACCCCCGTTACCATTACGCACCCCCGTTACCATTACGCACCCCCGTTCATTACGCACCTCCGTTATTACTACGCACCTCCGTTACCATTACGCACCTCCATTACCATTACGCACCTCCATTACCATTACGCACCTCCATTACCATTACGCACCCCCGTTCATTACGCACCCCCGTTCATTACGCACCCCCGTTCATTACGCACCTCCGTCACCATTACGCACCTCCGTCACCATTGCGCACCCCCGTTACCATTGCGCACCCCCGTTACCATTACCCACCCCCGTTACCATTACGCACCTCCGTTACCATTACGCACCTCCGTTACCGTCACGCACCTCCGATACCATTACGCACCCCCGTTACCATTACGCACCTCCGTTATCATTACGCACCTCCGTTACCATTACGCACCCCCGTCACCATTGCGCACCCCCATTACCATTACGCACCTCCGTTACCATTACGCACCTCCGTTACCATTACGCACCCCCGTTACCATTACGCACCCCCGTTACCATTACGCACCCCCGTTACCATTACGCACCTCCGTTACCATTAAGCACCCCCGTTACCATTATGCACCTCCGTTACCATTACGCACCTCCGTTACCATTGCGCACCCCCGTTACCATTATGCACCTCCGTTACCATTACGCACCTCCGTTACCATTGCGCACCTCCGTTACCATTGCGCACCTCCGTTACCATTGCGCACCTCCGTTACCATTAAGCACCCCCGTTACCATTATGCACCTCCGTTACCATTACGCACCTCCGTTACCATTACGCACCTCCGTTACCATTGCGCACCTCCGTTACCATTACGCACCCCCGTTACAATTACGCACCCCCGTCACCATTACGCACCCTCGTTACTATTACGCACCCCTGTTACCATTACGCACCTTCGTTACCATTACGCACCTCCGTTACCATTATGCACCCCCGTTACCATTACGCACCTCCGTTACCATTACGCACCCCCGTTACCATTACGCACCCCCGTTACCATTACGCACCCCCGTTACCATTACGCACCCCCGTTACCATTAAGCACCCCCGTTACCATTACGCACCTCCGTTACCATTACGCACCTCCGTTACCATTACGCACCTCCGTTACCATTGCGCACCTCCGTTACAATTACGCACCCCCGTTACCATTACGCACCCTCGTTACTATTACGCACCCCCGTTACCATTAGGCAGTCCCGTTACGATCACGCACCTCCGTTACCATTACGCACCTTCATTACCATTACGCACCCCCGTTAACATTACGCACCTTCGTTACCATTACGCACCCCCGTTACCATTACGCACCTCCGTTACCATTACGCACCTCCATTACCATTGCGCACTTCCGTTGCCATTACGCAGCCCCGTTACCATTACGCACCACCGTTACCATTACGCTCCTCCGTTACCATTACGCACCTCCGTTACCATTACGCACCTCCGTTACCATTACGCACCTCCGTTACCATTACGCACCCCCGCTACCATTACGCACCCACGTTACAATTGCGCACCTCCGTTTCGATTACGCACCCCCTTTACCATAATGCACCTCCGTTACCATTACGCACCCCCGTTACCATTACGCACCCCCGTTACCATTACGCACCTCCATTACCATTGCGCACTTCCGTTGCCATTACGCAACCCCGTTACCATTACGCACCCCCGTTACCATTACGCTCCTCCGTTACCATTACGCACCTCTGTTACCATTACGCACCTCCGTTACCATTACGCACCTCCGTTACCATTACGCACCCCCGCTACCATTACGCACCCACGTTACAATTGCGCACCTCCGTTTCGATTACGCACCCCCTTTACCATAATGCACCCTCGTTACCATTACGCACCTCCGTCACCATTACGCACCTCCGTTACCATTACGCACCCCTGTTACCATTGCGCACCCATTGCGCACCCCCTTTACCATTACGCACCTCCATAACCATTACGCACCTCTGTTACCATTACGCACCTCCATTACCATTACGCACCTCCGTTTTCATTTCGCACCTCCGTTACCCGTGCCTTTCCCGTTTCGTATTTGTGGGTGATGTAATCGTGTTAAGCGTTGCTTTCTTCTGGCGCCTTTTGTTTTCCCCTTGTCGCACCCAACTGACTTTCGAGTCGGCGCATAGCCACTATTTTTTTCCCTTGCGTCGCCCAACAGCTCAAGCCATCAGTGATTGGAGCAACCAGATTGTGCTGCAGGTAAGGCAATATTTAAGTTCGCGCTTTTTCTCTCCACCTCTTGCTAAACGAATTTTTATTGCCGTAGTTTTATAACTCTATGTTTTGAATGTTACATGTTTCCTAACTACAGGATCGTATTTTTGAAATGATAATTTTTCGGTTTGTGCTTTTGGATTACGCTTTTTTACTAAAAAGAGGGTTAGCTGGTACAAGTGTTGTTTATACACGTACAACAGCTCAAAGCATTAGCATTTGATGCGTAGTTTGTTAATCATGCGTGTTCTCATGTGCTCATGTGCTCTTGTACGTTTCTAAGTTTCACACTTCCAGTCTCGCTTCTCTCACGCATCACTTCTCCTTTTCCCTTCCTTCCGCCAGGGCTTTAACTGGGAGTCACACGGCCAACCCCAGGGCTGGTGGCAACACCTAGCCTCCCTTGCGCCCGCCATTGCTGCTGCTGGCTTCACGGCTGTCTGGCTGCCCCCTGCCTCATCGTCCCTCGCCCCTCAAGGTAAGCCCCTGAAGGTAAGCCTCACAATAAGCTTCCTCGTTGTCCTGCGTCTCCCTGTCCTTCTCCATTACTCCCTCCATCTCTCTCCTCCCTTCTCTCTGTTTCCTTCTCTCTTCCCCCCTCCCTTTCCTCCTCCAGGCTATTTTCCCAAGGACCTCTACCACCTGTCATCAGCATACGGTTCAGAGGCAGACCTCCTTATCTCCCTTACCCTCTCCTGCTCTCCTCCTCTCTCCCTCTCCCCCCGCACCAGGCTACCTACCCAAGGACCTCTACCATCTGGCATCAGCATATGGCTCAGAGGCAGACCTGCGCGCTCTCATTGCTGCTTTCAGGGACGCCCAGCCCCACACTGCCGCACCCCCAGCTGCTGCTGCTGATCCTTCTACTGCTGCTAATTTCGCTGCAGTTGCTCCTAGTGGTTCTGCTTCTGTCGCTGCTGCTGCTGCGTCACCCGCAACCGCTGCTACAGGTGCTGCAGCGGCCACTGACATTAAGCCCGGCAGTGGATTGGATCAAGCAGCTGAGTGTGTGCCTGGTACCACTACTGATGGCACTAATACCTGCTGTGCTGACACTAATGGTGCTGCCACGGGTGGTGCTGGTAACGCTGGGGGAGTGACTGCAGTGGGAGTGAGGGTGATAGCGGACGTGGTGGTAAACCACCGAGTGGGAAGCCAGCAGGGGGAGGGTGGCCAGTGGACTCGCTTTGATGGCACGTCTATGCCATGGGATGAGACTGCTGTCACATGTGACACTGGCGGCAAGGTGAGGTGTGGTAAGGTGCGGTGGGGTGCGGTGTGGTGGAAGTGGCAGATGTGGTGCATGGAGTTGACTACGGGAGGGCGGGCAGTGGACCCGGTTTGACGGCACGTCCATGCCGTGGGACGAGAGCGCTGTCACCTGTGACACTGGCGACAAGGTGAGGTGCGGTGCAGTGAGGTGCGATGAGTTGGCGTGAGATGGGGCAAAGGGCGAGCTGGCCTGGCACAAGGTGAGATGGGGCAAAGGGCGAGCTGGCCTGGCACAAGGTGAGATGGGGCAAAGGGCGAGCTGGCCTGGCACAAGGTGAGATGGGGCAAAGGGCGAGCTGGCCTGGCACAAGGTGAGATGGGGCAAAGGGCGAGCTGGCCTGGCACAAGGTGAGATGGGGCAAAGGGCGAGCTGGCCTGGCACAAGGTGAGATGGGGCAAAGGGCGAGCTGGCCTGGCACAAGGTGAGATGGGGCAAAGGGCGAGCTGGCCTGGCACAAGGTGAGATGGGGCAAAGGGCGAGCTGGCCTGGCACAAGGTGAGATGGGGCAAAGGGCGAGCTGGCCTGGCACAAGGTGAGATGGGGCAAAGGGCGAGCTGGCCTGGCACAAGGTGAGATGGGGCAAAGGGCGAGCTGGCCTGGCACAAGGTGAGATGGGGCAAAGGGCGAGCTGGCCTGGCACAAGGTGAGATGGGGCAAAGGGCGAGCTGGCCTGGCACAAGGTGAGATGGGTCAAAGTTAGATGGAGGAAGGTAGAGTGGGCTTGACTCAACGTTGTCCTTCTCAACCGCAAGTGATCCAACATCAACCACTTTCAACCGCTTGTGACCATTCCTGATCAACGTCCCCACCTTTTCTCCTTGACAGGGCAACCCCAGCAGTGGAAGCGTGTTTGAGGGGGTATCCAACATCGACCACTCTCAGCAGTTTGTGCGCCGAGATCTCACAGCATGGCTGACGTGGCTGCAGGTGAGACGTGGCTGACGTGGCTCCAGGTGAGATGTGTGGTATGGCTGACGTGGCTCCAGGTGAGCGGAATATGCTACATGGCTGATGTGGTTTCCGTGGCCATATTCCACATAACGCATGCCCCATGCCCCATGCCCCATGCCCCATGCCCCATGCCCCATGCCCCATGCCCCATGCCCCATGCCCCATGCCCCATGCCCCATGCCCCATGCCCCATGCCCCATGCCCTATGCCTCATGCCCCATGCCCCATGCCCCATTTCCCAACCCCATCTCCGATGCCCGCAGACTGATGTGGGCTTTTCGGGGTTCCGCTTTGACTATGCCAAGGGGTATAGCCCGGCCTATGTGTGGGGGTATGTGCAGGGGGCACGCCTGCGCCTGTGTGTGGGCGAGTACTGGGACACCTGTAACTACGTTGGGCCACAATACGACCTTGACTACGACCAGGGTGGGTGAGAGGGTGATGGTGTGAGGGTGGGTGAGAGGGTGATGGTGTGAGGGTGAGCGTGTGAAGTTGAAGTTGTGGGACTGTGGGCCAGTGGTCATGTCTCTGTCATCCTTGTGCCTGAACCCCTCCCCCAGTTGTCACCTCCACCCGGCTCGTGTGCAGCCAGACTCGCACCGAGGGCGCATAGTGGAGTGGATTGAAGGGGCGGGCAGGCTGGCAGCAGCCTTTGACTTCACCACCAAGGCCATTCTGCAGGTCAGTAAGTGAGAAAGTGAGTGAGTGAGTGAGAAAGAGAGTCTGTGCAGCCAGACTTGCTCGGGGTCGCATACTGGAGTGGATTGAAGGTGCGGGCAGGCTGGCAACAGCCTTTGACTTCACCACCAAGGCGGTTCTGCAGGTGAGTGAGTGGAAGTGACTAGGACTTTGGGCATGAGCGAGTGAATGAGTGAGTGAGTTGAGTGAGTGAGTGGGAGAACGAGCGAGAGTATGTTTGTGAAGCGCAGTACCCTTTCCTTGTCTTACAATGTTGTTGCTCACATTGATAAACCATTCTTCCCTTCTCGCTCATTCCACCAGTCTGCCCCTCTCGTGCCCTCACCTCTGACTTTTGAGTCGACTCAAAAGTCACCCCAGCCTTCCCCTCTCGTGCCCTCACCTCACCTCTGCGCCTCGCTTGCTCCTCTGCAGGAGGCAGTGAAAAGGAAGGAATGGTGGCGGCTAAAGGACAAGGAAGGCCGCCCGCCAGGCGTGATGGGCCTGCTGCCCTCGCATGCCGTCACATTTGTCGACAATCATGACACTGGCTCCACTCAGGTGAATGCAACAGATTTACAGGTGAATACGACATGCCTTGGCTTGTAACTTCCTCCTTCCTTCAGTTCTTTCTATGATTTGTACCTTGTGTTGAGGACTGACTTGCCCGCTCTTGAGAGACTTTTGAGACGTCTCAAAAGTTGATTTGTACCTTGTGTTGAGGACTGACTTGCCCGCACTTGAGAGACTTTTGAGATGTCTCAAAAGTTGGATTGTACCTTGCGTTCAGGACTGACTTGCTCGCACTTGTGTGTTTCCCTCTCGCCCTGGGTGTGCCTGGGGCCGTGCCATGCAGGCTCACTGGCCATTCCCCTCTCATGCCGTCATCCAGGCACGCCAAACACCCTCCTCTCACCATGCTCTCATTCTCCTCGCGTTACCTTGCAATGGTTTTTTTGTTGTCCTTGTTCTTCCCAGGCAAACCCATTGCCCAGTTATCGTTGTCGTCATTGTCGGTTCTGCTGCCTTGGCCTTGTGATCGCCATCCTCTTGCACGCTCGCTCCACATGAACATTGCGGCCCACACCCTATCTGGCTGCATTTGAGTCTTCTCACACACCCAGCATTCTCTCATCACAAATTACCCTTGCACCCCATGTCATTCAGGGCTATGCGTACATTCTCACACATCCGGGCATCCCATCGGTGTTTTACGACCATTTCTTCGACTGGGGCTCGGATCTCAAGAACCAAATCCAGCAACTGGTGAGCGAACCTAATGAGGTGGGCCTTTCTAGAGGTTTGAGGGTTACATGCTTGGAGAACTGCCATATTGGATCTCATTATTCCTGGCCTGGTTGTCTTATATTGTGCGCACTTGCGCATGCTTTGCCTTGTGCTATTTGCTGGCAGATTGATGCTCGGCGGAGGGCAGGCATACATAGCCGATCTTCAATTCAAATACTGGCAGCAGATGATAGCAGATATGCCGCCATCATTGGAGGAAATTTGTGTGTGAAAATTGGAGATGGGGAGTGGAGCCCTGACACTAGCGGAGTGGTAGATTCATGTGATGTGGTTGATGATGGAAGGGTGGCGAGAGATAAAACAAGTGGTTCCTTGTTGAGGAAATGGAACTTGACTAGTTGCGGGGAGGGATATGCTGTATGGATCGGGGAATGATTTACTCAATGATATGTAATGTTAATAATATTACAGTGTATACGAAATGTCCAGGTTATCTCTTCTTAGCGCAGCAAGTTGCAGCGAATCGCTTCGCTTCAGCATCCTGTCAAATTCGAGGTGTTTCCCGCCAAAACTTGCTCGTCTGAATTTGGCCTTCAGAGATACGTATCTCTCCGATCAGCTTTTTCCAGCCATACTGATCAGCTTGTTATCGCGATTCGTCCTTAGCTGGAAATTCCTAATGGGCAAGTAGGCCAGTGATAGTTGAACGTTGACCTCGGTCGCGGCACGCGTACGATTCGACTTGATGGGGAGCCAATCCGTGCACACTTTGCGTTGGTTGCACACGTCATTGAAGTGTTCTGATTAATCCGAGTTTGAGTGTTACTCCTAAGTCTGAATTTTAGCGAAGTGTCGTCGTCTATGCCGTGGAAGGTGCTTCTTAGATTCACCGAGTTATCGTGTTAGACGACTCAGTCAATTGACGACCAAGTTGAGGCTGGAACTTGCCTGATCAGCTTCGTTCTCAAGAGATTTAGGCTTAAAATCTGAGGATAATAATCTTTAGGGTGTCCTTGACTGACAAGGACTGGGGTGATAACGAAGCGACTATTAATTGTGTACTGACTCTATTCAAGGGTGTCTCTACCCAGCCATCGCTCATGGCTTCCGAAATTCGTACCATCCGCGTTAGTATCCGTTGCACTCCGGTTACGCGTCGTTATATCGGGATGGCGTGTTCTGTTTTCCTGCTGGCGCTCCTGGCATCGGGAACTCCGCCAGTTGGCGCATTCGAGCATCCCACAGGCGACAGCTACACGTTCAGCGATTTCCACTTGCAACGAGGAGCCTCCAACGGCTATCATCTACAAGGTGTGTTGTCTGGACCCACTGAACCTCTTATTCTTAGTGAGTCGACGCAAAAGCTGGCAGAATTCACGGCGTGGAGGTTTTAGAGCCGGTACCAGCAGGCGATGTGTCTCGTAACAAATTTTCAGCCCGCCTCACACATTCGTCTTCTTTTCCCCACCCTAATTCTATCAGAGCTTCGTCTGGGTGTCAACAGCGTGGAAGTTTCAGAACCAGTAGCAGCGGGGGACGGCGCTGCCTCTGTGTGCATCGCTCGCACGCGCCTCCCCGCTCGGCCGCGCCTGAGGGGCGTGTCTCGCGGATTTCACGTGCTGAGAGTCACGGCCACCATCCCGGCTGCGGGAATGCCACGTGGGGCTTTTTCCAGCGGACCCAAGTTTGAGTTCTGTGTGCACTGGTGAGTGAGTGAGGGTCAGTGGTGGTTTATCTGGAGTGTAGAGAACTCAAGCATTGGCCCACTCACGTGCTGAGAGTCACGGCCGCCATCCCTGCTGGAGGGATGCCACTTGGGGCATTCTCGAGTGCACCCAAGTTTGGGTTCTGGGTGCATTGGTGGGCGCGACGAGCAGTGGACAGGAAAGGGAGGTGGACGGGTGGGTGGGTGGGCGGGTGGGTGGGTGATTGGTGTTAGAATTCCGTTTTCCCTGATAACTGTGTCCTTCCCCTCCCCTGCAACACTCCAGGAATGCCTCGCAACCCCTTGGGGAGTGCCCAAGGGGGGCGTGGCGAGCAGCGGACAGGAAGGGGCGGTGGGTGGTTCTGCGGTCACCTTTCGAGGGCGCGTTCATCGATGTGAAACGAGAGGGCGGGGTCACTGGGGATCACGACGTCAGCATCAAAGTAGATGAAGGTGAGGCGGAGGAGGAGGAAGGAGGGGGAAGGTATTGGAATACAATGCGGGCGGTTTGAAAGGAGAGCGATCATGTTCGTTCTTTTTCTTTCGACTATTTCTGAATGGTCTCATCACCTTTTTTTTGTGACATCCATATGTGTCACCTTGCTTTCGTTTCCTCTTCTGTGTTTGATCAGACCTGGAGCCTCACCGGGCGGTGTTCTTTGTCCTGGGGTTCCTGCTCATGCTGCTGGCGGGTCATCTGAGCTCCATGGTGGCCTTCTATTACGGAGGGGGGATGACGCTGGGCGTGCTGCTGGTGGTCATCGTCATTCTCTATCAGGTGTGTTTTGTGTGGCGTGTGGCACTTGCATGCTGATGTGCGGTGTGTGGCATCTGCTGCTGGCGGGCCATCTGTGCTCCATGGTGCCTTCTATTACGGAGGGGGCATGACCCTCGGTGTGCTGCTCGTGGCGATCGTCATTCTCTACCAGGTGTGTGGCGTGTGAGTGAGTGGGGGTGTATGTAGTGTCTGTCTGTATGCTGATGTACGGTGTCTGTGGTGTGTGTGTGGTCACCATCTGAGCTCTATGGTGGCTTTCTATTGCGGTGGGGGCATGACGCTGGGTGTGCTTCTTGTGGTCATCGTCATTCTCTACCAGGTGTGTATGGAATGACAATGACCGCGAGCATACCATGAAAATCCGTCCGCCCCATCATCCCTGCCACCACCCGCCCCATTACCCATCATCCCTGCCACCACCCGCCCCATTACCCATCATCCTTGTCACCACCCACCCCATTACTCATCCCATCAGGTCATGCGGTTGCTGCCCCTGGGTCGCAAGAGCAGCCTTCAGATCCTCCTCTATGGCTCGCTGGTACGTGCTATGGCATGCATGTAGTGCATGGCATGGGGTGCATGCGTGTGTGATTGCACCCACGGAGCACCTTTCATCTTATCTGGGTATTGTATTGTTGCTTATGGGGCATGTGCACTAGAGGCGTATGGAAGGGGTGGGAGAGCAAGTAGAGAGTGAAACGCAAAAAGGGAGATAAGGAGGGAGATGGAAGTGAGAAAAGAAAGGGGGTTCGAAAGGGAAAAGGAAAGGGTTAGAAAAAGGGAAAGGCAAGGGGAAAAGGAAGAAGGGGGAGACAGCGAAAGAAAAGGTTCCGGAAAAAAAAAAACAAAAAAACAAAAAAAAAAAAAAACAAAAACAAAAAAAACGGTTTTTTATCGAGAAGGAAAACCCTATACTTACACTTTTTTCGCAGCGGCTCAACCCGGCTTCGCACACCATGGCAGAGAAGATGACAGGTGTGCAGGGCTTGCATGTGCTTTAAAGATTGGTATTTCGGGGATTTAAGGTGTTACCATGTACAAAAAACATCTGTTTCGGCTGCGATCACAAAAAGAAGGTGCAGAGGTAACAGTAAGAGGGGTTTGTGATAGAGGGATTGCTGCGAAGGCCTCCGAGTTGCTGTACGTTCTGCAATGTCAACGATTTCTTCTCGTCCACGTGTTTACCATGCATGAAGACGTGAAACACGCGTTTTCTGTTTCTCTTCATCTTCACCCTCCTCTAGTCTTTATTGCTATACTTCTCTACCTCCTCGACCGGAACAAAAAGTGTGTGTTTCACGTCTTCATGCGTGGTAAACACGTGGACGAGAGAAAATCGTTGACGTTGCAGAACGTACAGTAACTCGGAGGCCTTTGCAGCAATTCCTCTATCACGAATCCCTCTTACTGTTATCCCTGCACCTTTTTTTTGTAATCGCAGCAGAAACAGATTTTTTTTATATGGTAACGCCATAAATCCCCGAAATACCAATCTTTGAGTGCACCTACAAGCCCCGCACACCTGACACCTTCTCTGCCATGGTGTGCGAAGTCGGGTTGAGCCGCTGCGAAAAAGTGTAAGTATAGGGCTTTCCTTCTCGATAAAAAACCGGTCTTTCTTTTGGATCCGGAACCTTCTCCTTTTCTGTCTCTCCTTTCTTCCTTCTCCCCTTGCCCTTTCCCTTTTCCTCACCCTTTCCTTTTCCCTTCCGAACCCCTTTTCCTTTCTCACTTCCATCTCCCTCCTTGTCTCCCTTTCTTTGCGTCTCACTCTCTACTTGCTCTCCCACCTCTACTTGGGGTTCATAGGGGTGATCATAGCATACGTCACGGAAGCAGTCAAAACTGCCATGGAGCCTCAATTGATGCCCGGCTCCACACGTCTCCTCCCCACCCCTTCCCACCAGATGGGGTTCATAGGGGTGATCATAACATGCGTCACAGGGGCGGTCAAGACTGTGATGCGTGCAGCCTTCACAGATGCACGCCCTAAAAGCACCTTCGATCCACTTTCGCACTCCTTCTTACCCTCCCTATCAGATGGGGTTCATAGGGGTGATCATAACGTACGTCACAGGGGCGGTCAAGACTGTCATGGAGCCTCTTGGCCTGGGTGATGACGTCATCTCTCCGGTAACCATGCCATCCCTCTTGTGATTACGTCAATTCCCTTGTAATGATGCCACTTCTCCCCTGTGTATTATGTCAGATTCTTGGAATTTCTTTTTATCTCACTGGAAACCATACCCATGCCTTTCCTGATAAGCCATACCGTTTTCGTCGTGATCTATACCATACCATGCCATGCCTTTCTTGTACTTCCCCCAATCCGTTTCACCTTATGCTTTCTGCCATCCCTCTTTACACCATGTGTTTCCATTCCCCAACAATTCTGCAGGTGGTGGTGTTTGTGCTTGTACTGGTGGTGCTTATAGGAGCGGCCCTGGGCTTCTGGGTGGTGCGGAAATTCATCCTCTCGCCCTCAGGGGAGCTCGACCCCCCAACAGTGTCATTTGTTAAGTGGGGCCTCAGAATAATCGCAGCTACACTGCTGATAATGGTACGTTGTGAACCTTGGATAAACGCATTTTGCCCTTCATGGTACATGGCAAGATATGCAATCTACTTGCTGTAGTATCTGTGGGGTTGGGTAAGGGCACCCACTGTCACCTACTGTCACCCACTGTCACCTACTGTCACCCACTGTCACCTACTGTCACCCACTGTCACCTACTGTCACCCACTGTCACCCGCTGTCATCCACTCTCACCCACTCTCACCCACTCTCACCCACTCTCACCCACTCTCACCTACTGTCACCTACTGTCACCTACTGTCACCTACTGTCACCTACTGTCACCTGCTCACCTAACAGTGGCAACGCTGCTATCATCTTATGCAATAGTTTCTGCACCCCTGTGCCTCCTCACACTCGTTCCTCAGTCCCTCGCTCCCTTCTCCAGTCTCTTTCCTAAACCCCACCCTCCTCCCCGCATACCCTTCCCTCCCCATCTCCCTTTCCCTCCTCTGTCCCACACACCCCCACAGAGTTCAGCCGATGCAATCATTGCCACGTCTCTCCTCTTCCTCTCTCTCTCCACCACCCTCCTCCTGCATCTCCTCTCCCCACGCGCCCTCGCCCTCCTCTCCCCCACCTCCACCCCTTCTGGCACCCCCGCCACCTCCTTCCTGGCCCGTGCTTGTGCCCGTAAGAGCGAGCAAGCAGCAGAGCAGGAAGGGGAGATGGGGGGAATGGGGGGTGTGTTCTCTCCCCCCCAGCAATACGGCACTCCCCCTCAGGGACCGATGCAAGGAGTGGGGGGAGGGCAGGGGTATGTGACTCCTTCAAGGGGGGTTGAAGGGTCGCCTTATGCGCGCATGGGAACGCCTTTCCAGGGACCACCAGGTACGGCCTTTTTGCGTCCTGAGGTTCTGTACGTCTTGCTCTCTCTTCACTCTCGCTCCCTCTTCTCACTCTCTTATCCCGATTTTGCTTCCTGGTCCCTCCTTCTCTTGTCCGCACACATGGACGGCCTTACACTCCTCTCCCCTCTCCCACCCCTCCCTCTCACAGGCACACCACGCACTCCTCTCCCCTCCTCCCCACTCGCCCGCACAGTCTGCCCCTCCTCGTTCCACCGCACTCCCCACCGCCGCCACCTCACCCCGGCACAGGCAGCAGCGATCTCCCACGAGTGCACCCACGCTGCCCTGCAGGAGCTGGCTTATTCCCCCGGGTTCGGGCAGTGGGTGCTGCATAACTTTGACCGGATAGCCATCACTCCTAGGATTCTGAGGGAGGAGCGGAGCGAGGGGGAGATTGCTGCTACAGCTGAGATGGAGGAGGGGTTTGAGGAAGAGGAGGGGTGAGGGGAAGCTGACCAGCTGGCTGGTTGAGTGATAAGGAGCTGGGTAGCCAGCTAGTCTGAGGTGAGGAGGTAGCTCCGAGTTATCAGGCTTTCCTGCAATGAGTTTGTGCTGCGTTCACCCCCACCCGCTTGACTTGGGCTGGATTTGGGCAGTGGGTGGGTGCAGTAGAGCGGAGCATTAGCTGGATGGTGTAGGGTAGTAGGTAAGTAGGTACAGTATGTAGGAGTAGATCGATGGTTTTCCCAGTTCTGGATGGATTGACTGGGATAATGCATGGTGAGCCACCGTACAAAGTTTGACGCCAGATTATTGAAGTTGATTAATCAACCCTGTTAGAATTAACACTTACGGTATCCGAATTAGTGTTGCGAGACAAGCATTACTATGCCTTCTGCTTATCTAATGCCAAGCCAGATCATTCATATGCCTGATTACGGCAGCACTGACTTCAGCAGGTGAGAACATCTGAACACTGAATGCTGTAGCAACCCAACCTGCCTTGTCTTGCAACCACAACCATTCAAAATTCCCAATTTCACTTTTATAATCACTGTTGGAACATCCATCATTCATCCTGAAACCTCAACACAGTCAATCCCACCCATCCCCAGCCCTAGGAAAAACCCAAAATCACCCCAACCAATCTCTTCCCTCAACCCATCCCCACCGATCTCCACCCCTCACCCCTTCCCTCCTGCCGCAGCCCCAGCGCTCTCCTGCACCCAAATTCTGACCGTCCGATCTTGATCCAACCCTCCAGAAGCAATCATATTCTCACTAGGGTGGCAAGCCACAGTGAGGACAATATCAGTGTGCCCTGAAAGCTTCTGAACCACTGTACGCGCTTGTAGGTCCCACAGATACACGCTATTGTCCTCTGACCCACTCACTATGTATTTCCCGTTGGTTACCGAAAAGGTTGAGAAGATGCAGTATTTCTTATTCACGTGCCCTGTGTACGTCTTGAGGCACTTGCCTGTCGCATAGTTCCACAGGCGCTGGTGGGAATAAAAAGGAAAGGGTGGGGGGGGAGGGAGAGTGGGGAGAAGGACGAGGGTGGCGAAGAGGGGTTAAGTAGAAAGAGTACTTCGTATTCACGTGCCCAGTTGCAGCACTTGCCCGTTGGATGATTCCATATTCGCTGGAGGATGGGAGGGAGAGAAGGAAAGGGGGGAAGAAGGGCTAAGATGGGGGGAAGAGCGCGAAGAAAGTGGAAGGAGGGAGGTTGCAGAGACAGTGGAGGGGAGAAGTGGGAGGAGTGGGGAGGAGTGGGGAGGAGTGGGGAGGAGGGAGGACGGGGAGTGGGTTACGGAATCGGGTTGAAATGTACGACTAGGAAAGAAAGGGGTGAAGGGAAATGTTGGCGGGAAAGCGGATAAGAGGAAGAGGGAGAGAAAAGGAAGGGGGGGTGAAACGGGGGTGGAAGGATGAGGTTGGTAGAGGCGGGAGGTGGGGGCGTCGGGAATCCTCACCAGAGTATTATCGAGCGTGCCGGCGAGAATGAACTTTCCGTTGGGCGAGAATTTGACAAAAGACACGGGCGGGTTGTCGTCGTCAATTAGGGTTTTCAAGCAGTGCCCCGTCTGCGTGTCCCAGATACGACAAAGCCCGTCGTATGAACTCGACACCACCAGCGACCCGTCGCGGTTGAAATGAACGGCCGTTACAGGGTCCGAATGGGCAGGCAAAACTTTCACGCACTTGCCCGTTTTCACGTCCCACAGCCGGACTGTCTCGTCAAACGCGCCGGAAACTATGAGGTTGGATTGCGGGTTGAAGTTACAGCAAAAGACGTAGTTAGTATGCCCCTTTAGGATCTGCACGCACGGTCGTGTGGTCGGCGCGGCTCCGCTATTAGCATCCCCGCTAGAAGCCGCCTGTCCTCCTGTAACGTCCCATATCCGCAGAGTGTGATCGTCCGATGCGGAGCAAATGTAACGCGAATCGGACGACCATGCGATGTCGCTTATTCCCTCCGCGTGCCCGACGAGCGGCGGGTCTGACGGCCTGCCGTCAGCTGCGTGCCAGATCCTGATGGTTTTGTCGGCCGATGAACTGGCTAACCATTTCCCGTCTGGCGAAAACTTAACGCTCGAAATCGCCTTCTTGTGGCCGTTAAGAGTGTATTTAAGAACGTATGGCACGTAGCCCTTAGGCGGCACTACTTGGACTGCTGCTGGAGCAGCTGTAGCAGCTGCACCGGCTGTGCCAGCGGCTTCTGCGGCGGGTTTTGCGGGAGCAGCTGCAGCGGCAGCCGTTGATCCGGACGGAGGATTCAATGGCTGAGAAGCGGGATTTCCTTGATTTCCGGGAGCTGATGTGTCCATCGGCACAGCCTCGGCTTTCGTCTCTGGTTGCTCCATACGGGCTTTATAATCGAGGGTAACGCGCTGCGACTACAGCACACGCAGGACGGGACTATGGGTGATCGCGCCTCGCCCGATAGCCGAGGAACAACCAAGGAAGAGCCGAGGCGCAAGTTGCGAGCTCGGCAAAACTATACTAATTCTGCACGATGTCTGGGTGTTTTTGTGAGGTGGCACCGAACCCAGACCATAAACCCGCGAAATGTGCTTCACTCGTAGGAAGACCTGGGCATGGCAGGGCTGGGGGATGCATTGAACAATCAGGGCGAAGGGTTTTACGAGGGTCTGACAGGGTATAGCGGGGTTCTAGCAGAGTGGGTCGGCGGCACTGACGTTGTCGGGGCCTTGCGAACGAAATTAGCCTGTTTGAGTAACCTCTTACGTTACACGGAACAAGCTGACTAATCTGGCTAGAATACCTACAATTTTTTTTTGCGTCCTTGTAGTCTGTCTGATAAGACTGCACCATAGCGGATCAGTACAGTCCACGTCACCTGACCTCCTGCTTGCGTCATTTGGGAGCAGTGCATGAAACGCTGCCATTCGTCGCGGTACAGGTAAGTCGAAGGCACCACGAGACTCACTTTGCTAAGCAACACGAAATTGCGCTGCAAGGGTGGTGGAGGGCTGGCCGCAGGTGGCGTCAGACAGACTCGATGGGCGCTTCGACAACCAGCCGCATCCCAAGCCAAGCCGAGCGAGCGGCCTTCGCGGTCCACCTGAACTTCCCCCACGGAAAATTTTTTGTCCGCGGCTGCGCATTATTGCACCCACAGTCTCCCCCAACCTCAATTATTTGCGCGGTTGCGGAAATTCTCTGACCCAAACGCACAACCAGCGCACCGAAACGCCTCGATCGGAACCGTCCATTCCCGCGAAACGCGCCGAAACGCGTCTCTCGTGTCTATCCATCCGCCGCTCCTCCCCTGCACAGTGCACATCCGCCTCGGCTCCCTTGTCCCTTCCCCCTGTCTCCCTCCACCGCTGAATTTTCTTCCCAAACCAGACCGAAACTAGCAAGCTCCCTGTTCTTCACGCAATCCAAAACCCCACTTCTCCTCTTTCTCTCATTCCTCTCCATTGTTCTACACGTTTGCTAGGCGTCATTTGCGTGTTGGAGTGGATTCCTTCCTCTTGCTTTCCTTTGCTTGCCAGACACACGTCACATCCAATAATTGACCCAACTTGAGTCACGAAGACTGCTTCCTGAGAGTCGCTCACTTGATAGCACAAGAAGCAACATACATACCACTGCCTGTTTGAATTTACTATACTTGCCTCTCTAGACTTCGACGGAGCTGTATATTTCTTCTAGACACCTCCTTCTTAAAAACCTTTTCTACTTTTCCCCGCCTTGAAAAACGCTGACATCGTTTCCTTGGTCTTTCCCACGTCTTTTCCCCATAGTCAAATTCTCGATCCGCACTCCTGAATCCGAGCCAGAGGTTTGTTACGATGGGCTTATCAGCCAGTCCCTACGCCACTGAGCTTCACGCCGCCGTTCTTTCCGGTCGAATCCTCGCCGTCCGTAAATTCATCGATCGCGGTGCGCGCGTAACGGCGCGTGACAAGATCGATCGCACCCCTCTTCACTGGGCGGTCGCCGTGGGCCTCGAAGACATTGCGAAGATCCTCCTCATAAGCACTCCTCCGCGCTCGTTAAAAGCCGGTGATAAGTATGGCCGAACTGTTCTCCACTACGCCGCAGCGTCGGGAAATGTTTCTCTTGCCCGCGTGATGATCAACCGCGGCGCGTCGGTGAACGCGGAAGATCAACGGCTGGTAACGCCGCTCCATCTGGCGGCGGAGCAGGTGAATCCGGGGATGGTGCAGCTGCTGCTGGGCCACGGCGCGCTGTGCGGGGCGGCGGACGCGGAAGGGCGGAGTCCGCGGGATTACGCGGAGCGGGTGGGCAGCGCGCACTGCGCGCGTCTGTTGCGCGAGGCGGAGGCACGGACGGTGGATCGGTCGGCTGCGACGGCTATGGCGGCGGTATCGACGAGCGCGCATCCCCGTGTACACCCCGTGAAGGTCGCAGATCAGTCGAAGGGGAATGGTACAGGGGTCCTATGGGAGGGTGAGGCACGTGCGTCGTTAGCATCACACGCGGAATCGCCTGTTGCAGAGCTGCCCGCCGGTTCCGATGCTCCCTCGCAGCTTAGGATTCCGTTGGCGAACGTGGCGAACGTGGCGAACGTCGTGGAGGCAGATACGGCGGCAAAGGGCAGCATACCGGCAGCAGACCCGCTGAAAGCCACTGAGGCCAGTTTCCACGATTCTGTGCCGCCGTGTCCTGAGAGGCTGGGTGGAGGGGATGTGCGATTTAGCAGGAGCGGTTTAGGAGGCGTGAGGTGCGGGGAGAAGCCGAGCTCGGGTTGGGATGAAGGCTGGGGTGTGTTGGGACTGCTCGGAGCATTTTGAGGTTGTTCAGATGACGATGGTGGGCTGTGCTGTATGGTGGGGATAACAGATTTAGCTGGTGCGGGGTCGCTGTTGTTCCTGGTTCTTTCTTCACTCACTTCACCATTCTCAAGCTCTGTTGTGGGGTTTGCAGTGAAGGGAACGCAATAAGTGTCTGGCTGGACACATGCCTGTTGGAGCCACTGAAGTGTGTTGCGCCTTCTGCGGGTGCATCGTTAGTGCAGACCTCTCCAGCAGTCGTTTGTGGAAACTTGTACATACAAACTTTTGCATATGCTCACCAGAGCTCATGTCGGTGGAAGCACATAATTAAATCTTCGGTGCCATGCCTGAATACCAAGTGCCTGGATACCATACGGTAAGTGCCGTGGAGCATGCACTGTTGGAGAGTTACTGGTACTAGATGAGAGCAAGACTTAGACACACAGCTTGTCTTCATAACACATGTTACATGTACACAAAACATTGGGCTGAAGGCAAGAATTGAATGCAGTCACAACCATGAGCAATTAATCTGAATCACCCGGTGCTTGGTACTTTTCTACATTGGCAGGATGGGCACACAAGGGAACCTGCCACAGGAGCAAAGAGAGGTACAGCGAAAGAAGAGTCACAAAAGAGAGAAAAGTAACAGCCTGACCGAGTATGCCATCATGCACATGCATGTGAATGTACATGTGGCGCATGTATATGTAGCTTACCAGATGAAGCAGGTTCAGATGGTGGAGCAAAGATGATATCTCCATCCCGAATTGTATCCATGTCAGTGATTTCCCCACCGTCCTTATTCACAAGGATTCGCACAGAGAATCCAAACAGGGTGCTCAGCTGCTCTTTCAGTGTGGCCATAAAGCGAGGTAGCAAAACCACCTTCCCATATGGTCGTCCCATGGATGGATTCTCGTCTCCAGCCCTTCCCTGAGCACCTCTTTCCATCCCAGGTTCAGGCAATGCAGAATCCCCTGATGAATGTATTGCCGGATCAGGTGAACATTCAGGTGGTTTGCCACAAGCTCCCCTGTGCAGTACAGCATCCCCACGAGAATCCCCAGGTGGTTTGCCAGCTTGGCCAGTGCCCCATGGGTGGCATGGGAAGACTGTCACTCGACGGTTAACCACAGCCGCAGATGGGGTGGGAGGCGGAGGCAAGGCCCTGAACGATCCAGAGAACGACCCTGCAGGGATGTAGTTGCGATGAGGGTAGGGAGTGATCGGCTCTCCCACTCCCACCAGGGGCCCTGACAGGGGCTGGCTGGTTGCATAGGGAGTCGAGGGTTCTGGCGTGGGTGGTATCAGTTGGGTGCGAACCTCGTCTAGTGATGAGTGCGGTGCTGTGGAGGAGCGGCTGAAGCTTCTGTCTGGAGGGTTGATGGTGATGGGTGTGGGCCGCTGCTGTGCACGGGGAGCAGAGGCTACACCAGGGACAGGTGGAGCAGGGGGGAGAGCAGCAGAAGAAGGGCGTGGTGCGGTGTGCACGGTGTGTTCGGCGTGCACAGCGTGTGCATTATGTGCTGTGTGTGGATGTGGAGCAGGAGGGACGGCATCAGAGGCAGAGGGGTATGGTTCAGAGAGTGGGAAGGTCGCTGAGGATGAGCGTGGCTGTAACGCAGAGCCGCCATCACACGAGGGCGGCGGGGTCAAAGAATGAGCACCATGGAGATTCGGATGAAGCGAATGTGCGAGGGGCGATGCAGGTGGGGTGGAGAGTGGCTGGTTCGAAGCCGTCTGGTGTTCTGAGAGGTACTCATCGATGACCGGGCCAGGGAGGAGGTCGACCAGGAGATCACTGGGGATGTGCACGGAGCTGGTGGGGCGGCGGCGCAGGTGCATGACGCGCTGCTGGAGGAGGGGGTCGGAGGGCAGGCAGGTGGAGGGGGATGCGGCTCCTGAGCTGCTGCCGTCAGGGACGGATTCGATCTGGTCGGACCAGGTGTCGACGCTGTGGGAGCGCCGCCTGCTGGCCAGGGAGTGGCTGGCAGTGTTGCTGGTGGCAGTGCCAGTGTTGCTTGTGCCAGTGGTGGTAGTGGCACTGTTGGTAGTGGTGGCGGGGGCCCCCGCATTGGAAGATGAGGGCAGGTGGTGGGTGTGGCGGCGGCGCTGTGAGCCTCCTCGAGTGATGGTTCGTCCAGCTGGAGTGGGGAACAGAGTAGAGCAGATCAATGAATTGAACGGCATGCAACGAGAGGCAAGCAGACACCAAGATGGTTGAATTTCAAACTAAACAATGAGCCAAAAGGATGCTCGACACCCCACATAAAGCTAAAGCCCTCTCAGCTCTGGGCTCTTTGAAAAGAATACCTGGTGGTCGGCTTGCCAGCGGTGGAAGCTTCACCCGCATGCCATCCTTGAGCAGTGCAATCACCGGCCTCGCCCCATTCCGGCACGCCTCATCGACTGGCAGGTTACCCAACCGGTCCCGTGCCCATGCATCTGCCCCATGCTCCAGCAGCAGGCGCACGAGAACAACGGACCCCTCTGCTGCTGCCACGTGCAGGGGCGTGCGCAGATCATGGTCCGCTTCGTTGGGGTCCAGGCCGAAGGACAGCAGGCGCTCGAGGTACTCCACCATACCGCGCTTCACCGCATGGCACAGCTCGCTTGCGGGGTCGTCCAGGAGAACCTCGGCGCCATGCTCCCGAAGCACCTCGGCTGTCTGCATGTGGCCTGCTCGAAGGGCCTCCAGGAGAGGCGTCACGCCAAACCGGTCTGAGGGGATTAGGGGAGGGAGGGAGGACACTGATGAGGCCATGTGCTAACTAAACCCTTGGGAGCTGCAATAGGAGCACCTTGGCTGTCGCCCATGCACAGTCATGGTCTGGTGCTAATTCCTCTTCCCCTTCTTCTCATCCAACATGGTGCTCACCTTTCCTGTTGGCAGCACCTCCTTCCCTCAGAATGAAACTGCAGATGTCCGGAAAGCCCCTGGAAGCTGCCAGGTGCAGTGCAGTCCGGCCGTCAAAGTCCCCTTTGGAAAAATCCGCTCCCAGCTTTCTCAACATCTTGAGGTGGTCAAGGTCCCCCCGTGCTGCTTGTTGTATGGCGCTCAGAGTCTGCTGTGCCTGCCGCTGTGACACGGCTCGGCGCACTTCCTCTGCCGTGTCTGTGAGGCGACGAGCCCTGGGCTGACCAAAGTCTAGCGGTTCAGATTCCAATTGCCCAAATTTCTGTAATGACCAGAAGGGTATGGGGTGGGGAAGGGAGGGGGAGGGCGGTTGGGGGTTGGAGAAGGGAAGGTACAGGAAGGGTGGAATGTAGTGCGGCCTACTACAACATGCTCCTGGGAACCATAACACCATATGACCAGATTCATTGCCCTGAACCGATTCCTTGGATCAATGCCATGCCATGACCATATCAACCAATGCATACACTCTTGTCATAATGTTCAAGAAAAATCTCAGAATCAATTTCTGGTAACTTACCTGCAAGTAATTGCTGATGATCCTCTCTCCATCTTCCTGATGAAACGCAATGGCCTCTGAAAAGACTTGGCCATCGATCCTCAGCACCTTGCAGAAAGACTTGACGTGCGCAGTGAAGGGGGAGAACTTGCTGGCGAGCAACCCTGCCTCCCCAAACATTTCCCCTGAACTCCACACCGTGGCCACTCGAGCTCCATTCCTACTAAAATGAACTTCTTCCTACATGTTGCCCAGGAAAAAAACGGAAAGAGATGTGAAAGCGGAGAGGCGTGAAGAAGAGAAAGAGGTGGAGGGGCAATTCAACAGCGTAGCGTACAGATGTTAAATCTGGTGATACACTCTCGGGTGGAACAAGGGTAGGGCAAACGGCAAGTGCGTCTATCTCACCACTTCTCCTTGCACGAGCAGATAGAGCTGATGGTTGTTGTCATGCCGACTCACCACCACCTCCCCGGGAAGAAAATACTCCACTCGCAGTCGTGAAACCTGCAATAAGCAGCAAAAGAAGAAAAAAAAGAGTTGGCCGTGGAATGCAATGAGATTCTGCAATGGAATGGAAAATTATTCAACACATATTTGAGCAGCGCAGCCTCGTTTCAGAAAATGAAAGAACTGGAAAGTGTGGCAACTTAAGACAAGTGCCACAATGTTGTGAACGCAGTGGTAAGAAAAAGGTTGTAGGTAAAATGGAAAAATCCTGCCTAGAGGAGTACGGCCTACCAGGAATTGAATGAACGCCTTTGAGCAGCCTCGGAACAAATACGCATCTGCAAGCACCTTCCCATGCAGGGACATTGCAACCCCATCACGGATGGAGATGGGAAACTCGTTGACCAGCTTGTTGTCCTCCTCCAACGCCTCTTGCTTCAGCACAACGTGGGATAGCAGCTGCTCCTTCATTCCAGCAGGAATCTGCTTTCTGATGGCGGCATACAAGAAAGGAGGAAACATCAGACTTATGGCACTAGCAGAATCCAACAACACTGCAAGAATGTTGAAATCCTAACGTTGGAAAAAAAATCCTCAACCGTAACAGGCACAACTGATGGCGACAGAGTGTGTAGTGCAGCACCTGTTGGCATATCTGGTAACGTTTGAAAGCCGTTCACGCAAAATCTCCGATCTTGACTGGTATCTGACAACCAACGCTGTGAAGTTGGCGATAAGGTATGCCGTGAACAACATGTCCCAGACCACAAAGGCAATGGTGAAAATCATCTCGCGGGGATTGACAGGATGAACATCGCCATAACCTGAAAATGGAAGCATTGTTAAGGGTATCACTCCACAAAATACGATAAAAATTACATAAGAATTCCGGTGGCACAAGAAAACGCTCCCGGACTCACCAAGACTCGCCATTGTCACCATAGCCCAATAGAGGCTCACACAATACAGCTGGAAAATGTTCATTTCTCGAAAGTCAGCGTAACTCTGGTCTCCAAGCTTAAGGCTTCCAATCCATGTGTATCCTGATTGATCTTCAGGCATGGTGAGAGCCAGAAAGTACATAATGCACGCAGCACTGTGGACCACATAAAATTCCGTGAGAAACATCTCCGTGCAGCGAACCAGGAAGTAGTGGTACCGGGTGTCCTTCCCCAGCCTGCACACAAAGAAGAACATTCTATGAGTAATCATTGTGCATTGTTTTTAACATTGTAGGAATGAAGGTTTGGTGATCTTGCCTGTCAGCAAATTCTTTCAAGTGTCGAGCGCGAATCAGTCGAAGCCACAAAAGAATCTCAAACACGAGGTGTCCAGATGCCTGAAAAGAACGAGCGAAGAAGCCTCAGCTCAGTTGCATTCTCAAGTGATCACCCAAGAGGTGCTCATGATCCCAGAAGTCTGCGACACCTGTAAAACAAACAGAAAAGAATATTACCTGGTACACGTATTCCCATGGAACGCATGAGAGGAAGTCAAGAGTGAACCAGGCCTGCAGGTACCTGCGAGATTTCTGCATCAGTGGTTAGGGGATTGGATTGAAAATAAGTTGCTATGGCAGAAACTAACGCACCTTATTGCAATCCTCCTTCGGTCAGCAATCAGAGTGCCTGTCCGATGATCCTTAACGGCTACTCTAAAAGTGATGAAAATGTCCGCCAGAAATGTGATATTTGACACAACGTCCATGATTAGTAAGCCCAAAGGAGGGAATCTTAGTCGGAAAAAAGCGAACTCAAATGGGGTGATAAGAGAGGAGTATAGTGCCATGACGATGACGATTAGTCTCCAGTACCAATGGAACCTGCCAGGCAAGACCAAATGCGTCATCAATTGGCTCTGAAGAAGTAATGAAAAAAGCCTTATTGTCTTGACCACACTCTACCTGTTGCCTGGCAATATCAGTTGTCCGGGATAGACATAGTCCCGAAATATTTCAAGCCAGTGAGTTTTCCGGCTAGGCCGCGGCCTATGTCGTTCCTCGTGCAGCTTGGCTTCTAGAGCAGCTTCTTTGACAACCTTTGCAAGCCGCGAAGCCAACGATGCTGACATGGTGTTCAAGTTCTCTGGGACGGAAACCTCAAAGTCAGAGTTCCCCAGCATGTTGCCTTCCCCGTTAGTAATTTCAGATACTCTGCTTAGAAGCTCCTCTTGTGAAGATCGATGCCTAGCTCCTGGCCAGCCCATATTTTTCCGGTAAGCTGATTTTGATATGCTACAAAACTACAAGGTCTGAAATGATTATCAGACGGAGTGCATATAAAACGTTGCTGATACTAATCGCTCATCCTGGTGCTTGATCGGCTTGCCCAGCAAATAATCGGACGTTACGTGCAAGACAATGAATACTCACGCCTGACAAGGATAAGCCTCCAGAAACCATGACTCACATAAGCAACAGCATCTACAACGAAGCTAAGCTACTAGATTGCAAGCAGGAACCCGTGGGAACAACCCCTACACACTAGGTATCGTAGGGCGAACGAAGCACATCAAACTCATGGGAGCTGGAATAGAAAGGTATCAACGGTGGTCTGCTGGGGGGTGGATCTCCGCTTATCAGAAGCGTCTCCCTGCTCCCTCGCACAACAGAGAGAGTCCAGAGAGGCAATGGACGGTTTGGTGTGCTGCGATGTACTGCTATGGATACTATCTGGTGAAAGTCAGCATCATAAGGGAACGTTTCAGTTCAGAACGCGCTACGCTTTTGGGCAAGCAATACAGTAACTCTAATAGGTGTAGGTTGGATTCGAATGCGCGGACCATCTGATAACTCCCGTACAGTACACTAGTTGGTTGGAACTTGGAAGGCCCTTGACCATCCTGATTGGCTGGGATGAGGAAAGCGTGACTGCAGAATGATTCCTCGATGTCGTCTACTGCGCAGGAAAACATACGGTAAGCTCCTACTTACGGTATCCTTACAAAAGAGATTTTGCTGTGTAAACACTGAATACCCACAACAATATTGCCACAGGTACAAGAACCTGTTGAGCTCCTAAGGGATCTGAAGCTGCACCAGTAACCTCATGCACTTGACTTCGGTCCATTATAAACGCACAACATATGAATTGGCATGAGTAACATACCGCACCCAGCGGTATGGATTGTACGCCTTGCCCTTATTCAACACCTGCAAATACCTGACCTGGAGCCTAGATGCGTTGTACATGGGGACATTGAACGACAGGCTAATCGGACCAGTCTCTTTCTTCATGTTCCCCGAACCCCGCTCCTGATTCAGGGTCATCTTGGCCCGGCATGTATGCTCATTCCCACCACCAGGCATCTTCTTTATAGTCCACTCCAGAGTCTTGGACGCATCCTTGAAATCCGTTGACTGTCCCACAGCTCCAGGGTCTAAATCACAGCTCACTTTAATCACACTCTTGGGCAGCGGCACACGGACGACAATGGAGTTGGCGGTTGCTGTGGCGGGAAACTCTGCCTTTAACTTTATGAACAGCTCTACCTTGAAAGGAGTAATCTCCTCCAGAACTGGATACACCCGGAACGGAGGCTTGAACTCGTGTGTCATGCGGTAATTGATGACTGAGAACTCCCCGTCTGGTGGCACGAGAGTCATTGTCCGGTCCACATCAAAGGTATCCAACCGTACGCTCTCATGAAAGTTGCAGTCATCCAGAACAACAATTCCAAAGCCTCCGCTCCCATCTTCCCCCATCCCGCCTCCCCCTCCATACAGCAACGACGGTGGAGCGTTCCTCTGGCCTATAACGAGGTCCTCGTTAAGAGCTATCCTAACTTCAGGATTCGCGGTCAGATAACTCTTCATCTGTATGGTTCCGTCAATCTCACACGTCAGGATGTATCCGTTGGGGCTAAAAGTCACGCTCAGCCGTTCGATCACATCAACGAACACCTCCTCCCGCTTCTTCACGCCTGTATCAGGAGCCACCACGGATCTCATCATAGCCGCTCCTGGGACACGATTCCGACCGCCAGTCATGAACAGCGAAGCAGCGGCTCCTCCAAGCGCAGGAGGAACGATTATTCCACTTCCAGGAACCCCTCCCGGAAGAGGCGACGAGTCCATGATCGGTACAGATTCGTTAAAAACGAACGCTTTAAGCGCTTCGGTGGACATGCTCTGCGGATATCCGAAGTCCATCATTTCGTCGAGCAGCTCATAAACAAGGACGAAGTTCTTCCGAAGGGACTCCTCGTTAAGAATACCGAGGTAGTCCTTGGCAACGCGAGCGATTCGCTGCAGGAGCTCCAGGACGAAAGACGGAGAAACATTTCCGCGGGCCGTAGCGACGAATAGCAGGCCCGAGCACTTGATGTAGAGGTAATTCACTCCATCCAGATTGAAGATCGGGGGAGCCTCTTCCGCTGCCTCATGGTCGCCTTTCCAGAACCTAAATTTCCGGAAGAAGATCTCGGGGCTCGTTTTCGGCACATCGCAGCGGTAATCGCGAAAGATTATGGAGTCGCCGCGAGGAGAGAGGATGAAGAACTGCGAGATCATGCCTAGGTGCGTCACAAGCTGCCGGCCGTTCTTCGAACAACCGCCTTAAACTAAAAGCGAGAAATTTCAGAGCAGTCTTGTCGGAGCCTAATCGGAAAAAACACAGAGCTACTTACGCTAATGAACAACTAACCACCAGATTGACCAGCAAGAATACCAGCCAACCTAGAGCAGATGCCCTGGCGGACCAGATCTGGTGGGAGGAGTGAGGAAATCAAGCTGCAAAAGAAGCAGAAGAAGAAGGGAAGGCAGCTTTACATTGACCCTTTGTGGAATGAATCGATATTCTTGTATTGGCCGTTGGGCACCCCAAACGGTTACTGAAATGCTTATTAGGAAGTGGCAAAACAACGGCCACCTTTCTACGCAAGAACGTACGAAGTGTTATGATGGGCGAAGTGAATTTACAGATGATAGCTTTCAGATGACAGCTTTCGTGCTAGAAACCCCTAATCCTGATGGCTACAACTGAGCATGATTTGTCATTGTATCAGAGTTTGTATTCATTCTTCTAAACGAAGAGCCCAATAGTGAGGTTAAGTCTCCCTGTTCCATCAGGGTAAATTGGAATCTGGAATGGCACTAGTATTTGGTGACGATTTCATTTCACTGCTGCATGCAAGCCCTGTCACAGCATCTCCTCATGCCGTTGATTCCTCCTCTTGATATACCTCAATGGCCATTGCTATGGCTTCTCTAGGGGTCTCCTTGTCTAGAGGACTTAATATTCTGTTGCTTCCAAGGGCGGGGAATTACATGAGTTGCATCAAAGCGAACGGTTTGCACCGTTCGAGCAGCAAAGCGCATGGTCGAAGGGGTATTGTCGCAAGTGCTTGCGAGGGTCGGAGCATGAGTGATGGTAGGGAACAAGAAGAAGAGAATGGAGTTGAATTGCTTGGTAGTGGGAGTCGATCAAAGGTAGACTCGGCTGCAGCGAGAAGAGAGCCAGACATTTTAGCGAATGTGTCAGCAGATGCACCAAGAGATAGGGCAGGAGATACGTCAGTGGTTATCTCACCAGTTTCGCCACCAGTTACTTCAGCACATTCGTTAGGCGATGCGTCAGGAGGTGCATCGGCATCGAAAGGGAAGGCAAAGGGCAGCGCAGTTGATGAGACCGCACTGGTCGTACCAAGTTTTGTGGAGGTTAAATGCTGTCGCGAAGAAGCTCGTAACGAAGCAACGACGCAGCAAGACGACAAAGATGAACGTGAAAGACGGACGGCAACTTCAAGCCAGCACCATAATGGTACGACTTCGATATTTGACCTTTCTGTCACCTCGAGTCTCGTGTCTTGTTCTTTGCAGTTTCGCGTCTCTCCTTCGCATCTGACCAAGTACATACAGACTTGTGTTTCATTCGCTCCTTCTAGCCCCGCATTTGTATCGCTTCCTTTTTTCCAAACTTACCCTTTGCTTTCTGGGTCGACTCAAACATCATCTGGTTCGACCTGAAACTCGTCTTATCTCTTTCAAGTCGCCTAGTCTACTCTCACCCTGTTCAGTGTTTAGGAGTCTTGTTTTTGTACTCTGAGCGGTCACTTATGATGTTACTCAACCCGTCCTCCATATACTGTACAATGACTCTGGCTCTCCAGGTTTCACCATCCGAGTGGTCTCGTACAACGTTCTCGCCCAGCCATGTGTGTACCAACCAACAGCAGCCCGTCTTCGCCTGTGAATTTTCTCCTGTGCCTTTCTCTCTCATGAATTCCCTTCTACTGCATCCCTTGAATGTGTAGTATTGTCGGCATTGCTTACGGCTAAACCAGCTTCGCGAATATAGTTTCCGAAATCCGCTGCTTTTATGTTATTCTTGATTTTTTTTACCTTGTTCCTCTCCCTGGACCCACCCTTCGCCTACACATTCTTGCAGCTGTCTCACGCAAGAAGTTTCCCTCCTCTCCTCCCCTCTCTCTCAGGTAAAACTTTTCTCCCCTAAAATTTAGGTAGACGTCTCCTCTCATCTCCTATCTCTCTCACATACACCTCTCGTCCCCTCTCTCTGAGGTTCACCTTTCCATTCCTTTCTCACAGTTACAATTTCTCCCCCTCTCTCAGGTACACCTCTCCTCCCCTCAATTTCAGGTATACTCCTCCTCTCATCTCCCATCTCTCTCAGGTACACCTCTCCTCCCCTCTCTCTCAGGTGCACCCCGTAGTTTTGGTGCGGATTAAAATTATTACACCCTACTTCCCGTTGTGGCATGTAATTCCAGTCGTTTCCATGTTTCCGCGAGAAACCATGTTTCCATGTTTTTCGCCAACCGTCCCACTTCCACGGCCAGAACGAGTAGCTGCTCCTTAATCCCTTCCTGTCCACTCTTCGTCTTCTTCTTCCTGTCACTCATCTGTCGCCCAGCCTTCACCTTATTTCTTCTCGCACCCTCCTCCCTGCCATCAGAAAGAGTTACCGCATCCATGCGCGCCTTTCCCTCCTCAACTCATTCTCTGCTGATTTCATCTGCGTTCAGGTGAGCCCGACATATTCATTTTTGTGTTACGATCAGCTTTTGAAGCGCCATGCACTTAACGGCTCACCTCTTCCTTTTTTCTTCTCTTCCCATCCAACGCATTCCCAGGAGATGGAGTACAAGCATTTACTTCACACGCCCATGGCTCTGGAGGGATGGCATGTGGTATATGCCAAGCGGCCAGGGCCGCATGCTGATGGTAGCGGCATCTTCTACCGCACTGAAAGGTACATGCGTGCATGCATGCATGTGCTCGTAGTTTGGTGTGCGCATGTGCATGCTGGCGTGGCGTTTCCATGTGCCTTGGCTGATGTGCCAGATAGTGCCTCCGTTGACTCCATCCAGTTGTCACCTCGCCAACCACGTGGAAATTTCACCTACACGCCTAGCGCCTCTGGCTTGTGCCCTTCGCAATCGTCCCCCCTCCATGGCGTTTCAGATTCCGAGTTTTGCGTTCGCGTGTGATCAACTTTAACAACCTTGTTCCTCAAGATGACAGAACGGACGGTACGGATGGGGCGGATGGGGAGCATCATGAGCAGCAGGCGAAGCGTCAGCTCGAGAGCCCTCGCATGGAGCATCATCATGGTTCGGGCCACCACATTCATGTGCTGGATGACCATCACATGTGCAACCAGAAGAGCAATCCTGGACATCAAGAAGACTTCAGTCATGAAGACCACTCTGCAGACCAGCAGCAGCAGCAGCAGCAGCAGCAGGAGGAGGAGGGGCAGCAGCAAGGGCAGGAGCATCATGACAATCATCACCATCATCACCATCATGGCCAGCAGCACCAGCAGCACCAGCAGCACCAGCAGCATCACCAGCATCACCAGCCTCCTGACATGTCGGATCCCCAGATTCGCTTCAAGCGTGACTGCATTGCTGTTGTTGCTGCCTTTCAAGAGATCGATCCACCAGGCTCCTCCAACTCCTCTGAAACGGCTGGGGGTTCTTCTACACAGGGCGCACCTGGTGGAGGTCGCATTGTCATTGTGGTCTCGTCCCACATATACTGGTACATACAATGCAGTGCCTGTCTCCCTCCTCTTCCCCACCTCCATCCTCCCACCTCCCTCTCCCACACACTATACCCCGATGCATGTTTCTGGCAGTTTTTCCTGTGCTGTTTTCCAAGTGGGGCAGTGAGCGATGTTTGATGTGATGGCATTTAGACGGGGCATCAACCATCGAGCACCCATCCACCTGTTTGCACCCTGCCTGTGTATGCATCAAAATACTCTAGCTTTCAACTTGGGCCATCCCACTGTATTCGTGTCATCCCGCTGTGGCCGTGCCATCTCTTTGTGTTCTTTGTGACCTTTGCAGGAACCCCAACTGTCCTGATGTGAAATTGGCACAGGCCCAGTACCTGCTGCAGGAAGTGGCGCGATTCAGATCAGATTTAGAAGCTCTTTATAATCACCATTACCACGGGCCATCGCAGCGAAGTGCTGACTTTCAGTTAAGAGGAGGCGGATCTCACATGGATGGTTCGTGCGTGGAGGGGAAGGAGATGAATCATTTTCCGGTGGTCATTTGTGGTGACTTCAACTCGCAGCCTGGAGACCCGGTAAGACTTTTCCTGTAGTTTGCTCAGGGCAGTCGAAAACGTAAACCCCAACCCACCTTCTTTTCTTCCAGGGGTGGCCTTTTCTTTCTTGATCCAAGAATTCCCATGAGGCGCCCAGCCCAACATCACCCCAGCTACCCAACTATGTCATCCCGCACTTCAGGTGTATACATATCTTGTTTCTGGCGGCACAAGCAATGAGGGGTACCAAGAAGATTGCGCTAGTGGCGAGGGCTATGCGGGTGGTTGCTCAGCAGCCAATCCTACGCCCATTCCACTTGCAAGTCTCAATGCGTTGGCGTCCAAAGAGAGGTCCATGTGCCATGCTGCACATGCTTCACCGACTGATTGGGAGGACTTGCCGCAGAACCTCGAGCCCGCGTTTACGAGCTTCACTGCGGAGTTCAAGGCAACCGTAGACTACATTTTTGTATCTAGGGATTCCGGAGGTTTTTCTGTGCACTCCACTCTATGGATTCCTAATGATTCTGATGCTCACTTGGCTGGGGGTTTGCCAAACCTCTTTTTCCCTAGCGACCATTTACCTATCGGAGGGGATGTTGTATTTGTTACTTGATCACTCGTTCAGAGTGTTACTGGTACTCTCGTGTAGTTGACTGAAGCAATTTATCGTAACGAAGATGAGCGAACGACATCAATGACGGCCGAGTCTTCGCCAGTCATCGCTGTACCCCACGCTATCATCAGCCCAACAATCTTTTCTACAAGAAGATTTCGGAACCTGCCCATACGTGGGGCAGAAAGAGATGGTGGTTGCTTGATGCGTGCTTGAGAAATTTGACCTCCCCGTGCCCCCCTTTTGAAGCACATGCAATGGCGAATCTGCATCATTTGGGCAGGGTTGTTGGGCCATAGAAGGTTCGGAGGGGACCTTGGTCTTGACGGCTGCTTTACCATATTACACCGAACCAAACCACTCGGGATAGTCAGACTGAAACCGACAGATACCCGCCATATGCATCAGAGGAGTTCAAGAACACCCCTAGAGCGGAAGCTTGTGAGACCAGGAGCTGCAGTATCTAGGTCTGCTTTCAGTCAGCCTCCGCACTTCCACGCCTTATCTTGTAGAACGGCTGATCCTGTACTACGCCTTATCCTGTACTACGGCTGATGTCCTTATCTAGAGTTACGGTTCGTAGCTGCTGGCTCAGTATAGTTTTCTAAGTTGTTCGTTCCATATGGCGTCGCACGTGCATTTTCCTGGTTTAGGTTAAACATCACCACTGTTCCTTTGTGCGTCGACTGGGTTAACTTATCTCGCATCGTCTTCAGAGCCTATTAAGTATGCGAAAAGTACTCGTAGCATCCCGTTTTCAGCTGACAAAAGAACTACTGACGGCTTGATCACCATGCTCTTTTGAAAAAGGTTCTCAACTGACACTATTTCCGTCATCTTTAACGACCGTAGACGCTTCCTGGCCGTGTTTCTCAGGGTGTAGGAACACTTGAATTATATTCGTAGGAATACCAAAATATTCGAGAGCTTTTCAGAAGCAATGGACGACGAGCCGATCATTCCGATGTCTGACCCGGTGGCGCTTCTGTCCCACATCGAGGTCCCTAATCAGGTAAATTACTTTATTCCTTAACTTTCGACATTTCGTCGTTTTATGTTGCGTAGAGTTGTATATTTCAGGTACCAGCTCTCGGAAAAGTTGTGCTCGTTAAGTCTGACTATTCTTCGTCGACTTCTACCGCGCGCCTTTGGTTCAGGTTCGGTCCGTTATCATGGGGGGTCCTGGAAACAGCAACAACTCGTACTACGCGTATTTGGAGGCCATAGATCGGCTGCACGGTGCAGTGCGGTTTATAGAGGAGGAGCTAAGAAACGGCCGGTACCTCATTGCTAAGGCGATGGAGAATGTTAAGCAAGACTTCAGCAAGCTGCTAACCAACAGCAGGTAGCTTCACCACCTGATTATAATTGCATTTCGCAGGACGAAGTCGTCCTGTAGCGCAGGAAACGTGCATCAATAGCACTCGGAGGTGGTTATAACTACTTCAAAGGCGTTAATTTGCGACACCAGGACTCACACAGAAAGTCGACTATTTTCCGGGTGAAAGCTTTTAATAAGCTAGAACGATTCAAGGTATCCTGTTGTTGGACCAATGAAACTGATATCTTCTATTTTCTATGTTGTCTCATTTTGGTCTGCCATTTCGCTTGGTTACTCTCCTCGACTCTTGTAACCCGCGTACTCCCGTGTGTTTCTCCAGTTTGTTTCCAAACCTAGACGAGTTGAGGGAGGCGATGCTATCTGAGGAATCACCTGACCATATATCACCGCCGGAGATGGTGGAGGCTGCAGCCATTCCGAAACTACATGCCATGGCCCAGCGGTTGATCGATAATGACTGCGCGCCAGACTGTTGCAAAATGTACCGGTGAGTAAGCAGTGGGTTGAAGAAAATGGTTCGTTTGTTTCTCCGCGCAGGTCTGCACGGGTTTTGGGAGGTTTATACCCGCACATGACTACTTCGAAACACCTTAGAAAGTCTATCGTCATTACACAGTTTCCGGCCAACGTACCTGCACGTCACTATTTCTCGCCGTCCTATCATACAGTCTTCAGCCAACTTACACCAGCTGTGTATGCAGCAGGTATCAACCAGCAGCACCTTATTCTCTCGCCTACGTTTTCGTTTGATTGACCCGCTCCCCGTCGTCCGCTTTCGCCCGCCTTCTTCCTCCAGCGCGATGCGGGAGGCGGCGTTGAAGCGCAGCTTTCACCGTGCAGCAAAGTGATCTAGAGAATTCTCATTTTCCTCCCCTTCCCCTCCCACTCCCTCTCCTCCACCCCCCCACCCCCTCCCAACCCATTTTCTGCCTTCCCGTCTCCCCCTCCGCGCTTCTTCCGCCAACGGAGCAGCGAGATGCGGGAGGCGGCGCTGAAGCGCAACTTTCAGCGGCTGGGCGTGCAGCAGGTGACGAAGGCGGAAATCCAGAGCACCCCGTGGCCGCGGCTGGAGGAGAAGATGCGGCGCTGGAGCGAACACATGCACATCGGGGTATGTACACCATGGACACATACACATGGGGGTATGTGGGGAGGGTAGGCACATGCACATCGGGGTATGTGGGAGGGTGGACGCATGCACATCGAGTTGTGTGGGAGGGTGGACGCATGCACATCGAGTTGTGTGGGAGGGTGGACGCATGCACATCGAGGCATGTGGTAGGGTGGACACATGCAGATCGGGGTATGCAGTGTGGACACATGCACATGGGGTATGTGAGAGGGTGAACACATGCACATCGGGGTATGTGGGATTGTGGGCACATGCACATAGGGGTATGTGGAGCATGAACACATGCACATAGGGGTATGTGGAGCATGAACACATGCACATAGGGGTACGTGGAGCATGAACACATGCACATAGGGGTACGTGGAGCATGAACACATGCACATAGGGGTATGTGGAGTGTGGACACATGCACATCAGGGTGGGTGAATGTTGTGCCAGCACGTGCGCACTGAGGCACATGCATTGGCGGGGTGGTGACAAAACGCACATGCATGCGCATCTCACCCTCTCTCCTAGTCCACGACTAGGTGTTTAAGGTTACGTCAAAAGTCGTCCATCCCTTTGGTCTCTCTTGGTCTCCCTTGGAATCCCTTGCCCCCCTTGCTTCTCTTTGGGCCCCCTCGGTCCTTGTCCCACTTCACTCCCTTGCTCCCCCATGTGCGGATATGAATCTACTGAGAAGTATGCGTGTGGCCGTGTGCTAGACAGGCACCACTTATCCCTTGTCTCGCTCCCAATTTCATGGCATTTTCCTTCAGATGATTCTGGTGGCGGGGGAGAGGGAGGCGTGCGACCAGGTGTTTGCGGGACTGGAGAAGCACGGAGAGCAGTGCTTTGTAGATCTCTCACGCTCGTGCATCATCCTGCTCACGCACTTTGGCGACGCCATCTCAGTCATCAAGAAGTCTCCCGAGCGCCTCTTCTCCTTCCTCGACATGTACGAGACAACACTCGACCTCAAGTCCACGGTACGTCTCAAGTCAACGCTAGTCAACGCGCTCCTGCATCATCCTGCTCACACACTTTAGTGATGCCAACTCCGTCATCAGGAAAAGCCCCTTGAGCGCCTCCTTTCTCGTCATGTACCTGACAGCGCTCGACCTCAAGTCCACGGTACGTGCTGGCTTGAGTAAACGCTAGTCAACGCTAGTAAATGCTAGTCAATGGTACATGATCAATTCAATGATAGCCAACAACCATGTTCTCCTCTTTTCCCCCCCACTCCTCCCCTCTTCCCCCTTCCCGTCCCCTCCTCTGTGACTACAGGTGGATGAGCTGTATCGAGCAGAGGAGGGCCGGGCAGTGCGGGAAAATTACCAGGAGCTGCTGACAATTTTGGGGCGGGCAGCCCGAGACACGTTTGAAAAGTTTGAGGACGCGGTGAAGGCACAGCCGACAGCAGAGGATATGAGCGGCATGGGCGGCATGGGGGGCATGGCCAGCATGGGTCAGCCTGGAAACGTTCCCCGTGCAGAAATGCTTCGAAACGGAGGCTTCCTCAACAAGCTAAAAAAGTAGGTGCCAATTTCTTCTTTTCTTTTCTCTCGAAAAAAAAAAGAACTTCCGAGCAGCAGATGCTCAACAGATGCTGATTCCTCCCCCCACACTCATCTTCCCCTTAATTCGTTTTTGATGCTGCTAAATAATGCTGCTGAAGGCGGATGAGTGAGGTGGGCAGGCAGCAGGACGTGGCAGCATAATGCGGCTCTCTCATCCCCCTTCTCTCTCATCCCCCTTCTCTCTCATCCCCCTTCTCTCTCATCCCCCTTCTCTCTCATCCCCCTTCTCTCTCATCCCCCTTCTCTCTCATCCCCCTTCTCTCTCATCCCCCTTCTCTCTCATCCCCCTTCTCTCTCATCCCCCTTCTCTCTCATCCCCCTTCTCTCTCATCCCCCTTCTCTCTCATCCCCCTTCTCTCTCATCCCCCTTCTCTCTCATCCCCCTTCTCTCTCATCCCCCTTCTCTCTCATCCCCCTTCTCTCTCATCCCCCTTCTCTCTCATCCCCCCTCCTTCTCCTACTCACTTCATTATCCCGCTTTCTCCCTCCCCAGGATGATGCTGAAGGCGGACGACAATATGGGCGAGGTGGGCGTGCAGCAGGACGTGGCAGCACCATGCATCTCCCATCCCCCCTTCTCTTTCCTCCTCATTCCCTCCTCCTAGGATGATGCTGAAAGCAGACGACAACATGAGCGAGGTGGGCGGGCAGCAGGACGTGGCCGCATCCAACGCCAGTGGGGACGTGCACCCCATCACCAGCTATGTTGTCAACTACCTGCTTCTGCTCTGCAACAGGTGGGATGGGTGCAAAGAGGTGGAGTGGGGTGGGGATGGTGGTAGTAGGTGGTTCAGTTCACTTCACAGGGGGGCGTGCATCCCATCACCAGCTATGTTGTCAACTACCTGCTGCTCCTCTGCAACAGGTGTGTGTGGGGAGCATATTGGTGAAGAGGAGGTGGTTTCTCTCTCCCTCCCCTACTAGCACCATGCGCCCCATCATCAGCTACGTCGTCAGCCTTCTGGCACTGCTCTGCAACAGTTCACCTGTCGGAGTCTGCTCTGCGCAGAAACGATTGTTGCGGATTTTGGTGTATGAAAAACTCCCTGGAGTGCGTGTTTGAGGTCATGGCCAACACCGCCAATGAACACATGGTGCAAGGAGCCCAACTGGCATTCCCCCCGCTCACCCCGCTCCCCCTCTTCTCCTCCCCCCCCCCCCCCCCCCCCCCCCTCCCCTCCAGTGACCTGCCGTACTTCTCCATCCTGGAGTGCGTGTTTGAGGACATGGCCAACACTGCCAACGAGGCCGGCTCCTCCATCATCACGCCGCGCGTGCAGGGCCGCCTCGCCTTTGCTGCTGCTCGCATCCTGGAGGCCCTCAAAGTCAACCTGCAGCACCGCGCGCTCATGCTGAGGGATGACGCGCTGGGAGAGCTGTTTCTGATGAACAACCTGGCCTACGTGCTCACCAAAATAGACGCGTGAGTGCCTAGGCTTCTGTGACTGCTGGAGTTCCAGTTGGAATCCTAGAGGCGATCTTTGCTATTTGCTGCAGCGCGCATCCTGGAGGCGCTCAAAGTCAACCTGCAGCACCGCACACTCATGCTGAGGGATGACGCGCTGGGAGAGCTCTTTCTCATGAACAATTTGGCGTACGTGCTCACGAAGATAGATGCGTAAGTATTGCATCGCCTTTGCTGCTGCGCGCATCCTGGAAGCGCTCAAAGTGAATCTGCATTACCGCGTGCTCATGCTGAGGGATGATGCGTTGCGGGAGCTGTTTCTTTTGAACAACCTCGCATATGTGCTCACCAAGATAGACGCATGAGTGCCTTGGCTTTTGTAGTTGCTGGAGTCCCAGTTTGCATCCTAAAGCACGCTCTTCTGTGCGCTGCTGCGCGCATCCTCGAGGCGCTTATAGTCAACCTGCAGCACCGCGCGCTCATGCTGAGGGATGATGCGTTGGGAGAGCTCTTTCTCATGAACAACCTGGCTTACGTGCTCACCAAAATAGACGTGTGAGTATCGAGAAGCATGCATACTACAGGCATGTTCTCGAGGAGTCTTAGAGGCGTTTGAAGCACCATTCTGCACCACCGTCCCCAGTATTCTCACACTCATTGTTTTCTCATGAGCATCTCTTTCCCCACTCACTGTATCCCTTCTCCCCCCCTCCCGCGGCCCTCCCCACGTGCCATTTCCCCTTCCCCCATCACCTCCTCTCCCCGTCTGTCGCACAGTGCGGATGCAGGCAGGTTGCTGGGGACGGCATGGATTGGCAACTACGGGGCCATAGTGGACAGCCATCGCGACCGATTCATCAACTCATCCCTCGCCAAGGTGAGCGTTGCTTGCTATGCAGAGCCTCTCAGGCTAGTATGGGCCTTGCTGGATATAGTGTGCCCTGTCCGCAGAAGTATTCTCCCCTCCCCCCCTTCCCCCCTCCCACCCCGCCCACCCCCCTTATGTTTTCTATCCATATTTCAACAGCCTTATCTTAGCTGTTCCCACTCGTGCACCATGATCACTTAACTGCCTCCCTAACCGCCGCATCTCCCCAACCCCAAGAACAGTTTGACCCGTTGTGTTTTGAGTCGACTCAAGGCACACCTCATGCACCATCATCGCTAACTGTCCCCCTAACCCCCGCTCGTGTCTCCCCATGAGCAGTTTGACCCGGTGTGGTCAGATGATCGCCTGGACACTGCCTCTCTTGTGAAAAGGTGTGTCTTGTCACGCGTTGCTGCCATTTGAACTGTGCGGCAATATTGGCCGTGCCGAGCCTGTTTTCAAACAGGCTCCTTGTGGGAAATCTCACTCGGTTGTTGTGTCCCTTCCATTCATTCTCATAGCAAGTGTCCCCCTTTTTTTTTCACTCACCAACAATTGCCTCCTTTCTTCACACTCAACGGTTACTGATCCTCTCCTTCCTGGCTGTCTGCTCTCCCGTCCTCCCATCCCCTTTACAGGCTGAAGCTCTTTAACTACACAGTGGAGCAGATGAAGCAACGCTACATGGCGTGGACCATTCCTAACCGGGAGTTGCGGGCGCACGTCAAGAAGATGACTCTTAAGCGGCTGCTCGACAAATATAGAGACTTCATTGTTCGTCACAGGTGGGTGTTGTTCACTATTAGTTGTTAGTTATCAGACAGTTGTACAGGCAGAATGTGATTGCTCTCGAGAACAATGCCAATGCCCCGCTACAGGAACGTGGTTCAAAGCCATCGGACTCTGGATGTGAGAGTGTTTTCACGCAAACAGATCGTACTGACAGTGTTTCTAGGTCCTCCAACGTATTGCCACATTCCTTCCCCCCCCCAAACCCCCACTTCTCCCCCACTTTTCCTTTCGCTGCAGGAACGTGATTCAAAGCCATCGGACCCTGGATGTGAGAGTCTTCACATGCGAAGAGATCGAGCAAATGCTGCTGCCGTGCTTCGATACCGGGCCTTCTAGAGTCAAATAAAAACAAGACAGCTGTGGCAGGTTACGACACACCAGGGTTCAAGTAGGCAAAGCGTAGCTTGCTATAAATAGTTTGCGAGTTCACTGCCCAGCACTGATTATCTGGTGATTGGTAGGCTTTCAGAAACACCTAGTTGCAGCAACAGCCTGTGGTCAGATGGGAAGGAGTGGTAGGACTTGCCGTGTCAACCGTCAGCATTTCCACATGCTGGTAACGAATGGTACCGTGGTCACCTGTATGAGGTTTTGGGCATTACCCCTAGATCACTTGGATGGTTTCAGTGGGTACTAAGAGTGAGCTGAGATGTTCTGATCTCGCTTTTTTCCAGGTAATTTCACGACTAAATGACAATCTAAGCTTTCATAACTCATGCTACGACACTACTACTTGAGTCTACACTACATTGTGACGGCATGCCAGAGTGCTTACAGTGAAGCAACCTTGAGGCTGTCGTTTAGCTTCCAAGTAAACACTCTGTTCTCCATCGGCTCTTCCCAACTGCCCACTGGAAGATTGCCCAAGTGCCTTACACCCAACCAGTGCAAGGGTCGCGAGACGCGACCGTTTGCACGCAGCAGGGCAGGCAGAGACAACCACTGGGCGCACACAAGCAGAAGCTGAAGCACCTTGAGGTGCACGTGTGTTGAAGCACTTCCACACCATCGATCGAGGCATTATTAGCAGTGGCCCACGATCTTGACTGGAGGCAGGTCAAATGCCTCGGCTGCTACAGACGCCACAGATGCCACATGTGTGATGCTACAGATGCTACATATGCTTCACGCATGCTGCTACAGAAGCCAAGTACCCTGCTGCCACAGGGACTGCCCCTCCTCTTCATCGCACTGTTACAAAGAAACTCGCTGTTCACTCCCACCTCCGAGCCTTGCTGACTGTGAGTTCTCAGAGGCACCCCTTCCCAGGAAGAACCAGTAGCCTTTCAACAGTTGTGTCACCTCTTCACACCTCCCTTAACCTTTCCAGCAGCTCCGAATCCTGACTGTCACTAAGAAGAACAGACAGCTGCCCCGAACCACCACCATCCATCAGGCACCTCTTCACACCTCTCTTAACCTTTCCAGCAATTCTGTATCCTGGTTATCACTCAGAAGAACAGACAGTGGGCCCGAACCACCACCATCCATCAAGCACGACGAGGAAGCTGCCAAACCATCCGCCACCGCCCCTACCGAGCCTCCGCCGCCAAAGCTACTAACCAGCGCCGGGTCGCGGAATCCTCCCGAACCTGCTCCCTCCATCGCAGAGTAATCCAACAACCCCTGATGGGGCATTAGCTCCTGCCCCTCCTTTACCCCCGAATCTTCAGAGAAAGAAGTGATTCCGCCCAGAGACGCGCTTCCCCCAGACATGCCCCCAGCCACCCCTTCAAACCCACCCACGCCCCCAGGTAACGCTCCCCCCAGGCTTCCCCCAATGCCCTTCCCCCCACAGCCTTCCATCTCCGCCTGCATACTAGACGCCTCGTTATAGCTATAATTCTGCAGCAACTGCTCGTTTTCATCCGTCAAAAGCGAGTACAGCCCGTCCCAGTCCTCCCCCTCACTGTCCTCCCCATCCTCCACAGCGGATCTTAAAGCCACCTTCCTCCTCATCTCCTCAAACACGGACCGCTCCACACACGCCTGCTTGTCCCCCACCAGCCAGAGGGACCGCTGCGGGAAGAAGATTTCCCGGGCGGCGCGGAAGCGCGAGAGCGAAGGGCAGTCGGATAGGACAAGAAGCTCCACTGGGTCGCCGCGGCGCAGGCACACACTCTTAATAGGAGGCACCACGTCCATCTGCATTGCAAAAAAGGGGGGAGAGAGGGAGGGAGGGAGGGAGAGGGGGGCGCAGAGAAGGGTGCATATGAGCGAGTGGAGACAGAGCAAACACAAGCTCAACACGCCACTCTCAAAGTCTCTAAGCTGCAATGCTTACAAATAAGGTCTACTAAGCAGCTGGCCTTGATATTAAGGTTGATTACTTAAGAGCTACTAAGCAGCTGCAACTGACCTCCAGGGTGGTGCGGCTGTGATCGCCAATCAGCACGCGCCATCTGGTCTGCCGCCCCACGCGCACCACCTGCAAGTCCAGCAGCCGAGCCTTCCACAAACCTGACAGCAGCAGCGAGAGATAACAGAAAAGTGGGAACGAGACTGAGTGGATGGAGTGAGGGAATGGAAGTAGCGGTAAACGTAAAAAGAAACAGAAAGGAGGAAAAGAGGGGCCTTTCGCAATTCCACCCTCCCATTCCCCCTCCTACCCCTCCTTTCCCCCCATCACCGCACCCTCTCCCTCGTCCCCCCCCCCCCCCCCCCCCCTCCCTCCCCCCAACTTCGCACTCACCAGCATGTCTGTACCGAACCCGCATAGCTAGATTCTTCGCCACAGCGCGCCAAATCGGCCACCACGCCCAGTAGAACGCGGCAGTCACGGCGGCAACCACGCTCACACTGTACAGCGCCACGGCCAGACCCATCGACATCACGAACCGCCTCACCCACGCCGCCGGGCCGCCCAGCATCTGCAGCACCTGCGGCCCGGACCCCGCCAGCGGCACCAGCAGCGCCAGCGCGCCGTCCGCCAGCGCGTGCACGGCCGGCAGGCGCCGCGGCCGGCCGGCAGGGCGGGCGGCAGGGTGGTGTTCTTGCGGACGAGCGGGGGAGAGGGCGGGAGGACCCTTTCGCTCGGGCAAAGGGGCGAAATGAGGGGCTTGGCGGGCGGGGGACGGGGGAAGCGTGGGCGTGGGGGAGGTGGGGCGCGCGGGGAGGGATTGCGGCGCAACAAGATCGGGGCTGCGAAGGTGCGCGGGGGGAGCGGAGGGTGCGGAAGAGGCGGAGCGGGTTCGGGAAGCGGAACGGGAATACGCGGGGAGTCTGCGTGCGGGAGGCTTGGCGGTGGCGGGGATCGGGTTACCAGCAGCAGGCTTAGCGCCAATAGCCGACAATATAGAGTCATTAAGTGATTGCTTAAAAGCAGCTGTGGACGATAACGGGGCTGCTTGTACCGAGGACATTGCGGGCGGCGCAGATCCGGTCGCGCGCGGCGCAGATGCGGCTGCAGACAGGGCAGGTTCGGCTGCGGGCGGCGCAGACGCGGTCTTCAGGAATGGGGCGAACGCGGGGGCGGCGACGCGGCGCCTCAGGCGCGCGGACGACGCGGGAGCGCCAAACCCGCCCCCGGGCGTGGAGAACGACGCGCAAAACCCTTCGCGCACGTGAAACAGCGGCAGGGTCACTGCGCCAGGGTTTAGCAATGGCCGAGCTGTGCCCTTACCACGGAACATTTCCGGCGGCGCGCGTGCTGACGTGGCCCGCGCTGACGTGGCAGAGGCCGACGAAGGAAGATGCTCGGAAATTCCCAAGGGTTTACGTAAGTGCACAGCAGAGTCGGAATGTCTTGGAAAAACAGAAAACGTTGGCAGAGCTGACGGAGTCGGCAAACCGCTTAGCGAACCGGCTAGCGAACCGGCCAGCAGACCAGTATGTGTACCGTTAGTCAAGATGGACGCGCTCGGAACACCACGTGGCAAGCCCTCCTCGGCAAAATCTGGGAACCGCTGCCGTGCCGACACGGCACCACCGCCGCCACCGCCGCCGCCGCCGTGACCGTCGTCATCGAAGCGATCCACCAACAGCGCGGCGGGGCCCATCGTGCCGCTCTCCGCCATCGCCTCCGCGAGCTCCGCGCCGGCCGCCGTCATTACTTCTGTCGCATCTACCGTTTTCTCATCCAGTCCCGAGACTACAGCACCGCTTCGGCCGTGAAAACCGGAAGCCGATTCAGCTGCGACGCTTCCGCTAGATTCGCTGCTTCCACTCGTTCCGCAAGTTCCGCTGCTTCTGCGCCCTAGGGTGGCGGTCACTCCGCGGGCAAAGGTAGGGGAATCGCCGTCGTCCCAATCCCCGTCCCGACTTTCCGCTTCCAATATGGCCTCAAATTCCCCGAATCGCCCGCCTGATGCTGACGTGGAAACGGAGCGGGAAAAGCTACTCCTCCGCCTTCCCGGAGTCATCGCTTCGTTCGCGAATACTAATCTTTCGCCATAGAACTCAGAATGAATGCCAGGAGAAGTTGCCGACGGGCTCGGCGTGAGTGACGCTGGTCGAGAGCCTGCATCAGTGGACCATCGCCGGCCTTTGTACTTGAAGCTCGAGCCTGAATGGAAACTGTACGAGCGGGTGAAAGTCGCTTCGCCAATTTCGCGAGCTTCGCGAGCCTTTTCGCGGCCGGAGAAGCCGAAAGGAGTCCGCGGGGAGACGAGGGAGGAGGGCGAGGACGGAACGGAAGCGGGAGCGGGGGAGTGATGCGAGTGATACGGGCACGAGAGGCTGCTGTGAGCGTAGGAGCACGCGCAGAGGTTTCCCGGCGACGCCATGGTTACGGTTCGGGAGCGACTGCGGTATGGGAACTCCGAGAGGCCGCTGCAGGTTCGGCTAAGGCAAGCTGAAGGTGGGTGATTTACCGCATGCTTGGCTGATCGCGTAGTCGAGTCGATTTTAAGTAGGCCTTCGATCTTCATATACTTGCTAACGAGCACTCAGAAAAAGAGAGAACTAAACAGAAACGGATAGAGAGAGCTGCCGCCTAATGTGTCTTAGTTGGCGACAGGAAAGAGACGTCGTCTAGTCGAAGGGAAAGTGTTAGCGCTTTTGTGAAGAAATGGAGGATTCAGGTTTGTGGGGCTGGGCCCTACCCTCGTTCTTGTACGCGAAGGATTTGTGAAGAGTTGGAAACTCAAGCGCTGACGGCGGACCTAGAAACTAGCAGCAAGCGTAGGGAATCGCCTTGCCTAGAAGCTGCTGGAGTCCAGAAAGCAGACTCCAAGGAAAAAGTAGCTCCCGAATCCCCAGACGTGACATGTCGCACACAGGGGATTAGTTCACTAATAAAATCGCATACACGCGGAAACCATGCACTGTACGTTGCGACGGTTCAAGTTGGGTGTGCGACTGCAGTGCAGAGGACACAGTGAAGGTTTCTCAGGGGCAGGTTTGGTGGTGTGATTGGAGAAGCGAGTCGCGAGGGTGGACTGTGCGACCTTCTGGAGGTTGCCGTGCCGTTCCCGCTACGGACGGCTTCCAAAGCAAGGTGCACCACACATCACATTGTGATCGTCACCACGGTTTTCAGGACAATCTCCATGCCGCGGGTTCTGTGCACTGTTTCTTCCTTAGGGTTTAGTTTTTTACTGACAAAACACGGTTAGAATGTGTTACCGCTTTCGAAAGCACTAAACCGAACAATATCGAGAGTCGTCTAGCCAAAATATGCGATTTTCCGTCCCTGACCTATCTTCCAGGGTCAGGATTGTTTCAAGTGCAATCTGGGCAGCCACGTCAACTCGTTCCACTTTATGTGCGGCGCCGGAGTTTCGCTCTGCACAATGGCGCGCTGTAGTACGATGATTGGCTGACAAAGAGTCTGGGCTTGGCTGAGGCACTTTTTTGCTGAAATGTGGCGGGAGGTTTTGCTGCCCCAGGGATGACAGTGCGGCAGTGTTGGATGGCAGGCACCAGCATTTTGTTGGCAGGGGAAATTCGTTGTGTGACCAAGATATTTGCGACAATCGATCACCTAAATCCATACAAGTCCCATCCTCATCGTAGGCCTCCTGTGCTGTACGGTCCTTACAAAATCTTCAAAATCACATCATAACGGGTATTCCACCAACCAACCACATCACAGATGCCATCCTCTCCATGCACAATCCAGGCCTCAAATAACACCACTGGTTTTAGGTCAAGAGTCAGGCTAGATAATACCATGCTCTCTACTTGCAGCAGCATCATCGCGGCTTTCATGAGCTAGGTTTCTGTCCTGACTAAAGTGAGAAGCTGCAATTATTTATATTGGTTAAGCGATACGTGTGACCTTAAGGTATTAGTTTCCTCCCTCCACGACTGAACACTCCCCGCGGAGGGAGCTCCGCGGCTCCCGTGGCTGGTTTGAAGCGGTCGGCGGACGGCGCAATAGACGGCAACATGAGTCTCTTCGGCGTGGGCCGGTATGCGCTTAACCCTTAATTGCCGCAAATGCCTGAGGTTAAACTTCATTTGTATCCTCTCATTTCTGGTTTTGTTATTTCATGCCGCTGCTCGATCTGCAGGCCACATAGCAGGTTATTGAAATGTCGTTTGTTCTTGTCGCAGGAATCAGCGGACGTTCCGGCCGAAGAAAAGCGCGCCGTCAGGAAGCAAGGTACGAAAAATTTAGGTGCATTTTTCCAGATGCTTTGGAGGTAGTTAACAATGCCGGTTTCTTTTTGCTCGTCGCATGCTCGCCAGTTGTTGCATTGTTCGTGTATAAAAAGAACTGATTGCAGACGACAAAAGATAGACATTAATCGTTGTCACACCTTATCTGAAACGTGTATAGAAAGAACTGATCGTCTGGCTGGAATGATCATGCACGACGATGCTGCTTCTACATCGTACCCCATTTTTTCGTCCGATCGTCTTCAGCAGGGTGAGCACATCGACTCCAGGATAAAACATTGTCTAACCATCTGTACCCCATCTTTCCTTCTCATTTTTCTTAATTTCCGTCCGCGCAGGGTCAGCAGCTCCGCAAGCACATCGATGCCACGCTCGGCAGCGGCAACCTTCGGGAGGCCGTTAGGCTTCCGCCAGGCGAAGACCTCAATGAGTGGCTCGCCGTCAACAGTGAGTTGAATCAGACCGCTTGCCGTTTCCTCAGCTTCGCGTTAAACGGCCTTCGTGCCGCCAACGATTTTCTCTCTTTCCGTTCGACGGCTACTGTAAGTTGTTGTGATGTGACTTGTTTGCTTATCATCTTTCCATCGCGCCTCCCCAACGGGTACACACCCCCAATAATGAGTATCTCTCCCATCCCTTCTCTCACTTCCTCTTTTTATCTCAGCCGTTGATTTCTACAACCAAGTCAATCTGCTCTACGGCACACTCACTGAGTTCTGCACGCCAGAACATTGCCCCACCATGTCCGCTGGTCCCAAGTAAGCTCTCCAAAGCACCCGTCAGGTTCTAGGAAACAATCTCGCGTTCGTTTTCAAAATCGCAATTCCAATTCTGGTTATGCAAGGTAAAAGCGGATTTTTTTCTTGTTTCTGCCCTTGCCAACTTGTCTGGCAGGTACGAGTACCGGTGGGCGGACGGCGTGCACGTGAAGAAGCCATTGGAGGTGTCGGCGCCCAAGTACGTGGAGTTCCTCATGGACTGGATCGAGACGCAACTGGACGACAGCACCATCTTCCCTCAAAAGCTAGGTCCGTGCTGCACTATCCGCACAATCAATTGTTAGATGGAGGACAGATGGGTTACGGAGGCCGTACTTTCCATCAACTCTTCCATCAAGTATGTGGAAGGGGCCTCGTTAGGTGAGAGCTTAAGCATTTCGTAGAGAGATAGTGCATGTGATGTGAAGAAGCCATTGGAAGTGTCGGCGCCCAAGTACGTGGAGTTCCTCATGGACTGGATCGAGACGCAGCTTGATGACAGCACCATCTTCCCCCCAAAGCTAGGTCCGTTCTGCACCATTTCCACAATGGCTAATCACATAATGGCCAGTCTCTCACAAAATCTACTTCCAGGATGACTGGAACAATTCATGTTTGTCGAATCAGGCTTCTCCTGAGTTAGATGTATCATGATGCATCCATGGCCCATCCCAACCTTGTGGCACCATCCCATTTCCACCCACCCCGTTCCCTTGTAACATCACAGGAGTTCCGTTTCCTCCGCACTTTGAGAAGGTGGTGCGCACGATCTTCAAGCGGCTGTTCCGAGTGTACGCGCACATCTACCACTCGCACTTCCAGCGCATCGTCAGTCTCAAGGAGGAGGCTCACCTCAACACCTGCTTCAAGCACTTCATCCTCTTCACACATGTGAGATGCTCCTGGTCTGGCTTGTCATTCTTACTTTCCCGCTTTTTGCCTCCAAAACCCACTCCCCTCCATCCCACCCCCGCTTCTGCCCTCCATACCCCCTCCCCCCCCTTCCTCCTCTCTCCCCCCCCCTCCCCCAAGGAGCCAAATCTCTGCCGCCTCTCCGCCTTTGCCCCTGTCCCATGCTTCTCTTGTGTTGCAAATGTTTCCTGTTTCTTTGCACCCTGTTTTGCTGAGCATGTTATTTGTTGTGTTGGTCATCACATCCCTAACCCATGTCAGGAGTTCAACTTGATCGACAACAAGGAGCTGGCGCCGTTGGAAGAGCTGATAGATTCAATCACATAAGTGTCTGGACATTTTCCTGTAGAATCGTGGATGTGCTTGTTTGTAGTCAACGGTTTGTTTGTCCAAGTAGAGGAGTTACAGAGTCTCATGTTACAGTTGTGGAGGTACTTGAATAAAACAGTCAGTCAGAATGTGATTGAGATAGCCCACACTTTTGTGTGAGTGTGCATGATGCTCTGTTGTTACAGTTCCAGTACCCTCAAGCCTTGCTTTCGCTAAAAGGCTTCGCGAACAAAATTGCCACCGCAAGTTCCGCGTGTGAGGCTGATGCAACAACATTTCGCTGCGACTCGAGCCGCTTTCGCTGACTCGCATCGCATTCCACACATTTCCAGCTCTCAGCATCGCTGCTTGTTTAGTTACTGTATCTAGTCCTTGCTACAGCCCTCCTTTCTCGTTCCACCCTGATTCTTGCGGTTGATGAACGAGCAAGTCCAGTGCTGCGATACCTCTTCAAGTATAAGTCAAGTCGACGCTTGGCTGGTTTATTTGCTGTTCTGTCATCTCCATTAGCTGCTCTGCGTTCCTTTTCTTTCTCATTGCATGCTCGAGTCGCCTCAAAAGTAAGCTCGCTGCTCGGTGTTCCTTAGCTTCTGAAGCGCATCGCCGCACCTTCTAAGTTTTTACCTCCTTTTCTCTCAGTCTACTAGACTGCACCGTCTGAACGTCAGCACTCTCTGAACGTCAACACTCTCGCGAACCTTTTGAGGACTGAGAGAAAGGGAGGTGCTTACCAGCACCGTCAGCACGTTCAGAGAGTGCTTACCACTGCACCGTCTGAACGTCAGCACTCTCGCGAACTTCCGTTGATTCATCTATTTACACAGCGGGAGAAGCGTCCTACGTGCAACCTTTCCGCGTCGCACGTCATCATGGCGGTGGTGGCGATAGTGCGCCTCGTCCTTCGCGGGACAACGATCATCCTCCGAGCAGTCCGGGTCGGCATATATGCCGCAAGGCACGGGAAGTCACAGAAGAAGGCGGCCCAGGCGATTGTCAAGAATACTGTCACTGGCGACGGCCCAGCCCTCGGGGCTGTTAATAACGCTTGACACCAATTAATCTTGACACTTTCCTGGGATACGACCATACAGTACCAGGCTAGAAGTAGCGATGGACGGGAAATGTGTGCACGTGGAGTGGCTACGTTACATTATGTTGTGATAATTACCCTTTTTCTTAATCTCATTTTGAGGGCGTTTGCATAAATCTCATGTGCCCTGGACTGCGGCGAGCTGCTTCGTTTACATATAACAGAATTAATCATTACATCATTTCGCCACTTGATACCAGGCAGAGAATCATTTACTGCATGACAGGCGTTCTCAAAAGAGTACACTTCTGGTACGGTATAGGACATTTCACAGCACTTCTGGCGAGAGCAGCTGCAGCCGTGGGCTGGAGCACATTGATACTGAGCAAAAAGGCAATGGCCGTTCCGATGGTGTACCCAAATGTTCTGTGCAACACCGCAGGACGCACCTGAAAATCAAGGAACAATGATGAGCTATTGTATAACGGTACAAGCAGCAGGAATGTCATTCAAGCAGCTGTTGAATATTCTGGTGATCGTCCTTGGGTTTGGTTGGGGATGGACAATTTGACATGAACGGGTGTACATAACCTTACCAGTACAATGGTGTAGTAATGTCCTTGTCCAAATGACAGTTGGATGGACTAGTGGGATGTATATTGTATCATGAAATCACTCAAGCCCGTGTTACAGATGCACTACAAGTTTTGAGACGTATAAAACTTCTGAACGAAAAGCCAAACACTCTAGCTGGCCTCACAAGTTGGGGCCAATTGTGGGCACTGGCCCTAGCACCAGCAGAGGCAGGACCCCCCACATTGGCGTTGGATGCTACCATTAGCTGATGAGAGGGGATGGGAAGGGATGGAGAAAGGAGGGAAGCGACATAAGGGAGGTTATGGCGCGCCTTGAAGCAGCCATGGAAGATATGCTAGGGAAGGAAAGAAATGAGGGAGAAAAGGGGTAGAAGGACAAGAGTAACGTGATATTGTAACATTCTTCCTTTTTTTTCCAATCATCTGCGTAGGAAATGGCTACACACAAAAACATATGTGATGATGTAATAGTGCGTTTTTAATCGGCTCCACGTCATTCCGCATGTTGCATGGAAAGTAAATGGACAAAAATGAGAGTGTTTTATCCGCTTTTTGAGAAGGGATGATTGAGATTGTGCACAGGTTTCAGTGAGTTTGCATGGTGTGTTGTTACAGTTCCTGCACCCAAGAGGTTTGCTTTCGCGAATTGACTTCGCCAAGAAATTTCGTATGCGGCAGATGGGGCAACATCTCATCTCGAGCCGCTGCTGCTAACTCACATTTCGCAGGGCATTTCCCCACAGCCCAGGCCCACAGTCGTCTGCTGGTTATCAGATCTTGTTCGTGGTTTTGACACCACCTGCTTATGCGTGTCAACACGAGTCGGCCCACGTTTCCGTGTCAATCACTGTAGATTCAGGGTCAAATCGAGTCGCGCCCACGGATATGTGCGACCAAAGCTGATTGGTCCTACACGAACTTTTGTTCATGTCCACAGATGCTACGTGAACAACCAGCTCATGAACAAGGCACTTGTTGACATGTCGTTGGCACGGGTGGCACGGGTAGTTTGATTGGGTGGGAGCGGGGCGCCAGGTTTAGCAAGTGCGAAAGTTTTGGTTGGTTAGGATGCGATGCGACTCTGGGCGAGCGGGATGTCCGATTATTCTGACAGGCTGACTCTGGGCGAATTCTGACACCAACATACATTGTATGTTGGTGTCAAAATCCCGTTTTGACACCAGTGTCAAAACTACGAACAAGCCCTCAGAGAACACTGGTACACAAGATGCCCAACCCCTGCACGCGAATTTGCCCTGCCCGCGATGGAAACTCTGCACCCGTGTATTAGGGTACCAGCCAGTTGCACCCCATTTACAAGTACCTCGAGCAATACGACCACAAAAACCGAAGTTTTATAGTAAGAGACCCATGTCAAACGGTCAACAGCGAGTTACAAAATCTTTTAAAAGCCCTTTTTGCTAAGTGCGAATTGACGAAAGCTTAGCGAAATGCAAGAATCACTTAAGAGCCCTCTTCACAAGGCAACCTTGGGTTAGTCAAACGGGCATGTAGTACATCTCGGGAAATAATATATTATGTGCTAACTTTGTGGGGAATTGGCGTTCTGTTTGCCACTCTCGGGAAGTAAAAATGAACATGTGGTGTGGAAGGTTCCCGTTCCCATAGGCATCCATCAACTAAGTTCGTGTCTGTAGGGACGACATGTCGACAAGAGCGTGTCAACCCGAAGCGCTTTCGAGCTAGAGTGTCAAATACTGTAGCTGTAGCGTCAAGTCGAAGCGCATATGTTAACATCAGCGACGGAATTTCATTGGTTGGAGAGCTTGTCATTTGCAGATCTCACAGGCAGTGAACGAATCGAAAGAAAGATGATAGGAGAAGGTGTTTGCTGATTGGGCAGTACCTCGTCGTGAGATATGCAGCTGCGACAATCTTCTCTCGATTGTAGGTATGATGTGCCAAAACAAAAGTGTCCGACGATTTGTATTGGCTGGCAACCTGCAAATTCTTGACACGCTGCCAACAATCTGGCTGAGTGTCAAAATGCCAAATTGACACTGCCCATTTGACATGTCATCCCTACGGACACGACCTGATGAAAGCCAAGTGTGGATGCATGCAAATCCACGTGCTTGCAACCCAGATTGTGATTCTGTCGTTTCAGTAGGTACTGTAATTGCTGCCCATGCTGGTGTGCATTGCTGCCCCTTGGGGTCACTTGCCCCAGTCCCCCCCCTCCCTCCATGATTTTCGTTGCGAACTAGTTCACATCGGCGCTTGGCTGGTTTCTATGCTTTTCCGTTCTCCTTTCACTACTCAGCGATCCTTAGCTTCTGCATCGCGTGCCTCGAAAGTCCCCTGCTCAGTGTTCCTCAGCGTCTGTAGTGCATCGCTATACTTTCTGAGTCTACCTCCTCTTCTCCCAGCCTAACCCACTGCACCGTCTGAACGTCAGCGCTCTCGCGAACTTCTGTTGAATAACTCATTTTCTCAGTGGAAGAAGCGTCCAACGCGTAATCTTTCCGCGTCGCACATCGCTCTTCATCATGTGGCTTTGGATAGTGCGCCTTGCGAAGAGGATCGTGCCTAAGGTCCGCGCCAGACGCGCCGCCAGGCGCGGAGAGGCACAGAACGAGACGGCGTCGGGTTAGACGTACAGTTCCAGGCTTCTGAAGTATCGATGGACGATACTAAGTCTTAGGACATGTGTGCACTAGGAGGATAGCAACACTTGCCTACGTTATGCAATGTTGTGATTAATCACCCTACTTGGTAATTTATTCAGGTGACCCGGGCTGCTACTTTTACATAAATTAAGATGGCCAGGACATTATTTTGTCACTCATTCGAAACAGAGAATCGTTGGCTGCATGCATGGCATGCGTTCCCCCCCAAAAAAGGAAAACATTTGAGATGCTGGCAATTCACAGTACTTTAGCAAGAGTAGCTGCTGCCATGGGCTGTAGCACGTTAATTCCGAGCAAAAAGGCAATGGCCGTTCCAATGGTGTAGCCAAATGTTCCGAGCAACACCGCAGGACGCACCTGAAATTCAAGGAATCATCAACAGGGGTATTACGTTGACTACCGTTGGGCTGAAACAGTGCTTACTGTTCATGAGCATGAGGAGACGAGAAGGGAATGATGGTTAGCAGTTGACTAGAGGAATGCACCTTTTATCATCTAAAGCTCGCACTGCGTTTCTTAAAAAATGGGAGTCGGGGGAATCTCAAGCCTCATTTCTTTTTTAAGGCATGCAGGTTTTGATATGTCCTCAAAACAAGAGCTCCAAACACTGTAGCAGGTCTCACCAGTTGCGGCCAATTGCGGGCACTGGCCATAGCTGCAGCCGTGGCAGGACCCCCCACATTGGCGTTGGATGCTACCATTAGCTGATGGGTGGAGGGAGAGGGGATGGGGAAGACGGGAAGTGACACAGTGTAGGCTATGACTTATGAGGCATCTCTAAGAGCCATGTCAGTAATCCCCACATTGGCTTTGGATGCTACCATAAGCTGATGGGGGAGAGGTGGGAGGGGATGGGGAAGAAGGAAAGAGAGGGAAGGGGGGGTTAAGGGGCAACTTCAAGCAGCCGTGGAAGGAATGGGCTTGGAATCCCCACATTGGCTTTGGATGCTACCATAAGCTGATGGGGGAGAGGTGGGAGGGGATGGGGAAGAAGGAAAGAGAGGGAAGGGGGGGTTTTGGGGCAACTTCAAGCAGCCGTGGAAGGAATGGGCTTGGAATCCCCACATTGGCTTTGGATGCTACCATAAGCTGATGGGGGAGAGGTGGGAGGGGATGGGGAAGAAGGAAAGAGAGGGAAGGGGGGGTTTTGGGGCAACTTCAAGCAGCCGTGGAAGGAATGGGCTTGGAATCCCCACATTGGCTTTGGATGCTACCATTAGCTGATGGGGGAGAGGTGGGAGGGGATGGGGAAGAAGGAAAGAGAGGGAAGGGGGGGTTATGGGGCAACTTCAAGCAGCCGTGGAAGGAATGGGCTTGGAATCCCCACATTGGCTTTGGATGCTACCATAAGCTGATGCAGGAGAGGTGGGAGGGGATGGGGAAGAAGGAAAGAGAGGGAAGGGGGGGTTAAGGGGCAACTTCAAGCAGCCGTGGAAGGAATGGGCTTGGAATCCCCACATTGGCTTTGGATGCTACCATTAGCTGATGGGGGAGAGGTGGGAGGGGATGGGGAAGAAGGAAAGAGAGGGAAGGGGGGGTTTTGGGGCAACTTCAAGCAGCCGTGGAAGGAATGGGCTTGGAATCCCCACATTGGCTTTGGATGCTACCATAAGCTGATGGGGGAGAGGTGGGAGGGGATGGGGAAGAAGGAAAGAGAGGGAAGGGGGGGTTATGGGGCAACTTCAAGCAGCCGTGGAAGGAATGGGCTTGGAATCCCCACATTGGCTTTGGATGCTACCATTAGCTGATGGGGGAGAGGTGGGAGGGGATGGGGGAGAAAACCATCAGCACTAAGAAAGGAAAGCGAGGAGCGAGAGCACACGCGCTAAGAAAGGCAGGCTCTCAGGGGGGGGGGGGGGGGGGGGGGGGAGGGGGAGGGGGCGTGGAACATGCTGCTCCACTTACAACAACGAGTGGGATGTTGAGAAGCCTTTTGAGATGTCTCAGAAACTTTTTATTATCACGGGGGGGGGGGGGGGGGGGGGGGGGGGAGGGGGTGGTGGTGTGGAACATGCCGCTGCACCTACAATATCGAGTGGGATGTTGAGAAGCCTTCCCCCTAGAAGAACGATTGCAATGTGAACCTGATGTGGCAAGTGGGTCGTGCAGCAAGGAATGGAAAAAGGGCAATGTTGGGAAGCTTGTGTCTAGGCCGAATCTGTACTTCTCTGCTATGGAAGCTTGAGATGGCTGTGAGTGGATGACGGGAAAACAGCGAGAGAGCCGACAATGTAAAAGAAAAAGAAAAAAGGTACGAGCTGGTTAATGAGTATTTTGAAAAAATGATACCTCATGCATCTCATTAGCTTGCAGCAACATGTGGTTGAGAGGCTGACTCCTTTGAACTTCGAAGTACAAATACCCAAGAGCCACCACCAAGAGCCACCACCAAGAGCCACCACCAAGAGGCACCACCAACCATGAGCAGCAGTCATGACATACCACTAACACAGTTGCAACGAATGCAAGCAGGCCACCACCTGCAGACATGGCTTCAGACACACTTGCTGACGCTCCTATCTGCCAGAGAAAGGGTAAAGGGTTGTTAAATTGTAGTTAAATGGTCAAGGCGGATTAGGTAGCACCAAAACTTGTACTAGCTTAAAGCAAGAAATTAAATCGGCCTCAGACATCTCAAAGGTTCTCTGGAAAATGCTGATTGATGCCCACAAAGGAAAGGGTGACTAATAACTTGCTCATTTATGGGTGCACAGCAGAGCTTACATTTGCAAAGAAGACCAGCATTAGGGCGTTCCCAAGCGTCTCAGCTCCTGTGAACAGTGAACCTCCTTCCTCTCCCTCCTCTCCCTCCTCTCCCTCCTCTCCCTCCTCTCCCTCCTCTCCCTCCTCTCCCTCCTCTCCCTCCTCTCCCTCCTCTCCCTCCTCTCCCTCCTCTCCCTCCTCTCCCTCCTTTCTCTTCTCCCCCCGCCCTGTCAACCTGGCTACTACAGTCGACAGGAGGGAGGCCAGCAGGGCGGCAAGCGCCAGCTGTGCCGAGGCCATCACGGGCGGTAGTTGGACGGCAATTTTGTCTGCTAGCGCGCATGCCGAGGCGGCAGCGGCAATGGAGAGAGTGAGGGACTCTACCGAGGGGGCGGCGGGTGGAGAGTGAGTGAGGGATGAGGAGGAGGGAGGGGAGGGAGAAGGCAGAGGAGCAGGAGAGTGCAATGACCAGGAAGAGGAAGAAGAGGAGGAAGGAGGAGAGGAGGGAGACTGGGAAGAGTGGAGGAGAGGAGCAGAAAGCCCTGTATCTGGCCCTTTCTCCGTCTCAGAGCCTCCTCCTTCTAGCTTCACCCCTCCCCACCTCTCCCCACCCCACGGTTTGGGCCAGGAGTCAGGGAGAGCAGCTAGCACGGAGAAGTAAGCAGCCATGAGGAGATTGTCAACTGCCATGCCTGCTGTCAGCAGACTCGCTCCCGTGCTGGCTGCTGCTGCTCCTGCACTAATGTCCATGCCCAGGGCCTGATATGTACGTGAATACAGGAAGGAACGGAGGAGAGGGAGATAGAGAGCAGAGAGAAGTAAGCAACCATGCGAGATTGTCGACCGCCATGCCTGCTGTTAGTAGGCTTGCTCCCGTGCTGGCCGCTGCTGCCCCTGCTGTGATTTCCATGCCTAGCGCCTGGTGGATGTGTGAACAGGAGTTCTTCAATTCAACTCTCTTCTCCCATTGTCTCTTGAGTCGACTCAAAAGTCACCTAGAAGGTGAGGCGGCTACAAGGAGGTTCTTGACTGCCATTAGTTTATTCCACCAGTAATTGAACTCCTCAACTCTCTTCTCTCATTGTCTCTCCATCCTCTTCATCCCACCGTAGCGGTGGCTGCATGGTTCACGCTCCCCCCAATGTACGTTGCACAGAAACAAGCCGCCACCTTCCACCCCTCCACTCCCAGGGAAGGCCCCGCCAACGAGAAGCCGACAAGTGTCCCTGCTATCGTGCCCGCTGCGCCGAGCAGGAAAGCTAGCAGGCCGGGACCTGATTGGAGGGAAAGGCAGGGGAAGAGAGGGAGAGGAGAGAGAGGGGGAGAGGAGAGAGAGGGGGAGAGGAGAGAGAGGGGGAGAGGAGAGAGAGGGGGAGAGGAGAGAGAGGGGGAGAGGAGAGAGAGGCTTTTTGAGACATTTCGAAAATTGCCCAGAAGGAAGACTAGCAGGCTGGGACCTGATTGGGATAGGCAAGGGAGTGGGGGAGGGGAGGAGAGAGCGGGCGAGAGAGGGCGTATGCCAAGTGATAAGGCGAGGCGGCATGGCATGGGATGGCATTGTTGGCATGGCATGGCATTGTTGGCATGGGATGGCCATGGCATGGGATGGCATGACATATGGTAGCTTGTTGTAAGGTCCTGCATAGCATAGAATGGCACGGGATGACGTATGCCTCACCTGACTGTGTGAATGCTGACGTCACATCTGTCTCTAACAGCACCAGAGCCACAGCCATGGGCATGACACGTGTCCACACCTGATTGGCAGGCACAGAAAAAAAATAAATATCATGAACTCGTGAGCTCAGGAAGTAAAGACAGTAAACAAGCAAAAAAGACAACTTGGCTCAGAACAAACACACGCAGCCATGCTCAATTATATATATGTATATATATATATATATATATATATATTTTTTTTTTTTTTTTGCCGCTGACTCACAAAATCATAGACGGGAGAGGCGGTGGGCAGCACAGAGAGGGAGGCGAGCACGGCCGCTGCGAGCATGGCTAGGAGCACCGATGACACCTGCTGACCCCACGACGTGCGCTGCTCCAGTAGCTGAGGGTGGAAGGGGGGAAGAGGGGAGGGGGTGAGGGGTGGATGGGGAAAAAGAGACGAGAGGCCTCACAGCATGGCTAGCAGCACTGAGGACACCGGCTGACCCCACGACGTGCGCTGCTCCAGTAGCTGAGGGTGGAAGGGGGGAAGAGGGGAGGGGGTGAGGGGTGGATGGGGAAAAAGAGACGAGAGGCCTCACAGCATGGCTAGCAGCACTGAGGACACCTGCTGACCCCACAACGTGCGCTGCTCCAGTAGCTGAGGGTGGAAGGGGGGATGGAGGGGAGGAGGGGAGGTGGATGGAGAAAAGAGAGGGAGCACATGGAGAAAAGAGAGGGAGCACATGGAGAAAAGAGAGACGCGAGAGCTCACCCCATGACGTGCGCTGCTCTAGCAGCTGAGGGGAGTAGGGGAGAGGGGGGGTGGATGAGGGAAACACGGGGGCACACAGTGTTTTGAGACGTCTCAAAACAGCTCATACATCCTGCCTCCCCTCCCACACACGCAGCTACGTGTTTGAAGAAGTGTTTTGAGACGTCTCAAAACGCTCCCTGCACCCGCTACCCTCTCACTGCACCCCCTCCCGTGTTTGAAGAAGTGTTTTGAGACGTCTCAAACCACTTGTTCAAACACACGGGGGCACACAGTGACGAAAGAGAGGAGAGAGCACACAGCATGGCCATGAGAACTGATACGATTCTGAAGGGCAGAATGGGGCAGAGGAAGAGAGGGACAGAGGAAGAGAGGGACAGAGAGCGCGTGAAGGGCATGACTTTGAGAACCAAAGTCACCTGCTGCTGCTGCTGCTCTGCTGGCACGTTGGATGCATTCTGCGCACTGCTCCTGCAGTTGTTGTGAGTGATTTTTGAGAATTCTCAAAAAGCACTGCTCCTGAAGTTGGATGGTGGGGAGAAGGGGGGAGCAGAGGAGAGGAGGAGAGGGGGGAGGAGAGGGGGGAGGAGAGGGGGGAGGGGGGGGGGAGGAGGGGAGAGGAGGAGAGGAGAGAGGGAGAGGGGGGGAGGAGATAGATTATGGACGTGGGATCCACACGGTGAGGAGGGGGAAGCCACCCGTCCATGATATCAAGATGATCATACAGTCACGGTGAAACCACGTGTAAGAAGTGAATTTTTTAGGCGTCTCAAAAATTCACCTCTTACACGGAGCCACCCGTCCATGATATCAAGATGATCATACAGTCACGGTGAAATAATAGAAATCACAATGTCAGTTGAACACATTCGTTATAGTCACCTGGGCGCCAGCAGCGCACGCGCAGAGAACGGCCCACACAGCTCCGTCTGACAGCCCGCCGCCCGCTGCGACGGTTGTGACAGCAGCGGATGCAACAACGGCTGTAGCGCCACCGGTGGCCGCGGCGGCTGTAGCAGCACCGGTGGCCGCGGCGGCTGTAGCAGCACCGGTGGCTGCGGCGGCTGTAGCAGCATGAGCGGGGCCCGCTGCCAGCACGGCACCTGCTACAGCCGCGCCGCATGCAATCGCGGCCAGCACGCGCGATGACTCCGCCCCGGCGGCTGTAGCGTCTGCGTTACAGCCACTGGTCGTCCGAGCAGACTCGTGGCCGGCACAGGTTATCGTGCAATCCGCAGTGCTACAGCCGTTGGTCGTCTCGACCATCGGGCTGCGGCCACGGCGCATCCCGTCTCGCGCTCTGCTACAGGGTGTCGTATCTAAACCGTAAATGCTTCGGCTACAGCCTGTGATCAACCCTCCGCTACAAGCTACATCGCTACAGCATTTCTGCCTACGGATAAAAGCCTCTCCGCTACAGCCTGTCTGGCTACTGACGACCCCTTTCCTGCTACAGCTTGCCCGTCTCCGGATAAAATCCTCCTCTCTACAGCCTGTAGCTGCAGCGGCGGCTGCAGCAACAGCCTGGTGGAACGGCGCCGCCGCTGCTGCTACAGACCGAAACGGCATGATCTGAGGAGGAAAATAATTCGTCAGTGCGTCGTAATGAGGAAACTCTCGCGCTGACGACAATGAACGGAATTTTCCTCGTCGGGGCGGTCCGGAATGCTATACGAAAGACATAATAATTTTGTAAATGTATGTCAGTCTGAGCTGAGCGGCGTGATACTAATGAAGCCTTTCCTTCCCCACCAACGTTCAAGTCCTGAATAAGTGCGACGAGAACAGGTCCTTAGCCCATTTAGTGAGGCTGAACGTTTGAGAAGGTTTTTAAAATTAGTCGTGGGGACGTTCGTTAGCCTCCTGACCAGGTCTTTCCACAAACAGGTCTTCTTGAGCGGATAACGAGCGGATTCAAGCCATTGAGGTTCCAGGCTGCTCAAGTCTAACCAGGGTCCAAAGTAAGATGCATACTTGCTGCAGCTGTGCTGGTCGCAATGCTGTCTAAATGCTGGTCGGATAAGGATGCCGACAATTTTCCCGCGCTTCTTTCCGCGACTCGCTTTTACAGACTAGAAGCACGCTTCGATACGCGACTTCGCAAGACAAGCACACTACCTTGTTCATACGGATAAGCAGCTTCTCTCGTTAATACGTTTGCTGCTGCTGACACTCCAAAAAGCAACTCTTGAATCTCTTCACTCGCCTCGCCACAATACTGGGCAGTTTGATGGTGACACAACAAGCTTATAAAACAGAAAAAAAATATTGCTATTTGAATTTAATGTCCCCACCAATAGGAAGGTGATCACTCGGAAAATACAAATTGGGAAGGCCCTTCCCAAGCCTAGCATCTTCCCTGCTAGGCAGCCATAAGGTTGACATAACCGAAAACGGCCCCGCGTCCTTCGATATAAGCACGTAATCAATCGTTCCACAAAAGGGTGGGTTGAACGTTGTCAGCTCCGGTTCTTGCCCAATACCTCGCCCCTCAGCCATATCTTCCATTCTGATACTGTTTCCAGCAGTATTCATTGCCTCATGGACCAATGTACCATTCACTTGTTTCTCGACATCGCATCTGACTGCCTCTGATTCTGCTGTTGCTGTTCCTGCAACCTCTCCTGCTGCGACTCGCCCCGTCGCTTCTCCTGCCCCTGCTGCTGTGGCTGCGTCTCGTGCTGCTGCAGCATCAACTGGTACAGCAGCTAATACTTTGCTGACAGCTGTAGCATTAAGACTTGCCAGTGGTATGGGTGCGATTGGAAATGCAGGTGCTTCTGGTGCTGCTTCTACTGGTGCTGCGTCATCTGGTGCTCTTGGTGTTGCTGTTGCTTCCGCTGGTGTTGCTAGTATCGTGGGGAGGACCTGGCCTGATGTCAGGTATTTATACACCTGCAATGGGAGGGTAAACAATGAAAACGACTGGGAGCTGACCCTATTGCAAACACAGACACGCACGCACACAGTTATTCGGCTTAAACATAGGATGACTCCATGCGAATGTGACTATAGCGGGTCTGAATCCTGCAAGTCGATTATACAGAGGGGTCGGGACGGGACTCTAAAACTGGACTTACAGGGTCGCCCGGAAGCGAGTTGAAGTCGCCACAGATGATGGTGACCGGTGTGTTGTTGGCTGCCTTAACGCCATTAGCAGAGGGGTGACTGTGCGCGGAGGTGACTATAGAGGATCGGAAGTGCGCCACCTGGTGCAGCAGGTACTGTGCTTGAGCCAGCTTCACATCTGCACATGCTGGGTCCCTGGGGGTGTGTGGAAGGGTGGATGGTGCATGTGTTAATGGCATGGTATGGTGGTATGGCATGCTATGTGTGGTACAACATGTGTGGGCAACTGAAAAACAGCTACCACAAGATGACAAGAAAATCCTCTGGTTGATAACAAACCAGTTTTTGGCGTCGAAAAAAAAAACCGACACGCCACAGATACTGACCAGAATATGTGAGACGACGCCACCACCACCACTCGCCCCTCTTCCTGCTGCCCTCTCTCTCCTCCTCTTCCTCCTATCCCTTCCCTAGCCACCTCCCCTCCTGCCTTTCTCTCCCTCTCCCCCGCCTCTTTTCCCTCTGCTTCCTCCCCCATCCTTTCTTGGAAAGCAGCAACGATGGCCACACAGTCGCGCTTGAAGCGCACACGCGGATCACACAGGTCACGCGATTCAGACAAGTCAGGACCGGCACTTGGTTTCTGAGTCGCCTCCAACACATGAGGGGCGGATGGGTTCCGGGGTTCTTCAGACGAGTCTGGACTGGTAGTGTCTGCTTGAACTGGGTCGTCTGGGTGGTCTGGGGGAACGAGGTCGTTGAAGCTGACTGGCTGCGAGCGAAGCAGGCGAAATCTGGAGAGAGAGAGAGAGAGAGAGAGAGAGAGAGAGAGAGAGAGAGAGAGAGAGAGAGAGAGAGAGAGAGAGAGAGAGAGAGAGAGAGAGAGAGAGAGAGAAAAAAACAAACCGAAACCAAGTAGGAGGAAATATAAGGAGGAGGGCTGGTTTATTTTGTTTGTTTCATCAGAAGAAGAAACACAACAGTTCATGGACGAAGAGGAAAAAACCACGGCAAGCAAACCAGCAAAAGCTGCAGCACCCGCGTCTCTCCAAGGCACAACAATCGGTTACCCCACCTGCCTAAATTCTGAGTCATCTCCCCTCTAAGTCATCTCCCCTCTAAGTCATCTCCCCTCTAAGTCATCTCCCCTCTAAGTCATCTCCCCTCTAAGTCATATCCCCTCTAAGTCATCTCCCCTCTAAGTCATCTCCCCTCTAAGTCATCTCCCCTCTAAGTCATCTCCCCTCTAAGTCATCTCCCCTCTAAGTCATCTCCCCTCTAAGTCATCTCCCATGAGCGCCTCAGCTTCATCTGCATGAATTGTAAAAGCTGCCAATCTCACTGCCGCTTCTATAGTTTTGACACAGCCTGACATCACCTGCTGGATCGGTAAAAGATGCCGCTTCCGTCCCTCTTCTTGCCCGGCCGCTTCACATACACGCTCTCCCACCCCGCTGCCGCCATCGGCTGCCGATACACACCCTCATACTCGTCCATCTCCTGGGAAGAGAGAAAGGGGAAGGGAAGAGAGGAGTGAAAGAAGTAGGGGGGCTTTTGAGACGTCCCAAAACTAGACTGCTGCTGCCACGGGCCGGCGATACACCGCTTCGTACTCATCCATCTCCTGGTGGGGAGACAGGGGTGTGATGGAGCAGAGAGAAGATCCGTGAGCCTTTTTCTACGTCTCTACGCAGCCTGCTGCTGAATTTTTAGTCCAGCTGTGGAGGTCACTCGTACCTGTGTTACCAGAACCTGAGGTTACCAGCCCGTGTGGTAACAGCACCTGTGGTTACCAGCATGTGTGGTAACAGCACCTGTGGTTACTAGCATGTGTGGTAACAGCACCTGTGGTTACCAGCATGTGTGGTAACAGCACCTGTTGTTACCAGCATGTGTGGTAACAGCACCTGTGGTTACCAGGGTGTGTGGTAACAGCACCTGAACGCAGAGGAAGTCAGCAGAGAGAGCCGGCAGCAGCGTGAGAAGCGCCTTGAACCGATTCCTCTGCCTGGAGGGCCGGAGGGGGGAGGGGGTGGTGTGGAGACGTGTGGGGAGAAGGGGGATGGGGAGGTGAGGAGAGGGAGACGTATGGGGGTAGGGCAGGGGTGAAATGTGTTGCTGTGGGGGGATGGGGATGAAAATCAGATGGGACGACTGACATGGAAGACAGGGAAAGGAAGGGCCACAATGTTTTACTGGTAGCATGCTTGGGCATGGCTGCAATCAATGTGCAACACAGCCAGCCATTTTGAAGTCATTTCTTTGAGAGATTTAAGAAGCTCCAAATAGCATCATGCCATGGGCACAGCAACAGATGCAACAGACCTAAACGAGGTCCCAGGGAAAAAACCGGCGTGACAAGTTCGCTGGTAAATTGTAATGGAAAGTTTGATAAGGAAAGGTCACCTGAGGGATTGTGACGGTGAGTTGGGGAAGAGGTCACTCTTGACGTATGCCTGTGGGTGTGTGAGGTGAGGTACGTTGCAGGGAGTTTTTGAGAATTCTCAAAAACTCCCTGGTGAGTTGGGGAAGAGGTCACTCTTGATGTGTGCCTGTGGATGGGTGAGGTCAGGTATGCAATGCGCCTGTGAACTAGACAAGACAAAGGCGCATGGAAAGGGCACACACATGCGAGTTGACTTTTGAGTCGACTCAAAAGTCATCTATGCAATGCACGTGAACTAGACGAGACAAAGGCGCATGGAAAGGGCACACACATGCGTATGCACAAGCACAAACTGCTATAAGCATGAGGAATTCGTGTCGCAAGAAGCACCAGCCAGTCACAGCCCCAGCACCACAGCGCACCGCACCGCACCACGCCAAATCACATGACATGCCTGAGCCAGGATATTGTAGGAGACGACACGAAGCGACAGCCCTGCAGGAAGCAGCAAGAGAGGAAAGTGGAGAGGGAGAGGGATGGGAGCGTTAGGGAGAAAGAGAGCGAGAGGGGGGGGGCGAGGCGAGGGGGCGAGTAGCAGCAATTTCCATTCGTCCCATTCAAAACCAACCCCATTCATCCCATTCCCTTAGAATGCAAAGAGGTCCCCACCCCATTCATTTATCAGCACAAACCCCCCGTATCCTCACCATCCTTCCCATCCACGCCTGATCCGCCCCCAACAGCCAAAAACTCTGGAATCATCAACGCTGCGCCTTCGCCTCCGCCTCCTCCCCCGCGTTCCTCCCGTCCCCCCCGTTCCCCCCGTTCCCCCCGTTCCCCACGTTCCCCGCGTTCCCCGCGCTTCCTCCCGTTTGTCCCCGTGTCAGCCTTTTCCCGATTCCTCCTCTCCTTCACTCGCCTAAATTTCTCTCCCTTTCGCTCCTCGCCTCCCCCTTCCCCTCCACCCTCTCCCATCTTCCCCGCTCCCCCGCTAGTCCGCTCGCCCATCCTCGTTCCTTTCCTCCCTTTCCCAGCTTCGACCTTCTCAGTGGCTTCCCCGTTTTCCGCCAACTCCCCGCGCGCGGGAACCCCCAGCCGTTGATCCAGTTCGTTCGAGCTACGGGGGGCCGTTGATTCAATTCCGATTCCCGATCGGGCTTGGCTTCGATCCACCGCCTCCGCACCTCCCGGCGGGTTTCCCGGGATCCCAGCGCTGCTGTCCTCATAACCCATGTCCGCACAGCGGCCTGCGCGCCGACTAGACAACCTGTGTCGAGGAACCTCAATGCGCGAAGAGCTACTAGCATTGAAAGTAGTAACTTCAGGTGGTGTTGAGGAAAGGGGTGTGAGTCTCGGGAACAAACTAGCCAGATGAGAATATGAAAGCCGAGAGGGGGAGGGACGGAAACGTGGACAGCTTCTGGCAACGCGGAAGCTGCGGAAAAAGAGACGCTTCGAGCCGCGCTGGCTGATGAGTAGCGACAGGCGACTATTGGTAACTGCGGGTGCAGCGCGGGACACGGAATGAGCGGTTAAGGGAGCATAGCGTCGCAGGTACTGGATAAGCGCTGCGGCTTTCAGCGCGGGAGATCCAGAGCGAGGGATGGTGATCATGGACGGGTGCTGATGTGGGGCCGGAAAAGCAACTGCAACTCCGCGTCCACACGTGTTTGGGGCTGACGTCATGATACGAGTTCTGATCGGTGTCTGCTACAGATGATGTCAGAAGCGTTGGACAGTGTTTCTAAGAATGTACCTTTCATGTTTATGCTTTGAAGAGTGTATATTTTGATTATATCTTCTTGTAGCGGGTTCAGCCTCTATCCTCACGGCCCATCCTCAGCATCCCGTCCAGCTAAGCACATGGCTTTCGTGGTCAGGGACGAGTGAGCAAATCGCGACTACACGTGGCCGCCTCTTCGCAAAATGTCCTGAAGTTGTGGATTCCACTCGCGATGTGGTCTTCATTTTTGGCCTAGCAAACTCGCGCCGCGGGTGACTGAGGGATGCTTTTTGCTTTGGGGCTGATATTTCTTTCTGGGCAAAACAGTAACAGTTCCGAACGGCCAAGTTCAGAGCACTCTTCCAGTTGTTTAAGCCACGGCAGAAGGCTGGAGGATTTTGGTGCCCCTGCGCCAAAGTAAACCACGCATCACCGTAGAGAAACATAGTTAAAACATTCAAAAACTTTTTCCACCCATTGATAGCAAGATTCCTGGATCAGAGCACAGAAGCTTGACTGCCCTGGCCTGGCTTCTGGAAGTCGGTTCATTGGTGAGAACGTTTTTCCACAACCCTCTGCCCGGCAATCAGAACCACCAGGCAGGCTTTGAGCTTGGTGGACGGTGCACCACACGGCACAGCCACCGCCACTTCATCCCCTTCCATCCAGTCTTCAACCATCCCACCTTCCATTTTCCCTTACCAATCTCGAGGTTCTTCTTGGTGCTCAGCATTGCGTCGGTGTTTCTAGGGATTTTCACACAAAAGCCGGCGCGTGCTGAGTCATACAGGGACCAACAGGTTCTAAATACCAAGCCAAGCCAGCTTCTAAACTGCCTTGGCTCATAGCTCAGGTTCCGTATTCCAATAGGTGTGCGGACTTTGAGCTCTAATGGCTGCTTCCACCAGCCAAGCCCTTCGCTCAGGGCTCTCCTCCGTGAGAGCAGCGAGCAGCACTCCAAGTGACATCTCTTCCTCGCGTCGAGATGGTCAGACTCGCAATAGGATCGTCCTTCAAAGGAGTCCGTTCCTCGGAAAACTTAGTACGCCAGCCGGCCGAGTGCTTCTCCCAGCGAGGTCATCTCTAAACCATGTACGCTCTTTGTCTGCTCTTCGCGTTAACGCTGTTATCGAAGCACCTCCTAACGGAAGTGTCAGACAAGGCGATAATTCCTCCCCATGGACCCCGGAGGAGGAAGAAGGCGGTCGCGCGCTTTACAGCGCGTCGAACGGAGCAGATGCCAAGGTTGTCGGCGCGACGGTTGTCGCGACCAGCAACGGAAGCGCGGTGAAAATGGTTCTGGCTGAAGAGGTCGTTAAGAACGGCGCAGCGAACGGCGCGGCGAACGGAGCAGCAAAGGCTACTGCTGCTGCTGTCGTTGCGGAGGAGAAAATAGGCGAAGGGTCGAGAGGCGTGGAGGAGCTTACAGTGGAGGATCGCCCGTGGTTTGAGAAGGCTCGGGCTAGCAATGTGCAGGTTCGTCCTCGTTATCAACCGTTAGCAATGTGAAATATAGTGCCTATCTTAGCACAGCATCCGTAGCATCATACGGTTCCGCAGGTCTGGTTTCTTGTGTAGCTTCGAGTCTTCGGAGCCGAAAAAGGGTCGATTACTGAAAAATCGCTTTTAACATGGTGTCTTCAAGTGTTTCTGACGTGGCATTGCTGACGTGGTTGACAGGTGTCCGTGGCGCCAGGCGGGCGGTGGAACCACTTCAAGACGTACTCCGTCATTCAGCGCACCTTTGAGATCTGGAGCTTCGTTATTGTCTTCCTCGTCAAGGTACGCTTTATAAGGGGCTCTCAGTTACTTCGTAATGTTCAAGATCGGAGTGTGTCAGGGGAAAATCGCAATGGTATTTTCACATGATTTTACATTGACGGGGAAGCGTGCATTTGCAACATGGAAAAAAAGCGGAAACATGCATCCCTGTTGATTAAACCGGACCGCAAAACAGTTACCTCAACACTCTCAGAAGCTCTTACTAACATTCGACGGTCAATACGCCTATCAGGGAACACCCACGACTAACACACCAAGATCAGCAGACTTTTCACATCACCTTACCTCACCCCGTCCTCGCCCCCGTATCATTCCTTTACCTCGTGTCCAGGCGTGGCTGATCAACCGCCCGTGGATGTACCGCGGGGGAGTCACGGACGCGAAGAAGGGCGAGCGGCGGCGGGAGCTGGCGCGGTGGCTTAAAGAGGGGTTGCTGCGGTTGGGCCCCACCTTTATCAAGATCGGCCAGCAGTTCTCCACGCGCTCGGATTTGCTGGCTCAGGAGTACATTGCGGAGCTCTCAGAGCTGCAGGTAAGAGAGGGTGGGACGAACGTTTTATAGGGTGTGGGTTCTCTCTCATTAGGGCGGTGCTTTGAAGGAGGGGCTGCTGCGGCTGGGTTCCACGTTCATCAAGATCGGCCAGCAGTTCTCCACTCGCTCGGACCTGCTCGCGCAGGAATACATTGCTGAGCTCTCAGAGCTGCAGGTGAGAGACTGCGCCGGGCGTTCTGTAAGGCTGGGGTTCTCTCATTAGGGTGCTGCATTGAAGGAGGGTTTGCTGCGCTTCTCCTCGCGCTCGAATCTCTAGGCGCAGGAGAACATTTCAGAGCTCTTAGAGCTGCAGGTGAGAGGGGCTGGGCCGAGAGATTTCCTGCTTCCCGCCTTTCGCCCTGTTTTCCTCCAACCCATCCTGCGCCCCTCTCCTTCCTCTCCTCGATGCTGAAAGGTATTTTTGAGAATTCTAAAAAATACCCCTCTCCTTCCTCTCCTCTCACTTCCCTCCTTCTCTTCCCTCCACCTCCCACGCATGCCCCCTTCCCCTTTCCTCCTGCAGGACCAAGTGCCGCAGTTCGAGTCTGACACAGCCCTGGCCATTGTCGAGTCAGAGCTAGGCAAGCCCATCTACGAGGTGTTTGAGCGCTTCGACCGCGACCCAATCGCATTTTGAATGGACTCAATGTACAAAACAAACCCCCCCTCTCCCCCTCTCTGGCATGCCGACCCCCACACCCTCTCCATTCAGGACCAAGTGCCACCATTCGAATCCGACACAGCTCTGGCTATTGTCGAATCCGAGCTAGGCAAGCCCATCTACGAGGTGTTTGAGCGTTTCGATCGCGACCCCATCGCGGCGGCCAGCCTGGGGCAGGTGCACCGCGCGCGGCTGCAGGGCCGCGAGGTGGTGGTGAAGGTGCAGCGGCCGGGGCTCAAGGACCTGTTCGACATCGACCTCAAGAACCTGCGCGTGCTGGCCGTCAACCTCCAGAAGATCGACCCGAAATCGGATGGCGCCAAGCGCGATTGGGTGGCCATATACGATGAGTGCGCGTCCGTGCTTTACGAGGTGAGTGCGATTGTAGTGGTATGGGTCTTGTATTGAATGGCTGGAAAGGGTATGGAGCGGAAAGTGCAGAGTAGGGCAGGCAGGGAGGGGGTGGTGACGTGAAGGTGCAGCGGCCGGGGCTCAAGGACCTGGTTGACATCGACCTCAAGAACCTGCGCGTGCTGGCCGTCAACCTGCAGAAGATTGACCCTAAGCCAGACGGCGCTAAGAGAGACTGGGTGGCGATTTATGACGAGTGGGCTTCCGTGCTGTACGAGGTGAGTGCTGGTGTGGTGGTGGTGTGTGTTGATTGTAGTGGTGTCTGTTTGGGCCGAACTTTGGGGCAATGGATGGATTACGTGAAGATGCCCAGCCTCTAGGTGTGCAGGCAGTACCACAGGCTCACCGACCCGCACCTGTTCCCACCCCTGCCTTGCGTCATCTTTTGTTCGCTTCACACAGGAAATCGACTACTCCAAGGAGGGCAAGAACGCGGACCGGTTCCGGGAGAATTTCAAGGACATTCAAAACAACAGACCCAACAGACAACAGACAACAGAACAACAGACAAAAAAAAACAAAATCTACTGGCAGTACAACAGACCCACAGACCCACAGACCCACAGACCCACAGACCCACAGACCCACAGACCCACAGACCCACAGACCACAGACCCACAGACCCACAGACCCACAGACCCACAGACCCACAGACCCACAGACCCACAGACCCACAGACCCACAGACCCACAGACCCACAGACCCACAGACCTGCATCACAGAACAGACCAACTAACCCTCTCCTCCCCCTTCCTTGCCTTACTCCAACTTCTGTTCCAGTCATCGACTACACCAAGGAGGGCAAGAACGCGGACCGATTCAGGGAGAATTTCAAGGACATGGACTATGTGAAGGTGCCCAAGATCTAATGGCAGTGGTGTCGTGGCAACATGTTCTCCCCTCCCTCCAATGCATCACCCGCAATCCACTCACAGGAAATCGACTACACCAAGGAGGGCAAGAACGCGGACCGGTTCCGGGAGAACTTTAAAGACATGGACTATGTGAAGGTGCCCAAGATCTATTGGCAGTACACGACGTCTCAGATGCTGGTGATGGAATACACTCCAGGCATCAAGATCAACCGGATCGACGCACTGGATAAACTGCAGGTCGACAGGAAGAGGTGCGGAGCAGGCCTGTCGGGCTGTGATTTGGGAGACACGGGGGAGTGGGGCTGGGGGGGTGAGGGAAATGGGGGTAGGACGGGACGGGTGCGCTATGCACTGGTGCAGATGCGGGCACTGGTGGGTGTATGTGAAGGTGCTCTTGTGTACTGGCAGTAGAGCACGTCGCAGATGCTGGTGATGGAGTGGAGTACACGCCAGGCATCAAGATCATCAGGATTGACACACTGGATAAGCTCAAGGTCGACAGGAAGAGGTGCGGAACGGTCTGTTTCTACTAGCGTGGGTTTGAAGGGAAGGGAGAAAGCGGGGGACGGGGGGGGTGAGGGAGGGGGGGACGCGTACGCACTGGTGCAGATGCTGATGATGGAATACTCGCCCGGGATCTAGATCAACCGGATCGACGCATTGGATAAACTGCAGGTTGACAGGAAGAGGTGGGCACTGGGGGGCGAGTGGATCTTTGAGGCGCCTCAAAAACCATTTTTGAGGCGATTGTTTAGGCGCCTCAAAAACCATTTTTGAGGCGATTTTTGAGGCGCCTCAACAACCATTTTTGAGGCGATTTTTGAGGCGCCTCAACAACCATTTTTGAGGCGATTTTTGAGGCGCCTCAACAACCATTTTTGAGGCGATTTTTGAGGCGCCTCAACAACCATTTTTGAGGCGATTTTTGAGGCGCCTCAAAAACCATTTTTGAGGCGATTTTTGAGGCGCCTCAACAACCATTTTTGAGGCGATTTTTGAGGCGCCTCAACAACCGGATAAACTGTCGACGCATTGGACAAACTGCAGGTTGACAGGAAGTGGTGGGCACTGGGGGGGGCGAGTGGGGTTGGCGTGAGGAGGGGATGACCAAGATACGTCGCAGATGCTGGTGATGGAATACCTGCCCGGGATCTGGATCAACTGGATCAATGCACTGGATAAGCTGCAGGTCGACAGGTTTGGTCAGAGTCAATATGGGTTGTACGGTAGTTTGGGTGGTATGGAGTAGTGGCATTGAGTGGAGAGAAGAGAACAACTGTATTGATGCACTGAATTAACTGCAAAAAAACACTCATCCCGCTGTCATTCTCGTTACAGGCTGGCTCGCTACTGTGTGGAGTCGTACCTAGAGCAGATCCTCAGCCACGGATTCTTCCATGCCGACCCGGTGGGTGTCTAGCCTCCAAAATCATCGCACTTCTCTCGTTCTTCCTCGCTGTTGATCTCATGATACATCACCGTTTTTCTTTGTCTCTGCTGAGATTTATTACTGAAGACGTGATGGTGTGTGCCTTGCTGTCTCTCCATAACTGAAATTCCGTGCACCCATGCTGCCATGCCATGCATGCTTACTCGCGTGCATTTCTCCTGCTTATTTGTTGGCATGTATGCATGTCTCCTGCTTATTTGTTGGCATGTATGTATGCATGTCCATCTGTGCAGCATCCGGGCAACATTGCAGTTGATGATGTCAATGGCGGCCGGCTGTGAGTCATGCACCCATGCTGCCATGCTCACAAGCACCCATGCTTCCAGGCGTCCGTGCACCTATGCTGCCATGCACCCATGCTGCCATGCACCCATGCTGCCACGCACCCATGCTGCCACGCACCCATGCTGCCACGCACCCATGCTGCCATGCACCCATGCTGCCATGCACCCATGCTGCCATGCACCCATGCTGCCATCCACACCCATGCTGCCATGCACCCATGCAACCACGCACCCATGCTGCCATGCACCCATGCACCCACACACCCATGCACCCACGCACCCATGCAACCATGCACCATTGCACCCGTGCTGCCATGCTGCCATGCACCCATGCTGCCATGCACCCATGCTGCCATGCTGCCATGCTGCTATGCCATGCGCTGTCCGCGACATGTGCATCCGCCCTCTCACAATACGCTGCTTTGATTTCAGCCAGATCTGAAATTCCACCTCCTTTCTTCCATACCCCACTCTCATGACTCACTTTCTCAGTTCTCATGTTCTTCCCTTCTCTTTCCCGTTTTTCTCCCGTCCTTTTTCCCGCTGGCCCCTTTCATCTCCGGTCCCTTTCATCTCTGGCCCCTTTCATCTCTGCCTGGCTTGATCTTCTTCTGTCCGGCTCATTCTGCCGGCGCCGCCACCGGTACTGCTATTCTCCCTGCTGTGATAACCTGGTCCGCCATTGCTCCACCGCCCACAACTGTTGACCCTGTCACAGCATCTTCTACGATTTTGGCATGATGGGAAGGTAAGTTTTGCTCTTTAGGTAGTACATAAATACCATGCACGAACCAATCACGTTTGCTTTGCACGGTACATTGGATCCCCTTCATCCATTAAACACATTCGCAGTCCCTCCTGCCACTCCATGTTTTGGTCAGTCGGTCCCACTCTCCCTTGTCTGTTACGCACCTACAGCCTCCCCTCTGACATCCGTGAAGGGTTGGTGGAGGCGTTTTGCGGGGTGTATGAGGGTACATTCCTACCTCGTGTCTGACATGAGGTCAGACACGAAGTGAAGTTGAGGAAGACCTGAAGTGACCTCGAACTCTGGCAAATCAATGTTCGGAAGACCCGAAGTGGGCCACTTCGGGTCTTCCGAACCTCCATCCAAACCTCCACTTCGTGTCTGACACGAGGTAGGAATGTACCCTGAGAAGGACACCGGCAACTCTACCCTCCCCCTCCCCCTCCCCCTCCCCCTCCCCCTCTCCTTCCCCTCCTCTATGCGGTGCTTTGCCTGCAGCATTCCCTCCAACATTCGCGGAGGGCTGGTAGAGGCGTTTTACGGGGTGTATGAGAAGGACCCAGACAAGGTGCTGGATGAGAAGGACCCAGACAAGGTGCTGGATGAGAAGGACCCAGACAAGGTGCTGGATGAGAAGGACCCAGACAAGGTGCTGGATGAGAAGGACCCAGACAAGGTGCTGGATGAGAAGGACCCAGACAAGGTGCTGGATGAGAAGGACCCAGACAAGGTGCTGGACGCCACTCACTCTCCTGCCACTCACTCTCCTGCCACTCAACGTCCTCATCTCCCCTATTCCCCCCCCACCGTACCCAACCCCACCTGCAGCATCCCCGCTGACATCCGCAAGGGTCTAGTGGAGGCATTCTACGGGGTGTAGGGGAAGGACCCTGGCAAGGTGTTAGATGCCACTCACTCTCGATCCTTTCCCCCCCTCACCCCACCTGCAGCATCCCCTCGGATATCCGTGAAGGCCTAGTGGAAGCATTCTACGGGGTGTAGGAGAAGGAAGGACCCTGACAAGGTGCTGGACGCCACGTTGCAGATGGGCGTGCTCGCGCCTACCGGCTGCTCTACTCGCCCCCTCTCCTTCCCGCTCATCCACCCACCCAACCTGATTGCTCCGAACACCAGGCGGTGCCGATAGCAAACTCTACCCTCCTCCCGCTCCCCCTTCCCTCTCCTTCTGTGTGCAGCATCCCATCCGACATCAGGGAAGGCCTAGTGGAAGCATTCTACGGGGTGTATGAGAAGGACCCTGACAAGGTGTTTGATGCCATGTTGCAGATGGGCATGCTCGTGCCCACATCCTTCTCTACCCACCCTCTCCCCCTCCCTCCCTACCACCCAACCGGATTGCTTGGAACACCTGATGCTGCCGATGACAGACTCTAACCTTTCCGTCCTCCTCTCCCTCCCCTGCGCTATGCGGTGCTCTGCCTGCAGCATCCCGTCTGACATTCGGGAAGGCCTAGTGGAAGCATTCTACGGGGTGTATGAGAAGGACCCAGACAAGGTGCTGGACGCCATGGTGCAGATGGGCGTGCTTGTTCCCACTGGCGACCGCACGGCTGTGCGGCGCACGGCCCAGTTCTTCCTCAACTCGTTTGAGGAGCGCCTGGCGCAGCAGCAGGCAGAGGCCAAGGCCAGTGCTCCGATGACTAAGGAGGAGGCCCTTGCTAAGAGGAAGATGCGGCTGTCAGCTATCGGTGAGTGCTGCTCACAGTGAGTGGGGCAATCAATGCAAAGGGACATGAAGGAGAGTGCACGGCTCTGCGGCGCACGGCACAGTTCTTCCTCAACTCGTTTGAGGAGCGACTGGCACAGCAGCAGGCGGAGGCCAAGGCCAGTGCTCCAATGACTAGGAGGAGGCCTTGGCGAAACGCAAGATATTGGTGAGTTGGGCTTGTTGGTGCTGATAGTGGTAAGTGGGGTTTGTGAGTGCTCGGCTGTGCAGCGCACGGCCCAGTTCTTCCTCACTCGTTTGAGGAGCGACTGGCGCAGCAGCAAGCAGAGGCGAAGGCCAGTGCTGCTCTGACTAAGGAAGAAGCCCTGGCGAAACGCAAGATGCGGCTCCCTGCCATCAGTGAGTGGGGCTTGCTGTGCTGGTGCTGATAGCGGTGGTGTTGGATTGCACGGCTGTGCTCCGCACCACCCAGTTCTTCCTCTACTCGTTTGAGGAGGGACTGGCCCAGCAGCATGCGAAGGCCAAGGCGAGTGCGCCTATGACTAAGGAGGAGGCCCTGGCTAAGCGGAAGATGCGGTTGTCAGCTATTGCTGAGTGATGCTTGCAGTGCTGATGGAGGTGGAGGTTTTACTAGATTCTTCAAAAACCACCTGCAATGCAATGCAGCGAAGTCTACCTACAAGTGGACCTTTTTCTTTCTCCTTCAGTTTAGTGTTTTCTCTTTATTTGACTACCCTCTCATGTGCTCCGCCCTCATGTGCTCCGCCCTCATGTGCTCCGCCCTCATGTGCTCCGCCCTCATGTGCCCTCCATGCCCTCATGTGCCCTCCATGCCCTCCCTGCTCCACCAACAGGAGAGGATCTGCTGGCCATCGCAGCTGACCAGCCAGCCCTTCTGATTCCCAGCCTCTCCTTGTCTCTGGCTGTGCTCTTTTCTCTCATGTGCCCTGCTCTTTAACATGCTCCACCCCTTCATTTGCCCCCCGACCTCCATGCCCCACCAACAGGAGAGGACCTGTTGGCTATCGCAGCTGATCAGCCCTTCCGATTCCCAGCCACGTAAGCACCTCGGGGTTATTTGTGTGGCATGGCATGGCATGGCATGGCATGGTTCAGCAGCAGATGGCATGCAATGACACGGCACAATCGCCACACACCTTCCCTCAGAATGTTGCACTCTCGCTTAGAAGGATCTCTGCACAGAATGATCTTTGTGGGGCGAGCAAACCCTCTCAATGCTCCACGTTCCCCTACTTCTTGGTAAGGGCCCTACCTCAATGCATTGGTAAGGGCCCTACCTCAATGCATTGGTAAGGGCCCTACCTACCTCAATGCATTGGTAAGGGCCCTACCTCGATGCATTGGTAAGGGCCCTTTTTTACTCCACTTTTCCCTATGTCTTCAACATCTCCCCGTCTCGCAACCCATCTCTCCCCCTGCAGCTTCACCTTTGTGGTGCGTGCATTCTCAGTGCTGGACGGCATTGGCAAGGGGCGTCCTTTGCTCCACTGCCCCCTATGATTCTTCAACCCAACCCCCCACGTTGCCCCCCTCCTCTCCCCCCCTGCAGCTTCACCTTTGTGGTGCGCACATTCTCAGTGCTGGACGGCATTGGCAAGGGGCGTCCTTTGCTCCACTGCCCCCTATGATTCTTCAACCCAACCCCCCACGTTGCCCCCCTCCTCTCCCCCCCTGCAGCTTCACCTTTGTGGTGCGCGCATTCTCAGTGCTGGACGGCATTGGCAAGGGGCGTCCTTTGCTCCACTGCCCCCTATGATTCTTCAACCCAACCCCCCACGTTGCCCCCCTCCTCTCCCCCCCTGCAGCTTCACCTTTGTGGTGCGCGCATTCTCAGTGCTGGACGGCATTGGCAAGGGGCTCGATGCCAAGTTTGACATCTCTGAGATCGCCAAGCCGTACGCCCTCTCGTCCTCCTCTCCTTCTGCTGCTCTTTTGCTTGTGCTGCCAAGCCATATGCCTGCTCTACCCCCTTTCGTTACTCTCTCTCCCCTTCTACTGCCAGGCTATATGTCCCCCCCTTTCTTCCCCCCCCCCCCATTTTTTTTGTTTTTGTTTTTTGCAATGCAGAATTTACTCCTATACTTTCTCACCTAGCCATTATACTTTCTCACCTAGTCATTATACTTCCTCACCTAGCCATTATGCTCTCTCACCTAGCCATTATACTTTCATACCTAGCCATTATACTTTCTCACCTAGCCATTATACTTTCTCACCTAGCCATTATGCTTTCTCTCCTAGCCATTATACTTTCTCACCTAGCCATTATACTTTCTCACCTAGCCATTATACTTTCTCACCTAGTCATTATACTTTCGCACCTAGCCATTATCTCCCTGCCTCTCTCCTCTTCCCCCTCTCCCATCCCGCCCCTCATCCAGCTATGCCCTTGAGCTGCTTCGCTTCAGGGAGGTCGGCTCAGAGCTCTTCTTCAAGGTGAGCCGCAGACGATGGCAATTTCAAGACATGAAGAAGAAGAGCACTGGGCCCAGTGCTCGGCCCTCCGCAGCCCACCTGTTTGCTACTGACAGCACTGGGCCCAGTGCTCAGCCCTCCGCAGCCCACCTGTTTGCTACTGACAGCACTGGGCCCAGTGCTCAGCCCTCCGCAGCCCACCTGTTTGCTACTGACAGCACTGGGCCCAGTGCTCAGCCCTCCGCAACCCACCTGTTTGCTACTGACAGCACTGGGCCCAGTGCTCTTCTTCAAAGCGAGCCCCTGTCTTGCACTCTCAAATGGTGATGCTATGCCATGTGTGAGAGCGGGATGCCATGGGAACCCCTTGCACTCCTTCCTATGGATGTGTGTGAGAGGGTTGCCCTGTGATTGCATCAATTGCTTAGTCATGCCTGTTCCTCACGCCATATTTCTTCCCCCATCCTTTGGGTACCAATGCTGTCCGGGTGAGCAGGAGCTGAGGAAGCGGTGGGACCGCCAGTCGCAGGCCTTCCGGAACCTTCTCAGGCAGCCCAGCCGCGTGGAGAAGCTTGCTGACGTCATCCTGAGACTGGTGCGCGCTGCGAGCTGGGATTGGGTTGCCTTGTGCTTTACCTACTGTGCTGTGCAGGCATTGTCGTTTGAGAAATCTCAGCAATGTATGCACCGCACGTGCTCGCACACGCACACAGATGGCGACACATGCACGCAGCATGCATGCACTCAAACCCTGTACACCCGCTGACTGACAGTCACTGTTTCCTCTCTCCATGCGAATGTTCAGGAGCAAGGTGACTTGAAGCTGAGAGTGCGGACTTTGGAGAACGAGAGAGCATTCAAGAGAGTGGCGACTATGCAGAACACCATTGGCAGCGTAAGAACCTTTCTGCTTGCTGGCACTGTCCACACCAGAAATGCTCGTCACTACAACATCTCCCACGCTTTTTTGCCTTGTTTTCCCCTTCAGCTTCCTGTGTTTCCCAGTCACACCACTGACTCACTTCCCCTCTTACATAATTTTCCCTGTTCTTTCGCACCCTTTCAGGCCATAGCAGCAGCTACCTTGGTGAATGTTGCGTCAGCCATGCACATAGCCGCCCGCAAAATGCCTGCTACATTGCTGCTGCTTGCCAGCGCCGTGTTTGGCATGCGCGTGCTGATCGGCCTCATGCAAGTGAAGAAGTTGGACGAGCAGGAAAAACTCATTATGGGTGTTGCAGTATAAGTTCAACCTGAAGGGGTGGCTTGTGTGATACTATTGAATGTCAAAACCTGTAGTTTTTAGGTGATTAACATGAGTAAACGTCGTGTAGTAAAAGTGCAATATCTTGGCGCGGATATCCGAGACGCGTGTGCAGCTGCTACAGTGTTCTCAGGATTCGATCCCGATCTATCGAGAATCACGTGAACCGAACCTGACCTCACTTTCTCGAAGGTAACAACGGTCTTCTAGACGTCGAGGTGAAAACGCCAGCCCTCTCCACGAGCAAGGCTTGGCTCAGACTTGGCAGCTCGCCAGCGTGGACCGACTTGTGTCGCGATTATCGCAAGCTTATTGGCCCCTGCTGTACAGCGGCAAGACGCTGAGGAAAGCATTGCAAATTTGACGCCTCGGCAGCGAATCATGGTTGGACAGTTGTGCCGTTCAGAGAACAGTGCAGGTTCAGCGAGATTCTGTCAGATCATCCCTGGGCAAAGCTCTGTACAAGTACACGTCGATGCCCGTAAACATCATGTACAGAACACGTACTGTACATACGGTGTACAGCTGATGCCTGATTGAGCCTCTCCCTGTTGCCTTGTGAAGGGAGCGTATAAGCTGTATCGTCAAGTTCGCAAAATTTTCGTCGATTCGCAGGTGGCTAAAAAGAATTCGCAGGTGCTTATATATAGAATCTGTAACCTTATCCGTTGACATTTTGACTTCAGTCTCTCCAGTATGACCACGGTCTGTTCGTTACTTGTGGTTCAAAATCACTCCAGCTTGCGCGACGTGCTTGTAACAGGTAAGGGTGCAACAGGCTGGGGAAAAAACCTCGGGTGCAGCGTTTCCATCCGGTGCAAGGCAAATTCGCGTGTACTGGTTGGGCATCATGTGTACTTTGTATGTCAGGCTTGACTCCATACAGTGTACCCTCGTCCTCGCAGGGACGTAGTGCAGCAACTAGCGCATTCTGAATCGCAAAACTCACTGTAAAGAACACTGTTAGCAGCGAACACTGTAAAGAACACTGTAAGCAGCGAAAAAACAGAAAAACAGTTTCCCCTCCCTTCGAATTCGGTGGCTGACAGCATCGCAAGGGAAGCACGCATCGCACCAGCTGCCCTATCTGATCCCTTCCAGTGCTGTCACCGCCTTTCCCCACCCAGCGGTAAACCTCACCCCACACAATCACACACACCCACCACAAGAACAACCTTCAATCACACACGACAAAGAACAAAACCGCCAGCCCTAAGTCCGTGGCAGTCTCTCTAGCAAGCCTTCATCATCACCGCCAGACTGCCATCCAGCAGTGCTTGTAGCTCCTTTCTTTGCTCCAATGGCGCGTGAATCAAACCTCGTCTATCACACTGCGTTTCTACTTTGTTCGTCTTGGTTCGTCTAGCTGAAAATCCATGACAATACATCCATGAAATAGATAGACCCAAGGTCAGCTCAGCGTGTTTGCCGCGAGAGAAGAGAGATGGTGAGAAAGAGAGTGAGAGGAGACACAGCTGTGGCTGAGAATAGTTGATAACTTTTTTGCTGGTGAATGGCGTGTCCTGCACGCCAGCATATGTTCTGCATTGCGTCTACCGGAGACCGCATATGTATTTCCGGGAGGTAAGCATGCCTTAGCTTCCAGAAAGTGACAGCGTTATCATTTTTTACGGCGGGTTGCTTCAATTTTAGACTTCAGGAGAAACTGAACAGCCATGGCGCCGACTATTGCGAGTTCTTTCCTTCCGAAGTACGTTCACCCGGAAGATTGGTCCGCGTTACAGAGCTGCTTCGATACAGTCTGTAGACTTCGGTCCGTCACACCACACCCTCCCACTGCTTCCACTATCGACCCCTCGATTTGTCAAGCGAGACTCGTACTCTCTTCGCATTCCGCTGTTTCGGGAGCTCATTCCGCTGGCGGGAAAACTCTTGACCTAGATCGCAGCGCAGGTTGTATCGTTCGTCTCTCCTGTAACGCCGTTACTGACAGTCGCCTCTTCGCATGCGGAGACGCCGCCTACTCGCACGACACGGGCTCCGGCGGCATGCGACGTCGCACAGGCAGCGGCTGCGGCGATGTGCGCCTTCGCCAGCAGCGGCGCAAATCCGCCTCCCCCTTTCCCTCCGCCGCGGACTGCGGTGGTCTATCTGGCTTTCACCCACAGGACGCGGCGGCGGAAACGGCGGAGAGAATGGCGGAAGCGGCGGAAGGCGACGAGATGGCCCAGACCCGGGGTCAGTTTCGTACCGCGGCTGGTTCTGCGGCAACAGGCGCTTCGATTGACGGCGAGGAGTTTTTTTGGGCTCGCGTGACGGTCACTCCGCTAGATGCGGCGATTACTTTCTCAAAAGCAGTAATTACTCCTCCAAGCGCCGCGATTTCTCCATCGAACGTCGCGATTACTCCTTTACACCCGGCGATTACGCTATTAGAGACGGCGATAAATACGGCGTTCGACACGGTAAATCGTTGTAGAGAGCCGACAGGAGGTGCGAACGCGGCGGGGATTTTAGGGCTTGGCGAGGGGAGCAGCGCTGAAAACTTTGAGAAAGAGAAGGGCCGGGTTCAAACCCCGAAAGCCGCGCTTTTTCAGCGGGATTGCTGCTGCCGCTGCCACGTGCGCAGTGCTCTTACCGCGGGAGCCCATAACGAGGATAATGACCCTTTCGAACCAAATCTACAGCGCCGAGCGGCGAGCGGGGTGGGCGGAGCGAGAGGGGAAGAGGTTTGGAGGAAAACTTTTTTGGAGGATTCTCAGGAAAATCAGCTGGGTTTTGAGAATTCGCACAAATTTGTCGGAAAGACGATTAGTGAGTGCCGCGCAGGTTTGCGCGCGGATCGGCCGGGGGAAGCGGACGCGGAGAATGCGACGGGGCGTTGGGGGGGCGGGGCGGCGATTTATGGAGAAAGCGCGGCGGACGGAACCGATGCTCGGCGCGCTTTTGACCCGTCGGCGGCAGTTGCGCGCGTGGCTAACCGCGGTAATAGCGGCGCCGACGGAATTAATGCGCGGGAGGCTGTCAGCGGAAGCGGCGCGGGCGGAATCGTTGCGCGGGAGGGTATCCCCCAGCAGAGCAGCGCGGAGGGGAGTGTTTTGCGCGCTAGTGCCCGCTGCGGGAGCAGCGCGGCGGAAGCAGGAGGCGGCGAGGCGGAGGGGCTCGGCGCGGAACAGCTTGGCGCGGAGGGCCTTGACGCAGAGCGGAAGTGGAAGAAGCGGAGGCATCATGCGGCGTCGGAAGGCGCTATGGCGGAGCAGCCCCTCTATGTGAGGCGGTTTCTTAATCATGCGCTCTGTTGCTTTCCTTTCGACGCTCCTAACTCCCAACCCCTCCCAACCCCTCCCAACCCCTCCAACCCCTCCCAACCCAGGACGCAGTGCGCTCGCGCTTGGAGCGTCTCTCCTGCATGCTCCGATCGCACTCCGACGCGCTGCCGTGCCGCACTGGCGCCGGCCAATCGCAGAGCTCGAGAGACGCCGCCAGCCAATCGCAGGGGCCGAGGGAACTGGCGGTCCAATTGCAGGGCTTGAGAGACGCAGTGAGCCAATCACAGGTCGCCGTTGCGCCCTCTTGGGAAACTGCAGCTGGAGGAGTAGCAGCGGGAGCAGCACCAACAGCAGCGGAAGCAGCAGCAGCAGCATTGGCAGGCGTACCAACAGCAGCAACATTGGCAGTAGCAGCAGTGCCAGCAGCAGGAGGACCACCAGCAGCAGCAACAGCAGCAGCAGCAGCAGAAGCAGCAACAGCAGCAGAAGGAGGAACGGCAGGAGTATCTGAGTGTTTAAATGCCAGTGCGGCTGCTGTTAGTTGTTGTGAACATATGCTGGTTGAGGAAAGGCACTCAGGGGATCATTCAAGCAGTGAGGGTGATTTAAGTGGCCGAGAAGGAAACGCCGTAGTGGCGGCATGTGACGATGAAGCGTGTGGGGATAGTGATGGTGCTTGTGACGTCAGTGGTGGTGGCGGTGATGGCAATATTGGTGGTTTAGTTTTAGGTGGTGTTGGTAATGGTTCGGCCGCTGCTGCTGTCGATGGCAATGCTAACGAGGGTGGTGCGGGGGGCTATGATGGTGGTGGTGGTGGCGATGGGGGCGCCAGTATAGCGGAGCAGCTACTAGCGAGGATGGAGGAGGTGGCGAGGCTAAGTGAGGAGAACGTGCGATACCGAGCTGTCTTTGAGCTCTCCATGGTATGTGTTGCAAGCACCTGCACTTGTCTTTTGTGTTGACTCTAAAGTCACCTGGCAGGGCTGAGTGAGGAGAACGTGCGATACCGAGCTGTCTTTGAGCTCTCTATGGTACCAATCAACTCCATTTACTATCTCCAGTAATGCTTGAGTTCAGCTGTCCATGATATGTATGATACTACACACCAAGTCAAAAGCACCGCTTTTTATTTTAGAGGCGCCTCAAAAATAAATTCACCCCTTTCTGCTTCTTGGCTCTCCATCCTCAAATAGATGTATTCGTACCAACAGCTCATCCTATGGTACCAACAGCTCATCATATTCGACTGCTGCACTGCACCTCCCCCCCCCCTCCTCCTCCTCTCTCCCTCGTCCCTTCAGGAACCCAGATTCATCGTTCGACTGCAACGAGGCGGCAGTCACCATCCTGGGTTGCTTTCTCTCTTCCCCCTCCCCTCACTCTCTGTCCATACACCCCCCTCCCCTCACTCTCTGTCCATACACCCCCCTCCCCTCACTCTCTGTCCATACACCCCCCTCCCCTCACTCTCTGTCCATACACCCCCCTCCCCTCACTCTCTGTCCATACACCCCCCTCCCCTCACTCTCTGTCCATACACCCCCCTCCCCTCACTCTCTGTCCATACACCCCCCTCCCCTCACTCTCTGTCCATACACCCCCCTCCCCTCACTCTCTGTCCATACACCCCCCTCCCCTCACTCTCTGTCCATACACCCCCCTCCCCTCACTCTCTGTCCATACACCCCCCTCCCCTCACTCTCTGTCCATACACCCCCCTCCCCTCACTCTCTGTCCATACACCCCCCTCCCCTCACTCTCTGTCCATACACCCCCCTCCCCTCACTCTCTGTCCATACACCCCCCTCCCCTCACTCTCTGTCCATACACCCCCCTCCCCTCACTCTCTGTCCATACACCCCCCTCCCCTCACTCTCTGTCCATACACCCCCCTCCCCTCACTCTCTGTCCATACACCCCCCTCCCCTCACTCTCTGTCCATACACCCCCCTCCCCTCACTCTCTGTCCATACACCCCCCTCCCCTCACTCTCTGTCCATACACCCCCCTCCCCTCACTCTCTGTCCATACACCCCCCTCCCCTCACTCTCTGTCCATACACCCCCCTCCCCTCACTCTCTGTCCATACACCCCCCTCCCCTCACTCTCTGTCCATACACCCCCCTCCCCTCACTCTCTGTCCATACACCCCCCTCCCCTCACTCTCTGTCCATACACCCCCCTCCCCTCACTCTCTGTCCATACACCCCCCTCCCCTCACTCTCTGTCCATACACCCCCCTCCCCTCACTCTCTGTCCATACACCCCCCTCCCCTCACTCTCTGTCCATACACCCCCCTCCCCTCACTCTCTGTCCATACACCCCCCTCCCCTCACTCTCTGTCCATACACCCCCCTCCCCTCACTCTCTGTCCATACACCCCCCTCCCCTCACTCTCTGTCCATACACCCCCCTCCCCTCACTCTCTGTCCATACACCTCTCCTGGGTTGCTCCCCTCTCTTCCCTTGCGTACTTCTTCAGGATCCGTTTTATATATATATATATATATATATACCGCCTTAACGAGGAGACGATCACACACTGCAACGAGGCGGCTGTCAGCAGGCTTTGTTGACAGCCAGCTCCCTCTTTATATTCTGTCTCCACCACACGCACACCCCTCTCCCTGCCGCTTCTCTTGCCAATCAGGACCCCATATTCATCTTTCGTCTGCACGAGGACGTGATCACAGACTGCAACGAGGCAGCTGTCAGCATTCTCGGCTGCACCTCTCCTTCTCTCTCACTCTTCCCTGCCCCTGCCTCTCCCCTTACTACTCAGGATCCCATATTCATCTTTTGTCTGCACGAGGACGTCATAACAGACTGCAACGAGGCGGCTGTCACCATCCTGGGTTGCGCCTCCAAAGCAGACGTCATGTGCCGCCCGTTCCACGCCAGCTTCTCGCCGCCCGTCCAGCCGGACGGCCGTCCGACGGCCGAAGCGGCGGGAGAGGTGATGGCGCGGGTGCAGAGCGGAGAGGCCATCAGCTTCGAGTGGATGCACCGTGCCCTGGATGGGTCCCCCCTCCCTGTGCTGGTTCGCGTGAAGGTGAGGAGTTGGAGGAAAGGCAGGGACAGGGGTGGATGGTGAGATGATGGCGCGGGTGCAGAGCGGCGAAGCTATCAGCTTCGAGTGGATGCACCGTGCCTTGGATGGGTCGCCCCTGCCTGTGCTGGTGCGAGTGAAGGTGAGGGGCCCTGCCTGTGGCTGGTGCAAGTGAGTGTGGGGGAAAGAGGCAGGGAGAGGTGATGGCGAGAGTGCAGAGCGGAGAGGCGACCAGCTTTGAGTGGATGCACCGTGCCCGGATGGATCACCTCTGCTTGTGCTGTGCCCTGGATGGATCACCTCTGCTTGTGCTGGTGCGAGTGAAGGTGAGCGGAAAGCAGGCCCGGCAGTTGCTGTTGAGGTGATGGCGCAGGTGCTGCAGAGCGACGAGGCGATCAGCTTCGAGTGGATGCACTGTGCTTGTTAGAGTCACTTGTAGGAAAAGGGCATGGCTGTGGACGGATAGTAATGAGATGAGGTAATGAGATGAGGTAATGAGATGAGGTAATGAGATGAGGTAATGAGATGAGATGGGTGCTTATCACTCCAAGCTGATCGTCTCTCCTCCTCTCTTCTCCTTGTGGATGTTTGCCTGTGTGTTTTCATCCCTTCATTTCAGCACATAGTGGCAGCGGGGCGGGACTGTGTGATTGTGGTGTGGCATGATATGAGGGAGGCGAAGCGGAGGGAGGAGGAGCTGCGGCATGCTAAAGAAGCAGCAGAGGCGGCCAGCCGCGCCAAGACGCAGTTCCTGGCCAACATGAGCCACGAGCTGCGCACTCCCATGAATGGTAATGAGGGGATGGAGGTGGTGGCTGATGGCTGATGGCTGATGGCTGATGGCTGATGGCTGATGGCTGATGGCTGATGGCTGATGGCTGATGGCTGATGGCTGATGGCTGATGGCTGATGGCTGATGGCTGATGGCTGATGGCTGATGGCTGATGGCTGATGGCTGATGGCTGATGGCTGATGGCTGATGGCTGATGGCTGATGGCTGATGGCTGATGGCTGATGGCTGATGGCTGATGGCTGATGGCTGATGGCTGATGGCTGATGGCTGATGCCTGATGCCTGATGGCTGATGGCTGATGGCTGATGGCTGATGGCTGATGGCTGATGGCTGATGGCTGATGGCTGATGGCTGATGGCTGATGGCTGATGGCTGATGATGGCTGATGATGCCTGATGATGCCTGATGCCTGATGCCTGATGCCTGATGCCTGATGGCTGGTGGCTGATGGCTGATGGAGCCTCGGGTGTGAGCAGCGAGCAGAGGGCGCTGCTGCACGTGGTGCGAGCATCGGGGGAGAGCCTCGTGAGGTGCGGTGCCTTAAAAACAGGCTTGCACATTCGCCCATCCATCCCTCCTCCCCTCCTCCCCCCCCTCATTCCGTGCTGGCTCACCAGGCGTATTAGGCGTGGTGGAGCTGCTGCTAAGCTCAGGCATGAGCAGCGAGCAGCGGGCGCTGCTGCACGTGGTGCGGGCATCGGGGGAGAGCCTCGTGCGAATCCTCTCAGACCTCCTCGATATCACCCGCATCGAGTCCAGCTCGCTCGCGCTCTCCCTCGCGCCCTTCTGCCTGCACTCAGCTGTTGACAGCACCCTCGCGCTCATGAGAGTTGTTGCTCTCAAGAAAGGGCTGCAGGTGTGTCTCACTCCCGCATCCACACTCTCTTGCTCAGACTCCCACACTCTCTTGCTCATACTCCCACACTCCCACGCCCAAGCCCTCTCGCTCACGCTCATGAGAGTTGTTGCCGTCAAGAAAGGGCTGCAGCTAAGAAAGATTTTCTTCAAGTTAGGTTGTGTGTTGCCACTTGTCCTAATCAGTTGTATCAGAATTCTCGCTTCCAGTTTTTCATCAGTCCTGTCCTCCCTCCCCGCCCCCCTCTCCTTCCCCCTCACGTCATCTCTCCCCTTCTTTCCTTGTGATCACCTCAGCTGTCAGTGACCATCGATCCATCCACGCCACAGGAGGTGGTGGGCGATGCAATGCGGTTCCGCCAGGTGCTGCTCAACCTGCTCTCAAACGCCATTAAATTCACCGATAGGTGAGTCTAGTCTAGAGGATGCGATTTGACATTTCATAATTGCTAAATTAGGTTTGGCAAGCTGATGCATTGATCATTCCGAGCCTTCATTGGCTTGAAACCCACAACAATAGAGGCACCCCGGCGCCCCTCATCACTCTCTTCCGCTTTGCTTCCCTTCCCTCCTCTCCTGCGACCGTTCCCCTTCCCTTGTTCCACTGAAAGAGCCTACTGCAGCACCGCTCGCGCAACACTCTCATGCTGCCCTCACCCCCTGTGTGTATCCCTCCCCTTTACAGAGGCTCTGTGGCATGGCAGTGCATGTGACCGGGTTGAACAAACCTTCCCTTATCGCCTGCCCTTTCCTCTCTCTCTGTGCATTCCTCCCCTCCCATTCCAGAGGCTCTGTTGCAGTGCATGTGACCGGGTTGAACAAACCCACTCCCTCACGAGTCACTGGTACTGGAGGAGCAGCAGGAGGAGGAGGAGCAGGCAGTGGTACTGGTGGTGGGGTTGGAAGGTCTCGGGGAAAGAAAAGGCAGAGGGAGGGAGAGGGGAGAGATGAGGAGCAGGAGCATGATGGAGGAGAGGAGAGGAAGAGGTGGTCTGATTTGGTTCAGACAGCAAGAGCAGAGGTGGAGAGCGGTGGCGCGATGAAGAATAGGTGGGTGGGCGGGTCTGCAAGGGAGGAAGGACGGTTGGAGGGAGGGATGTGGGTGGAGGCGAGCGGATGGCTTGAGGACTTGACCCACGTTGAGATGAATCATCAGGGACAGCAGGGGGGACAGGTTGCTGCAGGGGCAGCAGGGGCAGCAGCAGGGGCAGCAGCAGGGGCAGCAGCAGGGACAGCAGCAGGGACAGCAGCAGGGGAAGGAGAAGGATGAGTCAGTGGAGTGGGTGCAGGTGAGGGTGCAGGACACAGGCATAGGCATGGCACCGCACATTATACCAGAGGGGCAGGAGAGGCAGCAAGGGCAGGATGGGCAGCAGGGGGGACAGGAGGGACAGGACGATGGGTCAGTGGAGTGGGTGCAGGTGAGGGTGCAGGACACAGGCATAGGCATGGCGGCCCACACCATGCCCCACATCTTCCATCCCTTCACTCAGGCCGACTCCTCCTCCTCGCGCCGCTTCGGAGGCACGGGACTGGGCCTTGCCATTTGTCACTCGCTCATTGGCCTCATGGGTGGGCGGATCGAAGTGGAGAGTCAACTTGGGGCCGGGACTACTTTCACCGTCTGCGTCCCGTTTGGCCAGTGGAAATCAGGTAAGCCTGCCCCAGATGCACCTATAGCAGAAACCAACTCCCTTACTGGGGGCATACATGAAGTACAAACCACCTACCCTGCTGCCACCTCCCCTGCTGCTGCTCCTTCCTCCCGTGCAGCTGCCTCCCTTGCTCCGTGTCCCCTTCCCAACCCCACACCTCCCAGTTCCTCTGTACCCTCCTCCCCCTGTGCTGCTGCGCCCCACACTGCTGCTGCTGCTGCGCGTCAGACTGACGCACAACCATCTGTCGCAGCAATATCTGCCACTGAACCACACCCAAAAGCACCTGCCCCAGAAGCAGATAGAACTAACACATCACTCCCGGTGCAGGCTATGTCAGTGCCGCCTCCCCCAGTCCTACCTGCTCGCCCCTCAGTTGAGCCTACCTTGATTGCCCGGAACTCTCATCAGCCTAAACGCCACCGCCGTCTTTCCTCACACCACCCATCTCCTGCTCTTCCTGCACCTCCCGCTTTCGGGTTACCTCCCACTATCCCTGCACCTCCCGCTTTCGCTGCACCTCCCGTTGCCCCCACGCCTTCTCCACCAGTGGCCTCCGTCTCGCCATTCATTTCTCCCTCCCTCTCGGCTTCACTCCCACCTTCCCTACTACTCTCACTGCCATGGTGTTCTGATGCCACGCGCAGCACCACTCCCCCTCCTCGTCCTCCTTTAAAGGCGTTTCAAAGCAGTCCTTTGCGCACTGATATGACTAATCACCTTAGTGCAAATAAACGTGAAGGTGATTTCACAGTTGATTGTTCAACTGATCGTTCAATTAACCAGCCAACCAATCAGGCACCTGACCAGGCAACAGCACCGGACAACAGTGTTCATTTAAACAACGCCCTGCAGCGAGTGTGTAACCGCATCAGTAACGGCAACGGCAGTGGCACCAGCGGTAGCAGCGGCAGCATTGGCAGCAGGGGTGGCAGCAGCGGTAGCGGCAGCAGCGGTGGTGGCAGCAGCGGTGGTGGCAGCAGCGGTGGTGGCATTTGTAGCAGGGAAGATGTTGAAGCAGCAGAGGAGGATGCGAAGAGAGTGTGTGTCATGGAGCAGCGGCAGAAGCAGAAGCAGGGCAATGGGCGCTGCACAGCGGAAGAGCGATTACTGGTTGAAGAAGCGCAGAAGCAGGGAGAGCAGGGAGAGCAGGGCAAACAGGGAGGGCAGAAAGGACGGGGTGAGCATCAGGGAAGGGGGCATGGAGCAGATGGGAGAAAAGGCAGGCAGTCACGGTTTGAAGGAATGAGGTGCCTGGTGGCAGAGGACAACCGGGTGAACCAGCTGGTGGTGACGCACGGTGAAGATGCATGGAGGGATGAAGCACAGGAACAGGGGAGGAAGCAGGGGCTGAGGCATGGCGCAGACGAGGGAGAAGGGGCGAAGTCACTGTTTGAGGGAATGAGGTGCCTGGTGGCAGAGGACAACCGGGTGAACCAGCTGGTGGTGACGCACGGTGAAGATGCATGGAGGGATGAAGCACAGGAACAGGGGAGGAAGCAGGGGCAGAGGCATGGCGCAGATGAGGGAGAAGGGACCAAGTCACCGTTTGAGGGAATGAGGTGCCTGGTAGCAGAGGACAACAGGGTGAACCAGCTGGTGGTGACGCGCATGCTGCACAGCCTGGGCGTGGCTTGTGACGTGGCTATCAATGGCCGGGAGGCTGTTGATAAGTGCGCACAGAGGGACTATGACCTCGTGCTTATGGTGAGTCGTCTTATAGTGAGTAATTCAAGGTGTGTCATGGTCTGTCTGTGGGGTGAACCAGCTGGTGGTGACGCGCATGCTGCACAGCCGGGGAGTGACGTGGCTGTCAATGGCCGGGAGGCGGTTGATAAGTGTGCTCAGAGGGACTACGACCTTGTGCTCATGGTGAGACACCTTATAGTGAGTATTTCCAGGCGTCTTGTGAAGAGTTAATTTGAACGTTGGTGGTTCTGTGGGGCGACACTCATGCTGAACAGCCTTTTTCCTTGTTCTGAACAAAAAATCAAATGAACCAATTTCTTGCTGTCTCTGCCCTTTCCCTGGCATTCTCGACTCCAGGACTGCCATATGCCTGAGATGGATGGGTTTGAGGCAACACGCCTCATTCTACAACATTATACTGATCAGAATAAGGTTCCATACTTCAATAGTAATGGCACCAGCAGCGGCTTTGATTCCAGTATAGCGGCCCCTGCTTCGGCTGCTGCAGCAGCTTCGCAAGGCAAACTAACAGAGATGACCAGCAAGGCTGACAGGGACATCGAGTCCCAAGAATGTACATACCGTCGGAAGCAGCGTATACGCCGGCCTCGCATCATTGCTCTAACCGCCAGCGCTTTGGCATCGGATAGGGAGCGGTGCATGGAGGTGGGGATGGATAGCTTCATCACCAAGCCTCTAAAGCCTTCGGAGTTGCAACGAGTACTACTAAGTAGCACATAATTGATTGTAGTTGTTTCAGTTTAGACAAAATCGAAGTGTACGTAGTAATGCATGATCTCAAGCGGAGTGTACGAGGATGAAATGTGACTGGTTCGATCGCACACGAATTTCATCTTTGATTGGTGGGAAAGCAAGAAGCAAGCCTTTGGCTGGGCTCCACGTGGACAAAATGTGCTGCGGCTGTAAGGCGAAGCTGCAGATTTGCAGAACCGTGGCAGAGCCGAGCACCGCAGCTACAGTGTTCATAGTACAAAATTCTTCGTATATCGCGTACAATACAGAACAGGGTGCATTATTGCGGTTGATGTACAATGGCTCGCTCTGAGTTTTGTGCTCGCTCGAAGTCTTCTTGCTTGCACAGAAACTCCAAAAGCTTGCAAACCTGGTCTACGAGATTCTGTGCCTTGGTCTTAGCGCAAATCGCGTCAGATCGTTTGGCCATGGCCTTGCATTCAGCGAACCCGGCTGCGGCTGCTCAAGGCTTCACGACAGCCGTTGGATCGTCATCCAATGGCTGGCGATCCCAGGAGCCGGTTTTCACTGTGCGACTTTCGCATTCCATTACCGTTCCCGCCGCCGCATTCCGCGCGGCCAGCAATCCGAAGAGCCACCGCGCAGTCATCGTCATCGCAAGCGCAGATCCGTCTAACGATCTACCGATCTCCACCGCTCTGAACCCGAACATTGCTACATTGTCCGGTTTGGACGGCAGATCCAGGTCTTCCGACGGCAAACCGTCAAGGCCGTCAGTAGCCACCAGCGCGGCCGCTTCATCTGCCGGTTACGTGACGCAGCTCGGCGGCGGGGGAGGTGACGGCGCAGGCGGAAGCTCCGGCGGAGGCGGAGGCGGAAGCGGAGGGGGAGGGGATGGGCTTGGCGGAGAAGGAAATGCGGGGGATGCGGAGAGCGACTATGGTCCGATTCTGGGTTGGGCGCAAGCGGAGGAGGCGTTATCTAAGGCGGGTGTGACTCTACCGGAGGACATGCTGGCTCATGTGAAGGAGCACGGCATTGCGGAGCTGCTGCTGCAGCGATACATCGACCTGCAGGTCCGTGTGACTATATCGAAGTCTGGTCTTCCTACCGTATAGTAGCATGTTCTTCATTAAACGTCGAAAGGACGCATGTTACATTCGTCCACCTTTTTCCGAAACCCCGTCCGTTCTCTGTAAGGGTCTCGATCCCACCACCCTCCCCCTTCATCTCCCATTCTCCTCCTTCATCTCCCCTTTTCCCCCCTGCTCTCACAATCCCCCCTTTTCTCCCCCCGTCAGGTGCGCGGAGGCATTCTCGCCGCCGCCACTCGCGCGTTCTCCGGGTTGCGCGATAGGCTGCTGGCGGATCCCGCCTTCCTCTTTAAAGTGTTCACAGAGGTGCGTGTATATGCATGTGCCTGTATTTGGAAGGTACTTTAACAAGGCGTTCCTATATCGAGTACGGCTCACTGTGTGTGCACCGTTTGCCTGCTGATCCGTCAAACCTCATTGAAGTTTTAATGAATTTCCGTGCTTGTAACGAGGGTTGAATTTAACCGAGTACATGTTCCACTGTTGAGTTTTTTTTTATTTTCGAGCGCGCCATTGTGTATGCAACGTTCTCATTGAGAATACCGCTCCAAAGTAAACCCCTAACCCCTGACATAATCCCTCAACCCCGAACCCTGATACACTCACCATCTGTGTGTCCTTATCTTCTACCCTTCACCCTCCTCTCTCCCCGCCCCACCCTCCCCACCAGATTGTAATCGACTCTGGCTGTGCCACATTTGCTGAAGTGCGGAAGCGAGGAGACGATTTCTGGAAGGAGTTTGATCTCTACATGTCAGATATCCTCGTGGGATTCGCAGTAGACGCTGCTCTCGTCAGCATGCTCGCGCCCATGGCTAGGTTCGGCAGCAGCGCCGCAGCTTCGGCAGCCCGAGGCAGGCGGCCAGGCTTGGTGCCGCCGGGCCTGGCTGCAGCTCTGGAGGCGCTTCCCAGCAGCATGTTTGAGGCGGCGCTGCCTGGGAGGAGATACAGTGTGGCGCAGAGGGGTGCAACGTGGTTGGTGAAGGGCGCGCAGTATGCTGTGGTGGGGTTCAGCTGCGGTCTGATTGGTCAGGCGATGACAACGGCTATTGTGCTAATCAAGAGGTTCGTGGTGGTAGGGGGGATGGGAAGTGGGGGATGGGAAGTGGGGGATGGGAAGTGGGGGATGGGAAGTGGGGGATGGGAAGTGGGGGATGGGAAGTGGGGGATGGGAAGTCAAGATTTGAGTTTGCGAGGGAAGGGGGGGATGGGAAGCGTGAGAAGTACAATCGGTGTTGATTACTCACTTGCATGTGCGTCCATGCATCCCCGTGTGCGTCTGTGCGACTGTGTCTCTTGCTTGCCTGCACACACAGAAGCACTGGGGTGGGTGTGTGTGATTGCGAGTGTGTTTATGATATGCCCATGTGCATCTCCGTGTGTGCCTCTTTGTGTGTGCGCATGTGCGTCTCTCTCTCTCTCTCTCTGTGTGTGTGTGTGTGTGTGTGTGTGTGTGTGTGTGTGTGTGTGCGTGTGCGTGTGCGTGTGCGTGTGCGTGTGCGTGTGCGTGTGCGTGTGCGTGTGCGTGTGCGTGTGCGTGTGTGTGTGTGTGTGTGTGTGTGTGTGTGTGTGTGTGTGTGTGTGCATGCTTGGGGGGACAGGAATCTGAGGAAGCCAGGGGAGCACGAGGAGGAGGTCAAGATACTCGGCATGCTTCCCACTGCCCTGCGACTCACTTGTGTGTCTCCGTGTGTGCCTCTATGTGCGTGTGTGTCTCTATGTGCGTGTGTGTCTCTCTCTGTGCCTGTGCGTGACACATTTGAGGTGACAGGAATTTGAGGAAGCCAGGGGAGCACGAGGAGGAGGTCAAGATCCCGGGCATGATTCCCACCGCCTTACTCTGGGGTATGACATACGCTAAATAAAAAGCAACAAAAAAAATCACAAAAGTCTCTGTCACACTTGTGGTATGATATACACTTGTCCTCACCCACTCTCACTCCTTTCTCTTGCAAACCCAAACCACGACCACACTCCCCTAAAATATACCCTTTCCTACCTGTCAACCCTCCCTCCCATATGGCTTTATTTCTGATTTCTGATTCATCATTCCCACCCTTACCCCTCCCGCATCATCCCCCCAGGTGGCTTCATGGCAGTGTCTTCCAACACGCACTATCGGATCATCAACGGCTTGGAGAGGGTTGTGGAGTTAACGATGGTGATTTTTCCCTTCCCATGTCTCAAACTCTTCCCCTCGTCCCCACACTTCCCCACGCCATTTCTCCCCCCCCAGGTGGATTCATGGCAGTGTCATCCAACACGCGCTATCAGATCATCAACTGCTTGGAGCGAGTGGTCTAGTCTTGCAACCCCCACGACGCACTCTAAACCCTACCCTTTATCCTCTTCAATTCCTCCTCTCACCAGGTGGATTCATGGCCGTGTCATCCATCACGCGCTATCAGGTCTTCAACGGGCTGAAGCGGGTGGTGGAGTCTTGACCTCCCTAGTTCGTAGTACCTACCCCTGTTTTCCTAATTCCCTTCTTTCCCCCAGGTGGATTCATGGCAGTGTCATCCAACACGCGTTATCAAATCATCAACGGCTTGGAGCGAGTAGTCGAGTCGTCACCCTTAGCCCGCAGCATGCCTCTTGGAGCCCGCGTCTTCACCGTTCTCATCCGCTTCAGCAACAACATCTTTGGCAGCAGCCAGTTTGTCGAGGTGGCTCGTTGGAGCGGCGTGCAATAATGAGACCCTTGAAGTTACCGTACCATGTCACTGTAGCAGCAACACCTAAAGAAGCAGCCAGTTTGTCGAGGTGGCTCGTTGGAGCGGCGTGCAATAATGAGACCCTTGAAGTTACCGTACCATGTCACTGTAGCAGCAACACCTAAAGAAGCAGCCAGTTTGTCGAGGTGGCTTGTTGGAGCGGCGTGCAATAATGAGACCCTTGAAGTTACTGTTTCACTTTAGCAATAACACCTTTAGAAGCAGCCAGTTTTGTCAAGGTGACTTGTAGGAACGACATGCAATGTGAATGGTAGTGTTTGCTACACTCAACAGTTATTATTGCTGAAGCCACGAACAATCACTAGATTCTTCCTATGTAAGCAACAGGTACCTAGCATCAGCGCCATAGGGGGCTCATCATTGCCACCAAACATGAGCATCTTGCTCTCATGGAACAGGTGTCCCCTGTCAGAATGAAGAATGGATGGTGCATTGATGTTGGTTGGGGTACATATAGCTAACCCTAAGTTTTGTACCCCCTAAGACAAACCTCACTATAGGCTACAACATTTGACACACCCCCATAGCCTAAGTGAGGGGTGTCTAGCAGAACCAAACGAGTACGGTCACAAGACCAGTCCAAGAAACAAAGCTCAGGGTGGATCACAACGTCACCACACAGTCTGAGCACAAACAACAGTGGCCACAAGGCCAGTCCAAGAAGTAACAGAGATATATAGAAAGCAAAGTAAACAGTACACTCAAGTCTAAGCAACACGAGAACCAGTGTCAACAAGGCCTAACTGCACACAACACCTCTGGTGGTCACAAGGCGGAAGCGCCTTGGTGAAGATGTCTGCAGTGTTGGCCTCGGACTCCACAAACTCAAAGCGAGCCTGTCCACGCCTCTGCAACTCTCGCAGAAGAAAGTACCTGACGTGAATGTGCTTCACTCTGCTCTCCAGTCGTGGCTCTCGACAAAGGAGAATAGACGCCTTGTTGTCAGTGAACAAGGTCGGTGCAGAGCTCGGCCGCTCACCAAGGTCGGTGAGCAAGAAGGTCAACCAACGCAGCTCCTGTGCCGCCATGGCACCAGCGTAGATCTCAGCCTCAGCTGTAGAGGTCGAGACCGAAGAGGAGCGCGTGGACCGCCAGGAAACAGCTCCAGAACCCAGGCTGAAACAGTACCCCTGAGTAGACCTGTGAGTCTCAGCGTCGTCAGCGTAAGAGGAGTCACAGTGACCAGTAAGTACGACAGACTGCTGCCCTCCAAGAACTAGCCCCACGCCTGACGTCGTCGCTAGGTACTTCGCCACCCTCACAGCTGCTGTCCAGTGAACAGGACGGTGTCTCCCTGGCGCAACAAAGCGCGCAAGAACGCTGAGAGGGAAGGCGAGGTCCGGGCGAGTACAAGTCATCAGGTACATGAGGCAACCCACAAGCTCTGCGTAGGGACCACTAGGCTCGAACGGCTCGTCAGGAAAGGGTCCAGTGAGTCTGTGGTCAACAGCAAGAGGTGTGCGCTGTACTGTGGAGTGCTGAAGCCCGAACCGCTGAAGGACCTGCTGCACCATGTGCGACTGTGAAAGTGTAATGGTGCGAGCAGCTCTGTCCCTGGTGATCTGCAGGCCAAGGTAGTGGCGCAGCTCACCAAGATCAGTGCAGGTGTGTCTCTTCTGCAGTTCGGACTTCACGTGTGCCAAAGCAACCCTGTCAGGGGTGGCGAAAACAAGGTCGTCAACGTAGACCAGAACAAAGAAAGGTGTGGTGCCACGACGAACGAACAGCGACGGGTCAGCAGAAGACGGCTGGAACCCAAGGTCAGACAGGGTAGAACGCAGGGTGTCGTGCCACTCACGAGGAGCCTGACGAAGACCGTAAACCGGTCGCCTCAGCCTCCACTGGGTCCCAGGAGGGAAAGAGCCAGTGAAGGCAGAGGGACGACGCAACCAGACCTCCTCGTGAAGACTGCCCTGAAGGAAAGCAGTAGAGAAGTCGAGAGAGTGTAACTCGTAGTCTCTCTGTGCTGCTACGTGTAGTAACACCCGAAGAGTGGTCATCTTCGGGGTGGGCGCGAAGGTCTGAAAGAAGTCAACTCCCTCGCGCTGACTGAAACCTCTAGCCACGTAGCGCGCCTTGAAGACCGGAGGAGATCCCGGTGGCCGCTTCACCCTGTAGATCCACATGCCGTCGACTACGTTCGCCCCCGGAGGGGGAACCTCATCAACGTAGGTGCCTGTGGATCTGTAGGAGGCCATCTCTGCGTCCATGGCAGCTCTCCACTGAGAGGCCCAAGGCCCTGACACTGCCTCAGCGTAAGTGCGAGGAGTCGGAATGTCAAGGGCGTCGGGGTCACCCTCAGGGGCGAGGAGCATGGCACAGAGATGAGGGGAAGCGGCCGCCAGGAACTCTAGCTCAAACTGCCTGTCCTCTAGGGCGTCACTGCCAAGGGCAGACACACCCCCGACGGCCAGAGGACTGGAAGGAGGAGCAGCCACAAGAGCGGTGGCGAAGTCAAGGCGGCGGGTAGAGGCAAACTCAGTGACTGCGGCAGTAAGAGCGGACACAGAGGACACAGAGGCACGAGGGTGAGTAACAAGTGAGGCGAGAACACGAGAGAGAAGAGGACGGTACGTGCGGTAGTAGTCAGTGACAGGAGTAGGGAGCGACGCAGTGAGAGCCGACTCAGGAGGAGACGGAAGCACAGACGGAGACGGACGAGGTGGACTAGAACGAAGTAAGGCAGTACGAAGGTCAGTGAAGGGAACAGGAGACGAGGGACGAGCACGAGGGGAGCGACGAGAGGCCCAAGTCTGAGAAGGAGGAGGGGACAACGAAGACTGAGAACGAGGGAAAACAGCGGGAGAGGGGTCAGGAGGAGGAAGCGGAGGACCAGAGACGGGAGGAGAGGGGGAGGAGGAAGGAGAGGGAGAGGGGAGACCAAGGGTCCGAAGACCCGAGACAGGAGGAGGAGACGGCAGCTGCTGCTGCTGCGGCTGCTGCGGCTGCTGCGGCTGCTGCGGCTGCTGCTGCTGCTGCTGCGGCTGCTGCTGCTCCTGCTGCTGTCGCTCCTGCTCCTCGAGCCGCTGCAACTCTCTCTCCTCTCTCTCCAACTCCAGCTGCTCCTCACGAGCACGACGAACACGAGCCTGGAACCTGGTCGGGTAGGGGTGGGGGGAAGGAGTAGTGTCCGGGGCAGCGGCAGCCCCAGAGTCGACCTCCGAAGCACCAAGCACACCACCCCCAGAGGCAGCACCAACACCAGCTCCAGACCCAGGCCCTCCAGAAACCGAAGGGACACCCTCACCCCCAGACGCAGCACCCCCAGACTCCGCACGACCAGTACCAGCCCCCGGAAGACAAGAGTCCTCTGCAACCCGCGGCTCAGCTCCAACTCCAGCACCCCCAGAACCAGAGACCTGTACAGGGACAGTCGCCGGACCAACCTCTCGAGAGGGAGCACCTGCAGGAGGCGGCGAGGAAGACTGTGGGGAGGGAGGCTGTACAGGGGGGGCTACCGAAGGGGGAGGGCTAGCCTGAGACACGCCAGACGGGGCTGGACCAGGGGGAGCAGGCTGTACCGGGGGAGCAGGCGGGGGAGCGGCTGTCAGGAAGAGGGGGGGAGGAGGAACCGGGAGACCTCGACTGGGGTACCTGACGTAGTAGGGGGTGGACTCCTCGAAACGGACGTCACGGGAGTCAAAGAACCGGTGAGAGGGAGGGTGGTAAAAGGTGAAGTCAGAGGAGTCCTCAGGGAAACCAAGGAAGACACAAGGAACGGCGCGAGGCGAGAGCTTGTCCGCGGAGGTGTCGCGGACAAGAGCCAAGCACCCCCAGACACGAAACCTCGACGCGACACCAGGGGACCCTGTCCAAAGACTGGTCGGTGAAGCCTCCGGCCGAGAGACGCGTGGCCAGAGGTTCAGCTGGTGCGCGGCGTACCTGACTGCGTATGGCCACAGGAAATGGGGGGCACGGGCGTGAGTCAAGGAGGTGCGGGCAATCTCCATGACCAGGCCTATGCGACGCTCAGCAACCCCATTCTGCTGTGGGGACTCCGGAAGCGTCCAGGACTGACGAATGCCCTGTTCGCGACAGAATCCAGCGAGAATGCCGGAGCGAAACTCGCCCCCGCGGTCGGAGTGGAGACAGCTGACACGACGACCACGAGTGTCCTGGGTGGTAAGCAACCACCTGATCAGCGTAGAAGTCACCTCAGACTTCCTCGCCAGGGGGAACACTGTGGTGTAGCGGGAGTAGTCGTCAACGACCACCAAAAAGAAACGCTCACGCTCAGGGCCAGGGCGAGGAGAGGGGCCCCAGACGTCCAAGTGCAGCGTCTCAAAAGGCTCGGTGGCCGGACGAAGGGAGGAGGAGTGAGGGGTGGCACGCAGCCTACCCTCGACGCAAGGACCGCACGGTGGTGCAAGAGACGGCGGCAGCGACGGCAAGACACGCGGGAGACCTAAGACCAGACGCTGACTAGACATAGCACGCAGACGTGGAAGAGAAGGGTGTCCCATCCGGTGGTGCCACAGAACGGTGGGGTGGGCAAGCGACCGACAGGAGCAAGACGCAGCGACTGGACTGGACGCGACAACCTGAGGGGACGGAACCACCTGGTGAGACGCAGGGAGGAGACTAGGGGGAGGGACAGGAACTGGGAGGAGTGGCTGCTGCGACGGCGGCCGCTGTGGCTGCGGCTGCGGCTGCTGCCGCTGCTGCTGCTGCGGCTGCTGCTGCTGCTGCTGCTGCTGCGGCTGCTGCTGCTGCTGCAGTCGCTGCTGAGCGCGCGGGCCAGTGTGAAGAGTGTAGAGACCGGAGCCCGGCTCAGCAGCAAAAGTGGCGAGGGGCTGGTAAGAGTCCCCGTCAACACACACCGCAGTCTCTCCAGAAGGCTCAAACCACACACCCACGTGCTGACTCACGAGGGGTCGCACGCCCACCAAGTTCCGGGAGAACGAGGGGACGTGAAACCCAGTGAGAGACCCAGAAGGAGCAGCCGGACACGGCAAGGTGGTAGTGTGACGCGCAGTGACTGGTCCCGAAGTGGGATCAGCCAGCGCCACAGAAACAGGCGCAGGAAGAGGCGTAAGTGTCGTGCTGTCACGAAAGAAGCAGTGAGAGGCTCCAGAGTCCAGCGTGAACGACAGCGAACCGTCCTCTGAGGTAGCCGCTGGACTAGAGTCTACACAAGAACCTACACTAGCAACAGGCAACTGAGCAAGGCTAGCACCTAAGCTAACAACACCAGAGTAAGCAGAGTCAGAAACACTAGAGTCAACAACAGCATACATAGCATGGGGAGTACCAATCAGATCAACTAACTGCTCAGCAGACATGCCCCACAGAGCGGAGCCGTAGCGCTGAACAAGAGGCAGCCAGTCAGGGGCAGGAGCACCAACCCCGTAGACCAAACGAACCGTGTCAGTGAGCTGAGCAAAGCACTGACCAGGGGGGTGAAACCGGCCACAAGGGTGGCCACGACGAGTGCCTGTCAGAACCTGGTAGGTGCAGGGAGTGTAAGCAGCACCGCGCTGGGTCTGACGCAGCCCCGACCCTGGAGCCAGCTGCTGCCGCTGCTGCTGCTGAGGCTGCTGGGAGGAGAGGGGCTGCTGGTGCTGCAGAAGCTGCTGCTGACGCTGAGCCTGGTACCACGCCGCTGCTCCACCAACCGGGGCAGGAAGTACAGGAGGCGACTGACGAACTCGGGCGTCGCCACCACTAGCAGGCGCAGTGGAGTCACCAGTCACTGCACGAGGCGCCTCTCCAGGCCCTGAACCTCCACCGCCGCCAGGCGCAACGCCACCTCCACTACCTCCGCCTCCACCTCCACTACCACCACCAGAACCGCCTTTCTTGCCACTCCTACCGCGGGACCGCGACGCAGTCGTAACAGCAGCTGCAGTCGCGTCAGTAGCGGCAGTGGCAAGTGAGGCAGTAAAGGTGGGTAACTGCGGGACTGTGCACCCGTGGAAGAGTGGGGGGGGCACAGCACCAGAGGCAGCGGCTACCGAGCGAAGGTTGCTCTCGACGTCCTTGAGTGCAGACTCAAGGACATCGACGGTGAGCTCACTAGGGTGCTTCAGCAGAAGCGCGTCGCGAACGGAGGCAAGGCGGTCAGGGAGGCTAGTGGCGATGAAATAGATAGTAATCGCCATAGGGGGAGGAAGCAGTGCAAGCTGTGCCTCAGTGCAAGCAGCGCGGTAACTAGCGTCGAGCGAGCGGAGGTGAGCGATCAAGTCAGCAGAGCGCTCAAACGAGGCGAGATCAGGAAACAGGAACGGGAGGAAAAGACGGCCAAGAGAGACAGTAGCGGGAGTAGAGTAGCGGGCCTTAATCGCAGTGAGGTACGCAGCAGCGGTGCGAACCTGAGTGAAGTGGACCTCCTCTGACTCAGGGAGGAGGCTGCTGAGTGCGATGCAGGCCGCAGCGTCACGCGACGTCCAAGCCGTCCTGTCAGCGCGCTGACGGGCAAAGCGAGCCGTAGCAGCATCGTCAGGGGCAGGACCTAAAGCGGCAGGCTCGGGGGGCTCGGGGAGGTCACCAGTAGCGTGCGACCAGAGGGTCTCGCCCCCCTGGACTTGACTCTCTAACAGACGGCGAGCGCGAAGAAGCCAGACGGAAAAGTCAAGAGGTCTACCGTCAGCGTCGAAACGAAGAACTCGCGGAGTCGCCATAGCGAGAACGAACGCGAACGAGCAGGCGAGTAACAGCAGGAGGTAAGAGGCAAATTAGGGTTCAGGTGGGGGGACTTAGTCGCAGCGGAAGAACGGGCTAGGGCGACGGGCCAGGGCGTAGGGTCGACGGGACGGGGGAAAGGGCGGGCGCGATGCGACGGGGCAGGGCGACGCGACGGGGCAGGGCGACGCGACGGAGCAGAGGCGACGGGACGGGGAAGGGCGACGGGACGGGGCAGGGCGACGGGACGGGGCAGGGCGACGCGACGGGGCAGGGCGACGGGACGGGGAAGGGCGACGGGACGGGGCAGGGCGACGGGACGGGGCAGGGCGACGCGACGGGGCAGGGCGACGGGACGGGGAAGGGCGACGGGACGGGGAAGGGCGACGCGACGGGGCAGGGCGACGCGACGGAGCAGAGGCGACGGGACGGGGAAGGGCGACGGGACGGGGGGAAAGGGCGCGACGCGACGGGGGGAAAGGGCGCGACGCGACGGGGGGAAAGAGCGCGACGCGACGGGGGGAAAAGGGCGCGACTCGACTGGGGGGAAAGGGCGCGACGCGACGGGGGGAAAGGGACGCGACGAGGGGGAAAGGGCGGGCAGGACGCGACGCTAGGAGTGGCGCTAGGCGCGGCACTACGCGCGGTAACAACGGAACCGGGACGAATGAGAGCTAGGATCAGGCTCGGGAGGCTCGAACGGAGAACGGAGGAACGGGATCCCACAGGATCCTAACCTAACTGATACCATGTCAGAATGAAGAATGGATGGTGCATTGATGTTGGTTGGGGTACATATAGCTAACCCTAAGTTTTGTACCCCCTAAGACAAACCTCACTATAGGCTACTGTCAGAAATAACTGAGCAGGAATGAATGAACTAGAACAGAGTTTGGTACAAGTAGGAAACCCTAACTTTGTGTACCCCCTAAGGTGTAACCCACTACAGCCTAGACAATATAAACATGCAATGTTTGACACACCCCCATAGGCGCAGTGGGAGACAACCACAGGGTCACAAGACCAGTCAAAGCAAAGCAAAGCAAGCTCAGGGTGGATCTCAAGGATTCCACACAAATTCCGAGCACAAGCAAGCGGTCACAAGACCAGTTCACATGCAGGTTTATAACAAAGCAAGAGATACAGTGATCACAACCTAGCAAAAGTAAACAAGTAGGCATATATATATAGTGATCACAGTACAGGCAAGGTCAAGAGGTAAGTAAGTGAGGCCCAGTGGGTACAAGGCCTAGCAGAGTGCAAAAGCGCTGATGGTCACAAGGCTGAAGCGCCTTGGTGAACACATCAGCAGTGTTGGCCTCCGTGGCCACGTAACGCAGACAAAGCTGACCACGCTGCTGCAGCTCTCGAGCAAGGAAGTACCGCAGAGCGATGTGCTTCGTTCTGTGCTCCAGTCTGTGCTCCTCACACAAGGCAATGGCAGCCTTGTTGTCGACGTACAGCACTGGAGGAGAACGAGGCCTCTCTCCGAGATCGGTCAGCAGGTAGGTCAGCCAGCGTAGCTCCTGAGCAGCCATGGCTGTGGCGTAGATCTCAGCCTCACAACTGGAGCTGAGAACAGAAGAAGAGCGAGTAGAACGCCAAGAAACTGAGCCAGAGCCAAGGCTGAAGGTGTAACCCTGGGACGACCGCTGAGTAGCCTGGTCGTCTGCCCAAGAAGCGTCTGAGTGCCCTGTGAGAACAACCCGGTCTCGCCCTCCAAGCACAAGCCCCATGCCCGACGTACTGCACAAGTAGCGCAACACCCTCTTAGCAGCATCCATGTGCTCCTTCCGGTGACGGCCAGGAGCGACATAGCGTGCTAGGATGCTAAGAGGGTATGCAAGGTCAGGTCGAGTGCAGGTCATCAGGTACATGAGGCAGCCCACAAGCTCTGGATACGGGCCACTCGGCTCTACGGACTCATCCGAAGGCAGAGCTGAGAGCGAGTGACCGGTAGGCAGAGGAGTGGACTGAGGCGAGGAGTACGTGAAGCGGAAGCGCTGGAGAACCTGCTGCACCATGTGTGACTGAGTCAGGGTGATGGTGCGCTGTGCTCTGTCCCGGGTGATCCGCAAGCCAAGATAGCTCGTCAGCTCACCCAGGTCTGTGCACGTGTGTCTCCTCTGCAGCTCCGACTTCACGTGAGCGAGTGCCGCGGTGTCAGCAGTGGCAAAGACCAAGTCGTCGACGTACACGAGGATGTAGAACGGCGGCAGCGAGGTGTCGGTGCGTAGAAACAGCGACGGGTCAGCAGTAGAAGGAGCGAACCCAAGAGCCGCAAGTGTCGTCCTCAGTGTGTCGTGCCACTCACGTGGCGCCTGGCGGAGACCGTAGACCGGCCGCTGAAGCCTCCACTGGGTGCCAGGAGGAACTGACCCAGTGAAGCCAGGGGGGCGGCGCAGCCAGATCTCCTCGTGCAGGCTGCCCTGCAAGAAAGCAGTGCTGAAGTCAAGAGAGTGAAGCTCGTAGTCGCGGTGAGCGGCTATGTGCAGCAGCACCCGAAGAGTAGTCATCTTCGGGGTGGGGGAGAAGGTCTGAAAGAAGTCTACTCCCTCTCGCTGACTGAAGCCTCGAGCCACGTAGCGCGCCTTGAAGACAGGTGGAGAACCCGGCGGCCGCTTCACCCTGAAAATCCACATGCCACTGACGATGTTCGCCCCAGGAGGGGGAACCTCGTCTACGTAGGTGCCTGTGGACTTCCAGGAGGCCATCTCTGCGTCCATGGCTGTCTGCCACTGAGAGGAGTAGGGACCCGCCATCGCCTCAGCGTAAGAGCGTGGGGTCGGGATGTCTGGTGCATCCGGGTCTCCCTCAGGGGCAACTAGCAAGGACACGAGACGGGGCAAAGCAGCAGCAAGGCAGTGGAACTCCTCCTGTCTGTCCTCAAGGACGTCCGTGCCGAGGGCACACTCACCCCCGACGGACGGAGGACAGGCAGACGCAGACTCAGACCTAGCGACAAGGCTGGCAGCGTAGTCTAGGCGACAGCGAGCAGCAAAGTCAACCAACTCAGTGACCAGAGCAGACGCAGCAGAGGACTCAAAGGTCGGGTCAGTGACAACTGTAGCGAGGAGACGCGTAACAGTGGGACTGGCAGCACGACGGGAGTCAGACTCCGGGTCAGGAAGAGTAGGAAGAGAGGACGCAGGAGGAGACGGCAGCGGGACACGCTGCGGAGCAGTGGAGGGACGCAGAGTCATGTAGTGAGTGCCAGGGACAGGAGGAGGACGCTCACGTGGGACACGACGACCAGTGCGAGCAGTACGAACAGGCGACGCAGGACGAGACTCAGGCTCACGACGCTTTGTAAGACCTCCTGTGGGACCAGCGTAAGGAGAGGGAGCAGGGAGAGGCGAGGCAGGCGGTAACTGTGACTGCAGCTGGACAGGCAGAGGACACTCGACGGAGGGAGGAGGACTAGGAGGAGGAGCCTGACCAAGAACCTGCTGAAGGAGCGGTACGAAGTACGGTCGCGGCCGCGCAGCGTCTCCAGAAGCAGCAGGGACACCAGTGGCAGCCCCAACGCCTGAGTCCTCAGCACCAGCAGCAGCTCCAACGCCCGGGTCCTCAGCACCAGTAGGAGCTCCAACGCCCGAGTCCTCAGCACCAGCAGCAGCGCCACCGGTCGGGTCCTCAGCACCAGCAGCAGCTCCAACGCCCGGGTCCTCAGCACCAGCAGCAGGGCCACCGGTCAGGTCCTCAGCACCAGCAGCAGCGCCACCGGTCGGGTCCTCAGCACCAGCAGCAGCTCCAACGCCCGGGTCCTCAGCACCAGCAACAGCACCACCGCTCGGGTCCGCAGCACCAGGAGCACCACTACGAAGACTGCAGCGCCGCGTGTACCACTCGCGGATCACCTGAATGGGGGGGAGCTCCTGGGTAGGAGGGGAAGTACCGGGACGAGCTCCAGAAGCACCTCTCCGGAGGCGGCAGTACTCGAGGTACCTCTCCTGCAGCTGCTGGGAGGAGAGGGCTCCTCCAGGTGGAGCACGCTCAGGCTCAGCACCCCCAGACTCAGCACCCCCAGACTCAGCACCCCCAGTCTCAGCACGTCCAGGCTCAGCACCCCCAGGCTCAGTACCTCCAGGCTCCGCACCTCCAGGCTCCGCACCTCCAGGCTCCGCACCTCCAGGCTCAGCACCCCCAGGCTCCGCACCTCCAGGCTCAGCACCCCCAGGCTCCGCACCCTCAGACGCAGCACTCCCAGGCTCAGCACCCCCAGACGCAGGACGCGAGTCAACAGCTACCTCGACAGGCTCACCCGGGTCTACCTGGGACACACCTGAGGGAGCGGCACCCTGAGGGGGGAGGGGGTCTGGTACCTCAGCACCTGGAGCGAGGAAGAGAGGCGGGGGGGGGAGCGGGGCAGTGCGGTAGGGGAAGAGGCGGTAGAAGGGGACGGACTCGTCAAAAGTGACGTCCTGAGAGGCCAGAACCCGGCGCGAGGTGACGTGGTAAAACTGCCATCCAGGCGCGTCGGGAACAAAGCCAAGAAAGACACAGGGAACAGCGCGACGCGAGAGCTTGTGTCTTTCTTGGCTTTGTTCCCGACGCGCCATGGGACATCCCCATGGGTTCCTCATCAAACTCGAAGGATCCCCATGGGTTTCCCATCAAACTCTTTGGCTTCTCTTTGGGCTCTCTTGGGCTCCCTTCCCTTGGGCTCCCACATCACTAAAGTCAATCAAATGGCTTAGTACCAAATGCACAACTCATTGTTTATGCAAATTATACAACAGATGGTGCATTGTAAGATTCGCCATAGCCTCACCAACTTCACCATACAACCAGCCTTTCCCACCCCCTCTTCCTCCCTCACCAGCATCGTAACAAGTGTAATGAATGTTTGTGGGACCACAAGTGTCCATGTGCCTTGGTGCTTCCAGCGGCCATCCATCCAGCAACTGTATACTGTAGCGCTGAAGTTGCCCCTCTAAAAGCCCGTTCATATACTCAATAAGCGAGTTTGTAGAAGGTTGTAACGAAAAAGGCTTCGGTGGTGTAGGAGTGAAGCAATCCGCGTTGACTCGCCGAATTGGAGGAATGGACCGAAACAGAAACTGTGGCCTCCATATGCGTTGCGTTAGCATTCCGGTACCATTGACGCCGTGACCAGCAACACGTTCTGCTCCCCCACCAACACCATCTGTTGCCAAACCAGCAACATCAAGGTTTGCTGTTTGTAGCTTCTCATACTCACTCTGGTGGTGCTCCTCTGCTTTACGCCTCTGCCCAATCGCCCATTCGAGAAATGCAGGCAGGTGAACGCTGTAGGCTCTCTCAGGCTCCTCACAGAGCAAGCCGGACCAGGCGCCAGCATCAAGGATTGTGACAGCTGCCGTAGGGGAGATGTTGGGGAAGGAATCCTCCCTGCCAGAGTAGAAACCCCTTCGCCTGAAGTGGAAAAGGGAGGGAGGATTAAATTGGACCGATTTGGAATCACAGCATCAAATGCGCTGACATTCGTGGTGAACATGGCACATCCAATCCAACAAGAGCGTGTTTTGCTGCTGACATACTCGCATCCAAACTGCCCGTTACGGTATATGCCATCAACCCAGTAAAAGTTCAGCTTCAGTGTCTCAGAACCCTGCCGCTTCTGCTGCTCTCTCTGCTGATTCATACCATTACCACCCCTAAGACCCCCTCGGACGCCCGACACATCATCTCCCCGTGGCGCTGTATCGTAGGCTGGAGCAGGGCTGGGTACAGTGATGGAGATATCCCCATGATAGTCCACATGGGAGTCATTGACGCTGTGCGTCAATAGATAAGCGAGGTGCAGCATGAGGAAGCGTTGGTGTGAGTCGCCCACGAAGTTGATCTCCCTGATGCCGCGTGACGCCATCATCGCAACTTTGCTGGTGTGTGCCAGGAAACATCCGGTTGTTAGCTCGGCGATATCGTGTCCCTGCAAATTGCATTTCGTGTTTTTTTCTAATTGCCCTCTGTTTCCGAGCTGCCAATGATCACCCGCAGTTACCTTATTTTGTGTTCGGGTTGACAGCGAACATTTTGCGGGCAATCTGCTCAAAACTCAAGCCGTTGGATCGATGAAATCTCGCGGTGAAATACGGTGCGGTGGTGTTACAACATCCCGCACGAAACTAATACTGTGATGTTCGCTGTATAACATTTACTTTCTTTTACAATACCGCAGTGAATTGTGTAAGTCTCGAGTTTATGGTTTGTAATATTTACCATGTTTAGTTTTTTTTTTACTGAATTTTTAGAAATTTTACGATTATAAACTTCATTATGATTAATTTAATCGGAGTTCATCTTCAACTGCACTCTTACTTACACACTTAATTTGTGATCATATTGTAATCACATATGTTATTGTCTTTTACTTCATACATCTCTCTTAACCGTGCAGTATTACGATTTCCTAACAAAACAACCTCATCCCAAAAATGCTTTGCTGCGTCAGCAAAGATTTTACAAGATGGCAGTGGGGGCATGGTTTTGACCAATCACCACTCATGCTCGAGTGGACTCAGCTCGGTCCCAAGGCGCGTGGAATCTTGACAGTCTCGCAGAAGGTGGAACTTCAACCCACCAACCCACCTCATCCCTACATCCTCTCCGTCGATGGGGAGCTGATGTGTGCATCGGAGTGACGAACACTCGCTGCAATCTCACGTCGCGCTGATAAGTGAGTGTGTGGACTGTAAAGCATCCAGCCTAGCTTCGCCCAAGGAACTGGTTCGCTGCCTTCCCTCCGGAACATTGTGTTCTATTTCTATCGCGTGTTTTTATCTGCCCGAAATTAACAAAAGCAGCATGAATAAGGCAGGTTTGATTATTCTCGATTAGTCCGCATAAATGCTGAGATGTTTTATTCGGGCAGCATCTGGTTTGAGTTGGTTTCTGACGGGGAACCAGTTTCCCCCAACTGTCAAGGATCCTCACCTCACAGCTTCGAAGGGAACGAACCAAGTCTGCAGAATCAGTTTCGTTTTGAACTCGTGTTCCATTTGTGTGAGTGCCTTTTTCTCAACGAGGACTTAGTGGTTCCATTTGTGTTAGTGCCCGATGGTTCCGGCACCTCCCTTCCCGACGAACAAGCCCAACCTCGTGTTCAGTAAAACATCGCGATGACTGGCGGTGAGGGTTTTCTGAGTCGTCCCTACCTCTGCTCTGCGTCGGTGTTTGTATCCGTTTCGCCATGTTAAGCTTCAGATAATTTCCCTAAGCTTAACATATCCTTCAATAATAGCTATGCTTCCCCATTAAATGATTCTCTCACTGACGCTATCTATTTCCTTGCCACGTCTTGTCAGCTCCTCGCACTTCAGATCGTGAAGTACTTTATCATGAGGCTGAATGCTGCTTCCTGCCATCCATTGAAGAAAGTTCGCGAGGTGCTGTCGAGTCGCGAAGTGTGGCTTTTACTGGGCGAAAGCAGTGAAACTTTGGCGAAGACGGTGAAGACGCATGGAGCGTTTATGCGTGGTCCAGCGTTTCAGGTGAGTTTCGTCAATGACTGTCAGAATCCCAGCCACTAACCACTGGGATAAAAGGGCTTGTTTATATAGCGGGTGAGTGCGCCCATAACCCCCCAGGCCAACATGCCTGTAACCCTTCCCTAGGATCATCGGGGATCCCCAGTGGACCTCTAACACCCCCCCGCACTGGGATGCCCGAAGTGCACACACCGGGAATCGAACCCGAGACCTTCGCTCTGATACCATGTCAAAATCCCAGCCACTAACCACTGGGATAAAAGGGCTTGTTTATATAGCGGGTGAGTGCGCCCATAACCCCCCAGGCCAACATGCCTGTAACCCTTCCCTAGGATCATCGGGGATCCTCAGTGGACCTCTAACAATGACACGCGTTCTTGTTTTCATTCTTATCAACCATGGTATTCCTTCTCGTGTTATGCAGCGTTTTTATGGACAATGGCATATTTATTACGACACTTTTCCGTCCTTTCGTACACGGTAAGTAGCTGTGGTTGTCATCGTGTTTTCTGTCTGACACTTTTTTCTCGTCTAACAGCTGATAGTCTATTGTGTGGTGGAGTTTCAGCGAGGAAGCACATGCGTTTTAGGTGGAGTCTTTCAGAATAGAAACAGTTACATCGTGCTAAGCTTGTTCCCTGGTTAGTGTAGTGATGTGGCATTGGGCTTTAGCCATGTACTTTCAGCTTTATTATATTTAATTGCCAACAAAAACGTTTCTAAAATTGATGCTAGACTGATTGCAGTAATATTTTACACGAATACGGGCATTCTATCGTGTTTAAATAAATTCAATATTTATTTCAATTAATATAATACATTTTTTTTGAAATAGAATACTGTTTGATTTGTAACTATCTAAGGTTATAGGGTAACCCGTATGTTACGTGTGGTAACAACGCAACTGCTCAAGCCTCGCATGTGCGATGGTCTCGTTTTCGGCTCCGATGGTAACAAACTCGAACAGCTCGCACCAACTGCCATGCGATGCGCAACTTACACCCTGCAGTCGCCTCGCAGATTGGTTTCGGGACTGCGCAGGTTGACTGCAGGGTGGTTCTGTTGCCCCACAATTACCCCCCCGCATTGATTCGCGACTGACAGGACTCCCGAAATCGGGAGTCACTGGGAAGGCTTCCAGCTAATTGCTGGAAGCCACAGTTCTTCGTGCGATGATGGCGGACACCCAGTGGGACGGCGGAGGAAGGGGAGGGGCGCAAGGAAAGAACTCCCACCTGCGGTGCGTGAGGTGGAGGTAAAGGGGAGAAGTACCAGGGTAGGTGAATGTGGCAGGAGGAGAGTGGCGGAGCAGCAGGGCTGTGCATTGGCTATCGGAATTCAAGGCTATAAGATGCGTCAGGACATCGCGAAAATGGGAACCTCGGAAAGCAACTCGAAATACACTTTTCCGAAGCTTTCCCGATATTTTTTGCCCGGCACTTTTGAGTCAAGGTTTTAGAACTGCATGGCGACAGTCACTTACAAAGCAACTTCCGAGTCACTCTTCCATCTCTAACTGTACACATTGGGGCAACTGACCAAGTATACAGTAAAGCAACATTTCCGTCAACTTTGAGCAACCTGTGCGAAGTGTCATGACGACGCCACGTGGCGTACACTGTACTCTAGACGAAACTCAGAAATGCTGACTGTTAGAATGTTATATTTGTCTAGCCTGCAGTGGGGTACTCTATAGCGAGTACAGCCCAATCTAGGGTTCCTATTTGTACTCAACTGCCTGCTAGTCGAACCCCCTCTCTTTTGCCTCAGTTATTCTCTTGACATGGTATCAGAGCAGGTCGACCCTCCTGGGTCGATCCTGTGGGTGGGCCCACCACCTAATGCTTCCGCTGCTGTACTTCCTGCCGGGCGCCTCGGGCGCGCGACGACTTCTTCCTGCCGCGACGACGAATTTTTTCTAGGGTTTCGGCGGTTTTCATCCCGCCGTGCGCTCGGGGCGCGCGGCGGTTTTCTGCACGCCGTGCGCCCCGAGGCGCGCGGCGGTTTCCCACCGTCGAAGCGCCCTCCCCCCGTCGCCGTCGACCCCCCGCGTCGCCCCGCAGCCCCGCGCGTCGCCCCCGACGTCTCGTCGCGACACCTTGGGGAGCCGCGCGCGGCCCCCCGCTACCTCGTCGCGACGCCGTGGGGAGCTGCGCGCGGCCCCCGCTGCCTCGTCGCGACGCCTTAGGGAGCCGCGCGCGGCCCCCCGCTGCCCCGTCGAGGCGCCCTGGGGAGCCGCGCGCGGCCCCCGCTGCCCAGAGGTGGCGCCCTGGGGGTCGCGCGCCTTCCCCCTCGCCGTCCCCCGCGCTCCTTCTCCCTTTCGCCCGTTTTAGGGTTTGGGGGTGGGGAGTGTGGGGGTGGCGGCTGTGGGGGTGGCGGCTGTGGGGGTGTCGGTTGTGCGTTACTCTACCTACTCCTCCTCCTCCCTAGTCTCCCTCTACTGCAGCTGCCGCTGAGGGGGGTGGTGTGTGGGAGTCTAGGGTTTGGGGTTTAAGGGGGGGTACCGTGGGAGTGGAGCTAGGGGTGAAGCAAGGGGTGTGTGTCGAGGGGTGTGGGACTGTTGGGGGAGGTTGAGCGGAGACTGCCGTCGTGTCGTCCGCAGCACCTGTATTCCGGGGTTCCGCGGACCTCCGGTAGCTCAGAGAGCCGGCTGCACCTGTCGCCCGTGGGTCCGCTGCACCCTCCGCAGCGACTATTACCCCTGTAGTCCGGGGCTCTGCTTCCGGTAGCCACTAGCGTTGCGCCAGAGCCGTCTGATGCCCGTGTGTCTGCAGCTTCAGTCGTCGCCTCCACTCCTTTCTCCTCTCGCCAGCCCTCCTCCTCCTCATTTGTCCTCTGTGACCGCCTCTAGCTTTGCTCATAACTTATAAACTGTTGCTTCTTGAACTTGTGCTCAGAATGTGTGGTGACATCGTGATCCACCCTGAGCTTGTACTGCTTTGCTTGCTCTGCTGATTACACCCCACTTTGGCTATGGGGGTGTGTCAGAATGTTATATTTGTCTAGCCTGCAGTGGGGTACTCTATAGCGAGTACAGCCCAATCTAGGGTTCCTATTTGTACTCAACTGCCTGCTAGTCGAACCCCCTCTCTTTTGCCTCAGTTATTCTCTTGACACTGACGTGGCGTCCACCGTACCCTAACGTCAACCGTCGAATAAGTTGACGATCAACGCACGTAATTCGTCTATGTGGACCAATCGGATCCTGCGATTTGTTGAACAGTAACACATTATTATTGGATGGCGATTAATACAAATACGCCCGCGACGATTGTGATTCATCCGATAATAGCAAACTCATAATCAACTTGTCAACACATTTAGCGTATATTTAGTATTCACAACTCACACACAACCTGTACACATTCTTTTTCCACCTACCCCTAACTTAAGGCTGCATTACTAGGTTTCTAGACCTGCGTCACTAAAAGAAAAACTCTACAAGTTAGAGCAGATGTAAACTGAAAAAACAGACATGGAAACTGTCAAATGTTGTAGCCTATAGTGAGGTTTGTCTTAGGGGGTACAAAACTTAGGGTTAGCTATATGTACCCCAACCAACATCAATGCATCATCCATTCCTCATTCTGACATGGTATCAGTTAGGTTAGGATCCTGTGGGATCCCGTTCCTCCGTTCTCCGTTCGTATCTCCCGAGCCTGATCCTACCTCTCGTTCGTACCGGTTCCGTTGTTACCGCGCCTAGTGCCGAGCCTAGCGCCCTTCCCCCCGTCGCCTAGCGCCCTTTCCCCCCCGTCACGTCGCGCCCTTTTCCCCCGTTGCGTCGCGCCCGTTCCCCCCCGTCGAGTCGCGCCCTTTCCCCCCGTCGCGTCGCGCTCTTTCCCCCCGTCGCGTCGCGCCCTTTCCCACCGTCGCGTCGCGCCCTTTCCCCCGGTCACGTCGCCCTGCCTCGTCCCGTTGCCCCTGCCCCGTCCCGTCGCCCTGCCCCGTCCCGTCCCGTCGCCCCGTCCCGTCCCGTCGCCCCTGCCCCGTCCCGTCCCCGTCCCGTCCCGTCGCCCCTGCCCCGTCCCGTCCCCGTCCCGTCCCGTCCCGCGGCCCTGCCCCGTCCCGTCCCGTCGCCCCGTCCCGTCCCGTCGCCCCTGCCCCGTCCCGTCCCCGTCCCGTCCCGTCGCCCTGCCCCGTCCCGTCGCCCCGTCCCGTCTCCCTACCCCGTCGCGTCGCCCTCCCCCGTCGCGTCGCCCTGCCCCGTCGCATCGTGCCCGCCCTTTCCCCCGTCCCGTCGACCCTACGCCCTGGCCCGTCGCTCTAGCCCGCTCTTCCGCTGCGACTAAGTCCCACCTGAACCCTAATTTGCCTCTTACCTCCTGCTGTTACTCGCCTGCTCGTTCGCGTTAGTTTTCGCTATGGCGACTCCGCGAGTTCTTCGTTTCGACGCTGACGGCAGACCTCTTGACTTTTCCGTCTGGCTCCTTCGCGCTCGCCGTCTGTTAGAGAGTCAAGTCCAGGGGGGCGAGACCCTCTGGTCGCACGCTACTGGTGACCTCCCCGAGCCCCCCGAGCCTGCCGCTTTAGGTCCTGCCCCTGACGATGCTGCTACGGCTCGCTTTGCCCGTCAGCGCGCTGACAGGACGGCTTGGACGTCGCGTGACGCTGCGGCCTGCATCGCACTCAGCAGCCTCCTCCCTGAGTCAGAGGAGGTCCACTTCACTCAGGTTCGCACCGCTGCTGCGTACCTCACTGCGATTAAGGCCCGCTACTCTACTCCCGCTACTGTCTCTCTTGGCCGTCTTTTCCTCCCGTTCCTGTTTCCTGATCTCGCCTCGTTTGAGCGCTCTGCTGACTTGATCGCTCACCTCCGCTCGCTCGACGCTAGTTACCGCGCTGCTTGCACTGAGGCACAGCTTGCACTGCTTCCTCCCCCCATGGCGATTACTATCTATTTCATCGCCACTAGCCTCCCTGACCGCCTTGCCTCCGTACGTGACGCGCTCCTGCTGAAGCACCCTAGTGAGCTGACAGTTGAGGTCCTTGAGTCTGCGCTCAAGGACGTCGAGAGCAACCTTCGCTCGGTAGCTGCCGCCTCTGGTGCTGTGCCCCCCCCACTCTTCCACGGGTGCACAGTCCCGCAGTTACCCACCTTCACTGCCTCTCTTGCCACTGCCGCTACTGACGCGACTGCAGCTGCTGTTACGACTGCGTCGCGGTCCCGCGGCAAGGGGGGCAAGAAAGGTGGTTCTGGTGGAGGTGGAGGCGGAGGTAGCGGAGGTAGTGGGGGTGCTGTTGCGACTGGCGGTGGTGGGAGTGCAGCGTCTGGAGAGACCTCTCGTGCAGCGGCTGGTGACTCCACTGCGCCTGCTGGTGGTGGCGACACCCGAGCTCGTCAGTCGTCTCCTGTACTGCCGGCCCCGCTAGGTGGAGCAGCGGCGTGGTACCAGGCTCAGCGTCAGCAGCGGCTTCAGCAGCAGCAGCAGCCCCTCTCCTCCCAGCAGCCTCAGCAGCAGCAGCGTCAGCAGCTGGCTCCGGGGTCGGGGCTGCGTCAGCCCCAGCGTGGTGCTGCTTACCCTCCCTGCACCTATCAGGTTCTGACAGGTCCTCGTCGGGGCCACCCTTGTGGCCGCTTTCACCCCCCTGGTCAGTGCTTTGCTCAGCTCACTGACACGGTCCGGTTGGCCTACGGGGTTGGCGGTCCTGCCCTTGACTGGCTTCCTCTGGTTCAGCGCTACGGCTCCGCTCTGTGGGGCATGTCTGCTGAGCAGTTAGTTGATCTGATTGGTGCTCCTCATGCTATGTATGCTGTTGTTGACTCTAGTGTTTCTGACTCTGCTTACTCTGGTGTTGTTAGCTTAGGTGCTAGCCTTGCTCAGTTGCCTGTTGCTAGTGTAGGTTCTTGTGTAGACTCTAGTCCAGCGGCTACCTCAGAGGACGGTTCGCTGTCGTTCACGCTGGACTCTGGAGCCTCTCACTGCTTCTTTCGTGACAGCACGACACTTACGCCTCTTCCTGCGCCTGTTTCTGTGGCGCTGGCTGATCCCACTTCGGGACCAGTCACCGCGCGTCACACTACCACCTTGCCGTGTCCGGCTGCTCCTTCTGGGTCTCTCACTGGGTTTCATGTCCCCTCGTTCTCCCGGAACTTGGTGGGCGTGCGACCCCTTGTGAGTCAGCACGTGGGTGTGTGGTTTGAGCCTTCTGGAGAGACTGCGGTGTGTGTTGACGGGGACTCTTACCAGCCTCTCGCCACTTTTGCTGCTGAGCCGGGCTCCGGTCTCTACACTCTTCACACTGGCCCGCGCGCTCAGCAGCGACTGCAGCAGCAGCAGCAGCAGCCTCAGCAGCGGCAGCAGCAGCAGCCGCAGCCACAGCGGCCGCCGTCGCAGCAGCCACTCCTCCCAGTTCCTGTCCCTCCCCCTAGTCTCCTCCCTGCGTCTCACCAGGTGGTTCCGTCCCCTCAGGTTGTCGCGTCCAGTCCAGTCGCTGCGTCTTGCTCCTGTCAGTCGCTTGCCCACCCCACCGTTCTGTGGCACCACCGGATGGGACACCCTTCTCTTCCACGTCTGCGTGCTATGTCTAGTCAGCGTCTGGTCTTAGGTCTCCCGCGTGTCTTGCCGTCGCTGCCGCCGTCCCTTGCACCACCGTGCGGTCCTTGCGTCGAGGGTAGGCTGCGTGCCACCCCTCACTCCTCCTCCCTTCGTCCGGCCACCGAGCCTTTTGAGACGCTGCACTTGGACGTCTGGGGCCCCTCTCCTTGCCCTGGCCCTGAGCGTGAGCGTTTCTTTTTGGTGGTCGTTGACGACTACTCCCGCTATACCACAGTGTTCCCCCTGGCGAGGAAGTCTGAGGTGACTTCTACGCTGATCAGGTGGTTGCTTACCACCCAGGACACTCGTGGTCGTCGTGTCAGCTGTCTCCACTCCGACCGCGGGGGCGAGTTTCGCTCCGGCATTCTCGCTGGATTCTGTCGCGAACAGGGCATTCGTCAGTCCTGGACGCTTCCGGAGTCCCCACAGCAGAATGGGGTTGCTGAGCGTCGCATAGGCCTGGTCATGGAGATTGCCCGCACCTCCTTGACTCACGCCCGTGCCCCCCATTTCCTGTGGCCATACGCAGTCAGGTACGCCGCGCACCAGCTGAACCTCTGGCCACGCGTCTCTCGGCCGGAGGCTTCACCGACCAGTCTTTGGACAGGGTCCCCTGGTGTCGCGTCGAGGTTTCGTGTCTGGGGGTGCTTGGCTCTTGTCCGCGACACCTCCGCGGACAAGCTCTCGCCTCGCGCCGTTCCTTGTGTCTTCCTTGGTTTCCCTGAGGACTCCTCTGACTTCACCTTTTACCACCCTCCCTCTCACCGGTTCTTTGACTCTCGTGACGTCCGTTTCGAGGAGTCCACCCCGTACTACGTCAGGTACCCCAGTCGAGGTCTCCTGGTTCCTCCTCCCCCCCTCTTCCTGACAGCCGCTCCCCCGCCTGCTCCCCCGGTACAGCCTCCCCCCCCTGGTCCAGCCCCGTCTGGTGTGTCTCAGGCTAGCCCTCCCCCTTCGGTAGCCCCCCCTGTACAGCCTCCCTCCCCACAGTCTTCCTCGCCGCCTCCTGCAGGTGCTCCCTCTCGGGAGGTTGGTCCTGCGACTGTCCCTGTACAGGTCTCTGGTTCTGGGGGTGCTGGAGTTGGAGCTGAGCCGCGGGTTGCAGAGGACTCTTGTCTTCCGGGGGCTGGTACTGGTCGTGCGGAGTCTGGGGGTGCTGGTGCGGAGTCTGGGGGTGCTGCGTCTGGGGGTGAGGGTGTCCCTTCGGTTTCTGGAGAGCCTGGGTCTGGAGCTGGTGTTGGTGCTGCCTCTGGGGGTGGTGTGCTTGGTGCTTCGGAGGTCGACTCTGGGGCTGCCGCTGCCCCGGACACTACTCCTTCCCCCCACCCCTACCCGACCAGGTTCCAGGCTCGTGTTCGCCGTGCTCGTGAGGAGCAGCTGGAGTTGGAGAGAGAGGAGAGAGAGTTGCAGCGGCTCGAGGAGCAGGAGCGACAGCAGCAGGAGCAGCAGCAGGAGCAGCAGCAGAGGCAGCAGCCGCTGGAGCAGCAGCAGCCACAGCAGCCGCGGCAGCAGCAGCAGCAGCAGCTGCTGCCGTCTCCTCCTCCTGTCTCGGGTCTTCGGACCCTTGGTCTCCCGTCTCCCTCTCCTTCCTCCTCCCCCTCTCCTCCCGTCTCTGGTCCTCCGCTTCCTCCTCCTGACCCCTCTCCCGCTCATTTCCCTCGTTCTCAGTCTTCGTTGTCTCCTCCTCCTTCTCAGACTTGGGCCTCTCGTCGCTCCCCTCGTGCTCGTCCCTCGTCTCCTGTTCCCTTCACTGACCTTCGTACAGCCTTCCTTTGTTCTCGTCCACCTCGTCCGTCTCCGTCTGTGCTTCCGTCTCCTCCTGAGTCGGCCCTCACTGTGTCGCTTCCTTCTCCTGTCACTGACTACTACCGCACGTACCGTCCTGTTCTCTCTCGTGTTCTCGCCTCTCTTGTTACCCACCCTCGTGCCTCTGTGTCCTCTGTGTCCGCTCTTACTGCCGCATTCACTGAGTTTGCCTCTACCCGCCGCCTTGACTTCGCCACCGCTCTTGTGGCAGCTCCTCCTTCCAGTCCTCTGGCCGTCGGGGGTGTGTCTGCCCTTGGCTGTGACGCCCTAGAGGACAGGCAGTTTGAGCTAGAGTTCCTGGCCGCCGCTTCCCCTCATCTCTGTGCCATGCTCCTCGCCCCTGAGGGTGACCCCGACGCCCTTGACATTCCGACTCCTCGCACTTACGCTGAGGCAGTGTCAGGGCCTTGGGCCTCTCAGTGGAGAGCTGCCATGGACGCAGAGATGGCCTCCTACAGATCCACAGGCACCTACGTTGATGAGGTTCCCCCTCCGGGGGCGAACGTAGTCGACGGCATGTGGATCTACAGGGTGAAGCGGCCACCGGGATCTCCTCCGGTCTTCAAGGCGCGCTACGTGGCTAGAGGTTTCAGTCAGTGCGAGGGAGTTGACTTCTTTCAGACCTTCGCGCCCACCCCGAAGATGACCACTCTTCGGGTGTTACTACACGTAGCAGCACAGAGAGACTACGAGTTACACTCTCTCGACTTCTCTACTGCTTTCCTTCAGGGCAGTCTTCACGAGGAGGTCTGGTTGCGTCGTCCCTCTGCCTTCACTGGCTCTTTCCCTCCTGGGACCCAGTGGAGGCTGAGGCGACCGGTTTACGGTCTTCGTCAGGCTCCTCGTGAGTGGCACGACACCCTGCGTTCTACCCTGTCTGACCTTGGGTTCCAGCCGTCTTCTGCTGACCCGTCGCTGTTCGTTCGTCGTGGCCCCACACCTTTCTTTGTTCTGGTCTACGTTGACGACCTTGTTTTCGCCACCCCTGACAGGGTTGCTTTGGCACACGTGAAGTCCGAACTGCAGAAGAGACACACCTGCACTGATCTTGGTGAGCTGCGCCACTACCTTGGCCTGCAGATCACCAGGGACAGAGCTGCTCGCACCATTACACTTTCACAGTCGCACATGGTGCAGCAGGTCCTTCAGCGGTTCGGGCTTCAGCACTCCACAGTACAGCGCACACCTCTTGCTGTTGACCACAGACTCACTGGACCCTTTCCTGACGAGCCGTTCGAGCCTAGTGGTCCCTACGCAGAGCTTGTGGGTTGCCTCATGTACCTGATGACTTGTACTCGCCCGGACCTCGCCTTCCCTCTCAGCGTTCTTGCGCGCTTTGTTGCGCCAGGGAGACACCGTCCTGTTCACTGGACAGCAGCTGTGAGGGTGGCGAAGTACCTAGCGACGACGTCAGGCGTGGGGCTAGTTCTTGGAGGGCAGCAGTCTGTCGTACTTACTGGTCACTGTGACTCCTCTTACGCTGACGACGCTGAGACTCACAGGTCTACTCAGGGGTACTGTTTCAGCCTGGGTTCTGGAGCTGTTTCCTGGCGGTCCACGCGCTCCTCTTCGGTCTCGACCTCTACAGCTGAGGCTGAGATCTACGCTGGTGCCATGGCGGCACAGGAGCTGCGTTGGTTGACCTTCTTGCTCACCGACCTTGGTGAGCGGCCGAGCTCTGCACCGACCTTGTTCACTGACAACAAGGCGTCTATTCTCCTTTGTCGAGAGCCACGACTGGAGAGCAGAGTGAAGCACATTCACGTCAGGTACTTTCTTCTGCGAGAGTTGCAGAGGCGTGGACAGGCTCGCTTTGAGTTTGTGGAGTCCGAGGCCAACACTGCAGACATCTTCACCAAGGCGCTTCCGCCTTGTGACCACCAGAGGTGTTGTGTGCAGTTAGGCCTTGTTGACACTGGTTCTCGTGTTGCTTAGGCTTGAGTGTACTGTTTACTTTGCTTTCTATATACCTCTGTTACTTCTTGGACTGGCCTTGTGGCCACTGTTGTTTGTGCTCAGACTGTGTAGTGACGTTGTGATCCACCCTGAGCTTCGTTTCTTGGACTGGTCTTGTGACCGTACTCGTTTGGTTCTGCTAGACACCCCTCACTTAGGCTATGGGGGTGTGTCAAATGTTGTAGCCTATAGTGAGGTTTGTCTTAGGGGGTACAAAACTTAGGGTTAGCTATATGTACCCCAACCAACATCAATGCATCATCCATTCCTCATTCTGACAGAAACATGTCAACAAACCAGAATTGCGTTTCTAGCGCTCACCTTTGGGGTTAATACAAAAGGAGTATGTAGTAGTGTTGGAAACTATACAAAGTGTGTTTAATCGTTGACGATAAGCCTGCAGTAGCAGGTACGCCCTGCAAATGACGCAAAATGTGATTGTCGACATTTATACTCCTGCAAGAAAAAAGGTTAGTGTTCACATATGTGAAACCTGCACACATAATGTTGACGCTACGCACGACTTTAAGCTTCCTCCAATGGAACCGCCAAATGCATCGTACTTAGACTTCGCATAGTCGGTTGCGGCGGCTCCACCTACGACGGTTACGCAGGGCGACGAGATGCTGCACAGTGCTAGTCTCAAACTGAATTAACGTAGAATTGTAAGAACCAAGGTAACCTGATTTGTGACAGAAAACATATGACATAAGGCGAAACCATGTGGGCCAAAACATGTCGTAGTAAACTTTTATACCTCACCAGCAATACATATACCGTTCTCATCGAGACACTTGCCGAATAGGCGCTTTTGCGTCGCCAGTTGCACGCATGTCGTCCGCACAAAGGCGTTGGACATTCGATCTGCGAAGGGGAATGGGAGGTTAGAGGGATAAATAGACGGTACATATCAAACAGAGAGCTTTGTTCACAACGATGTGTATGCGCCAAGACAAAGCTCTAAACAACAATCTTTGCGCACGCATCGTAGTGATGACGTTCAATAACATAGGGCGCATCTGGGCTTGAAACATGTACACACGATGTCCGTTTGACTAACCCAAGGTTGCCTTGTGAAGGGGGCGCTTAAGTGATTCATGCATTTCGTGGAGGTTTCGTCAATTCGCGTCGGGCAAAAAGGGCTTATAGCAAAATTTTGTAACTCACCGTTGACTGTTTGACTTCGGTCTCTTCTGTTTCTGTGGTTCGTATTGGTTGACGTGCTTGTAACGTGGGTGCAACTGCCCGGGAAAAAACCTTCGTGTGCAAGGTTTCTGGAACGTGCAAGGCAATTTCGCGTGCAGGGGTTGGGCATCTTGTGTATAGCGTAGTTGCTAGTCTAAGGAACCTAGAGTGCGCGTATGCTGAACGTTGCACTGGACATCAACAAGGGGGGACTATGAGGTAGGTGTGGGTAGTACGGGAGGTACAGGTGTGGAGGGGAATCATGTGATAAAGATTCCCATGTTGAAAGTGAGGGGATATTGGGTGGACGTTTGTTGGGTTGGGTGTGCTGACGTGTAAGTATCGGAAGGTGCATATTGATTGACTCGTCACAGCACAACAATCATTGGTTCACAACGATTCTTTGGCTCACACGTCACCCCATGTGAAGAAACCAGGTAGCATTTGTGGGTTGGGTTGGGTGGTTGGGTTCAGATTGGATACTGAACGAAAACAATGTATGGAGTTGTTGCACCTCGCTGGACTTCGTGGGTTCGTTTTGTTTCGTTAAATTTGTGGTTACATTACACTGCCCTCGTCACTCTGTAAAACCGCATGGAATCTCTCTAGAACGTGCGACACCGACTGATACGGAAAAGTTGACGGAAAAGCAACTGGTTTACCGAATGTTGCGATTTTCGTGCATTGGTTTTTGGATACTTCGCGCAACTTGTACGCAAGGTATACGCAGAAAAACCTTCGAAGGCCAAATTTCGCAGCTTCCCTTTTTCGCGATGGAGTCGTGTCCATACTATCAGTCTTACCCTATGCTATCAGTCTTACCTGTAATTTCCAGTGCTGAAATCCAACAGCCAGCGGCCGTGAGAGGCGCCGTGGTCACAGGCAGAACCCAACGCTCCATCCACCACGGCTTTCCCCCTCGCTGCTTCGGAAAGTTGATGGGAAGGTTCCTGCGGAACCCGGGCTGCTGGAAGAGTGGCCACGGGCTTGCCACTGGGACGGACGGCGAGGGTCCATTGCGCCATGTCGTGCTCATGCGCGTGGGCGAAGGAAGCGGAATAGATTAGAGAGCCACATCCAGACCGAACAAACACTCTGTTGTCACAAGGAAAGAGAAGGAGCAGGGAAGGAAAGGGTCTGGTGAAAAAGGTTCGTTAATAGCCACGCAATCGGCTTATGATTCACGCTGGAAAAGGGGTCCTTCTTTTATAGGCGGGAGGAGCTCACTCACTCGTATAACCCAGCGTCCCATACGCGGTATGTCACACGCCACCTGCTGACGTCGCCTCTCTCAGTCGTGACGTCAGCTCGCACGAGCGACGGTCCCTCCAGCTGCACCGCCAGCTCGTGCTTGAAAGCCATGCCTGGCGGCACCGTCCATGTCGCAGGCCGTCGCACGGCGATCTCGAACGTGCACAGTCGCCCAGCGACGCAATGGCGACATCCTGGTCCGAAAATCACCACGCCGCCGCGGCCTCGGTTTTCATCGCTCTGAGCGGTAATAGCGCTAGCCTCAGAGGTGGAGAGTACCATATCATCATCGGAACCATGGATCTGGTTCGACCTAGAAGAGTCCTTCCCGTCATATCCACCGTGATCCCCGGACCACCAGCACACAACTCGCCATGATGATACGAATCGCCGAAGAAATCTCTCCGCGGTTCCTCGCCTCTGTCAGCGGGAAATCCGGCTGTGATTTCCTCTGATACTGTGACATTTGAGAGGCTTAGGAGATTGAAAAGCGACACAGCGAAGTCCCGACTTTTGCAGGACCATTCAAGCAACGCGATGACTGCGACCGCTGCCAGAAGGAATAAGTGGACCGCAGCGCGAAGGGACAAGTGAAAACCGATGAAGCCTCTTCTATGGCTTCCCATGGTGCAAACGGATTTCTAGGATGTAGAGTGTGTAAACAATAGCATAACATCGTTGTTTCGAATATATCGGGGACGCGTGTCTTGTTAGTGAGCTAGGCCAGAACAATCTATTCTCGGTGGAAACGAGTTACGAAGTTCCGTTGCTTGCAAGAGGATGGGGCCCGAGCTTTCATCCAGTGTCGGGGGATTCGGGAACGGGTCCAAGGAGGCGGGCTTGCTAATTTCTGTACAGCTTCACCTCTCCACCAATGGACGCGCCTCGACATTTTCTTCTGCGAGGCGCACTGCAATTTCGAGGGGAAGGAATGTGCTCGTTATTAGTCTTCAAACTAGTCGGTACAGCACAACTCACAGATGGTGTTCAGATATTACAAGGCATGTGTGACTTGTGTTCTGGTGGACGAAACCCTGTGAATGGTATCGCTAAGTGAGATATGGTAGCAGCGCGTACAATCGCGGTGGCGCCAGTGACGGTGGCCGACAGGTTCGGCAATCTCTCTGGTGGCAGACAGGCCACCTCTGGCGAATGGAGGTGGTCGGTGAGGAACTTGTGGTGCGGTGGCACAACCGCGCCTCTTGGTTCGGCACCACACGGTTCGAACCGCACCACCCCAGCCTTCCCATACCCGATCACACCTCCTCATCTAGCCTGCTTTGGCTCGACCTATTTTGACTTACCCAAACCACCCACCACCATACCTCAGCCTCGTCGTGACCCGTCGCAGCAGCGAGTCATCCAGCGGGGACGTGGAGTGAACCGAAAGTTCCTTTCACAAGGCGCCACGTTCGCGTTGACCGAAGAGCACGCTGCGCAACAGAAACATGGACCGCGGTGCGATGAATCCCTTGTCTGTTTCGGACGAAACAGAAAGAAGCTGCTTCGAGCCGAACCACAACTTCAACCAATCAATGCACTTTCCAGCCAGCCAGACCTGTGTATCCTCTCCTCTCCAACCGCTTCCTTCCTTCCTCCCACACCACCTCAGCTTTCCCTGCCATCTTTTCTCCTCGCTTCAACTTTCACCTCACGTCCTCACCAAGATCACAGAAGTAGTAGCCATAAAGGCCGCCGCCAATCTTGTCTGGCTGTGTCACTCTCCACTCGCTTCTCCAGAGTTTTCCTGCTTGCACAATTTAATTGACGCAGTCCCGCGCCTCACCCGTTTTATTTCTTATCCCGACTATAAACCTCCGAAAGGAGGCCCTAGTACTTGCCAGACGATAATTTTGTTTTCTCACTCCCGAGATTTTAGACGCACGCAATCAGCTCGTCGCCATGCCGCTGTCAGACTTATGTAGCTTCCTCGACGTCCCTCCTCCGTTTTCCACTCCCGCGCTCCACAATCCCCCCCCGACCATCGGCCGCAAACCCCGCCCGCCAATGCTGCAAATCCCCGAAATAATACCCCCGCCCCTCGGCCCCAAGCCGCACCCTCTTTTCCACCAGCCCCGCGCGCCACTCCCCGTCCAGCCCGCCGCTCCCGCTGCCGGCCAGCCCCGCCGGCAGCGGCAGCCGAAGATCTGGGATCTGCTGCCGACGCCGAAAGCGCCGGAAAAAAGCAGCAGTGGTTTTTGGCCGGAGCGGACGCCTGGCTTTCCGCGTCGCCCTAGCGACCGCTCTGTCAAGTGTTATGCGCTTCACGTGCGAAACCGATCGCTGTGTGTTAATCAGACTGCGCTCCAGGACAGTTCTGCTCTCAAGGAGACTGCGGATCTCCAGAACGAGAGCTCGTCGAAACCTTGGACTGGGATCACTAGTCCACGGCAAGGGTTTCGCGCCATTGGCGTGCCGAAGGTGCTGGGAAACCTTCCAGCTAACTTCCGCGAAGCTGCAGTCGACTCAGCCGGAAAATTCAACGACATCAAGGCGTTCAACGCTGTTCAAGAAGCAGCAGGGAATGGACACTTCTGGAAGAATGACGAGCATAATAAGTCAGGAGGTTTGTCCGTCTCGGCTCGATTTGCCAGCAGCGGGGTAGCTTGTAACGAGACAGCAGACGGTGGTGAGGTTCCCTATAACGAAGCATCGCATAGCGAGCCAGAGGCCAGCAGGTGGGCTGTGACTCCCCAGGCTCCCGAAATCGCGCGTCAAGCGGCGGGAATCGCGCTTCAGGGGCGAGTGCTGCTCGCCTGTGAGGCGCGCGAAATGGAGCAGAGGCGCATGCAGCAGGAGAAAACGCAGCGGGAGCGAATGCAGCAGAGGAGAACGCAGTTCAGGGCATACAGGGAAGCGCCTATATGCGCTGCTGACCTGAACGAACTCCTGACAGCCGTCCTTGGTATCTTCTCCGATGCTTCCTCTGATAAGCCCTCAAAGTCCTCATGGTTTTGGCGGTTAATATCCGAGGAGGAGGAAGAGCAGGGGGCGGGAGAGGGTGGGGATGGGAATGCGGCGCAGCGGGGAAAGGTTGGATCGGGGCGATTCGGGAGCCCTGCCGGTGTATTGGAGTATATTGGGTTTGATGATGACGAGGATGAGGAGGATTGAGAGTACGGGGGGGGTTGAGTGGAGGAAGAATGAGAGTAGGGGAGGAGAGGAAGAAGAAGAAGAGGACAATGACAGCGGATGAATAAAAGCTGCGATGATGACATGATTTTGAGATAATGCAGGTAATCGGCAGGGACTGCTCCAGTCAGCGGTCTAAATGGCAGATCTAGCAGCGTCTGCTGTGTTACCCCTGAGCCCGCCAGACTTGTAGGCTTCACAACTCATTGGGGGATTAGCCTGTAGTTATTTGTATGTCTGGGCCTGGTTGAAGGGGCTTTGGTCAGGAGGACTGGATTCAGTAGTTGTGCAGGAGGGTGTGATTAGGGCATGAGGGTATGGCATTCTAGTCCACCTAGTGTAGGTATGCCAACCCTCATGCCCTAATCAGGACCCTGTGTTTTTCTTTGTTTTATGTGTTGCTTACCGTATTAATGCCAATCAAAATTTCTGTCTAGTCTGGTTATTCCACAGGACCACAGCCCACTGTTAGTTATGTCAACATCCGTAACACCACATTCAGCACAAGTACTGGTACCGGTAGCAGATCAAACAAAGCATTTGGGGACTTCAACAAAATATGTTATGCGTGTTCTAGAAGAGTATCCTATAATACGGTAGCTATAAAGAAGTTACCATATTGTCGTTAACAAGGAGTTACCCTATATTCTAATGGAGAAGTGAGCTTCTAATACCCAAGTGAGAGAGTGGGTTGGCCCACATCAGCACAGGGCGAGAGTCACAGCCAGAGTCATCAGTCTTGAGACGTCTCAGATTCTCAATACCCGAGGGAGAGTGTGGGCTGGGCTGGTCTTGAGACGTCTCAGATTCTCAAAAGAAGTCTCAACACCCAAGGGAGAGTGTGGGCTGGGCTGGACCCATTTGAGTAGACTCAAAAGAAGTCTCAATACCCCAGGGAAAGTGTGGGCTCCAGGATGGATGCAGGGCTGTGGCCAGTCCCCTTGCGACACGTGTCCTGGTCGTTCATCTGGCCTGATAGAGTGGATCGGACACGCAGGTACGGTCGGCCTGGTTCAGTGCGGTTCTTAGTGGTGGTGCCTTGCCCAGGAGGCGTTGCAGGTAACACCTCCCCCAGGTGCAAGGAGGACGCCATGGGGAGAGGTTGAAGAGAACCCATATTGAAGGGAGGAGATGCGAGATCTCCCAGATCTACGGTAGTAGTGCCACACGTGCCGGCATCAGTAGGGCCTCCCGTATTGAAGCCACTCACGTTAAAGCCACTGAAATCACAGCAGCGCATGTCCGGGGAGAGAATGGGAGGGTCAGCCATCAGGCGAGCGGTAGCAGTAGCTCCACCCCTTCGCCCATCCACAGCAGCATTAGCCAGTCTCTCCCAATCGCTTCCCCCCGTCAGAAGTGCTGCTGCGGCCCCCACGGCTTGCTCACGCTCATGGTTATGAGACAGCCCGTCAATGCTGCTTCCTGCCTGCGCTCCGCTCCACTCCTCCCCCCGCTCCTGCCTGTTACGTCCACCAGGTACAAGCTCCCCCAGGAACGCAGTAGACACCTCCCCCAGAAAATCCAGCTGACTCAGTACTGTCAGCCAGAGAGATGCCACGTGGATCTGGATGGCTTCACCGTTGATGGGGAGACACGTGGCGCGGTGGGATTTGCTGCGCGGATCTGCTTCAACTGCTCTGCATTCGTCACCGGTTCGCTCGGGCTCGGTGGGGACGGATTGCATCCGCGTTATAGAGCTCCTGCTGCTTTGTACAGCACGCTCCCCTGTGGGCGGAGCATGGCTCATCATTGGGGCAGCATGCTGCGCGGTTGGGGGAACAGGAAGCGGCGCAACGGCTCCAGACGATGCGCGCACAGACACCCCGCGGATTGCATTCCGTTCGTTCCCAATCCCCCAATCCCGCCGCCGGTACCACCCAGGCGCAGGAAGCTTCCGCCAGTCTCCCCCCACGAGCGCAGCCCCCGCCGATTCCGCTAGCCCTCTGCTGCCCAGTGCCTGCGCCAGCTCCGTCTTTCCGCCCCATGGTTCCGCCATGTTTCGGGAAGCGCGGGGCGTTTCGAGAGGCACGTCCGCGGGAGTAGAGGTGAAGGCGCACGGGGGCGGCGGAAACTCATCGGTCCGCGCGCGGAAGAGCGCAGGCTCGTCAATGGGCAAAGCATGCGGGACTGAAGGCCGCTGCTGGCGGAGAGGCTCTGAGGAGACTGTGGGATATGCGGGGATAACCGGATCAGCGGAACCTGTGGGGTATGCGGGGGCCATTTTCCCCGCGGGTCGAGTCTCAGGGCAACTGCAGCTAGGTACTGCTAACACGTTGATTCGCCGCGCGGGGTGCGCCGCTTGTTCCGCTTGCTGCGCAAGTTGCTCGGATCGCCGCACGGGGAAGCCGATCGACGGCCATCGCTTCGGCCGACTGAGCAAGTCGCACCGAGCGCAATGGACGGCGCCGCACAGCCCGTCGCCATTCGGGGAGCACAAGCCGCTTCTCACAGGCGCGCCGCCACAGCACGCGCCGTCACTAGGCGGCGCCTCGGGCAATCCCGCGTCCGGTTGGGAGGCCGGCGGCAGCTCCGGCGGGATATTGCGGAGTTGCTCAAGCGCGCGGTCATGGCGCAGATGAGGGCCCGGCGGGAGCTCAGGTTGCAGATCCCAGATCTTGAGCTGCCGCGCGCGCCTGGGCGGTCCCTCCTGACGCACATGCAGGGCCCCCGACTGCTGCAGCGCGCGCGCCTGTATTTGGTCGGGGCGCCGGTGAGGGGCCGGCGGGAGCGGAAGAGGGGAGGCTGGCGGAGGAAGGACTGCGGGAATCAGCAGAACGGCGGGACGCGGCTTGCGGCCGATAGGGGGCGCGGGGTTATGCGCATGCTGTGTGTGTTCGTGGCTTGGAATCAGAACGAGCTCATTGTGGGGCTGGCTGGATCGAGTGTCGTCCTGCTGCTGTTCGTAATGGGAAACTACGGCAATCTGTTCCACGACGGAGCTCCAGGATGGGGCCATGATGATGGGAACCATCGATCGACAACAAGTATTGAATAATGAACCCTGAGAAACTGGTGCTGAATGTGCTGCTCTGTACGAGTGAAAGAGCAGGGCAAAACTAAGGCTGGAATGGATGGGAAGGAAATTTTGTTTGTGCGAGGGGGAGAGTGTGGGAGGGTGCGTGCTGTAAATCTTGATTGACATGGGACCTGCTTTCACGGAGGCGGTGCGATCACTTTTGCCTCGGGTTTGGTGTGAATTTGCGGCTCGGAATGGTTCGGAGATCTGCGATTCGGGGTTACGCTAGAGGTTTTGCTCTGGTCTGCCCGACGTTCTGCTTTGTCAACAAACTGCTGCTCCGAGCTTCACGGCGCCTCTTGACCGACCAAGATGGAGAACTGGTTTTGCGAGGTAAGGCTGGTTTGCAAGAGCCACACTGATGGCTCGGGCTAAGCCAGGCCCGGTTTGGCACCCCTCGAAGCTGGGCAGCTTTTTTGGAGGAAGTGTCACTTGGCTAGCCCAAGCTGGGGGGGCGCTCCAGCGAGGAATATTGAGGACACGTGGCGTGTCGAGAGAGGTGTTTATGCAATGTCCACAAGCCAGATCACCTACAGTACTTATAACGGGTCAAACCAACAAGCGACGGACCAGTTACGTCCGTAGGGCCCAGTTCGGCAGGCATTAAAAAAACGGTTTCCCCGTATGGGCTACAGTAAACCGACCACCCTGGAACCTTCTTTGATAAGCGCGCGAAAGGTTATATAGGTTCGATATAAGCGGTTCACCACCGAGCCTGACGAGAATGGAATGCCAGCCGAACACCCCTTTTAGCGCAGGCATTTTCTGTCAGAGGAATCTTCGTCGAACCATATTTCTCAGGCAAACTGTCCATTTTCTCATCCGCCGCACCATGCGGCCTCGAGACCCAGCACCATGCGGGGTATCAGTGATTCGGGGCAATCACACCTTGCCCTAAAAAAAACAAATCCCTGCTTTTCGCACCCCTCCTCGTGCCCAGAGGAAAATCACCCATCTGCACCACATCATCACACCTCTCCCGATTTTTTTCGACGTCCATTACTGGTTTGCAGGGCTGCCCGGGCTGCGTGTACAGTGATTATGCGCTCCATCAGCGCAGCTGCATGCGGGCTTCCGCGCAGGACCTTTCACGGGTGATGCCATTTTTGTAGGCCCATTTAATGGCAACCGAACGCACTACCCATTTTTTTCGAAGTTGCGCTGGGGCTACAGGCTGACTTCGCAGCTGTTTCGAGGGGCCATTTTTTGGGGGCCCGTTAAAATGGCCGATAATGGCGAGAATGCCTGCCGAACTGGGCCTAGATAATTTCCTCCGTGGTCCCAATACTCGATATAAAATCACAGTGTGCTCCTATCTGAACATCTTGATTTCAAGCGGCTAGAACTGTGCTAAGTTCCACTGTAAACTCATTTTCATCTTTATTCAGGAAATTTGAGTTACACATTGAAAAACGAGCAGTGAAAACCGTTTCATGTGACAGGGCTAAGCTCCGATGAGGTATCGGACACAGGATTTTGGAGGACCGACGAAGGACTGCTATCCTGCAGCAGCCCTACACCCTTCCCAGTTAGAGCAGCAATGCTGGTGACAGATGCACCCATAACAGATGCAGGAGGAAGTCTGGCACTGCTTGTTAGTGTAAGAGGCGTGGGTGATTGAGGGGCGATGAGCGAAGCAACGTCTCCAACCACCAATGCAACTTCTGCAGCAGCAGAGAGTAATGAGCCCCAGAGAGAGGCGTAGTCCACCGAGCAGGTGCACGAGTCTCTGTGCTGCCTGGCCCGTGGGGGATCCTCTGAGGAGGGTGCAGCAAAGGAGAGTGTGAAATCCTGCACCGAGTAACAGGGCACATGAAAGTGAGGTAGGGTATTAAAAATAAGTTCAAAATGAAGGTAAATTCGCAATTTATGTTCCCAGACAAATTCTCGTACTCTGCGTTACCCAAATCTTGTTATAAACGCACCGACCAGCTTCTCTTCACTCAGGACCCTTCCTTTTCCCCACCAGACTTCCCAACCACACTTCCCTGTACCCTCTTCCCGCCCCCACACTCCCTCCCTCCCACATCCCCTCTCATAAGATTCTGCCGTTTGACAAACACTCATGCGAGACAGCGAGACAAGGCGAGCGAAGAGCACACATGGGCGGAAAGCACACATGGGCGGGAAGCACACATGGTCGGGAAGCACACATGGTCGGGAAGCACACATGGGCGGGAAGCACATATGGGCGGGAAGCACATATGGGCGGAACACACATGCGGGCGGAACGCACCTCAACGCGAGAGCTGGAAGAAGCGGCAGCTCCACAGACCGCATCGGGCGCCAACCGGCTGGGTGCCTCTCGCGCCGCGATTGGCGCCGCGGCTGTCGACCCTTCACGCGACTGCGACACAAGGGGAACTCGAGCCTGGAAGACCTGGACGAATTTATATTCGGCTGCGTTCCTGGGCTGCTGCGCTTCCCGCTTTTCCCGAGCATTTGCGCTCGCACTTGAATTCACCTGGATCTGCGGGATTTCCCCCGGCCTTTCCCCCCTCCGCACTGTCCCTACCCCGCGTGCTGCGGTTTTGGCGGAGCCCCATGTAGACAGATCTATAACACCGCCAGCACCCGCTGTCGGGAAACCGATTGAAACCTGCCGGCTAGGGTTCCGCGGAGCCGGCTGCCAGAACGGCGACGCAAACGGCTGGCCGTGAGGGTGTGCGAGCGGGGCGGAAGCGACGTCGCCGACGGAGGGTTGGCGGAACTTATACGGGCGCGGCGCGGGAGGAAGCTCTGGGAGGAGGTCCCAGATCTTAGGCTGGCGCGGCGGGCGTTGACGCGGCTTCCGCCCCTGCGCAGGGCGCGGAGCGGGAGGCGGCGCGAGGGACGGCGGAAAAGACGAAACGGCGGGCTCGGCGATGGGCGCTACTGGTTGGCTGGCGATGAAAGGCGGCGGCTGATTGAACCAAAGAGGCTCGTTGCGGATTTTAGGGAGCGGCGCGGAGGGGCGTGGGGGATGGGAGGCGGAGGGGCGCGGGGTGGGCGGAGGGTCGATGGGTTCGGGGATGAGAAGCGCGCTGGGCCGCGGCTTTCTGCCGAGCTGCGGGTGCCGGTTGGGCTCGGAGTGAACTCGGAATTCCCAGAACGGAGCCATGGCGGCTAGCCACGCCGCGTTGCGATCAGGGTGGAGTAATGGATCTGTGAAGTATGGTGGGACGGGACGGGACGGGACACTCTCTACGTGGAGGTTTACGTGCAGGAAAAGAAGTGCTTGCGCGTGAGCCACCTTGTATAGTTGTTGTGGCTGGTGAAAATGAGGTAGGTGTGAGGTGAAAGAATTGTGCTGGCTTGAGTTTGGGAGACGATTGTGCGGTTGTGGAAGGGCAAAGCTGCTTTGCCCCTTTTCCCCGTCTCGGGCTCGACGTCCAGTCTGGCGGAAAAGCATATCTGCTCGAGAGGTGGACTGTAGAAAGACCGTGTGTGGGTGGGATGGGGGGAAGATGGATAGCGGCGGAGGACCCCAGGCATCTTGAACAGCCCAACGTGGAGACGTTCGGGAACTGGAGATTCATGCGACGCGAGTCGTCAACGAGGCGCAAAGTCTACAGTGACAAGCGACGCGGGTATCCAACCCACGCTGCCGAACAACCGGCCTCCTGCATGACGGTGCTTCGTCTAGATGGTAACCACTCGTGGCGATATGTCGGCTCCCCACCAAGTGATGCCGAAATCCTGTGTAAACGACAGAAGGAACGAGTTGCAATCGACTTCGCTAGGCTGCGGCGGCGCAAGCCAATAGCCAGCGCATTCGCTCTTCGCTAGGGTGGGTGAAAATACAGTAGAGGCTGGTCGGGTTGTCTCGATGCAGCACTGTACACATCTGGCTGAACATCTGATCTGGTGAACCAGCAGGTCGTTTTCCTGGTTGGTTGATGAAAACGAAACGCAGAACGATCGTGCTTGGAGCCAAGAACACAAGTCAGTTTGGAGAGTCACAACATTGCAGCAGTACAGTATCGCAATATTCGGGTTAAAATTTCCTATCCACTTTGCGAGTGCAGTCGCCGTCACAAGCAAGATATCGAAACAAACCTCCTCCCATCCGTGATTCTAGCCTCTTCACTCAAAACCCAATCTCGCCTTGCCTGACTCTGAGCTTCCATTTCTTGGCCTGCAGTTTCGTTCCTCCTAGTTGCCCGATCCATACGTTCTTCGCGACTGTGTTTTCTTGAAAGCTGTAGGCTCTTGTTATCTCGTCCGTTTACGTTCCGTCAGTTTTGATAGCCGACGATCCAGCTTCAGAGTTCCTAGTGTTATCGTTCGCTAAGAGCCATGGCTCATAGGTTGTTACGAGACGAGGACGCGGACGGCTGGGAGCGCAGCGATTTTCCGATCATCTGCGAGACGTGCCTTGGAGCGAATCCATACGTTCGCATGGTGAGGCTCGAAGGAATTCCTCTTGTCTAAAGATGTCGTTCTTGTCGTTCTTGGCTTATGGAGTTTGACGCGGACACAGCGCCAGAAGGGGTATTTCTAGGAGGCTGCACTAATTATCTTAGTTTCTGACGTAGGCCGGAGCTCTGGAGAAGTCATAGTTTTGCAGTTTCGTTCCCAGTCAAGCTTCCCGAAAATCCTGATGTTTCTTCTACTATCTATACCACTCTCTCTTTCTATCATGCTCCTCCTCCTTGCATTCAACTCGCTGCGTTTAACACGCGGCTATTACCTCGCGGCTGTTAATTCGCGGTTTCTCGTATGTTGCGTCGTCAGACCAAGGCGAGCTTCGACAAGGAGTGCAAGATCTGCACGCGCCCCTTCACCGTCTTCCGATGGCAACTCAAAAGTAGTTCGCGGTCTCCCCTTATGGTTCTTCATTTTCCCCGTGTGTCTCGTTTTCCCCGTCTGTGCCTCGTCAGACCAAGGCGAGCTTCGACAAGGAGTGCAAGATCTGCACGCGCCCCTTCACCGTCTTCCGATGGCGGCCCGGCCGCGACGCTCGCTACAAGAAGACCGAGATCTGCCAGACGTGCTGCAAGCTCAAGAACGTTTGCCAGGTCAGCGCCATGCTCGTGATTATATCTGATTGGATTTGTTCTGAGTAGGTTTGATTTGATTCCATGTGATTTGAATCGTGTGCCTCGTCCTACGCCACACCCCTATCTCTCCCCATCCCCCTCCTCTCCCAGGTGTGCATGCTGGATCTCGAGTACGGGTTGCCGGTGCAGGTGCGCGACACGGCGCTGAACATCAACACCACGGACGCCATCCCGCACCCCCCCCCCCCCCCCCCCCCCTCCCTTCCCCCCCCTCTCCGCCCAACTACTTTCTCTACTCTCTCTCCCTCCAGGTGTGCATGCTCGACCTCGAATACGGCCTGCCGGTGCAGGTGCGCGACACGGCGCTCAACATCAACACCACGGACGCCATCCCGCAGAGCGACGTCAACCGCGAGTACTTTGCTGAAGAGCACGACAGGAAGGTAACCGTGGATCATCTGCTCTCGCCTTGCTGCTCTCGCCTTGCTGCTCTCGCCTTGCTGCTCTCGCCTTGCTGCTCTCGCCTTGCTGCTCTCGCCTTGCTGCTCTCGCCTTGCTGCTCTCGCCTTGCTGCTCCCGTTGCTTCTCTGGCCGTCGCCGCCGCTGCTATGGCCCCTGCTCTCGCTGCCCTCTCGCTGCCCTCTCGCTGCCCTCTCGTTGCTCTTTGGATTTCCTTGCTGTTCTTACCCTTTCTCTCTCTCCCCCACCACCCCCCTTCCTCCCTCCCCCCTCTCCCCCCACCCCCCCACACCTTTCTATCTGCAACTCCCCCTGGCTCTTCGCAAATCGATTTTTTCCCCCTTTTTACCCCCCCTCTCACTCCCCCCCGCCTCCCTCCCCTCCCCCTCCTTCCACCCCTCCCCTCTTCTTTCCCGTCTCTTCCAGGGTCGTGCAGGGCTAGGCTGCGAGTCCTCATTCGGCAAGGCCGCGCCGAACGACCTGCTGCTGAAGCTGCAGCGCACGACGCCCTATTACAATCGCAACCGCGCATCCTTTGACGCACTTCTCTCTTTCCCCCCCCCCCCCCCCTCCCCCCCCCCCCCTCTTTCCCCGTCCTTCCCCCACCCAGGCTCGTGCAGGGTTGGATTACGAGTCATCGTTTGGAAAGGCCGCGCCGAACGACCTGCTTTTGAAGCTGCAGCGCACGACGCCCTACTACAAGCGCAACCGCGCGCACATCTGCTCGTTCTTCGTGCGTGGGGAGTGCACGCGCGGGGCGGAGTGCCCCTACCGCCACGAGATGCCCATCACGGGGGAACTGGCGCATCAGAACTTCAAGGATCGCTACTATGGGTACGTTTACGGGAATATAGCTGGGGATTGCACTGTGGTGGAGGGGGATGCTGTCAGGTGTGATGCGGTGGGGCGCTGTGGATCTGGGATGCAAGAGGGGAGGGGGTGGGCTGGGAGCAAAGAGCACATGCCAAAAAAGGAGCAAAGAGCACATGCCAAAAAAGGAGCAAAGAGCACATGCCAAAAAAGGAGCAAAGAGCACATGCCAAAAAAGGAGCAAAGAGCACATGCCAAAAAAGGAGCAAAGAGCACATGCCAAAAAAGGAGCAAAGAGCACATGCCAAAAAAGGAGCAAAGAGCACATGCCAAAAAAGGAGCAAAGAGCACATGCCAAAAAAGGAGCAAAGAGCACATGCCAAAAAAGGAGCAAAGAGCACATGCCAAAAAAGGAGCAAAGAGCACATGCCAAAAAAGGAGCAAATAGCACGTGCCAAAAAAGGAGCAAAGAGCACATGCCAAAAAAGGAGCAAAGAGCACATGCCAAAAAAGGAGCAAAGAGCACATGCCAAAGAAGGAGCAAAGAGCACATGCCAAAAAAGGAGCAAAGAGCACATGCCAAAAAAGGAGCAAAGAGCACATGCCAAAAAAGGAGCAAAGAGCACATGCCAAAAAAGGAGCAAAGAGCACATGCCAAAAAAGGAGCAAAGAGCACATGCCAAAAAAGGAGCAAAGAGCACATGCCAAAAAAGGAGCAAAGAGCACATGCCAAAAAAGGAGCAAAGAGCACATGCCAAAAAAGGAGCAAAGAGCACATGCCAAAAAAGGAGCAAATAGCACGTGCCAAAAAAGGAGCAAAGAGCACATGCCAAAAAAGGAGCAAAGAGCACATGCCAAAAAAGGAGCAAAGAGCACATGCCAAAGAAGGAGCAAAGAGCACATGCCAAAAAAGGAGCAAAGAGCACATGCCAAAAAAGGAGCAAAGAGCACATGCCAAAAAAGGAGCAAAGAGCACATGCCAAAAAAGGAGCAAAGAGCACATGCCAAAAAAGGAGCAAAGAGCACAGCACGTTTACTCCTATTTTGTGATGCCCTCCCTTCGCCGCACATCCATCTCCCTGTCCCTCCCCACTCCGCCCCACTTTGTTCCCCACGTGCAGCGTGAACGACCCCGTGGCAAAGAAGATGATGCGGCTGGCAGCAGAGATGCCGTCACTTGAAGCACCGGAGGACACAACCATCAAGACGCTCTTTGTTGGAGGGGTGGACTCACGCATCACAGAGGAAGATCTCAAGTGAGTGGTGCAGCGCAGTGGAGTGAGGTGGGGTGGGGTGGGGTGGGGTGGGGTGGGGTGGGGTGGAGTGGGGTGGGGTGGGGAATGGTGGGTTACGGTGTGGTGTGCATTTCACCTCCCACTAGAGAACAGGAGTATCAAGACGCTCTTTCTAGGTGGGTGGCCAGGCATCACAGAGGCGCTGATCACAAGTGAGTGTGCCGCAGAGTCAGACCTTCTCTTCGTTGCACTTCTCTTCGTTGCACTTGTGACTTGTATCTGTCGCATCCTATCCATTCTCCATGAAACGCCCTTTACCCCCTCCCCCCTACTGCTCTGCCTTCCCCTGTCATTATGCCCCTTTAACCCGTCCGCTCTACTTCCCTACTCTCTCCCACTCCTTCTCTCCTGTCCCACATGTCTCCCCTCCATCTTCTGTCGAGTCGACTCTAAAGTCAACTCCCTCCCACTCCTCTCCTGTCCTTCATGTCTCCCCTCCATCTTCTCCCTCCCCCTTTCTGCCCCCAACCTCTCCGCGTGTGTGCATGGCATGGCATGGCAGGGACAAGTTTTATACATTTGGTGAGATAGAGTCCATCCGTCTCATCACCCCGCGCAGCTGTGCCTTCATCACCTTCACCACGCGCGAGGATGCCGAGAAGGCGGCAGAGGGGCTGGCCAACAAGCTCATAGTCAAAGGGATTCGGCTCAAGCTGGACTGGGGGAGGCCCAAAGCAGAGGCTTTGGAAGGAGGGGGGGACGGGGGAGGGAAGCGGCTGCTGGAAGGGGGAGAGAAGGGGCCGGGGGGAGCGGGTGGGGGGGATGGGGGAGGGGGAGGTGAGGGGGCGCAGGGGGGAGAGGGGGGAGACGGAGGGGGGTCGGTTGGTGCGGCCGGGGGGAGTGGTGAGGGTCCGGCTGGTGGCAGCTTCGGGTTGTTGCCTCGGGCTGCGGCAGGTTCGGCGGTAGGTCCGGCGACGTCTGCTTCGATGTATCCGTCTATGAACCCTGAGAGGATGGGGGCTCACACTCGCGGCAGGGAGGGGGAAGGAGGAGGAGGGGGAGGGGGAGGGGGAGGGGGAGGGGGTGGCAATGCTTCTGGCGGTGGTGATGCATCGGCTGCTGCATCTGCTGCTCCACCGTACCCTTACCCACCGCATGCCTACCCTCCCCCTGGCCTCGCCCCCTATCCTGCTTCGCACCCTCCCCAGCCCTACCAGCCTGCGCCAGGTATGCCTCCCCCAGGTGGCCCTCCCCTTCACGCAGGGGCCTATCAGCAGCACCAGGGGGGTTACCCGGGATCATACCCCCCTCCTCCCATGGGTTACCAGCCGCAGCAACACTATCAGCAACCACAGCTGCAGCAGCAGCAGCAGCAGCAGTATCAGCAACAGCAATACATGCCGCCCCCCTCCCAGTATCCACTACAACAGGACCCTCCACCCCCATACCCAGGTGGTCCCTCAGGTGCCCAACAACAGTACCCAGGTGGTCCCTCAGGTGCCCCACAGCAGTACCCAGGTGGCCCGCAACAATATTCAGGTGCCCCTCCAGGTGCTCAACAGCAGTACCCAGGTGGCCCTCCAGGCGGTCCGCAACAGTACCCAGGTTTCCCATCAGGTGCACCACAGCAGCAGTATTCCGGACCTCCACACCAACCCTACCCTCCCCAACAGTACCCCGGGCCTGGGCCAGCAGGTCCGGGGCAATATGGCCCTCCTAGGCCTGGCACCGGACCTCAAGGCTAGTTTTAATATGATAGGGTTGGTTGCGATACAATCTGGGGCTGTGGCTTGTGAGAATGCTTGTAACTCGTAAGCCATGAGTGGGCGGAAAGGTGGATGTGTTGTGAGGTTAGCGTTGCCGCCAGATTCATTTTGCAGCTCTGGATAGCTTTGTGACAGACAGGTGGAGCTATTGAAATGCGAAATGCTCTCCCAGTACTTGGAGGAGCAGACAGGCGCTTGCGCGATCGGTGTGCGAGGCATGCAAACCGTCTGTTTCAGGCGGCTTCTAGTGTCTGGTGGCGGTTGTACAATACCGGTATTTGTTTCTGATTGGAGAGAGTGTATGAAAAGCCAGTACCAATAGCCCCCAGATTTGAGAGCTTGACAGTACAGTTAGCGATGGTATGAGAGCCAACTTTTTAAGTTTTTTTTTCTAGTCCCTCTTGGATGGGAGCCAAGCCAATCCGTGCCTTGCATGGAATAGAGCTGGTTATTGAAAAGGTCTCATTTCAAGTGCAATACTGCGTACCGTAGCATGGATAACAAGCAGAGCTGGTGTCTAGAAGCTATATAGAGCCAGCCACTAAGGTACATGCAACATCTCAACATCTCCACCCGTGCATCATGTACACTACCTTAGCTACCCAACCCACACAAGCCAATACCTTATCACCCAACTCACACCAGCCACTGCCTTAGCTAACCCACACAAGCCGTAAGAATGCATATGCAAATCAGAAAGAACATGGCCATACCATACGCATGGCATCATGATATCAGGTGTGGTAACATCAGGAGCGAGGTTACACCAACATGAGGGTAAGGAGAGCAAGGCCAACAGAGGCAAGTATGGGAAGAGTGGAAGCAGTGGTTTTGCCTGCAGGTAATTGCAACAAAATGGTAACGGAATCTCAGCTCATCGTAAGGAAAAAGCAAACAGTTAGCATGTGAGCGTGTAAGAAGTGTGCGAGCTTACCTGCATACGCGCCAATAGCATCCATATTGTAAGGGAAAAGAACCCTCGAACCCATATACACCGCAACCTCGCTTTCAGGAATATCCACCAAGAGGTCCTCAGAATTTTCCTCTGTGTACGCCAATGGGCTCCCATCAAGCATCAGATATCCGGGGAGAGGGGATCTCTGGGCGGTGGTGGGCTGGCCGCATGCTGCTGAGGAGACATGCCCGAGATGTTCCAACTGCCAGAAGTAGAATAGTACGACATGCCGCCCGAAGGCGTAGGAAGGTACGACATCCATAGGGGTTGTCCTTGCATGGTTGGTAGCTCCCAAGGACCTCCGGATACGTACTGAAGGGTATGGGGAGTGATGGGTGCGGATCAGAGACGGTTAGAATAGTGCATGATATTTGTGGACCAAGTGCTCAAACGGTCAAGTTTATTTTGTTACACCCGTGATTCTTACGCCAGCTGTCGGGACTTAACTTGTCATTTCAGGCGGCATGTGCGACTCACCTTGGCCGTTGCAACGCTGGGCGGGATGTACTGCGTGATGACTTGAAAGTTCCAAATGTCAATCATCGCTTTCACAACAGCAGGATGAATATTCTTGTCCATAGGCCACTTTGTGCTGGATAGCTCCGCGGCAGACATGATCATGAGAGCATCGAATCTCACTTTGTTGAAATTTCGCGTCGAGTTGTCATACATAGGGTAGCTAACAGCTGCTGACACGAAGGCATACACGGGCTGTGGGAGGAGAATTGTGACGCCGGAGATTTCAGACGTGCCAGCCAGCCCGAACATGCGCTCCATGAGCGTGCCGTTCGTGCCTCTTGATTTCAAATTTGACGCCAGTAGAGACACGGAAACTGCGCGGGTGGTCATCAGCTGAGAGAGTAACACCACGAGCAGCAAAGTCGGGACGACAAAATTCGCCAAGAGTCCGGCCATCGTAGTAATAGTTAGCCTTACTATTTAGAAAAAAAAAATGGTTGTACGAGTCAAAGTGTTTCGAGTAAGGAAGGTATGATGATTGCAGGGAATATGAGGTGCGGTGGCAATCTGATGATAAGAGTTGAGAGAACGGCGAGCTTATATGTTCAGCAACGATATCATGTCCTCCAGAGCAAGTGGATACTTGATTGAAGCGACCAAAAAGGATGGAGGTGGTTCTTGATGCACAACCATAATTTTACGCGATGCGGTGCCAGAATGTCCCTGGACGAATTTCCAAATCACGAATCGCCCCAGGGATCAATCAAGAAAATGAAAGACTTCTTTTCCGCTCCCCGTTGGCGCCAGGCCTCGCTGGCATGTTGCCAGCAGTGAGGGCGTGTTCCCACGGCCTCATATCAGGACCACCTCGTAACAAGATTGTAAATACTCGAGAATTTCGTTATTAAACTCAACTATAGGACTTGTATTGCGCGACAAAAGAAATGCAGCATGCCACGCGCAATCTTTGTCGCGTGTCGTGCCTGCCACGTCAGGCAATCTCGTTTGACTCGAACGAAAATCACCCATCGCTCTTTTTCGAGCATCAAACCAGGAAAAACAAATAAAAACTCAAACGTAACCGAGATTGAAGTGGTTTGTGCGAGTCTGATATGAGGTTGCCTGATCTGAGGCCATAAAACACGCCCTGATAACAATATTTCTGAAGGTGGTTGCCGTGCCGAGCGCACACGTGAGCCGCTCCAGTTACGTTGACTCGAACAGAGCCTGGTGGTGAGCGCACGTAGTCAGGAGGAGCAAGACATCCACATCAGCATAAATGGTGGTGTTGGCATTCTGTTTCGGCCACCGTTAGAAATTCCGTTGACAGCCTAGACCACAAAGAATTACTCCATTTGCGAAGGGAGCATGATGTTGCTGTTATATAGGCGGACTTGGCATGAAGACAAAAAAAAATACATACCTTACATTCAAATTATATGCATTCCAAGCAAGCCACAATGCATCTCGAGCAAAGAACACTAATATAAATATGTCAACATACTTCCGAAATCAGAGGGAATGCAAATATTATATGCTTCATGGATCATAATTGATATGCTTCATGCAAATATGATATGCAAATATGATATGCTTCATGCAAATATGATGTGCGACTAGGCACACGACACCAACTACTGCACTATAAATCGTTGTGATTTGCGACAGGGTCCTGAGGTGGAAAACGGTGTCGGAGGAGCATAAGGGAAACAAGAAGTGTTCGAAGGTATGTTTATGGAGTAGGTTTGGATTGAAAGGTTGGCGGAGCGGCTTCAGGTGGGAGGTGGTTTGAATGTGCTTACCTGGTTGTTAGAGCAGACATGCAAAGGGGAAGGTGAGAAAACATATATGGTATTTGTTTTACGTTGCACTGCTTCCAAACAGTGAAGTGCAGAACCACCACTATGTAGTGTGATGTTTTTTACTCCAGAATCCCTCTATTGTGCATGGTGAATGCATTGGCGAGGAAAATTTAGCATGTATGTCGATTTACTCTATTATGTACTACAATGCAATGCATTGTCTACTCTGTTTCTTTCTCTAACCACCTAAGGCATTGACTCTCACATCTCCCAAGGAACCCAATGCAAAGCAGCCATGCCATGTACGTGTTTGACATGAGGCATAAGCAAAGGGTTGGGCCCTGGACTACCCTGTGCGTCACCTATTCTATATTCGAATAGCATGACATGTCACGATAACATGCTGCAGTTGAAATGATAGGAGTGCGGCTACAAGAGCACGAGAGCAGTGAGAGCCAGGCCAATGGAGGCAAGCAGGTGGAAGATGGACGCAGTGGCTCGTGCAGGAGAATGGGAGAACCAAGGAGGGGGATATCAGGGCATCGTCCGAAGTCATACAGTGACCCGTTGTAAGAGGAATACGCCTGGCTGGTTTGGATTACTCAAAGCACATGTGCGCGCATGTGGGCGCACGCATGTGAGCATGTGAGTGTGTGTGCATGCGCGTGCGCATGTGTGTATGTATGTGTGTGTGTGCGCGTGCGTGCGCATGAGCATGTGTACGTACCTGCATACGCGCCAAGAGCATCCACGTTATAAGGCATAAGAACATGCAAAAGTGTGTGTGTGTGTGCGCGCGCGCGCACGAGTGTGTATGTGCAGGGGGGGGTGGGAGGGGTGATGTGGGCGCGCGTGCGCGCATGTGTGTGAGTACGCGCACACATGCGCACGTGTACGTACCCGCATACACGCCAAGAGCATCCACGTTATAAGGCATAAGAACATGATGGCTCCCGTACACCACGACCTCGCTGCTGGGAAAATCCTCCACCACACGTACTTCTTCCACCAAAGAGGTTGCATACGGGGTTCCATCATTGACCACATAGCTGTATTCGTTGATGATCTTGCTTCTCGGAAGCTTCGAGCTGGCCTTTTGCTGAGGAGACATGCCCGAAAAGTTCCACATTCCGCGATGCACCGGGTCGTACGACATCCAGAGAGGATGTCCATGCATATTTGGAAGCTCCCACGGTCCGTCGATAGATGAGTACTGGCAATAGGGGGTATAGAGCGGTGGAGAGGGCTAAACATGAGAACGGATCACAAGCGGTTGCATAATGAGTCATCTGAAAAAGAATGATAAATGTATGGCACGGCGCCGTGACCGACGGATTGGGTGGAGCGTTATGACGCTCCGTTCTCAATTTGGCCTTTGTTGGGAGAAGCTTGACTCGCCAGCGAGTCTTTCAAAGACTAAGCAGTACTCACCATCCCTCATGAGTGGCGGAACGTGCTGCACTCACGTTTTGGAGCTTCCGCATGTGTGAACATGTTCAATGCGGTTCACTGCACTCCAATGCGGCCCACTGTCCTGTCCAGGCATGATGTACGAGGCGGCTCAGATTCTCACCTTCTGCTTCGCGACTTCGAGCGGGAAGTACTACTTCACGATCTGAAACTTCAAGATGTCTAGCATCGCTTTGTCAACCGCATTGGAGATTTTTGTCCCGATGACCCACTTATCCCCGGGGTATATGCCCGCTTTGTACATGAGCGTGAGCGCGTCTGCGATCGCCTGGTAGAACTTGCGCGTGTCGTTATCATGCTTGGGGTAGTTCTCATACGCGTCGTACAAGGCGTCGAGCAACGGGAGGAGTATCGTCACGTTGGAGATGTTAGTTGTACCGTCCAGCGCGAACAATTGCTGCATCAGTCTTATCTCAATATCGTATGGCTTGTTGGGTGATTGCAACTCGGTCATGGGAAGTGCGCGAGTGATGATGGATAGCTGGGCGAGCAATGCGGCCAAAAACAGCAGGGCCACTCCGATGGCGCCGAAAAGCTGCCTGGAAAATGAACTGGCCATCGCTGTTGTATTCCCTAGCAGCAGTGCGTGCGCAAGATCCCTTGTTACACACCGCAACCTAGAAGTAGTGAAACAATGAGGAGTAGCAAGATGAGAGAGTGGGCGATTGCGGCGAAGATGCTAGGCAAATGATACAACGCGAAGGTGGAGGAGTCGAGGCCATATGGCGAATTAGTATAGAAGGAGTTGATGACGATCAATGCACAACAAAATAAAAATGCACGATGAGGTGAGGAGTTCACGATCCACCAATCGCAGGCCGTGGATCAGTCAAGAAAGTGGGAAAATATATTGCACTGCCTGCGTCAGCTGGCAGTGCAATCGAGTCAGCGAGTTGTCCGCGGGCAAGAAAAAAAAAAACCCAGTTGGAAGGCATGCCATTCGGGAGGCATTAACCCTAAAATTCTAGGGAACACAGCTCGTATGCGAACCTTGCCTTGCCATCAGTGCACGGTTGCCTGCGCGGACCCCTCCACAGATAGTTGACCCCAAAAATACGGGCCAGCGCAACTGGTTCGGGAGGAGCTGTCCACTCATGTCGAGAGAGATTATGGGAATGGGGTGGACTAGGTCAAGGATGGGGTACAAGCAAGAGTGTCGAGGTGAGTTGTATACCCCCTATGGCTAGCCCCTATATAGCCTAGAAAACGTTAAAACACATAAGTTTTGACACACCCCCATAGGCGAGGGGGGGATAGCCAGAGCAAACAGGGGTCACAAGACCAGTCAAGAAAAGCAAAGCAAGCTCAGGGTGGATCACGAAGTCACCACACATTCCGAGCACAAGCAAATGGCCACAAGGCCAGTTCACATGCAAAGTTATATAAAAGAGAACGGACAGTGCAATGATTGCAACCTAGCAAGAGTAAACATGCAGGTATATATATAGATCACAGTACAAGCAAAGTCACGCAGTGAGCAAGTGAGACGAAGCAGGCACAAGGCCTAAAGCAGTACAGAGACGCTGATGATCACCAGGTGGAAGTGCCTTGGTGAATATATCAGCAGTGTTGGCCCGAGTGGCCACGTAAGCAAGACGAAGCTGACCACGCTGCTGCAACTCTCGAGCAAGGAAGTAGCGCAGAGCGATGTGCTTCGTTCTGTGCTCCAATCTGTGCTCCTGACACAAGGCAATCGCGGCCTTGTTGTCTACGTACAGAACTGGAGGAGAACGAGGCCGCTCTCCCAAGTCGGTCAGCAGGTAGGTGAGCCAGCGTAACTCCTGTGCAGCCATGGCTCCGGTGTAGATCTCAGCCTCACAACTGGAGCTGAGAACAGAAGACGAGCGAGTAGACCGCCACGAAACAGAGCCGGAGCCAAGGCTGAAAGTGTACCCCTGTGACGACCGCTGCGTAGCCAGGTCGTCAACCCAAGAAGCGTCTGAGTGTCCAGTGAGGACAACGTCACCCCGTCCTCCAACCACGAGTCCCATGCCCGATGTACTGCACAAGTAGCGTAACAACTTCTTAGCGGCCTCCCAGTGCTCTGGTCTGTGTCTCTCGGGTGCAACGTAGCGTGCCAGGATGCTAAGAGGGTATGCAAGGTCAAGTCGAGTGCAGGTCATCAGGTACATGAGGCAGCCCACAAGCTCTGGATACGGGCCACTCAGCTCTACGGACTCGTCCGAAGGTGGAGCTGAGAGCGAGTGACCGGTAGGAAGAGGAGTGGACAGTGGCGAGGAGAACTAGAAGCCGAAGCGCTGAAGGACCTGGTGCACCATGTGTGACTGAGTCAGGGTGATGGTGCGCCGTGCTCTGTCGCAGGTGATCCGCAAGCCAAGGTAGCTGCATAGCCAAGTGTCGGTGCACAGAAACAGCGACGGGTCAGCAGTGGAAGGAGCAAACCCAAGAGCCGCAAGTGTCGTCCTCAGTGTGTCATGCCACTCACGAGGCGCTTGGCGGAGACCGTAGACTGGCCGTCGGAGGCTCCACTGGGTACCCTCAGGAAACGACCCAGTGAAGCCAGGAGGACGGCGCAACCAGATCTCCTCGTGCAGGCTGCCCTGTAAGAAAGTTGTGCTGAAGTCAAGAGAGTGAAGCTCGTAGTCATGCTGAGCGGCAATGTGCAACAACATCCGAAGAGTGGTCATCTTCGGGGTAGGGGAGAAGGTCTGGAAGAAGTCAACTCCCTGTCCCTGTCGAGAAGGTAGGGGAGAAGGTCTGGAAGGTCTTCTTGGTGGAACGTAACGAGCCTTGAAGACAGGCGGAGAACCCGGCGACCGCTTCACCCTGAAAATCCACATGTTGTCGACTATGTTCGCCCCAGGAGGGGGAACTGTGTCGACGTAAGTGCCTGTGGACTTCAAGGATGCCATTCATGCGTCCATGGGTGTCTGCCACTGAGAGGAGTAGGGACCCGTAATCGCCTCTGCAAAAGAGCGCGGGGTCAGGATGTCCAGTGCATCCGGGTCTCCCTCAGGTGCAAGCAGCATGGCCACGAGATGAGGTACAGTGGCTGCAAGACACTCAAAGTCCTCCTGCCTATCCTCAAGGACGTCCGTGCCAAGAGCACACTCACTCCCGACGGACGGAGGACAGACAGAATCAGACTCAGCAACAAGACTAGCGGCGTAGTCTAGACGACATGCAGCAGCAAAGTCCACAAGCTCAACAACTAAGGCAGACGCAGCAGTGGACTCAAAAGAAGGGTCAGTGACAACAGTGGCTAGGAGACGTGTGACAGTAGGGCTGGCAGCACGAACCAAGTCAGACTCAGGGTCCGGAACGTTAGGAAGAGATGACGCAGGAGGAGACGGCAGTGGAATGCTCAGGCTGCGGAACAGAGGAAGGACGAAGTGCCATGGTGTGAGTACCTGGCACAGGGGGAGGACGAGGACAAGGGACACGACGACCAGTGCGAACAGGCGAGACAGGACGAGACGCAGGCTCACGACGCTCTGTAAGGGAGGCTGGCTACTCAGTGTAGAGAGGGGGGGCAGGCAACGGTGAGTCTGGCTATAACGGCGGAGGACGGGTAGTGGACGAAGGAAGACTAAGAACCTACGGAGCACCGAGGCAGGTGGTAGCAGTGACATCTGCAGCGGCGGCAAGAAAGATGGTACCTCCAGCACCAGTACCACTAGCACCAGCGCCTCCTTCTCCAGCAGCCCCAGCCCCAGCACCCCCAGCGCTGCCAGGGCCAAAAGCTCCAGGGGCCCCAGCTCCAGCTCCTCCAGCTCCAAGGTCTCCTGCTCCAGCACCACCAGCTCTTGTGCCACCCGCTCCAACGGCTCCAGCTCCAGCGCCCCCAGCTCCAGCAGCTCCAGCTCTAGCGCCTCCAGCTCTAGCGTCTCCAGCCCCAGCAGCTCCTGCGCCAGGGCCTCTAGCTCCAGCGCCTCCAGCTCCAGCGCCCCCAGCTCCAGCTTCTCCAGTAGTAGTACCTCCAGTGGCAGCGCCTCCAGCTCCAGCGTCCCGAGCGGAAGTGTCTCCAGCTCCAGCGCCTCCAGCTCCAGCGTCTCCAGCTCCAGCGCCTCCAGCTCCAGCAGCGCCACTCCGAAGGCGGGTGCGCCGAGCGAACCACTCGCGCAGCTGCTGCGGTGAGAGAGGCTTGTGCCAGCTGGACCGTTGCGGCGAGGCACCCGAGGAACCTCCAGCACCAGTACCACCAGAACCAGTACCTCCAGCTCCAGAACCTCCAGCTCCAGCAGCTCTAGGACCTCCAGCTCCAGCGCCTCCAGCAGAGGGTCTCCAGCTCCAGCAGCGCGACTCCGAAGGCGGGTGCGCCGAGCAAACCACTTGCGCAGCTGCTGTGGTGAGAGAGGCTCCCGCCGGCTAGACCGCTGCGGCGAGGCACCCGGAGAACCTCCAGCAGACGCGGCACCCCTAGGCTCCACACCCCCTCGCTCAGCTCCCTCAGGCTCAGTACCTCCAGGCTCCACACGCTCAGGCTCAGCACCCCCAGGCTCCGCACCCCCAGGCTCAGCACCCCCAGGCTCCACACGCTCAGGCTCAGCACCCCCAGGCTCCACACGCTCAGGCTCAGCACCCCCAGGCTCCACACGCGCAGGCTCATCAGCATCCCTAGGCTTAGCACCCCTAGCAGCACCACCCCCAGCAGCACCAGAGTCATTAGTGACCTGAGACACACCTGAAGGAGCAGGACCCTGAGGGGGGAGGGGGTCTACCGGAGGGGGACCTGGAGCGAGGAAGAGCGGCGGGGGGGGAAGAGGGGCAGTGCGGTAGGGGAAGAGACGGTAAAAGGGTACTGACTCGTCAAACGTGATGTCCTGCGAGGGCAGAACACGGCGCGAGGTGGGGTGATAAAACTGCCAGCCAGGCGCGTCAGGGGGAAAGCCAAGGAAGACGCAGGGAATGGCGCGAGAGGAGAGCTTGTCCGCGGTGGTATCACGGACAAAGGCACGAGAGCCCCAGACCCGGAACACCGACGCATCGCCGACCTCCCCCGTCCAACGCAGTGTAGGCGAGGTCTTCGGCAAGGAGACACGGGGCCAGAGGTTGAGCTGATGCGCCGCGTACCGGACCGCAAACGGCCACAGAAAATGGGGAGCAGCCGCATGGATCATGGAGGTACAAGCGACCTCCATGACTAAGCCAATGCGGTGCTCAGCAACCCCATTCTGTTGTGGGAATGTCGGAAGCGTGAACGACTGGAGGATGCCCTCCCCCTGACAAAAGTCCCGCAAGAGGTCGGAGGAAAACTCACCACCTCTGTCAGAGTGCAGACGCAGGACAGGAAGGTCCGTGCGGAACCGCTCGCGGAGCTGGAGACGGACAGCTCGGATCCAAGGGATCAAGACATCAGGGACCTCCCCCTTGCTGCGCAAGGGGAAGACCGTGGTGTAACGTGAGTAGTCGTCAACAACCAGCAGAAAGTATCGCTCGCGGCCCTGTCCACTGACGCGGGCTGGGCCCCACACGTCCATATGGTGATTCCTTGGCGCCGTCAGTTTGCCAGATTTTCAGCTTCTTTCCAGATTCCCGCTGTGCGTGTGCGAGCCAGATGCGGAAGACTTTGGGAGCCTTGGAGCGGACGTCAATGTTGGCGATCCAGACGTGGCATGAGTAAGCGTCGATGAAGGTGAGAGTGTATTGCTCGCCGTTGATATCCTCGGATGTGAGTACGATGAAGTCACTGTAGACCTTCTGCAGCTTCTTGTAGCGGTTGGTACTGGGTTCCAGAGAGGGATATGCTTGGTGTGTAAGGGGTGTAGTGGGGCAGACGGTGCATGTGGTTGGGTGTGTTGTGCTGAGGGGTTCCGTGCCATCAGGACGCAGCAATGCTCCTGGAAGAAAAACTTTTGCGCGGAGGCAGTTGTTGAATGTCTGGCGTGAGGGGTGACCGAGTCGCTGGTGCCAGAGGTCATCATCTGCGCGAATTTTGGAGGTGCGCAGGTAACGTGCGTGGTACTCCACCGCTTCTGCTTCTGTTTCGTGAGGGATTAGGAGCACGGGCCCTTCTTCTTCTCCCGGTTCTGTGTCATTGTCGTGCTCCTCTGCTTCTGGTTCTGCTGCTGTCTCCCCTTCTGCAAGTGGTGTCGTAAGATAAAGCGCGAGGAAGTTGCAGTCGGGGATGATGTTCAGTGCTGTCCTCGTGCTTTCGATGAATCGCGCGAATGGATCTGGGCGGGAGATTGGACCGAGTGAGTCACGGGGTGGAGTTGGTGGTATATTCCCCTCCTCAATCTCTGACCAGGGATCTGTCTAGCGACGAGGTGAGGGAGGTGGCGAGGGAAGATTGCGAGGAGGTCGACCGAGCGGAATGGTGACTCGTGGAGATGGTAGATCCACCGTCATTTCTTTTTCTGCTGCTTCCAGTTCTTCCTGAGTGAGATCTCCTTCGGTGAGATTGCGTTGCTCAGGAGAGCCCCAATCCGCCAGTCCCCCATGCGCCTGTTGCGGATCCCCATGCGCCCGTTACGGTGCAGATGGTGCCTTTATCGTCGTCGTCGCCCCAGCCACCGCGGCGTGCTGACTCCTCATCCCAACCGGCCGCCACGCGCTCTTCATACACTTTTTGTTTCTTCTCAGCTTTTGCCTTGTCTTCCTCTTCCTTGATGTTCAGCTCTCCTTCTGCGTCTGGATCTTTCCACGATCTGTCAATCTCCTTGCGGTAGACGTCGCGGGTATATGGGCGCGGGCGATTCGCTTCGTCGAAAGTTCCGGTGTTTGCTTCAAGGATGAAGCGGAGTGTGTCTGCGCGTGGCGTTGGGCGCTGTACTGGCAGCTGTCTGAACATTTTGTTCTCTTCGCCGAAGATTCGGTGAGTGGTGACGGCGAGTTCTGTTTCCGTCATGCCTTCTGGCTTTGTCTCAGCACTCTCTGCTTCTTGAATTGCCGCAAGGTCCCTTTCCACCTCTTCTGTGCAGCTTGCTGTAGGTGTGTGGCAGGTGGTGCAGAGTCCGTCGGGGCCGATTTGATGAAGATTGATCTCTTGAGGGTGAGGACTGCGTCGGATCCATGGCCGCCCGTCGGGGTGTTTCCAAGATTCCTTGTTTATGAACGAAAAGTCCAGGGGTACGAGATCGACAAGCTCGTCCGACGAAGCTTGGCAGCTGGGTATGTCAAAGTCTAGTACGTAGATGCCGTTCATTGAGCGAGCTCTTCCGAGATACTTGTGCGACTCGGGTGGTGCGTCCGGAGGAGCGTGGGTGAGTATGAGGTCGTGTGTGTACGGATCCGTGGCGATCATGACTCCGCAGTCTCTGAGTTGTCCCGCCGAGAGGAGGTTGAAGCGGAGATTCGGGACGTAGAGCACGTCGTTGAACGAGATGTGAGTGTTGCTGTCTCAGGCTTGCAGGACTACGATGCCTTGTGGGTTGGCGCGCAGCTGCTCATTGTTGGCGACGGTGACATTGGAGATGTATCGGACGGACCCCACCATGTGCTGTCCACAGGAACCATCCAGGTACCAGGTGTTGTGATTGTCTTGGTTGTTGCGCAGGAGTAGCGCGAGTCTCGGGGTCACCAGAGTTGCCTTGTATCTTTGTTCGTAGAGTTCGTCCTCACTCCATCCCACGGGCACGTACTGTTGGATGTCGTGGGGCGGGCTCTCTCGCAACTGTATTGGCTGATGCCAATCCTGTTCTTCCTCGTCGTACAGGTAATAATGGTCCTCTGTAAGTGGGTTGTTATACCCTTCTTCAGGTTGAATGAGTTCTCCACGAGGCTCTTCTTCTTCGTCTGGTTCGCCGGTGCGACGGTGGCGCCTTGTCGTCATGTTCGCGATGACGTTTCTCGGAGCTCCTGATTGAGATCCTTGCATTTGTTGTTGTTGCTGCTGAGCAGAAGGAGGTCGATGAGATTGATGTTGTTGCTGAGACTGAAGTTGACGAGTGTCTTGTCGGCCAACCCAGTTGTTGTTGTGGAATTTGGGTGGCGTTGGTTGGACCGGAATTTGCCATCGGTCCGTTGAATGTCCGAAGTTTTTTGCAGATTTTGCGATAGTGGCGCCTTGGTTGTCGTCGCTCTTCACGGTTGTCTGAGTAGAAGGCGAGGTGCTCTCGGCGCGGCGCGGATCTTGTCCTACTCGAGTCCATGTCCTGCTGTTCAGTCAGGAGTGCGGTGCATAGCGCGGCTTCTGAGATCGTTCCTCGTTGTCGAAGTAGCGCTTTGCAGAGCTTCCACTCAGGCTCGAGTCCTTGGAGGATGATGTTGACGAAGATCTCCTCCGAAATGGCGCTTCCGTTCTTCATGATCTGGTCACAAATGTTCCGACAGCGGTTTACATAGCTGTTTGCTTTCTCCCCGTGCTGAAGTCTGCTGGCGGTGACAGAATCCTTCAACTGATATACCTCAACGAGGTGCTTCCAGGGCTGGAGCGGCGCTCTCTTTGTAGGAGCAGATGCCGAGTTGTTCTGCAGGCGTCATGTTGCGCAGCAAGACGCTATACGCCATGAGGGACTCACTGTAGTATTGAGCCCAGGCGTCTTCTATGTCTTCCACCGGTTTAGGATAGGAGCCGTCGAAGTAGTGGAAGATCTGCGGTGTCAGTAGGAGGAGCTCGAGCTCAAAACTCCATGCATAAAAGTCCTTGCCGTCAAACACGACAGTAGTCTTAATTTTTGAAACGCTGAGAAAGCGTGCTTGCGCAGAGTTGATTGTTTTGTCACTTGGATGAGGGGCAGTTGTTGCAGATTTGTCTGAGTCGAGGGAGAAGCCGTGCGCGGCGGTATCGCGGCTTTTCGCAGCCGGTTGTCCAGGTTGAGCTGGTTGAGAAGGGGTTCTCGCATCGCCTTTGCGCAGTTGTTGGAGTTCTTTCTCCATATTTGACAGTGGTGCGAATAACTGCTCGAGCGCGGCAGTGCCGATCGTAGTTGTCGCCTCATTTGTCGCAGCTAGGTTGGTTTGTCCTTCGACCGTCAGATTTGCTTGGCCTCCGGATCCTCCGGCCATCTTGGTCTTGGAGCGTGTGCCGCTCGCCAGATCGCGAATTCCTCGCCCTCTACCTCACGACGGCACCTGCAGAAGGAGAGACAGCAACAGAAGCAGAGACAGAGGAGGCAGAGGACGAAGCAGAACCAGGAGAAGAGGAAGAACCCCCACTCCAAATTCCGCAAGAGACGGAGGCGGAAGCAGCAGAAAACTGCGTTCGCTACATGCGCACCAGCGGCATTCGCGCGGAAGACGACCTCTGGCATCAGCGGTTCGGTCACCCCTCGCGCGAAACCCTTGCCAACAGTCTCCGTGCCAAAGTTTTCCTCCCAGGAGCACTTCTACGCCCCGACGGCACTGAACCACACAACACCCCACACCCGCTTACTTGCACCGTTGGCCCCACAGCGGCTCTCTCCCACAGCGCCTACCCCTCTCTGGAACCAAGTACCAACCGCTACAAGAAGCTGCAAAAGGTGTACAGCGACTTCATCGGCAGGTGCTTACCTGCGATGGCCTCAACGGCGAAAAATACACGCTGACCTTCATCGACGCACACTCACACTACGTTTGGATCGCCAACGTCGACGCTCGCTCCAAGGCCCCGGAAGTCTTCCGCATCTGGCTCGCACACGCACAGCGGCAGTCGGGGAGGAAGCTGAAAATCTGGCAGAGTGATGGCGCCAACGAGTTTCGCAGCCACGAACTGGAGAGTGTTCTCCCCAAGAAAGGGATCAGGCATGAGATTTCCCTCCCCTACGCTCACCAGCAGCAAGGCGTCGCAAAAAGAGTCGACCGCACCCTCATGACAAAAGTGCGCGCTCTCATGAATCAGTCAGGTCTGCCCTAGAAATTCTGGCCTTACGCCATGAACCACGCGGTGCGCCTGCACAACCTCCTCTCCATCACCACCAACAGGGACAACCTTTCCCCACACATTAAGTGGACTGGCTCAAGGGGAGACCCCTCTATGCTGAGGGTTTGGGGATGTATGGTGCAGTACCGGCCGACCTCAGCCACAATCGGCAAGTTCGCCCAGCGAGCACGTTGGGGAATCCATCTGGGACTCAGCAACGAGCACAAGGGTTGGCTCATTCTTGACATTGACAGCAAGGAGATTGTTCCCGCGCGCGATGTTCTCTTCTACGAACGACTCACCTTGAAGCAGTGGATCGAGGACGAACGGCGCAACAAAGCTCGCGGCTACGTCAACAGCGGCCGTAGCTTTGCATCCCCAGAGGATGTAGCAGCAGCAGCAGCACTTGACCGCGACGACACCGACGATCATCCCGATGTTCCGCCTCGCCCGCGCACGGACGACGACGACGATGGTAGTGACGACGCGTCTGCGCCCGGACCATCCCGCCGCCCAGCCGAACCAAGCACATCCTCACCTGGCCACGAGAGCGATGATGACGACGTAGTGGAAGTTCCCACCACCGACACTGCGGCCACCACGAATGTGTCTGGTCTGCAACTTCTCGGCCTTCACACCTCGGTTTCTACCCTCGTCCGCGCCGTCGAACCCAAGAACCCGCGCCAGGCCTTGACACTCCCTCACGCAAAGGAATGGCGTGCAGCAATGGATGCAGAACTCAAGGCGCTAGAGTCCCGTGACACCTGGGTTCTGGTCGATCATACAGCAGTGAAGGGGAGAAGGGTGCTAAGCGGAAAATGGGTATTTCGTCTCAAGACTAACGCTGACGGAACCATCGAACGCTTCAAGGCACGATGGGTCGTACGCGGATACGACCAGCGCCACGGCATCGACTTCGACCAAACCTTTGCTCCCGTCAGCCGCCACACATCGGTCAGGATTCTACTCGCCATAGCCGCCGCTAAGCATCTGCCACTGCGACAGATCGACGTAAAGAACGCGTTCTTATACGCGTTGGTGGACGCAACCATCTTCTGTCAGAATATTATGCTCTAGCCTGCAGTGGGGTACTCTATAGCGAGTACAACCCAATTATTTGCTGCTAGTGCAAACCCTCCTTTCTTCATTCTTACTTTCTACAGCTAGTTCTGACATGCTATCAGAGCAGGTCGACCCTCCTGGGTCGATCCTGTGGGTGGGCCCACCACCTAAGCCTTCCGCTGCTACTGCTACTGCTACTGCTACTGCTACTCTGTGTGTCGCACGCCTCGTGGCGTGCGACGGATTTTTCATCCCGCCGTGCGCCCCGAGGTGTGCGGCGGTTTTCTGCCCGCCGTGCGCCCCGAGGCGCGCGGCGGTTCTCTGCCCGCCGTGCGCCCCGAGGCGCGCGGCGGTTTTCTCCCCCCGTCGCCCGCCGAAGCGCCCCCGGGGACCCGCGCGTCGCCCCCGTCGCCCGTGCGCGGCCCGTACTGCACGAGCGCGGCCCGTACAGGCTGCGCCAGGCCCGCGCGCGGCCTGTCCTGCACGCGCGCGGCCCGTACGGGCTGCGCCAGGCCCGCGCGCGGCCCGTACAACCCGCGCGCTGCTCGTACGGGCTGCGCCAGGCCCGCGCGCGGCCCGTACGGCCTGCGCCAGGCCCGCGCGCGGCCCGTACGGGCTGCGCCTGGCCCGCGCGCGCCTCGGGCCGCCTGCGCGCGGTTCGTACGGGCTGCGCCTGGCCCGCGGGCGCCCGGTCTCCTCTCCCACTGAGCTGCACGCCGTCCCTCGCGCTTCTGACGGCGCCCCACCCCTGCTGCTGCCCGTACTCCTGAATTAGGGTTTGGGGGTGGAGCGTATGGGGGTGCCGTCTCTGTCAGCCGTCCCCTGCTCCTCCTCCTCCTCCGTCTCCCACTGCTGCAGCTGCTGCTCAGGGGGGTGGGTGTGTGGGAGCCGAGGGTTTAGGGTTTAAGGGGGGTGCCATGGGAGTGGAGCTAGGGTTTCAGCAGGGGGTGTGTGTTGGGGGGTGTGGGACAGTTGGAGGAGGTTGGGTGGAGGCAGCCGTCGTGTCGTCTGCAGCGCCTGTATTCCGGGGTTCTGATAGCCACCGGTAGCTCAGAGAGCCGGTTGCACCTGTCGCCCGTGGGTCCGTTGCTCCTGTCGCTGCTGATCAGACGCAGAGCCTGTTACTCCTGTATTCCGGGGCCCTTGCTCCCGGTAGCCACTAGAGTTGCACCAGAGCCGTCTGTTGCCCGTGTGTCTGCAGCTTCAGTCGTCGCCTCCACTCTTCTCTCCTCTCGCCAGCCCTCCTCCTCCTCACTTGCCCTCTGTAACTGCCTCTAGCTTTGCTCATAATTGTGCACTTTAAACTATTGCTTCTTAAACTTGTGCTCAGAATGTGTGGTGACATTGTGATCCACCCTGAGCTTGTACTGCTTTGCTTTCTCTGCTGATTACACCCCACTTTGGCTATGGGGGTGTGTCAGAATATTATGCTCTAGCCTGCAGTGGGGTACTCTATAGCGAGTACAACCCAATTAGGGTTTCCTATATGTATGCCAACTGCTGCTAGTGCAAACCCTCCTTTCTTCATTCTTACTTTCTACAGCTAGTTCTGACATCTTCGTGGAGCAACCACACACTTACGGAGAAGGAGACCCCAGGGTGTGCCAGCTAAAGAAATCCCTCTACGGGATCAAGCAGGCGCCTCGACTTTGGCAGCAGCACCTACACAAAATCCTGCTCGAGATCGGCTTTAGGCAGCTGCCGCACGACCCGGGGATATACCGCCTTCACTTTAGCGGAAACTACATCCTCCTCACCGTCTACGTCGACGACCTGCTGTACACTGGCACCTGCAGCAAGCTTCTTAACCAGTTCGAGGAGAACCTGGCGAAGCGCGTAGACATCACCATCAACCATAACGTCACTCAGTTTCTGTCAGCCTCTAAGTACGCGAAGCAGCTGGGGGAACGCTTCAACATCTCACCCGCACCACTCTCAACTCCCTATCGCAGCCCCAGCTCCAACTACAAACCGGACAACAAACCCTTGTCCCCCGCAGGACTTCAACTATACCAGCAGCAACTGGGTTGTCTGCTGTTCGCTTCTGTCACATGCCGACCCGACCTTTCGTACATCGCCAGCCAACTGGCACAGTACTCTCGCAAGCCAGTAGTCGAGAACCAGCTGGACCTGGAACGCGCCCTGCAGTACTTCATCTCCACACCTGACATCGGGCTCTCCTACTCCACAGTGGCAACAACCTCCTTCAACCTCAACGGCTACGTGGACGCAGATCACGCCGCTGACCCTGCGAATCGACGGTCCCGAACCGGCTTTGTTTTCCGCCTGGAGCCTACTGGCCCAATCTCCTGGAACTCGCAGAAGCAGGAACTTGTTGCCCTGTCATCGGCCGAAGCAGAATACATCGCCGCGACAGCAGCAGTTCGCGAAGGCCTGTACCTGCAGGAGCTGCTACAGGAGGCGAAAATTCCAACTTCGCCCACCTTTCGCCTTCACTGCGACAACCAGAGCGCCATCAAGATCGCGAATAAGCCAGGGTTCGTGAACCGCACGAAGCACATCGCGTTGCGATACTTCTTCGTCAAGGATGAAATCGACCAGAGCAAGGTTGACCTCACGTACTGCCCGACAACTAAGATGGCAGCCGACTTCCTCACCAAGCGTCTGCCACGTCAGCAGTTCAAACACTGCTCCGACCTCACTGGAGTGGTCAAGTGAGTCAGCACCCTACGCGTCCAGGAATAAAAGGGAGTGTTACGATACAAATTTTTATGAGAAGGCATTCATGTATGCTGCAGGAGCCGACTCTACCGAGTACGAAGTCGAGGAGTCAGAAGAATCGAAGCGACACAGCAACCGTCTGACCAAGACCGATGCGGGAAGAAGCATTTGAAATGAAAAGAGCGGGAACAGGTTTGAAACTGACTCCCGCGCCGCACGGTTTGAATTTCGCTGCAATAAGGGAATGTACCCCTTGGAGTACATGGCTAGTCTAGGTCGTTTCGCATTCCTTTGTATTTCTATATAAACCCTATGTATGCATGCTATTATCAATCTCAGTCATTTACATTCACTCTGACCTGAGTTCAATACTTCCGCTGCTATACTACTTGCGATCAACCCTGAATGATCCTCCGCTAAAGTCCCACCTTAGATTGTAACATAGACTAGCCATGTACTCTAAGGGGTACATTCCCTTATTCCAACGGAATTCAAACCGTGCGGCGCGGGAACCAGTTTCAAACCTGTTCCCGCTCTTTTCACTTCAAATGTTTCTGCCTGCATCGGTCTTGGTCAGACGGTTGGAGATGTCGCTTCATACTCGCTAGAGTCGACTCCTGCAGCATACAGGAATGCTTCCTCATAAAACTTCATATCGTAACAGTATCATTAGGTGAAAATCAGAGTTTTTTCTTTATGAGCCCTGAAAAATCAGGCTTTTTTTTTTTTTTTTTAGGGACACTGAAAATTAGCTTTTCCATCACAGGGACCCTGATGTATCAACGCCCCTAAAAGTGAATATGAGGGCCTCGTGAATGGTGACATGTAAGGGGAAATGTTACGCATTTGGCAGGCATGACGGTGGTAGATTTGAAGCTGTTGGATAGTTATTGGTACCGTATCATTCAGTGGCACTGGTGTAATTGTTTCTGCATTGGAAACCATGTATTCAAAGCTCTGGACTGGAAATCTCCTGGGAGTATGTACCGTACCCCCCCTATGTACCATGGTCCGTGCTGTGTGTGAGGCAGGCACGGAACTGTAACAAACACGTTTGCCCAGAACTACAGAAGCAAGCTAAAAGCACTGGCGAGGGAAGTTAAGGCATACATGTGAAATGGGATGGGTTGGATCAGGTGAAGGGCAACACACTGATCATTTATGTACATCAATGCCATGCACCGTCTAACCTACTTATTTCTTTAACCACCCATAACATTGATCCTCACATCTCCTAAAAAACCCACTGCAAAGCAGCCGCATACGTCTGACATGAGGTACGAGCAAAGGCTGGGCCCTGGACGACCCTTAATGGGTCCACCCAGCCCATCACAAATTCTTTATTTGATAAGCATGTCATGCCACGATAACATGTTGCCGTTGAAACGATAGGAGTGCGGTTACAGCAGCAGGAGTGCAGTAAGAGCCAGGCCAATGGAGGCAAGAAGGTGGAAGATGGACGCATTGGCGCCTGCATGAGATTAAGAGAATCAAGGAGGGGGATCTTAGGGCATCGTGTGGCGCGACGTGCGAGAAACAAGCTTGGATAGTCTGGATCACTCAAATGCACCATGCGTGCGTGTGCGAGTGCGAGTGCTTGCGTGCGCGCATGTGCAGGGCGGGTGGGTGTGGGTGTGTAGCGTGCGTGCGTCTCTGTATGTCTACATACCTGCATACGCGCTAAGAGCCTCCATATTATAAGGTAAAAGCAGTGCGTGGCTCTTATACACCACGACCTGGCTGTCTGGAAAATCTTGTACGACGTCTCCAGCATCCTCCACCGTGTATGCAAACGGGCTCCCATCGATTTGCACGTTGCCGTTGACTCGAGGCAGCGGAGCGCTGGCCTGCTGCTGAGGAGGCGAGCCGGATATGTTCCACTCGCCGCCATACATAGGATAATACGCCATCCAGAGCGGCTGTCCCTCCATTGTGGGAAGCTCCCATGGTCCGCCAGATGAGTACTGCTCGTACGATGATAGAGAGGGGATGATCGAACGGTGAGGACGGGTCGCAGCTTGGCTCTCTGCGACGGTGAAAACAGAGCTTTCGCATTTGCGAGAGTGACGTGCTGCTGCACGTTCTAGAACTTCCAGGATGCGTTAAAATTACGACGACTGTATTACTAGGTTCACTGCAGTCCATACAGGCATGATCTGCGGTACAGCCGTTGACGTCACTTTCAGAGGCTCACCTTCTGCGTCGCGACGGAGGGCGGAATGTATTGCTTCACGATCTGAAACTTCCAGATATCCGACAACGCTCCCTTGGCAGCAGCGGAGAAGTTCTGTGAAACGGCGGTCCACCGCTCTGCAGAGCTGTCGGCTTCGTTCAAGATCGTGAGCGCGTCTGCGATCGCCTGGTTGTACTTGCGAGTTGTGTTGTCATGCCTCGCGTAGCTGTAGGCATTGGGAATCTCGTCGGATCGCGGGACGAGAATTGTCACGCCCGAGATGTCTTTTGTGCCGTCCAGCGCGAATAGACGCTCCATGAGGTCGTACTGAACGTCCTTTGACTTCAGGGCTGATATTAAGTCGCTCACGGGCATGGCGCGCGTGGCGGGGGCGAGCAGCGCTACAAGCAGCAGAGCCACGGCGGGGATGGAAATCTGCAGGGAAAATGAACGTCCGGCCATCGCGGTTGTGTGAGAGCAGGAGCGCGTGCGCGAAATTCTTTGTTTGCACGCCGAAATCCTGAAGTATTAGTAAGGAAATGAGCCTCTGGAAAGAGAGAGAGAGTGGGGGAGAGAGTGTGATAGCGAGAAAGATGGAACTCGGGGACGAGAAAATGACGAAATGACAACACCTTTTATGCTTGGCGTGGGCCACTTGGAGTGGCGGAGGATGAAGGGCAATCTTGGTTACACGAAAAATTACGATGTGTCTCCCCGAAAATTCACGACGAATCGCGTCGCCGCCGCTCGTAAATGCCAGCCTTGCTGGCAGGAGCCCTGCCCTGTCAGCAGTGCAGGGTTGCCCGCGGGGACTTCTTCACAGTTCGTTGACTCGAACAGAACGGGCCAGCGCGGCTGGTTGGGGAGGAGCTGGCCTTTCACACAGCGGCATGTATTTGGCAGCCGCAATCCCGATTGGCCGTGCGTCGTCCTGCTGCTAAGACCCTTGACTTGACAGCCAGGACCACAAAGAATACGCATACGAAGCGACCCGGCTTTCCTGTATAAATGCGCCAAAGGCCTGAATAAAAAACAGTAAAAATTGAACATGAAATTATACACTCTACAATCCATTCTAAGCAAGTCTAGATGCATCTCTAGCGAAGAAAGTTGTTCTGAAAAGCTCCAAACACTTGCAAACCCATCCAGAATGCATAAAAGCTCGGAGAAGAGAAGCGGTTGGGCGAACGCACACTAGGGACATGGCAGCAGACACAGCAGTAGAAGCTGCTGTGAGTGCAGGCTGCAGTAGCTGGAGAGTCGGCCCTTGCAACTGGGACCTGTAGTGGAAACGGAGTGGGAAGGCAGGAAGAGAAGCAAGAAGTGAATAACCGCGTATATTTACTATCCATTAATGGCACCCTGCCCAGCAAAAACAGGTGCGAGGAACTTTGTGGAGTACGATGGGCGTGCCAGTGAATGGGAAGGAAGGTTTGGTTTTGGCAAGTGGGTTTGCGTGTTCGCGCTTGTGTGAGCGTGTAAGCAAGCACATGTTAGCATGAGACACACATGTTAGCATGAGGCACACATGTTCGACTCTAATCACCAACAAACAACACAGCCAGCCAGCCAGCAAGCCACCCAGCACAACCCAGAAACACCACACCTGGAGTCAGGCGGTAACCAGCCGTTGACGTAACGCGCAAAGAGGAGTGCATCATACTCGCCCCCCTCAAGGTAGTAGAAGTGGGAGAGGCGGTGGCAGTAGCAGAAGCACACCCCAGTGAAACACACCTGGAGTCAGGCGGTAACCAGCCGTTGACGTAACGCGCAAAGAGCAGCGCATCGTAATCCCCCCCCTCGAGATAGTAGAAGCGGGAGAGGCGGCGGCGGTAGCAGAAGCGCAGCGAGCGATAGAAGCGGATGGCAGCTGCGTTGTATGCGACCACGTGCAGGTAGACGGCCGCACAGTGCGGGAGGGAGGAGGCGTGGGAGAGCAGCAGATGCACCAGGTGGGATGCTGTGGGAACAGGGGGCGGGAAGAAGGGGGGGCAGGAGGTAAGAGAGGAGCGAGGGGATGTAGAGGAGTGAGGGGATGTAGAGGAGCGAGGGGATGTAGAGGAGCGAGGGGATGTAGAGGAGCGAGGGGATGTAGAGGAGCGAGGGGATGTAGAGGAGCGAGGGGATGTAGAGGAGCGAGGGGATGTAGAGGAGCGAGGGGATGTAGAGGAGCGAGGGGATGTAGAGGAGCGAGGGTGATGGGTCAAAATCTGGTGCACGTCAAAGTGCAAGAATGTGAAAGTGCAAGACTACACTCACCCACGCCAGCCTTGCGGTAGGGCTTTGCGACGCCTAGCGTGAGGATGTAGAGGAGTGAGGGTGAAGGGGTGTGGCAGGGCGAAGGCGGCGTCAAAGGAAGCACGTCTGCTGCCTGAGAGTGAAATAGTGGGGATGGGAGAGACGAGTGTGGGGGAGGTGAAGGCATGTTGAGAGAGAGAAAGGGTGATGTACATGTTGGTAGACACAGAAGACACAGCAGAACACAGCAGGACACAGCAGATGCTACCCACCCATGCTGCACCCCCCAACGAAGCAAACCCTAGTGCTGCATTCCCCCCTGCTGCATTCCCCCCTGCTGCATTCCCCAACGAGGCGGACAGTGATGAACCCCACAAGCCTCTCAGGCTTGCAAGGGTCCACCGCACCTCAATGTGCAAGGGTCCACCGCACCTCAATGTGCAAGGGTCCACCGCACCTCAATGTGCAAGGGTCCACCGCACCTCAATGTGCAAGGGTCCTGCACATGCACCCATGCTGCACCCTCCCCCCCACCCCCCCCCCCCCCCTCCTCCTCCTTTCCACAGAGCACCTGCGCCTCTGCAGGCGGCACGAGGCGGGCCGTTATGAACCCCACCAGCCTGTCAGGCTTGCAGGGATGATGCCTCTGGGGTGCATCCACAGGGGCATCCACAGGCTTGCAGGGATGATGCCCCTCTTTTACCTGCGCCTCTGCAGGTGGCACAAGGCGCGCCACGATGAACCCCACCAGCCGGTCAGGCTTGCAAGGATCCACCGCGCCCCATGAGATGATGCCCCTGTGATGCATCCCCACACATTCACATATCCCTGACCCTGCCATGCACATATACCTGATCTCTCCCCACCTTACCTGCGCCTCTGCAGGCGGGACCAGGCGGGCAGTGATGAACCCCACCAGCCTGTCAGGCTTGCAGGGATCCACCGCGCCCCATGAGATGATGCCCCTGTGGTGCACCACGTTGGAGTAGAACTCCGCCTCGTACCTGATGGAAGGAGGGGGGGGGGGGAAGGCGGGCGGAAGGGAAGCAGTGAGGGATGGAGGGCTGTAGACGTCTCAATGCTCCCTGCATGCGCCCCATGAGATGATGCCCCTGTGGTGCACCACGTTGAAATAGAACTCCGCCTCGTACCTAATGGGAAGGGAGGAGAGGGGGTGATGGGGGCGCCAAGGAGAGGCATATGGGAAGGTGAGTTTGGGTCCACCGCACCCCGCGAGATGATGCCCTGTGGTGCAGCTCATTGTCTCTTCCTTTTGTCAACTCATGAACTGCGCCTGGTACCTGAGGGAAAGGAGGGTCGAGGGGGAAAGGGGGAGGGGAACGGAAGGAGAGGATGATAGCGCGAGGAGACTCTGATCCGAAATCACTTTTGAGAATTCTCAGAGGAGACTCCGATCCAAAATCACAAAATTTCTGTCTTTTCTATTGTTCTAGCCCAAACAACTCCTGTTCATGAGACGACAAAAAATAGCATGCTCCGTTACCGAGTAGTGTTTTAACAGGTTCATCTACTGTAGCGTGACACTAACAGCCACAGAGAAAATGCGAAAAATGTGTGCGGGTCGTGTGACAAATGTGCGGGTCGTGTGAGAAATGTGCTGGTCGTGTGAGAGCCTCACACGATGGGGAAGGTGGCTTCATGGAGGGCCTTGAGATCCGCAATGCCCTCAGAGTGGACACTCGAGCTTCTTACACGATAGGGAACATGATAGAGGCAATTGATAAGTGCGTTGAGGGTGTGCAGAGATTGGGTGCAGTGCAGAGGTCTTACGCGATGGGGAAGGTGGCTTCATGGAGGGCCTTTAGATCCGCCATGTCCCCTGGGGTGATGGCGCGATAGGTGATTCTGGGGGCTGAGGAGGACGAGCAGGAGGAGGAGGGCGGGTGGGATAATCCCTGCTGCTGCTGCTGCTGCTGCTGCTGCTGCTGCTGCTGCTGCCAGTGCTGGTGGTGGTGGTGCTGACAGCATGTGCAGTGAGTGCAATGCCGGCAACAGCGATGCAAATGATGGTCATGTGGATGGTTGGCATGTCTATGGCTGTCGGCGGCAGTGCTGCTGTGACTGTAACGAGCGGAAGGCTGCTGCAAGCCTGGTGCAGAGAAAACAGCAGGAGAGGAGGCGGGCAGGAGGGGTGACGAGATGGGAGGGCGAGGAGAGGGGGAGGAGTAAGAGGAAGAGGAGGTTCGAGATGAGGAGACGTGAGAGGGAATAGGATAACGGGCAGGGGACAGCTTATGGGTGGGATGAGGGGACCCGGGCCTTCGAGGCGCCTCAGAAGAGGGCCGGGGGGAACCGGGACAAGGGCGACGTGAGTCAGGGAAAGGAAGTGTTGGGCATGGGCTCACACTGTGTGGGTTGCCCTGACAGGACCTTTGAGGAGCCTCAACACAGGGATGGGCGAGACAGGTATGGGATAGGCAGGTATGGCATTGGTGGGCATGGGATTGACAGGAATGGGGTTGACATGTGTGGGGTTGCAAAGTTCGGGGTTGAAAGGTATGTGACGGACAGGTATGGGAATGAAGGGCGTGGGACTGACAGGGATGTGGACATGGATGGTGCATGTTGCTGCACTGACAGGTGTTGTGTGCTGCATGGAAGGGAGGTGCAACAAGAGGGGCAGAATGAGAGCGAACAGAATGAGAAGGGGCGGAGTGAGAGGGCGTGTGGGTTGGGCATGAGGCAGCGAGGCAGCAGGGCAGAGGAGGGGTTAGGGGCGCTGGCGCTGGCGCTGGCGCTGGCGCTGGCGCTGGCGCTGGCGCTGGCGCTGGCGCTGGCGCTGGCGCAGTGGTGGTGGAGAGGGAGAGAGCGGGAACCAAAGGGGGGGGAGACAAGGGAGGGCCGGGATGGTACGGGTGGGTGGGAGTGGGTGTGGAGGAGTACCCGCGGAGATGCAGTAGACAGGAGGTGGAGGCACATGAGAGGAGCTCTGCAGGAGAAGTGTGGGGGGGCGATGCACCATGCATCCCTGCTCCATTCACCACTCCACCGTTCACCCATGCAGCATTCATCCCTCCCTCATCCACCCCGGCCCTGATCATCCCCCCACCGTGCACCCCGAGAGGATCCGCCTCTAGGGATCGCATCAGCGCTGCATCCCATCCCTCGGGGTGCCTGTGGAGGGACGGCGACAGCTCCGCCACGTGGCGCGCTGCCATTGGAGCGCCGCCTTCAGCACTCTCCACAGTGTCAAAACTCGCACCCCTTGAAGCATGCTCCAACTGCCGCTCAATAGGCGCCTCAAAAGCCGTCTCCATCTCCCTATAGGAATGCTCAAAGTCCGGCTGAGACTGCGAGGGCAGGGCAGAGTACCCCCATTGATGCTCGTGCCAAGCACACTCCTGCGCGCCTGCTGCAGACCCCTCAGAACTTGTCCCCACTGAACTATGCCCCTTCTGCTCTTGAAGCGCCTCAAAGGCCGTCTCCCCGTAAGAATGTGGCGGCGGTAGAGAGGGCAGGGCAGAGTAGATCCCTTGTGGCTCATGGAAGGGAGAACGCTCCTGTATCATTCTCCCCTGCGGTCCTTGTTTAGATGGTGCTTGCATCCCTGTAGGTGGATGATCGGAAGATTGTTGTAACCCTGTTACACTAACCCTAATCTCTGGCGAACTACATGCTGCACAGCCTGCCATTCCCCCTTCATTTTTCCCCGCTATAGCATGACTCGCTACACTACATCTTGTCTCTACACTGTTTCTGACGCAATTCCCTGTGCTCGCTGAATCTACAGGCGAGTCTGACAACCTAAGCCCTTCGGTCCTATCAGAAACCCAATCGATCTCGTATGAGTACTCCCCATCCCTACCTCCCTCCTTTCCACCGTCTCCAACACCATTGCACCACGCATCACCCATGGAAACTCCCCCCGAGTCGTGCCTCCCCCCTCTCCCCGCGCCATCCCCCCCCTCGCAGCTGCGACTGGTGAATTCGTTGGCGGCCCGCCACGCGCTGACGTCATTCCGCCGCATGCTGACGTGGCGGCTGCCATCCACCTGCCGGCTGGAAAGAGGTTATCGTAAAGAAAATCGGGAGAGGAATGAATACGAGTTTGTCAAATCCTGCAAGGGGTATGTTCGAGGTTTCTAAAAAACTGTAACAAAGAAGCCTCCTTCGCCTGCCTTCGTCGTGATGTTACACCACCTGTGGAACTTCGAAACCTGAACCTAGTTACCGTTCAGAAATCTAGGCCGATGTACCTGCGTAGCTGTGCCGGCCCTACTCTTTCGCCTCCATAGCAGCCCTCGCGCCCTTCGCCTGGATGTTGTACCGCTTGTTAAACTTTGCAACCGAGCATACCGTTCGGCCAGCACGATAAGTACTACTGCTGGTGAGTTACCTGCGTAGCTGCGCCAGCTCTACTCTTTCGTATTCTTCGCCTCTTTCGCCTCCTTCGCCTGGATGTTGTACCGCTTGTTGAACTTGGCGATCTGGCCCTCCGTCTCCGCCTTCTTGCCCGGATCGCGGATGTAGAACGGACGGTCGGATTTGAACACCTGCGCGGACAGCACGCGCACGAGGCGGCCCTGCGGCGTGACGAGGCTGAGCCACTGCAAGGCGGGATGGATTCCCTTCTTCATCGCACTCGATACCGCCCGTCGCTCCCCGGCGACAGCGAGAGTATCAACTTAGGGTTCGATACCGTCCGTCGCTAGACAGATCTCTGCGCACGAAGCGAGCGACGCGAAGTACCACAGGATTTCTGATTGTGAGCTGTGCTGGGAAGGAAACTTGTGTTCCCTCCCTGTTCGGAGGCCCGAGGAGTCAGGAGGACTTGAGAGTCACGTTTGGGGCGTGTTCGGTGAAAAATGTGGTTCCGAACCCCAGACCACCCTGCTCACGAAACTCGAATCTTGGGTTGTGTTTTGACTTCCAGCATCCTCCGTAAGGGCAGATCCGTCATTGGTACGAATGAATTCCTTTAGGGGCACTCTCTATGCACCAATCGCATCGTTCTGCATCTCTGAACAAAATTCGTGCTCAATTTCGATATGGTCACCTGGTTCCCGCCTTCGCACCGAAAGCCCGCCAGAAAACCTCGAGAACAGCAGCACCCAGGCTCCAGAAGGGCCACAACCTTGGGAACCGCAGAATACCGTTCAATTCCAACCTGCGTTCCTCCGACATCAGTACGTGTACAACTTTCTGTACGCTACTGCGGTCAACTTTGTTTCGTCACGGTGCAAAACGGTTAAGATTGAGAACCGCTTTCCACCGTCGGGAACCGTCTTAAGCCACGATACAAGAATTGTATGTGCTTGGAGTTGTGCAGCTTGACATCGCCCTCAGTCCCTTGAAAAGCACGCAGTTTCCTTCAGTATTCGGCCATGTCGTCAGCACCACAGAGCACGGATTCTTATTTGAAGCACGCCTTGTATTTCCCTTGACTTTGACATGCCTTAGCTCCTTTGCAGTCATAAGCTCCGTTTTTGTATCGATTCCGCGCTCAGGAAATCCATGCGCTTTTCCTCTCCTCTACGCGCGCGCTCCTTCCAGACCCTGAACATATACTCCAGATTAATCTCCCTCTGGATTAGTTAAGACCCTGCATTCGAGGCCATTGATACTTAAGACGATCACCAGTTCCCCGCCGGCAAGATGAGCAAGAAGGATGATGAGAAGCACGAGAAGATCATCCGCGGGTTGATGAAGCTGCCCGTAAACAAAAAGTGCATGAACTGCAACAATCCGGTATAATGCGTTTACCACTTTCTTAGCAGCATCGCCAGCTACCCTTTTAGGAGTCATAACGAGCCGGTAATTGGTGCAGATCTGTTCTTTGCAGCGAAAAGCGTTGACTTTATCAGCTCTAGATTGTTTGAGATTGCTCAGCCTGTTGGCATTACGATAAGCTACATGCGATGAGTTGCACCAGCTCCTTTCAAGATGCTACGGGGTATGCGTTGTCGTTTAGAATGCAATAATTCCGAGTCTGCGTTTCTCCTCGTTAAGCGTTAATCCCGTTGCTGGCTTTGCAATCACATATCGCACACATCGTTCTCTATTTCGATCCAGCCTTGGCAACACGACCATTTAGATCATAATATTTACTGCTACATCGCTTCAACTACGATCATCCATGTGTTACCCGATTATCGCAGGGCCCTCAGTATGTGTGCACGAATTTCGCAACGTTTGTCTGCGTCGCATGCAGCGGAATCCAGTGAGTCTTCTTCCACTCCGCATACCCCTCCTTTCCCGCCTTCACCCTTTGCGCTCGTGCGAGCGCGTGACTTCGAAGTCACCGTTCAAATCACCTCGATACCGTGGCACACACCATTGAGTTCTTTGTTCCCGCCTTCACCATTTCCGCTTGTGCGAGCATTGCAATGAGCCTGGTTCCGTGGCCCGATTTTCATAACCGCTCTACAGTTCGCAATAAGCATTTCATTTATATCCTAAAAAATCTACTGTACCGCATCTCTTCCCTCTCCCCTTCCGCATCTCTGTACGTTTCCAGCCGCGAGTACACGCATCGCCTCAAGTCCGTGTCAATGGCCAAGTTCACCCCTGAGGAGGTGGCGGCTCTGCAGCAAGGCGGCAACCAGGTGAGGGGTTTCTGGGCAAACTGTTACCAGACAGTGGTAACCAAATGCATTCGCGAGGCGAGTAACCAGATTCATGCATTAATTTAAAACCCTCAAGTCCAATTTCATGGCCGACCCCAACACAACGACGATTTGAATCTGATTCGTTCCCTCTCTCTCCTTGTGTGCATGCCTCACGGCGCCTGCGTGCCTCCGTTTACATGCGTGTGATCAGAAAGCGCGGGAGTTTTTCCTCGCGAATGCCAGCAGGGTGGAGCCCCCAGATCCCAAGTGAGTCCGCCTGCTGCCCTTTCCCGTTCCCTTTTTCTTCCTCCTGTCCTTTCTGCTTTTTGCTCCCACTAGAACCTTCCCCACCATCCCCGCTCGCCCCCTTCGCCTGCACGCTGCTCCATTCCTCCTGTTCTTTCAGAGTCACACTGTTCAGCGGTCCACTCCCTCCCTCAACCCCATGCGCGATCACCTCTCGTCTTCTCCCCATGCCCTATCACCCTTTCCGCCACTCCTGTCTCTCATCACCCTTCTGCTTCCCCGCACGCATGATCAATTCTTCCCTTTCCCCAGTGACCCAAATCGGCTAAGGGAGTTCGTGCGTTCAGTCTACGTGGAGAGGCGCTACGTGGCCAGCAGGGACCCGCACGCCGCTGCTGCGCCACCTACGCGCGCGCAGTCCCCTTCCCCCTCCCCTTCCCCCGACCTCCCCCCAGCCTCCGCCTCCTCCCCGCAGTTCGCCCCCTCGTCCCAGCACAACGATCACACCCGTTTATCTTCTGACGCTAGAGCTATGCGGGCGTCTGCTGACGGGTATGGTGGTGCTAGTGGGGCGAGCAGAGGTCCGGGCAGAGGCGCGGGGTATGGAAGTGACAGGCAGCCCCCAGCAACAGCAGCAGCAGCCGCAGCACGAGGAGAAGCGGAAGCACAAGGGCGGGCTGTCGTCGTTTCTGGGGTTCAAATCCCGTGGCAGCAGCAGCAGCAGCAACAGTGGCGGCGGTGGCAGTGGTGGCGGTGGTGGTAGTGGGAGTGGGGGCGTGGCAGGGAGCAGGCATAGCAGCAGCAGCGGGGGCAGTAGGGAGAGACGGGAGGACTCTTTGAAGGGAGAGCACCGGAGGGACGGCCAAGGGGGACGGTCCTCGTCCCCTTCAGGTTCCAATAACAGTGATAGAGGTAGCAGAGGCAGCGACAGGGAGAGAGACAGGGAGAGAGACAGGGAGAGGGAGAGGGGGAGAGAGAGGGATGGCTTGAGGAAGAGCGGGATTAGTAGCGGCAGTGCAGGCGGGCAGTCCAGGCCCAGCGGAGGTAGCGGGGGTGGAGGCGGGAGCAGAGGGCGAGGAGGAGGGGCGCAGGGCGTGCAGGCTGTGAGTGTGCCTGTGAGTCAGGTGCTAGGGCGGGATGTGGAGCTGAAGGTGTATGCAGAAGGGGAGGAGGGCGCGGTGGGGAATGGCGTGAATGGGGGGCACGGGGGGCGGGGGGAGGAGCAGGGAGGAGCGCCTGGAAGCCCTGGTTCCATTGCTTCCTCTGTGAGTTGCCTGAGCGCTCTACTCCTTTTTTGAGGCGCCTGAAAAATAGAGCACTGGGTACAGGAGTCATGCTGATACCGCTTCCATTGCTTCCTCTGTGAGTTGCCTGAGTGCTCTTTTTCCTCACCCTTCCTGTTCATTCTCTCTTACTCTCTTTTAGATTTTCGCTCACAGGCACACGCGTGCACACACGCACCCACACCCACAGAATAACGCACCCACACCCACACAGTCACGCATACACTTCAGGGTCCATATTCCTGCCCCTGCCCTTGCGCCCACCCCTGTCCCTGCCCCTGTCCTCACCACCAGGCGGCATCGCGCAAGGCAGCAGACGCCCACCCTCCAACGCCCGAGAGCAAGCTCAACCCTTCCTCCACTGCTGCCGTTGCCACGGCCAGCCTCATAGACTTCTCCTTTGACGACCCCACTACTGCACCAAGCACCACTGTCACATCTGCTGCACCAGCAGCACCCGCAGCAGACCCCTTTGGGCTTGCAGATCTGCTCGCGCCTGCCCCCGCTGCCCCTGATCCCACCCAAGGCATTGGCGCTGCAGGTATGGGCGCTGGAGGTATGGGAGGTTTGGACCCTGCAGGTATGGGCGCTGCTCCGGCCGGGCCTGCGTTAGGGGCTCAGTTCCCTGGTGGCGCTCAGCTGTTTGGGGATCAGGCCTTTGGGGGCGAGCCGCTGCCAGGCCAGCAGTTTGGGGCGCCGCCGCCTGTGGGAGGCCAGGCGTTTGGAGGGCAGCCGTTTGCAGGGCAGGGGTATGGAGGTCAGCTGTTTGCAGCGCCCATGCCTGGGGGGGCTTTGCCTGCTGCTGGAGTGCCTGCTGCGCCTGGTGGGGCGGAGTTTGGTGCGGTGCAGAACTCCGGTGTGGGTTTGGCTCTGGATCAGCAGCAGGCACAGGGTGGGGCTGCTATGGGCTGGGGTTCTGCCTTCCTGCCTGCTGATGCTGGTGGTGGTGCTGCTGCTGGTGCTGTGCCTGCAGCAACTGCTGCTCCTGCATCCGATCCTGCTGCTGGGTTGTCAGAGCTTCCACAGGCACAGCAGCCTTTGCAGCAAGGCGGTTTCTTCGAGGAAGAGGGTCCTGTTGATGCTGCTGCGGCAGCTGCAGCACCAGCACAAGCATCAGCAGCAGCAGATGCTTCTGCATCAGAAGCATCAGGAGAGGGGGGAGGCTTTGCCTCGTGGGCTGCATTTGACACTGCTCCTGCTGTTGCTCCAGCTCCAGCCTCTGACGTCCCTCCTGCTGCTGCGAGCTCAGGAAGCCCGACTGCTGCACCTGGTGTTTCATCTGAAGCCACTTCTGGACAAGCAGCAGCAGCAGTGGCAAGTGGTGTTGAGGATTCACCCGCTGCTGCTGCTGGAGAAATGGTACGCGCAATTTGGCTATTCCTTTTCATGCTCCTTTTCTTTTCCTTTCTTTTTTCCTCAGCAGCTCTGTTCCTTTTTTTTTTTTCACTGAGTCAACCGAAACTGTCGAATTTCGTGCCATTCCCCTTGCCCATCTAGACTTGGAATGCCTTTGATGACGAGACAGCACAGCCACCTCTGCAGCAGCAGCAGCCAGGGATAACAGAGGCACCTGCCACTGCTGCTCCAGCACCATCAGTAGCAGGAGCAGGAGCAGCAGGAGCAGCAGGAGGAGCAGCAGGAGGAGCAGCAGCAGGTGCAGCTGCCAAGGCAGCAGCACCATCAGTGGCACAGAAGACGTCTGCAGCACGAGCAGCCATTCCAGAGGTACTCAACTCACCCCCCCTGCTCACCGCTCATGCCTCCTTCCTCTGAAATTTCTCATACAACTACCTATGGCTCTCCCTTGCCCCTCCCGCTCTTGCCCCCTCCGCGCTTACTCCCTATGCAGCCCTTGCATTCATTGCCTCCCCTCCCCTCCTCCGTTTGAGTTTTTTTTTTGCAACGTCCCCTCAAGTCAGGACCAATCTTCCCTGCCTTAGTGGTTAATGCCCCCAACTTACCTTCCCCCTTGCCCCTTCCCCTCCCCCTATATTGCCCCTCTCCCTCCTCACCTCACCCCACTCCGCACTTCCTCACCAACTCCCGCCTGTTCTTATATTCAAAACCAGGCTTCCCTTCCTTGGAGGATTATGCCTCAAACACTCCCACAACCCGCCATCCCTCCTCCCCTCCCCCTCACTTCTTCTCCCCTGCCCCTTTCCCCCTTCCCCCCTCCCCTGCCCTCCTTGCTCCCTCCTCTCCCCACCCCACCCCCACCTATCAGGACTTTTTCACCAACCTCCTCCCAGCGCCTACAGTTAAGTAGACGACTTTGAGACGTCTCAAAAGCCCTCCCCTGCCCCCCTTGCCCCCTCCTCTTATTGCCCCTCCCCCTATCAGGACTTCTTCACCAACCTCCTCCCAGCGCCTACAGTTAAAAACGACCTGCCCTATCTTGGCGGCTATGCCGCCCCTCCTGCCCCCGCCCCTGCTGTCACCGATACAAGCACACTCGCTTTTGGATCACCCGGAACAGTGGCTGCTGCAGCTTCAGCTTATGGGGCATACGGGCAGGTATGGACTGGGCCGGGCAACTGAAAGGGGAGTATTGGGGTGGGGGAGGGGAGAAGGGGATGGTGGGAAAGGGCGTGGGGGGGAAGGGTGCGAGAAACAGATACAAGAACTCTTGCATTTGGATCACCCGGAACAGTGGCTACTGCAGCTTCAGCTTATGGGGCATACGGGCAGGTATGGACTGGGGTGGGGCAAGGCAAAGGATGATGCGGTGGGGAAGGGGAGTGTGGAATTATTCAGGTCAAGCCAGATTTGTAGGTGTGGGCATGAGTTCCGCACCCTAACATCATTTTCGTTTTCTATGTACACATAATCTGCACCCTCCCTTTTCACCTCTCTCTATCCCTTTTTACCTCTCACCACACCACTCTCTGTACATCTCCACATTCTTCTGCCCCTACCCTCCCCGCAGCCTCCCATGTCCGCTTTGGGTCTGCCGCCCCAAGCCATGGACATGCCGCCCTATCAAATGGCAGGAGCCGCTACAGGACAAGCCATGCCATCCGCCTATGATCAATTCCTTTCCACCACAGCAGCCGCCCCTCCTCCTTTCCCCGGTGCCCCTGGCGCTGCTGGTGGTGGTGTCAGCGGCGTCCCTGGTTATGGTGCTGCTGCTGCTCCTGGTGCTACTGGCGATGATGGCAGTGCAATTACAACCGAAGCAGCAGCGCCATCAGCAGCAGCAGCCAAGTCAACCAATCCCTTCGCCTTTGATGATGACGAAGAGGACGACACTCCGGCCCGCTGCTGCTGCTGCTGCTGCTGCTGGTTCCGCGCAGGTGACTTCCCCTACTCCATTTCTCCACTGCTACCTTTTCGTTTGGGTTTGTTTTGGTTTATGGTTGTTAGACCCTGCTCCATCAGTGCTGCACTTCCCCATGGGAGGATTCCTGGGGCCACACGTTCGTGTGTCTTCCTTGCTCCATCCCTGCTGCCTGTCTTCAGATAGGCAGGGTTGACCTATCTCACTGCCTCACACCAGGCCATTGACCTGCCTCACACCAGGCCATTGACCTGCTTCCATTGACATGCTTTCAAAACCCGGCTGCTGCTTTTTCTCCTCACATTGCCTTCTTGTTTTTCCTCTGCCATTCACCCACGGGCCCACTGCCTGCTTCCAACGCCTGTGCTTCACTTCATTTCCTCTTTCCTTGATCCCCCCCTTTCCCCACTCCCATCCATCCAGCCATTCTCCATGGACCCATTGGCTGCTGCTCTTCCTGGTGGTTATTTCGCTGCCACTGGCGCCGCGGCTGCCCCGTTTCAGTCCCCTCAGCAGCAGAATGCTACAGGTAAGCGCTTGTCTTTGCCGTCCCAATCTTTGTCTTTCTTTCTTTCTTTCTTTCTTTCTTTCTTTCTTTCTTTCTTTCTTTCTTTCTTTCTCTCTTTTTCTTTCTGCTTTGTTTTTCCTAAAAGCTGTGCGCAGACTTGGTATAACCCTCCAGGTGTTCGTCCCACCAGCAGACATGCTGTACACTCGGTAGTATGCTGTCTTATTGTTTCCAAAATTATTATTTCCCCCCCCCCCCAATTCCCCACCCTGCCCCGGTTCTTTTCGTTTCCCTGTTTCCCTGCATGTGCCCCCTCTCCAGCCACCCCATTCCCACACGCACCAGACCTCTCCCCCCAACCCTCCGCCTTCTCCCCCTCCACTCCTCCTCAACCCTCCGATCCGTTCGGTGCACCACACCCCGTTCAAACCTCCTCGCCTGGTCTGGCCGGACCTGCTGGTGGGTTCGGAGGTGCCACGCCTGGAGGGGGCGTGAGTGTTTCTGCTGACCTCTTCGGGGCTGGTTTCGGGTGGGGGGAAGGGGGAGCAGGAGGCGGAGGAGTGGGAGAAGGGGGAGGGGGAGGAGCAGTGGGAGGTATGGGAGGCCATAATCAAATGCATTCTGCAGCTGCTGGTGGGGGAATGTCTGCTTCTATCGATTTCGGTTTCCTCGGAGGTGGAGGTGGTGGTGGTGCTACCCCTGGGCTTGCTCCCGGTGCTGCAATGGGGGCTGGGAATTTCGGATTAGCGCCTGCTACTGCAGGAGCAGCCGGAGGATCGTCTATGGATCCTTTTGCATCTCTAATGCCGACTGGAGCACAGGCTACTAGTGCTCATCCGCCTGCTCCTGCTGCTGGTGCAGCTGTGGCTGCTCCTGCATCCTCGTTTGACGGTTTCTCGTGGTAGTCAGTTGCACCTGCTAAATATTCTGGGAAGGAATCGTATAGTACAACCTTGATATGTTTGGTTAGCATAGGTAGCCTGCTTGGCGTCCGCAACTGAGGTAGCTCAAATGTTGAATTAGCATGTTGGTAGAGTCAGTAGTTGTTTGTTGTGCACTTTATTCAGCATATGCTACATATCTTCCCAAACGAGATGCCTGTACGTTGTTATGCACATCCCTTGGTTGGCAAAACGACAACATCGCACTTTGCCAGCTTGGGAAGGCGAAATTTCGCCAGAAATGTCATGTGTGCTGGTAGCTTCTCACGATGCTATTGGCCAAATCCACGCTGGAATTGACCTGCTGGCTCTTGCAGCCCGTTTATTGGTTGGGTGGTCAGCCAAGTCCTCGGTAACTTCGCAAGCAGTTTCTATTTTGAGCCTGGCCAGGCTTCTCGTAAACACTTGCGAATTCAAGCGAACTCATGAGTACGTCAGCACACCATCCCAACCACACGCTTTTCCCTAACCGACCTGCCACCACGCGGGAACCAATCCATAAGGGCGTGTAACTTTTTCAGTTTACGTCAAAAGTACGTTCGGAGCCCCCAAACCGTACGGACGGGCCCCGTCCGTACGTTAGGGAATGTGGTACGGACGTTGTGCCGTACGTACCACAGTTATGGAACTTTTTATGTTTTCGAAATTTGAAAAACATGCGACAAGTAACACACATTACCACAGTCGCCACCCCCTCGTCAGAGTCGCCTAACACCAACCGCGCCTCGACAAGGTGCCACGTCATATTGGTTTGGCAGTCGAAGTGTTGGAATTTCGAGCCGGGAAATCGAGCCGCATTGAATTCTGCAATTCTGTTTTCGCGCGCCAATGGGATGTCAGAAACGTTCGACAGTACGGACGGATGTCCGGACACAGTCAGAACGGTTGAACGGACGCTGGGGATGCGTGAAAGTGACAGATGTGGTACGGACGTTGGCGACGTCGCAAGGGATATGACGAAGTCTCTGACGAAAACTAGCGAAATTAGTAACACCTTTGAAGCCCGTACGGGCCATGCGTCCGTACTTTAAAAGTCGAAAAAGTTACACGCCCTAAGAATTATGATTTTCCTTGCTGTACATTACCCATCATAGCGTCGCGTCGTCATCTCGGGGAAAACCGAACCGCCCCAATTGGTCGTGGAAACCCCATCTCGCCCTTCCTCCCCTCCTCCCCAAACCTCTCCCCCGTCGCACCCCACAACACCACAGCACATCAAAATACGCCAAACCACACCAAACCATATCCAATTCCTCTCTTACCTGGCGTTCGCACACCAACCATTTCATTTCAACAACCTTCCTCCATCACCCTAGCCATGCCACTGTCCTCCTGCCCGCTCTGCCCTTACAGATCAGACTGGCTTCAAGCATAAAAACCAAATCATTTTGCATTTCTCCTCGAACTTCCCCCCCACTCATCAAACTCCAACTCAGAGCCTTCCGCCAAGCCACGAGCTTCCTCTACTAGCTTCCTACGCCGTTACTGCTCATCTTGATCGCAATCGCTCACACCGTTACTATCACCTCCGACCACCTCGCCATCGATCTTAGTTAGAGGAAGCTCCTTTCCATCGCTCCATCAAGCGAAGTCACTGTTCGACTGGACAGCTGAACGATTTCCGCTTGCTCCACGAGGCAGCATTGATTCTGTCACCGAGTCAGGAAACGAGTTCTGCTGCTAGTTCATCTCGTCTTCAAGACCACATCGAAAAGCTCTGAAACCAAAGAACGCTGAAATCCGCCATGGCAGACGAGGCGAAGAGCGTTCCGTCGAGTTCTTTCTCGATCGCGGAGGCGCGCAAGTGGGTGGTGGAGAATAAGCTACGCACGGTGGGCGGGCTGTGGGCCAGCGGAATCGCAGGGTCGGTGCTGTACAACATGCGGAAACCCGGCGAGAAGATGAGCGTCAAGATCATCCACGCGAGGTGAGCATAGAATCTCATCCATGCGCGATGCTGCCAATCTCTGAGAGACATTGAGCTCGTCGACGCTCCCGTAAAATCTATCGGGCTGCGAGCTGCAGCTATTTCGAGGTTCGTCACGGGACCTGATGCGCTTCGCAGGTGTTTGGGTTGCTCTGAACTTTTGAGTCACTGGCATGTGAGCGAGTGAATTTTGTAGAGTAGTGCGGTACAGATGCGGTTGTCAATGTGACAGCTGCCGTCATCGGTATCTCGTTTCCAACTGCCACCTGAGTGGTCTTACTCAATCAAGTTTCGCCGTGTTTTGTCTCCCGTGTTCCTCGCAGGTTGCACGCGCAGGCTTTCACGTTGGCTGCGCTGATCGCTGCTGCTGGCGTGGAGTATTGGGAGCGCTCATCCAACCCTTCTACGAAAGAGGCGCGACATCCGTTGTAATGAGTTTCTGGTGTACAAAATGACACATCGGTACCATTCTCGAGCTGAGCAACATGGTGCGTTGAGAGAGCAAAGCTGCTCCCGTGCAACTCTTTGGCGCCGGCAGAGGGAGCTGTCACAATCTTGTGTCCCTTGTGTCGGGGCCTGTTAGCTATATATTCTGTTCACGCCATTAGCGTGTTCGTTTAATCGGCTCCTTGTAGCAGGGGGCGGGTGCTTGCTGCTAATCATACAGAAAGAGCCCTCAACACCATCAGTCTTGTTATGAGTAAGATTTATTGGGTGCCTCTGTTCGTAAATGCTTATTTGGTAGTGCTTCATATTATTGTGGTGAACCACATTAAGAGTGTTCTCATCACAACTTGGGAGTACCAAAAGGGCTTGCAATGCTGGTGTGGACTCAACATCATCTTCAAGAAGCTGAACATAATGGTGGAGCTTGCAATGTTTTTAGTTTAAAAAAGGTCTCTCCATCAGGCATGATGCCTGACAAATATTTGTTATTTAATAAAGAAACAGACCTTCGAAGGGGAGGGTTTCTCACAACTTTGAAAATAGAAGAGAGCCAGAAATATGAGGATCTTCACATAACTTTGTGTTTAGTTGTATTGATGCGACAGCCAGCACTAATGAGTACACGTCCATTCAAAAGACTTCTGCCTCTTGCCCGAAGTAACAGGCGCGTTCTCTGTCATTTGATTGGCCCATTTTCTTTAAACAGTGATGCGCACTTGGGTTGCTGAAGTATGAGTGTGGAAAAAAGACCAATCAAACAAGAGCTGCTAATCCCTCAGTCTTATCGTGGCGAATTGTGTTGAAGGGGTCGCAAAAAGCTGGGACACGACGGTTGCCTATTGGTTGGAATGGGGCCTCGTCTGGCCGCCCGGGCGTTCCCGAGTCAGCAGCATCCTCTGTGACCCGTGCACACGTATGGTGGTGCGCCGTAGTTTTCTTCTACTGTGCGGGGAGAGTGGTTTCGAGTAGTGCATCGTATTACCCAGCCCAGAATGTTGTGGAAGGGTGGAGACACCTCGGTTAAACAATATAATTGAAATAACTTATGGTTTTAGTCAGCCATGCGTAGAGATTCAACACTTGATTGTTCTGTAAGCACCCACCAGATTTGGTTCGGGAACCACAGTTGAATATTTGCGTTCTGAAAGCAGTTTATATAGGGTTCACACACTTTCAGGAGTCCGCTACGGATATTCTCTCATGACAGGGGAACCTCCTCACCCCTTCACACAAGTCTTCCAGCCTTTTCTAGCCTTTTCCCGCCTTCATCCACCTTTCCTAACCTTTAGGGCGTGGAATCCCCCCGCAAGTTACGGAGCGCGTGCTAGGGCCTGCCTTTCCCGTTCTGCTCCTCTTCACACACGGACAATAACCTTTTTGTTACCTTTCGCGGATGATTAGAAGAACCCCTGTTGCGCTCTTTCCACTTGCGTCCCGCAATTCCGCCGGCCCATGTGATCCTCGTTTCTTACGGCGACAGCGCAGCAGAACTGCTACCGCAATGTGTGCGCGTGCTTTCTCCAATGATCGCTCACGTGGCCACAAGCTGCACAGGTCAGAAGTCATGCACCTCATTAGCTGCTCCACAGTTAATGTACGCCACGTGACCCCGAGGCCACTTGCACCACTAGTGAAAGCTTGGGCCCACGAGAAACTGACGACTCTAGGTTAAATGGCAGGACCCGAATCGCGTTGTTTGTGATTCGGCTTTCCCTTTGTGATTCGGCTTTCCCTGGAAATAGCGGCGCTGAGAAACTGCAGCAATATGGATGCCACGTGGCAGCGTACTTCCAACGATAAGAGCCTAGTCGAGATAAGATGCTTCTTGCGATCTTTCCTGTCGACTACCCCCCCACTGAACATAAATATGCGCCATATTCACTCCCTCCATACTTACTGTACTACGTAATCTCACTCCTCAGCCTGTCCAAAATCCGCGGAGATCTCAATATCTTTGCTCCATAAGCACAAGCACACGAGGGCACGCGACGATTACAGCCTAGCACCCTTTCTATAGCCCGAGCGTGGCACACGGAGGAAAGGGAGTCTCACTTCAGCTCAGACCGTCACCATTTCGATTGTTGCGATTTTGCTAGCATCTAAGACCCTGCATTTTGAATCGCTTCTATATACTCCGAGTCGGAGTCGACGTAGCTCCTATCACATACGGAGCTCTACTAAGCCAGCTGCATTCGGAGTCCTCAAAACTGCGGCTTACCGTTGTCGAATCCACCAGCTACCATCATTTTCGCCCGCGCCTTGCCGTCGTCTGTAAACACGAACAAGCAATTCACTTCCCTTTCCAGACGACTAGCTTCCGCACCACCATTGCTAATCCGTGATGGCTACTGCGCGAATGGACGACCCTTCTTCGCCCGCGGCGGCTTCCGCCGACGCAGATGTTTCGGCCCATGGCGATGCTGACGTCATTATCAGTCTAATCACGTCCCGCCGTCAGCGCCGCGTTCGCCGCTCTGCGACGAGTGTACCTCTGCGGCCTCCGTCGGGTCTACCAATACCGACCTCGACTTCAGTCGACAACGTGCTTCCGCGAAGCGCCGCGTCTCGCTCTGCGCGGCGCCGAGCTGGTGCTACAAACGGCGAGACGTCAACAGCTTCCATTGCTACTACTGCCCGGCGAATGACTCAAAACGGGGAGCCTCTACCTGAGTTTTGGGCCTCGCCCGCACCTTCCAGCGCCCCTCTGAGGGATCGCAGTGCCGCTTCCCCCGGGCAGCGTCGGAATTCCACCTCAACGGAGATTCTTGCTATTGCTGAACAGCTGTTCGGGCAGCAGCGTCCTGCGAACTCGTCTGATGGAGATTTTCAGCGAAATGCTACTACCTACGCAAGACCTGCTGAGAGAATGACCGAGGGAGTGCGCGATCTGGAAGTGCTCGAGCGGCGTGGCCAAAGAACATCAGGTATGCGTGCACGAAGAGGAGGGCTTTCGGAAAGAAGGGCTGAATTACTCGTGAATCCGGCGACGGACTCAGCGCAATGGCGCAGTCAAACTGAATCTGAAGCTGACGGGTTTAGGGTACAAACAACAGACATGGGGGCGAGAGTGGAAGGCGAATCTACCGTCGATGGGAGAATGATGAATAACGTAGATGGATGGTGGGATTTCGTTGGCGAGATGGAGAGGGATATGCTGAGTGACTGTAGCCGTAGTGATTGTGGCAGCCTTCACAATTCTTGCTTCGGCAGCTTCAAGAGCACCAGCTCAGGTATCGGGCCCAGGGATTCCTCGCTGGGCAGTTCCTTCGACAGGTGCAGAATTGGAAGTGGTTCTTCTGCTAGTGCCTACCACACAAGAGGATCAGTGTTTGAACCTCTTGACCGATTCCCATACGGGAATGCCACATTGGGATTTTTTGCCTGACCTTGGACAGAAACCCATGTCAGGTGCATCACTTAGCGCGTGATATATTTGCTAGTCCTAGGCTTTCTAAAAGAAAATGTAATTACGAGAGAAGTGGGGATTTGCAGACGTTCTTGTTTATTATAGTATTAGAGTTAAATATTTTGGCCCTTATCATCTTTTAATCATCATCAAGGCGTTGGAAGAAAGGTTTTGAGTAGATCTGTTAATCACAAAAATGGTTTGTATGTAGTTGAGTTGTAGCTATCACCAGAGAAGCAAAGCTAGCATGTCTTTTAAATATCCTTGTGACTTCACACCGCACATAAATCTACCTAATTATCGAAGTCGTGCATAACGGCGCATTTCGTTCCTCGGTTTGAGGGGACGGGTCCGGTGTATCAGATGCGGATTGGCGGAATCATAACGGCGGGGATGCTTTCCGCGTTGCTTTGATTGGCTGGTGAGGTGCAGCAGTCGATCAATCCCTGATTGCCCGAAGCGGCTTGTTGCCCTGTACTGCAGCTGGCTGTTAGCGAAAACAAATGATTTTTCCGCGTTCCAGCCTGCTGCAAAGGCATCTCTCGGCGAAATGCCTCACAAAGCTCCTCCCACCAGCCATTTTAGTGGGAATGTGGGAATGCACAAACCTTCCCTTCCTCTCTTCACCAAAGTGCACTCCGTAGTGCAGGCGGTGCAGCATCCAGTCTGCTTTTGTTGTCATCATGAAGGACGATAGAGTTCATGTACGTGATCAAGTCACACGGAGTTTATGTGCTGCGGACAGGCAGAGGACACGAATTGCACAACCTGCTCATCATTCACCCGCAAACACGCCTCGGGCTTAGCCAGTTCTAGATACTCTGTATGCATGAGTGTACACTATCATGGACGAGTGTATCATAGCCAAAAGCAGGCCACATACAGCATCGGCAGAAGCGACAGGAGCGGCAGCAGCACAAGAAGGATTGTAACATCATCGCGGCCAGGACTAGGGGAGCTCTATAACTACATAAAGAGAAAAAGTTGGCTCTTATGTACCTCTGAGGCCACTCGGGCATCGGTGATTGGTTGGTTGGGATGTTGTCTGTCACTTACCGTCCCTTCCCTTCGAATCTTGCCTCCACACATCTGTTTTCGCCCTGCATCTCCAAGCATCCTCCAATCGTCGGCGACTCGCGAGTGGTTCAATCAAGCGAACCTCTCTGTTCAGAAAAGCCTGCTTTGACGCGCCTCTTCGAATCCAACAAATGCTTCGCGATGCTGGCTGTAACGCTGCCGTTTGTAACGCCTGCGCTTCGATGCCGCAGCCTCGTGTGTGCATCGACAGACGCACACCAAGGTGTACCGATGTACTGTAGTAGTGCCACCAGCGCACCATCAGTACGTGCTAGCAGCAGCGTGGCAGAGGCAGATCACTGCTTTTCGAGCCTAATTGCTAATTCCATCAGTCCACCGTCTTCGGCCCGACGAGCATCAGTCCATCCCATTCACAAGTATCAGCAGCTCCGCTGCAAGTACGGTATTAGCGCTACGCTTGACCAACACTCACATACGCCTCCCGTATCCCGTCTTCGTGCGTTCCTTTCGTCGCGACAACGTCGCATCTTGGATGTCGTGGTCGAAGCGAGAAAAGGGAATTTCAGCGAATCACCGCTTCTTGCGCAGCTGATCGCTGATCGACTTTTACAGCACTACTGTACGGCGCAGGTTCTGCTGCGAATGCTCCGTCCGAAATCTCGTTTCGTCCGTCCTCATTCAGGCAATATTCACGGCTCCTACGGTTTCCGAAGCAGCGTTTCCGCACAAGGATTATCTTTGGGGACTGCGGCTTGGAGCAGACAACTTCGCACTGACTGAAACGGGGTCTTGCTCCTGACATCCTCAAAATCTAGTTTTGAGGCGCCTCAAAACTAGACTCCTGACATCCTCAAAATCTGGGACTTCATTCGGATCACTTCACGCGCCGAGCACGACGATCACTGACCGGAGAGTCTGAAACTAAATTCGTGCGTTTTTTTCGATTTTTGAGGCGACTCAACAGTTGACGATCACTGAGCGAAGTTTCTCAAGCTGATTTCGTGAGATCCTTGAGAGTCATGGCTTCCGACACTGGCGGCGTCGCCGCGTTGAGAGAGCTACACGCTCTGGCGGCGGACGTCAACGTCAATTTTCACGTCAGCAGGCCCCCGCGACGTGTCAAGCGCCGCAACTCCGCCTTGAAACTCTCTCCCTCCCTGGAAATTCTGTCCATCGCAGAGGAGATTTTCGGCGCGCAGCTCTTGACAGAGGCACCTGACCAATCTCAGCCGCAGGATGCGACACTTCGAGGATTGTCGGTGGTAAGATCGGCGGAGAATGCGGAGGGCGATCTTAGAGCCCTTGAGGCGCTGGGACAAGCTACAGCCCGAGCGTACGAAGATGGGGAATCGTGGAGAGGGAGGACTACCGAAGAGAGGTATCCTGTTGCCTCTGAGCCTTTGGAAATCGCGGGGCGGGGAATGCGGCGTGTAAGATCGTTGCTTGGGTTTTCACAGGCGCGGGAAGCGGGAGGCGCGGGATATGGAGGGGAACGCGACGAGTTGGCGGAAGCCAGGGGTTTTTTTCCCGCGCGGAACGGGGTGGGGGATGTTGCTGGGTGGTGGAATTTCGTGGGGGAGATGGAGGGGGAGATGCGGAGTGAATGTAGCGGGAGGAGCAGCTTCGACAGCTGCACGAACTGGAGCCGCTGCAGCAGCCTGTGCGACTTGGGCAGCTGTTTCGACCCGAAGAGCTCCCCAGCCGCTAGTTCTTACAACGGGAGCCAATCAACTCGCTGGTGATTCTGCTGAAGGCTTCTACAGTGAGTAGTGCCTCTTCTGTAATGCATGTAATCCATGTATCATATGTAATAAATCCATGTATAGAGAAGCACCAATGTAGTAAGGTGGCCCGGAGGATGGCTTTTTAGACCATCCACTACCAGCTGCATTACCTCCCTCCCAATGATAAGGGCTAAAGCTGTTATGCGCTCAATCCCTCCCATCTCACAAGGAGACCGAAAGCCCTGATGTGTGCAAACTTGTGTGACGCCCGTTCTCAGGTTCAATGTGATTGCTGATAACTCTCTGCATTATAGAATCGGTAGCTGAAGGGAGGGTGGATGTGGGAAAGGGTTCAGGGAAGATGGACACAACAGGTGTTAGCATGCATTGAATGCACCACCACAAAACCTATGTAAAACAGCTGCAACCATTACAGCACCCAACACCAACCACCATTGGACCACACCCAACACCATCGCACCATGTCAAACACCATCACACAGCACCCAGCACCATCGCACCTCACCCAACACCATTGCACCAACACATACTTCATGTATGCGCCGTGCAGGAACGCGCTGGCCACAGCAGTCACGAAGAGACGGCCTCTAAGCTTCGGCTTGTGGCGCAGCGTGTTGCGCACCCGATACCATCCCACTGCACCCAACACCATCAAACCTTACTCAACCACACTATACTGCACCCACACCGTCACACCAACACATACTTCATGTATGCGCCGTGCAGGAACGCGCTGGCCACAGCAGTCACGAAGAGACGGTCACTCAGCTTGGGCTTGTGGCGCAGTGTGATGCGCACACAACACAATCCCACCGCACCCAACACCATCCCACCACACTCAACACCATTGCACCACCACGTACTTCATGTATGCGCCATGCAGGAATGCGCTAGCCACAGCAGTCACGAAGAGGCGGTCCCTCAGCTTGGGCTTGTGGCGCAGCGTGATACGTACTGCCGGGGAGAGGTGCGGGAGAAGCAGAGCCAGGGGAATGGCGGGGGGGGATTTCTGAGGTTCATCAAAAGTTTCCTCAGCTTGGGCTTGTGGCGCAGCGTGATGCGTACTGCCGGAGAGGCGGGAGAGGCGAGACAAAACAAGCCCAGGGGAAAGGAAGGAAGAGTCCGTGGGGAGGGAATAGCGGGAGGGCGGCGCATGAGAGAAGGAGCGCGAGCAGCAACGAAGAACCGTCTTGCTGACGTAATTTGAGATATCGTCCGTGGTGCGGGGGGAATGCAGAGAGTCCGGAAGAACAGTTGTAGGTGGGTGGGGGTTGCGCGGGTTGTGCGGGACAGGCTCGAGAGGAATGGCGGGCAAGAAAGTACTTAGTGGGAAGAGAGACGCGTAGAGGATGGGCGTGATGAGTGAGGATGGGCGTAATGAGTGAGTTTTGAGTCGACTCGAAACTCGACTTATCACACACGGCGGGCAAGGAAGTACTTAGTGGGAAGAGAGGCGCGTAGAGGATGGGCGTGATGAGCGAGTAGTCAGGCGCCTTGGAGAACCGACGCGCGGGTTGAATGGCCTCTGCCCTGCGATCATGGTACACAGGCGCGGGAAACGGAGACACGGGGAACGGGGAAACGAGGAACGGGGAAACGAGGACGTCACTTCTGTGTCTATGTCGGGGTACGCGTCGTGGTTGCATGCGTCACGTCAGCGCGCATGCTTCGGGTAGAATCTGGAATCATGAAAGAAATTCTGACCCTGTGGATGGAGCCGCACTCGCCGCCGCGACTGACGCCGCCGCGTCTTGCGCAAACGCCGCCATGGTGTAGAAGGGTGAAACGAGAACTCGGCCCGGAGTACTAGGGTTGGTAAATCGCCGCCTCGACGAATTGTCGTGGATCCCGCAGAGTAACCTCCAACACTGCGCAGTAGTCACGACGATGTAGTGTTAGCCGTCACGCTCGCACCAACCACTAGCTGGTGCGAGTTGTCTGCTCGTGTAAGTTTCCCAACACCCACTCAGCAGAATGGTTCTTGTTCCGTCTGCCCTGGCGGGTTTTCTTTCTACCAATTGGCGTGGCGCGAGGGGATTGGGCGTTCAACCACGGGCGAACGGACGGACGGATGTCACGGATTGAGGAACGCGAATAGCAGGATGGGAAATTGGTTTGTGGGATGTGTTAGCAGCGCAGGGTGTGCGTTGGGCTGGCAGCAGCTGAGCAGATGTGAGATGGCAGGGTCGTGCCTTCGCTGGAAATGTCGAATGCGCGAGCCTTCTGCAGGTGCTTCGGGCTGTATTCGATAGTAAATGGCTCGCACGAAAAATGCAGTCCCACAAACCAAAAATGCACGAAAAATGCAGTCTGCACGGGGTCGCTCTGCCTAGGGGCTGGCCACAAAAGACGGGGGGGGCCTGAGGGTGCGCTCCAGAGCCCACGCATCTGTCGCCTCCGCCACGAAGACATTCTGTGCCTCTTCGGCAAACCACCCAAGAGGCGGTGTTTTGAAGCGAACCGCCCGATTTCAGCAATTACAGGTGGACAATCCCCCAAGAACCCCCCCAGCAACCGGGCTGGCCAGAGCGGCGTCTCAGAGCCTTCGGCCGTCAACGAAGAGGGGGGAGAAGCAATGGGCGACAAGAGTCTGGCCGCCGATGTGGCATTGGAGGCTGCGAGGGCAGCTTGGGAAGAGCATCGTAGGCGCTTGCAACAACAGCACAACACTCGCAGGAGTGGCCTACCTGAGAGCGTAACGCGGCACAGTGCCTGCTCGACCGACGTCGACTCTCCCCTAGTCGTGCCACGTCTCGCACGGCGGCAGGAATGGCGGCGTCGGAGGGCGGCAGGAAGAGACAGGCAACGGGAGCCGCCGGTGGGGGGCCGGTGGGACCTGCAGGCGGGCGGACAGCAGGGGAGCCGGGAAAGAGGCCGACAGCCGCCGGAGGGGACGAGGCAGCAGCGGCTGCAGAGCGGAGGGCAGCATGAGCTGCAGGGCGGAGGGCAGCAGCAGCTGCAGAGCGGAGGGCAGCAGCAGCTGCAGAGTGGGGGGCAGCAGCAACTGCAGAGCGGAGGGCAGCAGCAGCTGCAGAGTGGGGGGCAGCAGCAGCTGCAGAGCGGAGGGCAGCAGCAACTGCTGCAGAGCGGAGGGCAGCATGAGCTGCAGGGCGGAGGGCAGCAGCAGCTGCAGAGCGGAGGGCAGCAGCAACTGCAGAGCGGAGGGCAGCAGCAGCTGCAGAGCGGAGGGCAGCAGCAGCTGCAGAGCGGAGGGCAGCAGCAGCTGCAGAGTGGGGGGCAGCAGCAACTGCTGCAGAGCGGAGGGCAGCATGAGCTGCAGAGTGGAGGGCAGAGGCAGCTGCAGAGCGGAGGGCAGCAGGAGCTGCAGAGTGGAGGGCAGCGGCAGCTGCAGAGCGGAGGGCAGCAGCAACTGCTGCAGAGCGGAGGGCAGCATGAGCTGCAGGGCGGAGGGCAGCAGCAGCTGCAGTGCGGAGGGCAGCAGCAGCTGCAGAGCGGAGGGCAGCAGCAGCTGCAGAGCGGAGGGCAGCAGCAACTGCTGCAGAGCGGAGGGCAGCATGAGCTGCAGGGCGGAGGGCAGCAGCAGCTGCAGAGCAGAGGGCAGCAGCAGCTGCAGAGCGGAGGGCAGCAGCAGCTGCAGGGCGGAGGGCAGCAGCAGCTGCAGGGCGGAGGGCAGCAGCAGCTGCGGAGTGGAGGGCAGCGTCAGCTGCAAAGCAGAGCACAGCAGGAGCTGCAGAGGGGAGGGCAGCATGAGCTGCGGAGTGGAGAGCAGCAGGAGCTGCAGAGTGGAGAGCAGCAGGAGCTGCAGAGTGGAGAGCAGCAGGAGCTGCAGAGTGGAGAGCAGCAGGAGCTGCAGAGTGGAGGGCAGCAGGAGCTGCAGAGTGGAGGGCATCAGGAGGAGCAGAGTGGAGGGCAGCAAGAGACATTGTGGGTGAGCGATGTGGAGATGGTGGACGAGGCAGGCACCGACGAGCTGGAATCAAGCCCCATGGAGGGGGAGAATGCCAACCCCGACTCCTCGGACCAAGCGGAAAGGCCCCGAGTGCGGGGGCGGGTCCGGAGGCGACGGGCAACCAAACTGCTACAGCTGCAGAGCGGAGGGCAGCAGCAACTGCTGCAGAGGGGAGGGCAGCAGCAGCTGCAGAGCGGAAGGCAGCAGGAGCTGCAGAGCGGAGGGCAGCGGCAGCTGCAAAGAGGAGATCAGCAGCTGCTGCAGAGTGGAGGGCAGCAGGAGCTGCAGAGCCGAGAGCAGCAAGAGCTGCGGAGTGGAGAGCAGCAGCAGCTGCAGAGTGGAGGGCAGCAGGAGCTGCAGAGTGGAGGGCAGGAGGAGCTGCAGAGCGGAGGGCAGCAAGACCCACTGGGGGAGTTGGATGTGGAGATAGAGGCCGAGGCATACACCGACGAGCTGGAATCAAGCCCCATGGAGGGTGAGAATGCCAACCCCGACTCCTCGGACCAAGCGGAAAGGCCCCGAGTGCGGGGGCGGGGCCGGAGGCGACGGGCAACCAAACTACTACAGCTGCAGAGGGGAGGGCAGCAGCAGCTGCAGAGCGGAGGGCAGCAGGAGCTGCAGGGCGGAGGGCAGCAGCCCAATCAGAGCGGAGGGCAGCAGAGCAGGCGGAGGGCAGCAGCTGCGGAGGGCAGCAGCAGCTGCAGAGCGGAGGGCAGCAGGAGCTGCAGAGCGGAGGGCAGCAGCCCAATCAGCAGCAGAGGGCAGCAGCAGCTGCAGAGCGGAGGGCAGCAGCCCAATCAGAGCGGAGGGCAGCAGCAACTGCAGAGCGGATGGCAGCGGCAGCTGCAGAGCGGAGGGCAGCAGGAGCTGCAGAGCGGAGGGCAGCAGCCCAATCAGAGCGGAGGGCAGCAGCAGCTGCAGAGCGGAGGGCAGCAGCAGCTGCAGAGTGGAGGGCAGCAGGCAGCAGGGCAGCAGCTGCAGAGCGGAGGGCAGCAGCAGCTGCAGAGCGGAGGGCAGCAGCAGCTGCAGAGCGGAGGGCAGCAGCCCAATCAGAGCGGAGGGCAGCAGCAGCTGCAGAGCGGAGGGCAGCAGGAGCTGCAGAGCGGAGGGCAGCAGCAGCTGCAGAGCGGAGGGCAGCAGCAGCTGCAGAGCGGAGGGCAGCAGCAGCTGCAGAGCGGAGGGCAGCAGCAGCTGCAGAGTGGAGGGCAGCAACAGCTGCAGAGCGGAGGGCAGCAGGAGCTGCAGAGCGGAGGGCAGCAGCAGCTGCAGAGCGGAGGGCAGCAGCAACTGCTGCAGAGCGGAGGGCAGCATGAGCTGCAGAGCGGAGGGCAGCATGAGCTGCAGGGCGGAGGGCAGCAGCAGCTGCAGAGCGGAGGGCAGCAGCAACTGCAGAGCGGAGGGCAGCAGCAGCTGCAGAGCGGAGGGCAGCAGCAGCTGCAGAGCGGAGGGCAGCAGCAGCTGCAGAGCGGAGGGCAGCAGGAGCTGCAGAGCGGAGGACAGCAGAAGCTGCAGAGCGGAGGGCAGCAGCCCAATCAGAGCGGAGGGCAGCAGCAGCTGCAGAGCGGAGGGCAGCAGCCCAATCAGAGCGGAGGGCAGCAGCAACTGCAGAGCGGAGGGCAGCAGCAGCTGCAGAGCGGAGGGCAGCATGAGCTGCAGGGCGGAGGGCAGCAGCCCAATCAGAGCGGAGGGCAGCAGCAGCTGCAGAGCGGAGGGCAGCAGCAGCTGCAGAGTGGAGGGCAGCAGCCCAATCAGAGCGGAGGGCAGCAGCAGCTGCAGAGCGGAGGGCAGCAGCAGCTGCAGAGTGGAGGGCAGCAGCCCAATCAGAGCGGAGGGCAGCAGCAGCTGCAGAGCGGAGGGCAGCAGCGGCTGCAGAGTGGGGGGCAGCTGCAGCTGCAGTGCGGAGGGCAGCAGCAGCTGCAGAGCGGAGGGCAGCAACAGCTGCAGAGCGGAGGGCAGCAGCAGCTGCAGAGCGGAGGGCAGCAACAGCTGCAGAGCGGAGGGCAGCAGGAGCTGCCCGATGGGGTGCAGCTTGCGAGGCTGCCAGAGGGGGAGATGGAGATGGAGTCGAGCAGACAGGTCTTGCCGGCGTGTTCGAGTGGAGAGGAGCACCCAGACCCTATGCTGACACCCCCGCCCCGCATCCCGTGCGAAACCTGTTATCGCACTTTCACGGAGAGAGGAAAGGCCACGCGTCATATGTCGGCCTGCAGGGCAGCGGACGCCAAGCGCCGTGCACAGGCGCTTGGGTTGACCCGCGACGTCACAGACGACTCGGACAGCGAACCTCCGCCACCACGGGATATCAGTGAAGAGGTGTGGGCCGCAGTTCCCACATGGGACTGGGAGTCGTTTTTCGGGATCGAATTGGTGCCAGGGAGAATCATGCGTCGCATCCCACAGCGCGCAAGACTGGGGGTGCTTGATGCACTAGCTTGTATCCTGAAGCGGCTCAAGTCAAAGGCAGCAGACGAGGCGGCATCCTTGGTGTTTTTGGCCTTCCCTCGTCTTTTCTTGGGGATTCCAACCGGGCAAGGCCAGGGGCAGAGGGCGGCAATTAGGGAGCGGTTGGAGAAGTTTTGGGCTGGGGAGTGGCAGCAGCTGTTTGAGTTGGCGGTGGCGGCGATGCAACCTGCGGCTCGCCCCTTGTCCTTCACCCCACCCGAGCATGATCCTGATGCCGTGCGCCTATCCCGCTGCCGTACAAGGTGCAAAGTGGGAGAATGGAGTCGGGGTTTGGCGTGCCTTACGGCTGGTAGCATCGCTCAGCCCTCTCAGCACATGGTGGACGCGCTACGAGCGAAACACCCATCGTGCGAGTCCGCCATTCCTGGGTGGGTGCAGGAGGAGACAGTCGAGCCTTCCCTTATCCCACAGCTTTCAGTGGAGGTACTCGGCCAGGCGATCCACTCAGCGGCTAGGGCGTCCGCACCAGGACCGTCGGGGTGGGTGACGGAGCACCTGCGCGACACTTTTCTCTCTGAGCCCGCGTATCTGTCCCACCTGCTAGAGGTCTTCACCCAGTGGACCAAGGGAGAGGTAGCGGAGCGCGTGCGACCCTGGCTCACTGCGTCCAACTTGGTGGGCCTGTCGAAGCCGAATGGTGACGTTCGCCCGGTGGCTATAGGCGAGGTGCTCCCCCGCATACTATCTCGGGCCATATGCATCGTGCTTCGCCCGAAGATGATGTCGCACTTTGCTCCGTGTAACCAGTTTGGAGTCGGGTCCAGGTCGGGAGTGGAAGTCCTCGCACATGCCTTTCGCTCCGCCATCTCTACTCACCCGTCGTGGTGTGCGCTGCAAATTGACGTGGCGAACGCTTTCAACTCCTTCCATCGGCGGGAAATGTTTGAGGGTCTTCGACAGTCGCCTTTCAAGGGATTGATTCCATTTCTGCGTGTCTTCTACGGCACTCCTAGCGACCTCTATCTCCGAGCGGGCCCTTTTGTCGAAGCTTTGGCTTCCGAGCGGGGCTCGAGGCAAGGGGATCCATTGGGTCCGTTTCTGTTCGCGTTCACACAGCAGCTGGTTATGGAACCAACCAAAACGGAGTACGCCGACTTACTCTTCCTCAGCTATGCTGACGATACGTATATCCTGGGGCCTAGGGAACGGGTTCTAGCAGCCTATGAGGCCTTGCGGGAACGACTGGACGGGCTGGGTTTGGAGGTGCAGCCGCATAAGTGTAAGCTATGGGAGCGAGGGAGGGACCAGGATGGGGAGGAGAGAAATGAGACTGTCCCGCCCGGCATGCAGCAGACATGGACGGGGCTCACTGTGGTAGGGGTGCCCATTGGGGAGGAGGACTGGGAGGTGGCTAGCCTGCGTCGCCGGCTGACGGAGCTGCATGCACCTGTCCCCTGGCTTCCTCTGCTTGACCACCCACAGATTGCGTCCCATTTGTTGGCGATCGCAGTGTCGGCGCGCCCGATCTACCTCACACGGACGATGCCTCCACGACCTGAGGTTGTGGAGGCTTTTCGGGACTGGGACACGAAGCTGGAAGATTGTTTCGAGGAGCTGTTTCCAGATAGTACCTGGGATCACGATTCGGGGAAGTCCCAGATGGCTCGTTTACAGCTGCACCTTCCTGCCAGACTCGGGGGGTTCGGCATTCGATCTGCGGCTGACCTTAGTCCTCTGTCGTATGCATGTGGCTGGTGCCAAGCAGTGAGCGATGTGGCTCGGTTGGGGGTGGCAGGTGAGGAGCGGATGTTTGAGGAGTTTTTCCGCACGCCCGAGGCTACGACCTTGTTGGACCCCTGGTTTGCGAGAGCAGTGGATCTGCTTCCACAGTCGGTTCGGCAGGAGATGCCACCCCTTGCCTTGTGCACCGCTGATCCGCCTATGCTGCTCTTCCCCACACAACACCGTCGCCTGGCGGTTGAGAGCCTCCAATCTCTTCGAGGCATGGCCCACAACGATGCCACCCTGGCCCGTTTGACATCCCTTCAGGGCCCGGGGGCTGGGGCGTGGGTTTCTGCCGTTCCTTCGCACGAGGAGGCTACCTTCACCGCAGCCGAGTGGAGCATCTGCGCGTCCATGCGCCTAGGCCTCCCTATTCAGCAGCTGATAGTGGCCGGCAAGTGCGCGTGTGGGTTTGAGTTTGCTGATCCCTCTGACCCGCATCATGCCCTTCGCTGCAAGTATCAGTATGCACCTTCTCGGGTTCACGATGCGGTTAAATTTGTGGTGGCGAAGATAGCTAAGGGTGCGGGTGGGATTGTGACCATGGAAGACGACACGTTGCTCCCAGGGAAGAGGGTTGATGTGGCGGTTCGGAAACTGAGGGAGGGGGAGGAGCACGCGCTGGAGGTTAGTGTGGTAGATCCTATCTCGCTATCCGCGCAGCACCATGGACAGATTGGTCGCAAGGTGGGTTTTGCCGCGAGAGAGAGAGAAAAGCGGAAGACGGCGGACTACAAATCGCTTCTACAGCGGCATGGGGGAGTGCAGTTCACACCACTCATTGCTGAGACATGGGGATGCTTGGGGGGGAGTTTTGGACGGTGGCTTAAGAAGCAGGGTGACGCGCAGATCGAGATAGCAAAGACGAAAGGGGCGGCGCGAGCTACGGGAAAGGGTTTCTCGGCTTATTTGCTCGGATCGCTCAAAGCGGCTGTGGGTGTGGCTTTGCAACGGGCTCAGGCGCGTGTGATCTTGTTACGCGCTGCGTCGATGATGAGAGGCCCAGAGGCTGTTTGGGTGGAGCGGGAGGATGTTGAGGAGGAGATGGGATGGGATGCTCCGTGGGCGGATGCACCATACTTGGTAGACATGCGGGTTTAGGGAGTGGGTTTAGGGGGGGAGGTTTGGTTCGATGGGAGTGCAGTTGGGGTGCTTTGATGGGAGGGCTTGATGGTGTTTTAAATGTGTGTGCTATTGGGGTTTTCTTGGGGTTGTGTGTGCTACTTTTTCTTCCTTCTTCCCTGTTTTTCTTCCTCCTATCATTTTTCCCCTATTCCCCTCATTCTTCCTCTCCTCTCTCCTTTTTTCTACTCACGTTATTCCTCCTTTTCTCCTCTCTTCCCGTTTCCACTCCTTTTCCTTGCGTAATTATGCTACATTGTAACAGATAGTACCTCGATTGCTATCCAAAAAAAAAAAAAAAAAAAAAAACAGTCCCAGCCAGTTTGCGGTGTAGTTCTTCGATACAAACATATGTTTCAGTGTATACATCATTTCCTTCACCCTGTCTGTCGGGAGAATACCACATGCTGAATATCCAGTATGATGGTGTAGCGCAATCCAACAAAGAATCATAAACCTTAGGAAGGGCAAAATTGGGGGTTATTTTGGCTGAACAATACAAGGCGCAAAATCATTCACCAACCACATCTGGTGGTTGGTTCGAGCCAGGAGAACCACCGCACTGACCACAGTCAGCCGCATAGGTCCGTCGACTCATCATCCAAACACGTGAATGACGCGAGTCTATTTGTCTGGGCGAACGAGAAGGCTGGAAGCCGGGCTTTGACAACCACAGCGCAGGCCGGACGAAATGCAGACTTCAAGAAAAAAATGAAGCCAGAAGGGAGAAAACGTCGAAGGGCTTGCATATCCCGGGTGCAGTAGTCACAGTGCAAGCATCCTCAGCGATCCAACTCGACAATATTTCGACTGCCAGTCGGACAATTTCGCGAGTAAAGACTGTCGCGCGAGTCGAGGCTATTGCGCGAGTCTAGATGCGATGCCAGAGTGGTACATCGTGTCGTGATGCGTCTCCGATTCCTTCAGCATCTCCCGCAGCTTCCGCGCTTTCTCTGCCGTGAAAACCGGCGCATTTCCCGCGTTAATCTGCACCGGGATCGACCCATCCGGCCCGCGGTGAACCAGGGCTTTCTTATTCGCTTTCTTTGGAGTGATGCTTAATCCGGGAAGCGTGCGTTGCGGCGCGACTGGCGGAATCCTCAGAAGCCGGTTCGCCCGAAGGGAACCAGCCGCGTCAGTCTCAGCAGGAGCGCTGGCCGCATTTGGCGGGGAGGCGAGCGAGCGATGAGGGCGATGAAAATCGGGCGTCGCCGGGGGTACGTTCTGCGAATCGCTAGGATTCGCCAGCCAGTGTTGCGACGAGTCGAACGACGAATCGGAATGCGGCCACGAGGGGCCCATCACCGCCATCGTCGTCGTGCTGGCGGGCCTAGCAGCACCGTTGCCTGACAGAGAGGTGTCGCCCGTCGAGTCGCATGCTGCGGGAAGTCGCGAGCTAAGCTGCACGCCAAGAAAGGCCGACGGGGAGAGAGGTGTGGTTGCCATAATCGAAAATGAGTAACAGCTTGATTGATTACAGAATCGCGAAGGTTTGAAATGAAGAAGCGAGTCCTACAGGCGTCGCGTGGATTGAGATAAAGCGTTATTGTTGGTTATTTGGTGGAGCTGACACTGAAGGAGAATATATGACTAGATGCAGATGGGGGGGAAATCAGTGCATGTCATGTCGACTCTATCGTCAGGCACATTCAAAATTGGATGTGCGACCAGGCGGTGCGCGCGAGTTGAGAGGAAATTCGAGTCGCCGAATTGGGAATACGAGGCGCACATGCGAGCAGAATGTACCATTGGCTGCGGATGATTTGATGGGCACTTCCCCGTTACGACATGCGAAGCCGAAGACGAGACACCATGCCGTTTCTCGAAAGCCCGCGAAAGCTGGTGGTGACAGTCCCCTTTTTCGCAGCGCCTGGACGCGGTGCTTGATTGGCTCGTGTGTAGTCTCGAAATATCCAGCTATGCGTAGTTCCGACGCAGGCATTGACAAACGCGGGAAGAGAGGACTACACTTGCACTTATTCTTACAGAAAGGCTTATTGCACATACAGTACAAGCAACAACGGCGAGCACTTACATCCATAATTAGAAGCCATTGCCGGCTACTTCGCCAAGCAATGCTGTAAAAGGTAAATGAACAAATAATTGTGTTGCAGAAAACAGCGGCATTCCAAAGGGCTCTCTAGAAAACATTCGCGTTGGTATTAGTTCATTTGAGGGTGTTTGAGCGCTCAGACGTCCATTGAGGAGCGGCGGCCCTGCTGATGCTGAGCAGAGCCACTGTACGCTCCTCTTTGCCGAGACGCCTGAAGCAATGGGGGTAGGGCGGGGGGGGGGGGGGGGGGGGGGGGGGGGGGAGACACCTTTTTGGACTGTAAGCCCATCACCAACCCTAAACCTCCCACCCCACCTGCCTACAAGAAGCAACTGACATACATTGCAGAAAGCACACACAGAAACGGCAGCACACACGCACACACACACCCCTACATCCAACCCCACCAGTCCATGCATGCAATGATGCAAAGCACATCCCCACCCCCACACGCATGCACGCACACAACGTTTCACCTGCGCCCAGCCACTGCCACTCCCAGCACTTTAGAGCCGACTAAGAGAATCAATGTGTCTCTCACCTGCTCACCTGCACAACCAGCCCACACGATGTCTCACTCGCGCCCAGCCACTGCCACTCCCAGCAATATAGAGCCAACAAAGAAAATCACTGTGTATCTCACCGCTCTCTGCTGCTGCCACTCCCAACCCTCCCCTGCTCACCTGCTCACCTGCTCGATCCGCCCACACGATGTCTCACCTGCCCCCTGCCACTGCCACTCGCATCACCCGTTTTTGTACTTGAGGCGTCTTAAAAACACACCCGCACCCCCACATGCACATGCGCACCCCCACATGCTCATGCGTACCCCCACATGCACATGCGCACCCCCACATGCTCATGCGCACCCCCACATGCACATGCGCACCCCCACATGCACATGCGCACACACAATATCCCACCTGCTCTCTGCCGCTGCCGCTCCCAACACCCGATTCATCTTGCAGCTTTGACAGCCGATGACCCGCTGCCGTTGCTCTCCCTCCCGCTTCCCTCCCCCCTCGGCCCTCCACCTCTCGCCCTTCCCTCCCCTCCATATCCCGCGCCATCCTCCCCTCCACCCTTCCTTCAGCCCTCAAGTCACCCCGTGCGTCCATGTCACGAGCTGTAGGAGAGTCGTCAAGAGAGAAGAGACTGCCACCTGCCCCACCCCCCACCTCCACCTCCACCGCCGCCGCCGCCGCCGCCACTGCCTGCTGCTCGAGCCGCTTCCCTATTCCTGCGCCTGCAGTGTGGAGAGTGGTAGGAATGGGTGGAGAAAGGGAGCAAGGAGGGTTGAAAACACAACAACAGAGGCCACAGAGGGGATAAGATCATCTAAAGAGGGATAGCGGAAGAGAGGTACAATCGCAAGAGCACACAGCATTCCAAGAATTCAGCACATTCTGGTCCACCAAGACGTGTTTTGAGACGTCTCATAACATTCCAGGCATTCAGCACATTCTGGTCCACCAAGACGTGTTTTGAGACGTCTCATAACATTCCAGGCATTCAGCACATTCTGGTCCACCAAGACGTGTTTTGAGACGTCTCATAACATTCCAGGCATTCAGCACATTCTGGTCCACCAAGACGTGTTTTGAGACGTCTCATAACATTCCAGGCATTCAGCACATTCTGGTCCACCAAGACGTGCTTTGAGACGTCTCATAACATTCCAGGCATTCAGCACATTTCTGGTCCACCAAGACGTGTTTTGAGACGTCTCATAACATTCCAGGCATTCAGCACATTCGGATCCACCAAGACGTGTTTGAGACGTCTCAAAACATTCCAAGCATTCAGCACATTCGGATCCACCAAGACGTGTTTTGAGACGTCTCAAAACATTCCAAGCATTCAGCACATTCGGATCCACCAAGACGTGTTTTGAGACGTCTCAAAACATTCCAAGCATTCAGCACATTCGGATCCACCAAGACGTGTTTTGAGACGTCTCAAAACATTCCAAGCATTCAGCACATTCGGATCCACCAAGACGTGTTTTGAGACGTCTCAAAACATTCCAAGCATTCAGCACATTCGGATCCACCAAGACGTGTTTTGAGACGTCTCAAAACATTCCAAGCATTCAGCACATTCGGATCCACCAAGACGTGTTTTGAGACGTCTCAAAACATTCCAAGCATTCAGCACATTCGGATCCACCAAGACGTGTTTTGAGACGTCTCAAAACATTCCAAGCATTCAGCACATTCGGATCCACCAAGACGTGTTTGAGACGTCTCAAAACATTCCAAGCATTCAGCACATTCGGATCCACCAAGACGTGTTTTGAGACGTCTCAAAACATTCCAAGCATTCAGCACATTCGGATCCACCAAGACACATTCAGCAATTAGAGTGGGCAAAGTGAGAGGCTCACAAGGGGTCGGGCTGGGCTTGAGCGCCAGGAAGCAGATTACCAAACTTGAACTCCGCTCCACTGCCCTCCACCTCCATCCCCCCCCCCTCCCCCTCCTCCCACACCCCCCCCTCCCCTCCCTCCCTCCTCCTCCCCCCTCCTCTCATCCCCCTCCCCCCCTCCCTCCCCCCTCCCCTCCCCAACCCTCCTCCTCCCCCCATTCCCATTCCTCCTCCCCCATCCGCCCCCCGCCGCTGCCCCCCCGCCACTCCCCTCCCCCAGGTCAAACTCCCCCTGGAAGATATTTCTGCCCGCAACGCCGGGCGGGAGAGAGTGGGGGATGTAACAGCAGAGCTAGACCCGTAGACCTCGTCAAACCACGAGTCACGTCCCCAAGCCCTCCCCCCATCCCTCCCCCCATCCCGCCTCCCCCCATTCCCATCCCCCCCATGCCTCCTCCCCCCATCCCGCCTCCTCGACCCATACCCCCCCCCACCCATTCCCCCTCCCATCCCTCCACCGAATCCCTTCCCCCCCCATGCTGCTGCTGGCACCACCACTGCCGCCGCCCCTCATCCCCATCCCCATTCCCATCCCCATCCCCATGCTTCCACTTCCCCCACCTACCCCTCCCCCCATTCCCCCTCCTCTCGCGCCTGGCCCCACTCCTCCACCCGAACCTCCTCCCATCATGTCTCCCGTGCCTCCGAGGCTGCTTCGGGGGCTAGGTCTGGACCAGGGCCCTTCCAACCCTAACCCCCGCCCATCATCTCATCGATATCAAAGCTCTCCCGACCCATGCTCGCCGAAGCAAACGACGAGGCTCGGGACATAATCGCATCCGGCGGGAAATTCAACAGCGGCCCGTTCTGATCCAATCGCACGCCGCCACCTGGCGGAATCCCCACCCCCCCCTCCCCTCTCCCTCCCGCCCCTCCCCTCCCTCCCACGCCATCCCTCCTCCCCCCTTCCCCTCTCCCTCCCCTCCCTCCCCTCCCGAAATCCCGAAATCCCGCTCCCACCACCACTCCCCGCCCCGCGCCAGGCCCGCTCCCTGCCCCACTATTCGCCCCATTTCTCGAAAAACTCAGCAGATTCTTCTTGAGTTGACTAACATGCCTGGCGTCATCATTCAACTCCCTAACGTGCTGGTCAAGCGTGGCTTTAAGATCCGTCAGGTGCTGGATGCGGCGGCGTCTGTCGTCCTCATCTGAGACCTCCTGGGCGGCAGCCATCTGGCGCTGCCAGTCCTGCCGGGCGGCTTCGATGACAGCCTGGCGCTCCTTGAGGTACTTCTGCTGCTCCGCTGCAAACAGCTTCGCTTGCTCCACCATAGATGCCCGCTCACTGTTGCCCAAGAGGGGAGAGGAAGGGAAAAAGGTGTGATGTGAGGTGTGATGTGTGATGGGCTCAGTATGCATTCCAAATAGATGCCCACTTTTGCAGTCACCACCAGCCTAGCAGTCACCACCAGCCTAGCAGTCACCACCAGCCTAGCAGTCACCACCAGCCTTGCAGTCACCACCAGCCTTGCAGTCACCACCAGCCTTGCAGTCACCACCAGCCTTGCAGTCACCACCAGCCTTGCAGTCACCACCAGCCTTGCAGTCACCACCAGCCTTGCAGTCACCACCAGCCTTGCAGTCACGCATGAATACCAAAAGTAGATTCACCCGAAGGGCACCTGACAACCCGCCTTAAGGGCACCTGACGACCCACCTGAAGGGCGCATGGCAACCCACCTGAAGGGCACATGGCAACCCACCTGAAGGGCACCTGACGACCCACCTGAAGGGCACGCCTTCCTCATCAAGAGCTCGTCTCCGTTGTCTATCCCCTTCCTGCCGCCCCCTGCCCTGAACTCCCTATCCGCTAGCTCCTGCACATGCGCACACAGGTCAAACAGAAAGAGATGGAAATTAGAAGCAGCAAGAGAGGTTGAAAGGGGTTGAGAGGGGTTCAGTGGAGTTGAGAGGGCATTGCAAGGGACTGAAAATGGTTGAGAGGAGCTGAAAGGGCTCACCAGCTCCGATCCTGACTCGCTCCACTCGGAGTAATAATCCGCCACGTCATTCGGCTGCCGGGCCGCCTTCTGGCTGTTGCGATTCCGCGACCGTCTCTGCCCCGGCTTCGCCCCCCCGCGCCCCATCCAGTCCCCCGCCAGCCCCGCCCCCTCCCCCTCCCCCCCTGGGCCCCCCAGTGTCAACCTCGGGAGCTCCGAGGAACTTTCCCCGAAGTTGCTCCCAGAATCGTCTGGGGATCCCAGCGGGTGTGGCCCTAGGCCTACTCCTCCTCCTCCTCCTGCTACTGCTGCTCCTTGCCCTTCTGCCCCTCCCACTCCTGCGCCGGCCCCTGCTGCTCTCTCCCCCCGCCTTCCCCCTCCCCCGCCATCTCTTCTTCCCCCACATCCAACCCACCAGCCCCATCCGCCCCTACCTCTCCGCGCTCCCCCTCTCTCCCCCCGCTCCCCCCCCCTGCGCCCCAAGCAGCAGCGCCTCCCCCTGTGGCGTCCGGGGGGAGAGAGTCAACATCCTTCTTGCTATCGGCCTCATCCGATCGATCCGGCTCAGCACTCCCCAGAGGACTCGCTCCACTCACACCCACCTCACCACCCCCGCCACCCCTGCCCCTGCCTCTGCCCCTGCCGCTCCCTGCTCCGGCTGCTGCGCTCCTGCTGCGTTGGCTTTCTCGTGCTGGTGATGATGCTCCCGGTCGTGTTGCCCCTCCAGCTGCTCAGGCTCTTCAACATAGACCCTCCCTCCTCCTCCACCGGCCTTCCTCGCCCCTGCCCCAAATCCAAACCCTCCCCTTCCTCCTCCTCTTCTTCCTCCTCATCCTCCTCCCCTTCACCCTCCTCCTCTCCCTCTTCCCCGTCGCCACCCTCCCTTCTCCTCCCCACTCCCTTCCCTCTGCCTCTCCTTCCTCTGTCCTCCCCTGTACCCGGTTCAAACTCCCTACTAGCGCTCAACCCATGACTAAGACTCACATCAGACTCTCCTCCACTCCTCAGCTCGTCCAACCAAGACCCGCCCACATTACCCCCACCCATTCCCCTACCCCCCCGCCCATCCCTCCCATCCCTCCTCCGCCTCCCACTCTCCCTCTCGCTCCTCCCGCTGCACCTCTCCCGCTCATACCCTCCCCACTCCCACCCACCTTCTCATTAGCTACCTCTAGAAGCCGGAACCCCCCTCCACTCCCCCCACTCCCATCCATCAACTCATCCCCACCCCCCCATCCCACCCCCCATCCCACCCCCCATTCCGCCAAACATCCCCCCTCCGCCCCCACCCACCCCCCTCCCATCCCCCTTACCCCGCCCGAACCTAACCCGCCGAACCCAACCTGCTGGTGCGGGTTCCGATTCGCACCCCTCCCCCCTCGCTGCTTCCCATCCTCTCCCCCCACACCACCCCCTCTCCCCTCCACCCCACTAGACTCACTCTCCAACGCATTACTCAGCAGATTCCTCCTCTGCTCGTACTGCCGTCTCACCTTCGCCTCCTCCTGAGCCATAAGCTCCCTCCAGCCTCGCCGCATCTCCCTCTCCTCAGCCTTCAACTCTCTACTCAGAATCTCCAGCCGTCTCACTCTCTCCTCCTCTACTTTCTCTCCTCAGAGTCACCTCCATTTCCCTCCGCATAGCCTCTAACCTAATCTGCAGGTCCACTCTCAAGACTCCACCTCTTTCCACCTTAATATCCAGCTCAATCTCATACCTCTCTAAAGCATGCTTCGCCTCCCGTCTCAGTCTCAGCTTCTCCCGCTCCAGCCGCACGCTCAGATCCGTTCTAAACGCCTCTAGAGCATGCGAAGCCCGCAGTTCCATTTCCTGCCTCTGCCGCTTATACTCTCTCTCAATCCTCACCAAGTCTCTCTTGCTGCTCTCTCTCGACCTCACCTCCCTCTCCTCTGCCGCCACTGTCGCCAGCATTCTCTCTCTATACTCCCTCACCTCCTCCTCTACCCGCCTCTTCATTTCTTTCTTCTTCATCCGCCGCCCTTCTCCTCCCGCTGCTGCACCCACCCCACGCCTCCTGCTGCTCTGGTTCCATTTCATCCCATTCCTTCCTCATCTGCCCCAGACTCTCCTCCCTCTCACTTGCAATCTGCTTTCTCAACGACGCATCCATGACTTTTCGGGCAGCTTGCAGCCGAACTGCCCGTTCCTCCTCGAGCAATTTTCCAATCTGCCCGTCCACCTCAGCGACCTTCTGCTCCCAGATCTTCCGCTCGATCTCCTCCTCCTTCTCCCTTCTCAACTTCTCATACCCCTCCGCCACGTCAGCATCCACTTTCCGCGCCAGCTCAGCGAGCCGCTCCTTTCTTGGCCTCCCATCGCCAATAAGTTCCTCTCCATCTCCTCCCACCGCCTCTCCTTTTCTCTCTCAACCTCTCTTCCATTCCTCAATCACTCCTGCCTCCCACCTCCCTCCTTCCCAACTGCCTCCCATCCTGCCTCCCATCCTCATCTCCTCCTCCTCTCACATCCTCCTCCCTTCTCCCTCCTCTCTTCACCTTCTCCCATCCCCTCCTCACTCGCCATCACAGCGCCATCTCTCCTCCTCCATCCTCCCCCCTCTCCTCCTCCCCCCTCCCCTCCAACTCCCCATCCCCTCCGCCTCTCCTTCTTCTCCTCCCTCCTCCCCCACCCCCTCTCTCCCCTCGCCCCCTCTCTCCTCCTCCCTCCCCTCCTCCTCCACCCCCTCTGCCTCCACCCTCCCGCCTCCCTCCTCCTCCCCACCACCTCCCAACGCTCCCCCTTCCCCTCTTCTCCTCTCCACCTCCCGCCCCTCCCCCCTTCCGCCCACCTCCCACCTCCAACTCTTCCTCCCTCCTCCACTCCTCCTCCCTCCTCCACCACTCTCTCTCCTCCTATCCTCTTCCACCTCCTCTTCTCCTCCCCTCAACTCTCCCTCACCGAACCTGCCCAGCTCCATCCTCGCACCAAACCTATCCTCCACCTTCTTCCGAACCTGCGCTCGCTCTCCTCCAGAAGCTCTTCTCTCTCCTCCTGCACAGCCCCCTAGCCCTTTCCCTCATCTCCTTCTTCCTCTCTCTCCACCACCTCCTCCATCGCCCTCTCTTCCCCCTCCACAGCTTCCTCTAGCCGCCTTTCCATACTCGCTTTAAGCCTCTCCCTTTCCCGCACCTCCCTCTCCTCCGCCTCTTTCCTCATCAGAGCAATCTTCTCCCAGCTCCCCTTCCAGAAAATCCTTCTCTAGCTGAATCACCGCGCCCTTCCCTCCTCTACCCAACGCTTCCACCCTCTGTTCCATCTCCCCCCTCCCTCCTTACCAGCAATGCAGCCTCCTCTCCTCTCACCTGCTCTCTCACTCTCTCCTCAGCTTCTTTCCTCAACCTCCAGCTTCCCAGCAGCTTCTTCCTCTGCCCGAGCCTTCAGCGCAGCGCTCACAGCACCGCCATCCCCATCCGCCCCACCACCTCCCCATTCACCCCCTTCTCCTTCTTCATCCGCGCTACAACCTCCCTCTCTTCTTCCTTCAACGCTTCAACCACCTCTGCAACCCTCTGTTCGCTCAACTCCTTCCTCTCTTCCTCTAGCGACCATCGCACAATCTCCAGCAATTTCACCTTCTCTCCATCCATAGCAATCCCAGCCTCTTCCGCTACACCCTTCGCCCTCCCCACCACACTCTCCCACCCCTCCTCCTGTATCCCCTCCCCTCGGCCTCTACTCTCCTCCAAGCCTCCAGCAACCGAGCCTGTCTCCTCCTCTCCGCCTCCTCCCCAGCCTCCCGCTCCGCCCGACCCAGCACCTCCTTCCGCCGAGCCTCCACGAGCCGGTCCCGATCCTCCGCGACAGCCTCGGCAACACGGGACGCCATTTCCGCCCGTTCCTGGCCAACAATCCTCCTCTCCTCTTCCCCCAGCGCCGCCGGACCCGCTCCCTGATTCCCTTTAGGGCTGCTTCCCGCTCCCCCCCCCGCCTCCTCCTGCTCTACTATTCGCTCCACCCCGCGCTGCTGCTTCTCTCCGTGCCATCTCCAGCATTCGCTGCTCTTCCTCTGTGGCTGCGGCCTTCCATCGGGCTAGGACTTGCGGCTGGGGCCGGAGAAAGAAGGGGAAAAGGAGGGAGGAGCGAAGGGAGTGTGGTAAACGGAAGTGAGTACGGCTTGCAATACTTCAGCTACCTCCCCCACCTCCCCCCCTTATTCCCTCACCTCCACCCCCCACCCCCTCACTTCCAACCCCATCCCCCCCACTCACATTCTCCTGTTGCCGAGCCACCTCATGAGGAGCCGTAAAATTCACTTGCACCCCCAACCCCCGCAACCTAAAAATCGACGGCCCGTCCCTGGTCCCCCTCTCACATTCTCTTGCTCCAGTGCCGCCCGCCACCGGTTCAGAAACTCCTGCTGCCGGGCCACCTCCTCCAGATTCACCAGCGCCACCACCTGAGGATCCACCTGCAGGTGCCGCCGCTCCAGGGCCACCTTCAAGGAAGCTTCCTCTCGCAGCACAGCCATGGCCCGCTGCCTCTCCCGCTCCACCTCCTCCTTGGCTGCTGCTACCGCTGCGTCTCTCTCCCGTGTGATGAGCGCCCGCCCCTCGTCAACTGCAACGCTGCGAGCTTGAGTGAGAGCTCCCGCATCAAAGGGCTGGTTGAGAGGGGGAAGAGGGTGGGAAAGGAAAGGGCGTGCGAAATGGCAAGTGTTGATAATCCAGTCACAGACGGCTCGCTCGCTGCCTCGCTGCCTTGCTGCCTCTCCCGCTCCACCTCCTCCTTTGCTGCTGCCACGGCTGCGTCTCGTTCTCTTGTGATGAGGGCCCTCCCCTCATCCACTGCAACACTGCGGGCTTGGGTGAGTGCCCCAACGTCAAAGGGCTGTGCGGGAGGATAAAGCAGGGGGAATGGGAAGGGGAAGGCTTCATATATGAGCCACCGCTGCATCACTGCCTCTTGGCCTCGCTGCCTCTCCCGCTCCACCTCCTCCTTGGCTGCTGCTACCGCTGCATCGCGTTCTCTCGTGATGAGCGCCCTCCCCTCATCCACTGCCACACTGCGCGTTTGGGTGAGTGCTCCCGCATCGAAGGGCAGGTTGAGAGGGCAAGGAGGTGACTTTTGAGTTGACTCAAGGTGACTCTTGAGTCGACTCAAAACACACGTTCCCGTGTGATGAGCGCTCTACCCTCGTCCACTGCCAGGTGTGTTTTGAGTCGACTCAAAACACACGTTCCCGTGTGATGAGCGCTCTACCCTCGTCCACTGCCAGGTGTGTTTTGAGTCGACTCAAAACACACGTTCCCGTGTGATGAGCGCTCTACCCTCGTCCACTGCCAGGTGCGTTTTGAGTCGACTCAAAACACACGTTCCCGTGTGATGAGCGCTCTACCCTCGTCCACTGCCAGGTGTGTTTTGAGTCGACTCAAAACACGTTCCCGTGTGATGAGCGCTCTACCCTCGTCCACTGCCAGGTGTGTTTTGAGTCGACTCAAAACACATGTTCCCGTGTGATGAGCGCTCTACCCTCGTCCACTGCCACACTGCGAGCTTGTGTCAGCGCCCCGGCATCAAAAGGCTGGTTGGGAGGGCGAGACAGGGGAAGAGGGTGGGGAAGGGGAGAGGTGTGCAGAAGGGGAAGGGCTAACAAAAAGTCTTGAGTCACTGCTCTCTCGCAGCACAGCCATGGCCCGCTGTCTCTCCCGCTCCACCTCCTCCTTGGCCGCCACGGCTGCGCCTAGCTCCCGCGTGTGATGAGTGCCCGCCCTTCATCCACTGCCCTTCACCTCTAGTACCAGTCGGAACCAGTCGGAACCAGTAACAGCACTCACCGTGCCCAGTTGCTCTGCTAGCCGGGTGATCTCCGCTTCTCACCGCCTCACCAGCGCCTCCCTCTCCGCCTTGAGCTCTAAAATGCACCTCAGAAAGCACCTGAAGCACCCCTGCCAATTGCAGCACTCACCGTGCCCAGCTGCTCTGCCAGCCGGGTGATCTCCGCCTCTCGCCGCCTCACCAGCGCCTCCCTCTCCGCCTGAGCTTTGCCAGCCGCCCGTCACACTCCGCCTCATACCGCGCTATTCGCCTCTGCGCCGCTGCCGCTGCCTCCCTTAAGCGAGTCACCTCGTCGTCCTGTAGGTGGGTTGAGAGGGGGGATTGGGGGGAGAGGGGGGAGAGGGGGGAGAGAGGGGAGAGGGCAAGAGAGTCAGGGTCTGTCACATCACACACTCCGCCTCGTACCGCGCTATCTGCCTCTGCGCTGCCGCTGCTGCCTCCCTTAAGCGAGTCACCTCATCATCCTGCATTCGCCTCCCCTCTGAATGCAAGAGAGTAAGAAAGAGTCAGGATGGGGCACACTCTGCCTCATACCGCGCTATTTGCCTCTGAGCCGCTGCTGCTGCCTCCTTCAAGCGAGTCACCTCATCATCCTGTGTGTGGGTTGAGAGGGGGGAGAGGGCAAGAGAGTCAGGGCCCCACACACTCCGCCCGCGTACCGTGCTATACGGGGAGGGGGGAGTCAAAGGAGGCGCTCTATGCGCCTCTGGGCTGCTGCTGTTGCCATACCCCACCACACTCCTCCATACCCCACCACATTCCTTCATACCTCTGCATCATCCTTGGGTTCCTGGAAAGCAGCTCGCGCTCCTTAGCAGTCCCTACTTTACCAGCCACCTCCTCCCCTTCCCCCCTCAGTCTTCTCTCTCTGCTGCAGCCCCCAGTAAGCCAGCAGAGCCACCAGCCTGCACCGCCCCTTGTGCCGCCGCCCTCCCCCTTGCGCCCCCCCTGCAAGCCTCCCATCAGCCAGCCCAGACGCCTTACGAGCACCACCTGCACCAGATACGCCTGCCCCAGGCCCCCCTGCAGCAGCAGCAGCAGGACCAGCGCCGCACCACCAGCAGCAGCGCCCTCCCTTGCTGCTGTTGCTTGGCGTCCTCTGCTGGCTTGGCCCAGGAGCCCTGCATGGGGGGGGGCAGGGAAGAGAAGGAGAGAACGAGTACGCGATTGTGCCCATGCATATAAGAGACAGAAGTAACGGGAAAGACAAAACGACGGAGAAAAAAAAAAAAAAAAAAAAAAAAAACCACAACAACAACAACAACAACAACAACCACAACAACAACAACAACAACAACAACAACAACAACAACCACAACAACAACAACAACAACAACAACAACAACAACAACAACACAACAACAACAACAACCACAACAACAACAACAACAACAACAACAACAACAACAACAACAACACAACAACAACAACAACACACAACAACACAACAACAACACACAACAACAACAACAACAACAAACAACACACAACAACAACAACAACAACAACAACAACAACAACAACAACAACAACAACAAAACAACAACAATGGGAGTAGCAAGCAGGAATACGTCAGAAGCAGCAATGATTAGCTTATGTCCTAGCCTCCAGGCAATGTCCTAGCCTCCAGGCAATGCCCTAGCCTCCCTCCAGAACGCACCTGCCTGGCGATGCCGGCAGCAGACTGCGTCGCCCGGGCACCTGAAGCATGGAAGCGGCAGGGAGAGAGTGGGGGGTTGGGTGGGGTGGTGAGGGATGTGGAGGCAGAAAGGGAGTTGATGGCGTGAGAGTGAGGTTGGAACGAGCAGAGCCGGCAAAGCGGAGAGGCAGAAGCAGGAGAGGGCAAGTTGGGGGAGAAATAGGGGCAGAGTTGGGAGAGAAATAGGGGCAGAGTTGGGAGAGAAATAGGGGCAGAGTTGGGAGAGAAATAGGGGCAGAGTTGGGAGAGAAATAGGGGCAGAGTTGGGAGAGAAATAGGGGCAGAGTTGGGAGAGAAATAGGGGCAGAGTTGGGAGAGAAATAGGGGCAGAGTTGGGAGAGAAATAGGGGCAGAGTTGGGAGAGAAATAGGGGCAGAGTTGGGAGAGAAATAGGGGCAGAGTTGGGGAAAAATCTTTTTTTCCTTGGTGCATCGCTCACCTCTCTGCTGTGCATCTTGACTCGCCTCCCCCCCTCCTCCTCTTGAGTACCCCTGCATGCCCTGATTGTTACTCTGACTGTTCCCCTGACTGTTGCCCGCACCCCCCTGGGCATCTGTGCTGTTAGTCCTCTTCGGACCTCCTCTCCCCGCCCCCTCTCCCCCCGCCCATCCCTGGCATCCCCCCTCTCTGCGGATCTCTCCCCCGCCCTCTCCCCCCCCCACGCCACTCCCCCGCCCCTCCAAAGACCTCCGCCTCTCCTTCCCCTCCCCTCCTGCCTCCCCCGGCTCCTTCTCCTCGCTCGTCCCTCCTCTCCCTCCCCTCCCTGCCCTCCCGTCCTCTGCTCCTCCTTACCCAGCCCCCCACCACTCACTCCTGCTCCCACCTCCCTCCTCCCCTCCGCTCCCACCTCCCCGCACCCCTCCTCCCACCTCTCCGCTCCCCTCTCCAACTCCCACCCTATCGGAACTCCCTGGTCTCCTGTTGCTGCCTGCTTCCCCCCTGCCCCCACCCTCCGCACCACCCCCGCCAGCACCCCCTGCTCCTCCACCCGCTCCTCGCCGAACCTCCTGGTTCTGGTTCGGCGTTCCACCCGCCCTCCGAGGCACCATCCCATGCTTCTGCTGCTGCTGCTGTTGCTGCTGCTGTTGTGGTAACCTCTGCCCTCCTCTCCCGCCCTCCCGCCCCCCCGACCAGCACCCCCACCGCCCCCTGTCCCCCCTCCTCCCCCCGCTCCCCCCTCCCCCTACTCCCCCTGCCCCTGCGCCTGCCCCCTGGCCCCCGGCCCCAGCAGCAGCAGACACACCACCGGGGATTGGGAGACGGGGATTCCAGACGCTGCCGCTGCACCTGGTGCTGCTGATGCAGCAGCGGCAGCAGCAGCAGCGGCGGACGAGGGTGGTCTGGTGCCGGTTTCATCGTCAGACGTTTCCCACTCCTCTGCTAGAAAAGGCAACACAGGGACGGACGGACGGGCGCGTGAGACAAGACAAGGGGGTCACTGGGTAAAGGCAGATGGTGATTCAGGCCTTCAAAAACGCACCTTCAAAAAACGCACCTTAAAAAACGCACAGCTTTGAGCATTCAAGCGTCCTTCCATCATACTCACACCATCCCATGGCCCCTCCTCACCAGCATCCACCATCCCATATTTACCTAACACCTGCACCATTCAAAGACCACTCTGCACCACTCTGCACTGCTCACCATCCGTTTCTTTCCAGAACTGTGGGCTTTCCCTTGATAGCAGCCCCCATGGACCCCGCCCGAGCCAGAAGCTAGCCATGGGAGACCGCCGACCCTGCCCAGGTTCGGGAGACCACGTGACCTGATGCAAGAGCTCTACCTCCTGCCCCGAACCTCCTGCCGAACCTGCTGCCGGACCTCCGCCTCCACTCCCCTATCAGCAGCACCCGAACCTCCACCTGCCCCTCCCCCTGCTCCCGACCCTGCGGGTGGTCTCCTGCTCTGCTGGTTACCCCCTTGCCCTTGCTCCCCCTGCTGCTGCTGCTGCTGCCTCGCCTGCCTTTGCTGCTGCTGCTGCTGCTGCTGCTGTTGTTGTTGCTGCTGTTGTTGTTGTTGCTGTTGCTGTTGCTGCTGCTGCTGAAGCCGCATCTGCTGTTGGGAAACAGCAGCAGCCCGCGCCATGCCTCTGTCATCCTCCGAGCTGTCTGTAATAGAGAGCCGCCCTCGGCCCTGCGGCACTCCTGAACACATGAATGGGCAGGGGGAAGAGCAGGGAAGGGCGCGGGCGGGGCTAGTGTGTGTGAGTGAAGAGAAAAACGGCAACTCCGTGTTTCTTTCTCATGTGGAAATTTCTGCAGCCCAACCTTCCCCCACCCTCCCCAGCCCTTCCCCACCCCCTACCCCAGCACTCCCCTCATGCTCGCCAGCCCTCCTCTCATCGTCCCCTCCCCACCCGCCTCCTCCTCTCTACTCCCCCGCCTCCAAATACAAACCTGCGCTTGGGGAATCAGGGGAGGCGTCTCTTGACCCCTTGGGACGACCTTGCGCCTCCGCTGAGGGGCGGGAGAGTCATGGGGCAGGGATGGGCAAGGGGGAGGGATGGGCAAGGGGGAAGGGATGGGTAAGGGGAAGGGATGGGTAAGGGGGAAGGGATGGGTAAGGGGAAGGGATGGGTAAGGGGGAGCAATGGGCAAAGGGGAAGGGATGGGCAAATGGGAGAGTGAAGAGTTTAGAAGACGGAAAAAGAGCATGTGACATGTGATTGAAAAGCACCGCCCACCTGCAGCATGGCTTGCCCACCCAGCCTGCAGCATGGCTTGCCCACCCAGCCTGCAGCAAGCACTGCACCTCTCCCCCCACCCCAAATGCAGCATGGACTGTAACACGCCCACCAGCATGGACTGCCCAGTGCCCACCCCACCTGCAGCATGGACTGCGGTTGCAGCGAGCCCTGGCGGAACAGGTTGTTGCGATGCTCCTCCTTGGGCTGTGGGGGCAGCGACGCCTGCCGTACCAGCCCGTCCCGCACCCCCCCACCCCGCCTCCCCTCCTCTTCGCTCTCCCCCGCGGGCTCCTCCTCCTCCTCCTCCTCCCCCTCCTCCTCCTCCTCCTCCTCCTTCCTCCTCCCCTTTGCTGCCTTCCCACCTTGTTCTTTTCCTCCTCTCCCCCCTGCTCTCCGCCTCCTCCCCCCCCCCTCCCCCACGCGCGCCCCCTCCTCTTCGCGTCTCCCCCGCGCCTCCTCGCCCCCCGCCCCCCTCCGGCTGCTGCTGCTGCTGTTGGCGGCGGCTGCCGCCTTTGCTGCCTTGAGCTTGTTCTTTTCCTCCGTGTACAGGGCTCTGGGGAAAATAACAGGGACGGGAAGGGAGTTGTAAGGGGAAGAGGAAGGGGGGGGGGGGGGGGGAAGGAGGAGTAGCGCGTTTAAAACCAGGCCCTTGCTACTTGAGCTTGTTCTTTTCCTCCGTGTACAGGGCTCTGTGGGGGGAAGAGGCGCAGGGTGGGTGAAAGGGGGGAGGGCGGGGGGTGGGGGAAGGAAGAGGGAAGGGAGGGGATAAGTCCTCAGCAAAACAGTCCTGGCCTAGAGCTAATTCTTGTCCTTCGTGACCAGAGCTCTGGGAAAGTCAAGAGAAGGGTAAGAGTGAATGGATGGGTGTGAGAGAGGCCGGGGGATGAGGGGATTTGCAGTATGAAGAGGAGATGTAGGGTAGCAGCAGTAGGGTATGTGGTTACTGGGATCACGCATCGGTATGTGGTAACTGGGATCACGCGTCGGTATGCGGTTGCAGGGTACGCGTCTAAGACAACTCGTCCTTCCATCCACGTGTCACAATCACAGCCGTTGGTTCACCTGTAGTGGTCGTCGCAGGGGGTCCCACACGCTCTCGCCCGTCTGGAAGTTGAAGTAGTAGATCTCATCGTCGTCCGTGCGACTGGTGTTGTGGGAAGGGGTGAAGGGGCGAGGTGGGGCAGGAAGAAATCAGGGTTGGGTTGGGTTGGGTTGGGGGGGGAGACCAGCCACCCTAGCATGCCATCACCCACACGCTCTCGCCCGTCTGGAAGTTGAAATAGTATATCTCATCGTCGTCCGTGCGACTGGTGTGGTGTGGGGGCAGGGATTGGGGGGGAATGGGAAGGGTGAGGATGGGGCGAAGCGGGAGGGGGGGAGGGGGAAGGGTGGGTTGGAACAGGTCAGGAAACGACACCTCACTGCCCCCACCACACGCTCTCGCCCGTCTGGAAATTGAAGTAGTATATCTTATCGCCGTCCGTGCGACTGGTGTGGGTAAGGGAGGGGTGAAGGGGCGGTGGGGCAGGAAGAGGTCAAGGTTGGTTGGGTTGGGTTGGGTTGGGGTGGGAGGGCAGCCCTCCTAGCATGCCACCACCCACATGCACTCGCACGTCCAGAAATATCGCATGCTTCGCCTTGCTAATCAGCAACTCATTTCAACGCCACACGCTACGCACACACACACACGCACGGGCGCGCACGCCTCACGCGCGTGCAACATACGCACAGCCATTCGCGCGAGACACCCGCGCACACGCCACACGCGCACGCGCCACACGCGCACACGCCACACGCGCACACGCCACATGCGCACACGCCACATGCGCACACGCCACACGCGCACACGCCACATGCGCGCACCATGGCTTCCAGTTGGGCGGCAGCGGCGCCTTGAGCCCCTGCCGCGCCACCCACAACAGCTCCTCCTCCTCCGGTAATTCCATCCCCAGCCATTGAGCGTACTCGAGGATGTCTGAGGGGGAGAGGGGCGAGGGGGAGTGTGGCGGGGTTGGGGGAAGGGGTGGTGAGGGAAAGAGGGGTTAGGTTGACTGTGGCGGTCTGCCGCGCCACCCACAGCAGCTCCTCCTCCTCCTCCCCCGGTAGCTCCATTCCCAACCAATGCACGCACTCGAGGATGGTGGGACAGCTGCAACGAGACGAGTGGGCAGCACAGCCGCTCGTTGAGCTGGCGCAGGGACGCGCACGGACAGCACGCGGGAGGGAAATGGGCGGAGAATAGCCGCGGACGGGTATAGGTTAAAGCGGCGAGCATTTAAGCGCCACGAGTCTAAGCGCCACTCTTCTAAGTGCCACCAAAACGCGCTGCGCAATAATGATTAAGATATCAAGATCCGACGCGCAGCCGGCGCTGTCGCTTGATAGCTCGGCTAACAGATGCTCGACTTGTCCGTCGCGTTTGGGAATTCTCAAAAGTGACACACACACGCAAGACGATGACCTGCAGCCGGAACTGGCGCTTTTTGAGTCGACTAGAAAATTGCCTTCTGAGAATTCTCAAGCGCGGCGCACGCAGCGAACACGACGAGCAGCCAGCGCTGGCGCATAATAGCTCGGGTAACGGCTGCTTGACCGCCATCAGCGCGCGCGACGGAGCAAGAGAGGTAGAGAGCGAGCAAGAGAGGTAGAGAGCGAGCGAGCGAGGGGGGATGAGAGCGAGAGAGAGAGAGGGATAGAACGAGAGAGAGAGGGAGGGAGCGAGAGAGCAAGGGAGAGAGCGAGAGAGCAAGGGAGGGACTGCGACGGCAAAGCAAGGCACAGTCGCCGATCGTCAACGGTGCATCTACAGTTCAATGTGAGCCGTCGATCCTTCACGATCGAAAATTAACCCTAATCCGTGCTGCGGGGAGCTTGCCGGAGGGGTGGATGCTGCGGGGAAGGATGCTGGGGGGAGGATGCTGCGGGGGAGGATGCTGCGGGGGAGGATGCTGCGGGGGAGGATGCTGGGGGGGAGGATGCTGCGGGGGAGGAAGAAAAAAAAAACATAAACGGATATCTCCCTAGACTGGCTACCTCCTATCCGGCGTCAGCTCAAACCTCTCGTGCGACTCCTCGTCCAAAACAGTAGTCTTTTTGCGCGACTCAATAGCGAGTATACCGTATCCGTGAGCTTACCTTCCTGCGTCGGCTCGTAGTTCTCGTCGAACTCCTCTTCTAGAACCGTCGACGGGTCCGCCATGGTCTAACATGAGCAACGAGCGGGCCTTAACTGGCGTTTGTGTCGACTCGGAAATGTTCTAAAACGCTTGACGGGTCCGCCATGGTGTAACATGAGCAATGAATGGTTCTTTTAGCCGACTCAAACATCCATGGTCTAACCTGAACAACGACCGGTCCTTTATTGAAGTGAGATTAAAAGCACGCGCTGAGAAAACCAATAAAATAATTAATCGACGGAGGCTATGTATCGCTTCTAGGGTTTCGCTTTTGCCAAGAAGCTTTGGTAGGGAAGATTGAGACCGTTAGGTAACAGACCTACATAGGCACCGCGAAGTCAAAACCATGTAAACGCAACCGAGACTCAAAAACCAGGCAAATTATCTTATCGCGAAACTATAGTAAAGGTATGCGACGCGCATGATTTAAACAGGCGCAACTTGCGGCGCGACGCAATATCCGCCGACACTACACTCCCAACTGCAACGCCCCTGGTACGGACAAAAGCCTCAACGACCACACACGAACCTAGCTTCTGACTCGCCCTAACTCAAGTGAGGAACCTACAGTAACTCGGGAAAGGGAAGGCTGTGTGACTGAGTCATGGCGCTGTTCGGCAACCACTTTTTGCAATGAATGTTCCGCGTGCGAGTGAGTGTGGTTGTGTGAGTGTGTGGATGAGGTGGGGTGGGTGCTGTGTACACAAGATGCCCAACCCCTGCACGCGAAATTGCCTCGCCAGTTCCAGAAACCTTGCACACGAAGGTTTTTTCCCGGGCAGTTGCACCCACGTTACAAGCACGTCAACCAATACGAACCACAGAAACAGAAGAGACCGAAGTCAAACAGTCAACGGTGAGTTACAAAATTTTGCTATAAGCCCTTTTTGCCCGAAGCGAATTGACGAAACCTCCACGAAATGCATGAATCACTTAAGCGCCCCCTTCACAAGGCAACCTTGGGTTAGTCAAACGGACATCGTGTGTACACATACAGTACAATTGATGCCTGTTTGAGCCCCTCCCGGTTGCCTTATGAAGGGGGCGTATAAGCTGTCACGAGCAGTTCGCATAAGTTTCGTCAATTCGCAGCTAGCTAAAAAGAATTCGCATGTGCTTATAAACAAGACTCTGCTACCTAGTTACCTAGTTTGACTTCAGTCTCTTCTGCTTGACTTCGGTCTCTTCTGCTTGACGCGCTTGTAATGTAGGTGCATAAGGCTGGGGAAACAACCTCGGGTGCAGCGTATCCATCCGGCGCAAGGCAAATTCGCGTGCATGGGGTGAGCATCAATTGTACTATGCTCGGCAGACTCTGGGTTCGGAGGTGGGATGTGCCTCCTGCTAGGTTAGGAGAACCTAGATATGGCCACGAGGAAGAGGTATGGCACCTGAGTCTGGTTACAGCGTCACAGGTACTTGATCGGGTACTAGTTTGCGACTGTAACTTGAGGACAGTGTGCATTCTCTCATATATTTGCGAAGAGCATTTGTTTTCGTCGACGGCTATGCGTACAGTTACACCCAAACCTAGAAGCTCGGAACGGGTCCTGGGATTTTTGCTGGGCGGGCAGAACACTGTAGACCGCTGGTTGTGCTGGCTGCTGGCACACTCGTCTGATATGCCAAGGGGTGCTTGTGTGGTGTTTCCACACATTGTTCGAGGTGGTGGTGTTTGATACACGTTACAACACATGCGTGATAGATACGAATGTGAATGTTGTACACATGACATGATACAAGTCAAGAATTAAAACTGGAGTCTCAAGTTACTCTTTGTTGCCTCATCCTTCCTACCTTTGGTTGGGTTACCAGGTCCAACAACCTTCCTACCTTTGGTTGAGTCACTAGGTCCAACCAACCTTCCTACCTTTGGAACCTGTGGACCCTGAGTTTTAAGTGAATAATGGGAGGGGTAATGCAGATAGTGATCATCTAGATCTCCCAAAACAAGTGACTATCTGAGGAACCTCCAGGTCACCATCTGCTGATCCATCAATCTCCTCTTCACACTCATCAATGTGCTGTGGCAAAATTCTTCCCCGAACCCCTCTGCTGCATTGAACCCCCATCATTTCTGCTTCCTCATTCTCATCAATATCCCCGGGTGAACTTTTTCCACTGCCCATGAAAACCCCTGCTCTTCCACTGGTGTCTCCGAGGGCTTTGCCCTTTCCCGAGCCTGGTCTCATGAATAGGCTCTCCAGCCGAGACGGCCATTCCACAGACCCGCTCAACGTCCTAGCCAGGAACTTTCGGCTCGGTAGGGGAGACCCAGTGCCAGCCGTCGCAGACGCGGCAGCATCCCCTCCGTTGATTATTGCACCGTCACTGAGACTTCCACGCTTGCCGCTGCTTTCACGAGCCGATCCGTGGTGCAACGCTCTCGCCGCCAGTGATCTCGACGACCCCCGCGCCCTTTGCAAGTCCGCTGTAGCCCGTCCCAACGCAGTACCGGGGGGGTTCTTGGGATTACCGTCGGCTCCCAGCGGCGACCCTGGCGCCCTTCTGCTGCTGCCGCTGCTGCTGCGGAAGTAGGGGACGCCACTGCGCGGGACAGTGCGCGGGCGCTGCTGCTTCTGCGCCTGTTGCGCCTCCCAGAACGTGGGGGGATCTCCGACGCGAGAGACCGCACCTCAAGGCTCTCAGGCGTCAATGCTGCTACGCCTGCGCCGGTTTCTCTCATGGCGGCGGCGGCGACGGAGCGTTGGCGGAAATCGTCTGGAAGGGGACGAACGACGTCCCGCGGCGTCTCGTACTCGGCAAAGCGCCAGCTGTCAGCGGCGCAATCGTGCGGGCAGTCCGAGACGAAAACGAGAGGAGGCGGACATTGACCGGATGACGCGAAGGTTGCGGCATTGCAGGACTGCGTCTTCCATGCGCCTGCGATTTCGCCAGAAGTGGCTGCAGTCGGAGCGGTGAGGGCAGAAGGAGGGGAGATGCTGCGCTCCTTGCGCTTGTGGATGGGGGAATTGTGGGCGCGGAGCGAGGAAAAATGGGAGTCCAGGGTTTGATCACGAGGCGGATGGGGGAAAGCCCAGGCCTGATCCGTGTAGCATGATTCTGCTAACTCTCTTACAGCTGGAAATTGATCTAGGGTAGCCATTTCTGCAGAAGAGAAATGCCACGGTAAGGGGGCGAAAACCAAGAACACGGTGACAAGAAACAGGTGATATGCTCTGGATCGTCGTCACCAGTGAAGCACAGGGTGAGTGGGATATGGTATGTTCGCATTGAACTCGTAGAGCTTGACGATCACCACCAGCACCACCACATCAGATTGTTGTGTTGGGATGGGATGGGCTTGGTTTGAATGGGATTGGTGATGTGAGACACCCCAGAGGAGTGGGCTTGGGTGAGTGCCAGGCTGGGAAAGAGCCGCTCCAAATGTCCAATGGGACTTGGGGTGGGGGAGGCCCACTTCCGTGAGAGAGTGTAGCAGTGGTGCTGAATACCTTTCTTGTCGGCGCGACGAAGAACGTTCTGTGCATAACGAACTCCCGTGGGGGCGGTGGATGAGTGGAAAGGATGGTTACCATCAGTAGGTCTGGTGACGTCGCTTGTAGGGTGGTGGTGCCTCGCGGGCTGGTTCGGTTCGGATGTTCACCCGTCGTGTTGCCGCTGTTGAGTGGTGATGGTGTGACGCCTGGTTGGAGTAGCCATGTCTCGGACCAATCAGCGTCAGCGGAATGTCTGTTGGTGAGGCTTGTTTTTGCTTGTGGGTCTGGGCGAGGAACATTGGGCAGCCTGATCTGATCACCATGGTCCTCCAAGAAGGCAGGAGGAGCTGAATGCTTCAATGGCACGACAAAGTGGTTTGGCCGTTCTTTGATTTGCCAGGCTGGGGAGGATTCTGGAGTTTTACGCGGCCCGCGTCAACCACGCCTCAAAAGAGAGAATTGTCGCTGTCGAGACAAGAGGAATTCGTATGAAAGGTAAACAGCATCAATGTACAAGAGGACAGTCCTGGAGCAATAACGAGCCGTCTTCAAACGATGTTTCCCAGCACCGCTTTCTCCGCGCATGACTCGGTTGTCTGGTTGGACAGGGGTGCTACCCTGAACGATGCAGTTTGTCAGGAAACCATTCGTCTTTCGTTCGTTCGTTGAAGTAGAGATGCGAGTCGCCCAAACAGACGGAAATAAAGTAACAGCGTTTAGCGAGCCCCGTGGAAAATCGTCGACCTCGCAAAGTCTCGTCAAAATGGTTTCACCACTGTCTAGGTGTGAAGAGTCTCTGAGAGCACAAACCAACTACGACCCCTAGGCTAGGGTTTGCTTCCCTAGAAGGGCATTCTTTGCTCCCATTGGTTAGTAGAACACATTCAAACGATTGGGTTTCCCGCGTTCCCAATGGATGGTGTGATGTTGCAGCTTCAGATGAGATGACAATCGACGGTCACAAAGTCACCTAGTCAAACGTTCAAACGTTCACCTGGAAGAATCCCGCAACTCCCGCCCCGCGTTTGTCAACGGAAAGCTCGCTGAAAAACGTCGGTGTTGTTCGACTCGCGTAGCCGCTGAGATCGCCTTCCTTGGATGTCCAGACATTGAAGTGGGGACAGCGAAAAGTGCATTTGGCACGTGCAAGAGGATAGGCCTTGTGATAAGGTGGAGGCTAGACAAATCTGGACGTCGCAATTGTTCAAAGGCTACCTACCGTGCGAAGGCCCCACACGATCAAACTAGTACAGTACAACATCTCCGCCGTCAAACCTGCTGATATGCGATCGCAGATTGTAGATGGAGTCGAGCAGTCAGTAATGATTGGGCAAGAAGTTTCGCAATTTCTCAACAGTCGCACATACAAGAGTCGGTGAGCTGCCAGGTTGGACCTAGGGGAGTCGCTTGTAAACGCTAGTACAATATACTGAAAATCTCATTATGGCTGAGTCAAACCTTGCTGTACTGTGTACAGTTCGGTTGAAATGTCGTGGGACCAGTCAGGGAATTCGATGAGTGTTGACTGTGACCACGTAGGGACAAAAGGTACCACGCAGGGATAATGGGTACCACGAAGGGGATCGGATGATCTGATGGTACCATCGAGCCACGTGGCGTACTGCGGACGTCAGCGGGCTCGATGTTGGTTACCCAGAAGGTAATTACCCTTTTTCTTTTTTCCTTCCCTCACTGGCAGATTCGCCTGCCACGTGAACGATTCCTGACCAGCCACGAAGGGGCTCTCGAATCTCCCTGTCATGAGGAGAACTAGAACCTGACCGAACCAACCATTCGTGATCCAGCACAATTGGATAGCTTGTAATCCAATCAGGGTCGAGAGTTTTTCTTCACCGCTGCTTGTATGGCAGGAGTTTTGCGATTTGGGAATTTCCAACCTACGGCCGCGATCAGAACTAGGAGATCGTTTCGAACGCCTAAGTGAATCTGGACGGTAGATCTCGTGTGGTGAGAACCCAAGAGCGTTGGTTGGGATGCGAGGTAAGAAGAGGCGAGGCATTCCGCAACCCCTCCGCCTCATTCCAACGTCATTCTCGCTTGAGCCTCGCATTTCACTCCGCTTTCGCCTCTTACTCCCATTTTTTCACCCCTAGCTTCTTCTGCTCACCTGCTCCTTTCCTAGAACTTAGCTTCCATAGGTCAGCTTCGAGAGCGCTGCGTTTGAAGCTGACATTTCTCATCATTTAGAGCTCAGGCATGCGTTTACTGATGCGATTTTTAATATTGAAGCCGTCGGGTCTGCGTCCGGCTGTGTTGTTGGAGATTCGTTTTTGGAAGATCGCGTTCTCTGGCATCGAAGCTAGGCATGTTTGCGCAGAACAAAATGTCTCTTCAGGTAATAGTACGCGCATCTAACATTTTCGCCGTGAAATTCGCGAAGTTAGTATTCGAAATCGACATGCAATTTTTCCTGACGTTACCTCCGCATGCGCGGCAGGTTTGTGAAGGCGACGACAACTCACTTCAGTCTGGCTGTACGCGTTTTCGGAGAGCCACGTGTAGCAACTCGGATTTCGGAGCTCGGATTGAACTTCGCCTTGCAGCTCAGGTATTGTCATGAGCCACAATATGTTATCTCCGTGAATTCGCGAATCAGTTGTTCAGATCAGTATCGCGTTCATTCTCAATGTTGCGAATCATCTCCGCGGATCCATCTCGCACTGTTATTTCGCGTTTCAATTTAGCATTTCGATTTCGCCACTCATCTTCGCCGATCAATTTTGCGGTTTTCCTTTACTGATCCATTTCGCGGCACAGTGCGTTTCGCGAGCTGTTTCGCTGACGCACGCGAAGGGCAAGGCGAGCAAGGGAATGCGAGTGGAACCCACCCTCTGCAGTGCGTCAGCTTAAGCTAAGTACCCTCCCATTCCTAGACTCAGCTGCTAGTTGCTTCATTTGATTGTGCGTTCTCACATGTGGTTAGGTTGTTTCTCCTTCAAAATCTGTCCACTGGTTAGGGCACGCTTCACAAGCCACAGACCTTCTACTGCAGGTATCCCCCTCAGGTTCAGGTTTAGCCTCAGGTATTCCCCTTACAGCAGCTACTTCTTGAGGTCCGTGGCTTGTGCTGGCTGTGCTCCTACTGGTGGCCCCTCCCGTCTCTCTCTCCCTGTGCTC